>OU795036.1:28255134-28912246 GCA_917208275.1 Patella pellucida
GATTTAACTAACAGCCTATAATGACGGACTCCCGAAAAACAGGGAATCGGCCTAGGTAGTTAGAGAATAATGTATTGTGCTAAAATTAGTTAGCCAGTCATCGACGTAGGTTTTTATACGCCCACATTTTCATGTGGACGTATTATGTCGTCGCCCCTGTCCGTCCGTTTGTCTGTCCGTCCACAATTGTTTGTGGACTCTCTGCAGGTAACAATTCTTGTCCGATTTTGATGAAACTTCAAATATAGGTTTATCCCCAAAAGATCTCGGCTGCTTTCAATATTGGCATGTATCGGATCAAAACTTCATGGATTATGGCCCGTGATTGTATGAAAAATCACGTTTATAACTTGTGGACCCTATAGAGGTCACAATTTTGAATCGATTTTGATGAATCTTTACATGCATGTTTATAACCCAAAGATCTTGGTGCCTTTCGATATTTGAACCTATCGGAACGTAATTTCCTGACTGGCCAAAAAATCACCTATTTTAGCTCGTGGTACCTCTGGAGGTCACAGTTATTATTCGATTTGAAAAACCATTTGAATATATCACTGTTACATCCTAAGGAAGGTTGAGTTCAAATTTCGGTAAAATCAGACCAAAATTACTATACAAAATGGCCGCCGTTCGTACGCGAATACTGTTATAGTCTCTATCATCCAGAAAAATATTCTACGAATATTAGTCTGGATATGTTGTCAACATTTGACAAAAATTGGCTTATCATAAACAACGTCTAAGGGAGTTAACTCCTCTTAAAAAAGATGTTTACACCATGACTTAGCTAAAGAGACTGGATAATAAGACACATAAATAACCAAACTCCCGGTTACGCATGAGCAATGGGCTTTACGTCAAATATTGAGAACGGTCCCAGACCCTCTGTATGTTCAAGACTAGGAGGTTCTGGGTGACCGAGACTAATACTGTTAGAAAATGGTATATCAAGGTTGTGGACCCTGTAGAGATCCCAATTTTAATTCGATTTTGATGAAACTTAAAATGCATGGTTATAACACAAAGATATTGTTAAAAAATGGTATATCAAGGTTGTGGACCCTGTAGAGGTCACAATTTTAATTCGATTTTGATGAAACTTGAAATGCATTGTTATAACCCAAAGATCTTGGTTCCTTTCGATATTTGCGCATATCGGATCGTAACTTCCTGAATTATGGCCCCTGATTATACGCAAAATCGTCTTTGTTTAGCTTGTGGTCCCTCAGAAGGTCACAATTATTATCCGATTTAAAAAATCGTTTGATTATATCACCGTTACACCTTTAGGAAGGTTGAGTTCGAATTTCGGAAAAATTCAGGACTTAATTGCCATACAAAATGGCCGCCGTTCGTACGCGAATACTGTTAGAAAATGGTATATCAAGGTTGTGGACCCTGTGGAGATCACAATTTTAATTCGATTTTGATGAAACTTAAAATGCATGGTTATAACACAAAGATATTGTTAAAAAATGGTATATCAAGGTTGTGGACCCTGTAGAGGTCACAATTTTAATTCGATTTTAATGAAACTTGAAATGCATTGTTATAACCCGAAGATCTTGGTTCCTTTCGATATTTGCGCATATCGGATCGTAACTTCCTGAATTATGGCCCCTGATTATACGCAAAATCGTCTTTGTTTAGCTTGTGGTTCCTCAGGAGGTCACAATTATTATTCGATTTAAAAAATCGTTTGATTATATCACCGTTACACCTTTAGGAAGGTTGAGTTCGAATTTCGGAAAAATTCGGGACTTAATTGCCATACAAAATGGCCGCCGCGTGTACGCGAATACTGTTATAAAATGGTATATCAAGGTTGTGGACCCAGCAGTGTTGGGATTTCGGCCGTATATTCCGGACGTGTCCGAATTTTTTTTCCAAACGCACTCTATTGTCCGACCGTGAATATGCCCATTGGGACATCAAGACATGGTGAATAATATTCAAAATTCCAAAATTAATATATAGTGTACTTACTAGTACTATGAGTATAACCACCACTCAACCCGATTATCGTTGACAATAGACTGGATTGATTAGGTAATTAAGTGATCAACGTATTTATCGTGTTATACCGTCTATAAACTTATATTGATTAACTACTTAATCTGTCTTGATTGACTGACTTAATCCTTTGTCTGACAATTCATCAATCTAATCTTAAACATTGTTTCCTCTTTATCGAACTATTCACCAATCCAATAACTGTGATTATAATTTTAATCTTCGCCTAAACCACGTGGATTTTACATCGTGGGACATTTAAATCCCATTGATGTGAGCCGACAATATGTATAAACTACGGGTATATAATGCCCAAATCAAAAGACAGACATTATAAGTCGTCTGTGATATCACTTTGATGGAAGCGATCCGTTAAATAAAGGTATTTCACACACATACATATCCGAACAATAGAGGACATTGCTAACTTTGTTTCTGATCGGCCACGGTACCGCACTCGGCAAACCTTGGCAGGTTCCGTTACTCTACTACATCTAGCTTCAGCTGTATGACGGTAAGTGATATGTACCTACGAACTTGTCGGTTTTAGAAAGAAGATATCAAAATTGCGTCGTTCGAAGCATGTTTTCAGAGTAAAGTTTCCTTGTTTGAAGAAAATCTGATTAAACTTGAAAGAAAAACAGTTTTACACGGTAGTACGATTACTTAACCGGCTTTGTCTAGGGTACCAGAATCTACCGAGGTTTGCCGAATGCTTAACCGGTATTAGAAATCTCGCGAGAGGCGTGAAATTATGAAATAAATACGTGGCCCAAATATACGCGTCTAATGTCGAAGAAAATATTCTATTTTGATGGCATTAATGATCATATTATGAAAGGGGTTTATGTTTTTAAATAAATAAATAAACATGCCAAAAAATGTTGACGAATATTTCGACTGGAATAACGTAAGTGTAGTTAATTGCGGGGGCCCGTTACTTGTTTTAGAGCGCATGCTAGAGTAAGTGCCTATCGTTCGTTGTAGAGCGGGGTTTATGGCTAAATAAATTTTGGAATGTCAATTTTTTGCCTTCGTATATATATATATCGAAAAGGAGTAGAAGACGAATGCCGGATTTGCTGAAAAATGTATCAACCTATGACCCGAAAAATACGGTAAAAATACGCTTTCATTCTATGGTATTACTATGTCATGTAATTATAAGCAGAGTCATTGACATAAATTTGATTGCCGTACGGGAATTAAACATAAAAAACCTGAGGTGCACTTTTTTTTTTTTATTACGTATGAATTTGAATATTTTGTTGACACGTGATTCTTATGGCCCCTGTTTGTACGCAAAATCGCCTATTTTACTATTTTAGCTTGTGATCCCTCTGGAGGTCCTAATTATTGGCCGGACCAAAACTGTCAAACAAAATGTCCGCAGCTTGTACGCAAATAGTGAAAAAAATATGGTATATCAAGGTTGTGGAGCCTGTAGAGCTCACAATTTTAATCCGATTTTGAATGATGTAACTTGAAATGCATGTTTATAACCCAAGATCTTGGGTCCATTCGATATTTATGCATATCGATTTGTAACTTCATGAATGATAGCCCTTATAGGGGGTCAATTTATCGTGACAAAACGACCACACAAGGGTTCCGTTTAACAATTGTTTATTATCTGGTAGTAACTAAAACCCATGAATAGGGTTTTTTTCCTGGCTAACCAGACTCTTACAAGGGGTGAAGTACCCTATATAGTCTTTAACCTCTATATTCCCGTACTTTAACTTAAACACAATTGCAATAGATTATCTTTAAAGTCAAAGAAGATTCAACCATAAAACCTATCAAACTAAATACAATATATCTTCATGGGCAGGGAATGAAAGTATCCTCTGTCCTTAAAGCTGAACTCCGATTACAAAACTTCAGAAATAATTAAATAAAAAAAAATAACCGCCATACTTGTTTTAGTTTGATAGAACAAGTATGGCGATTGTACCACGTATTATGAAAACAGAGATAGGCCACGCCCACATTCAGTGTATACTTTGTCAACCACACTATCAACATCCAGCTAGAAATATTTCAACCTCCCGACTGATTGAGAGTTTTTCACTTACACTATCGGTTTGCTGAAAATACTATTGTTACACAATTATTATCTCTTATTAGGTACATATCATTTTACTAATTAGACGAAATAAGTAAACCACTGTGTACTTTTGCTCTAAGAATATGGGAAAAACCACCTTACCCCAAACAATAACAATTCTACCAACACCAACCATTTGTTTCTTATTTCTTGAAATGTTTTGCACATCAGCGTATAAACACCATATAATTTCTAGTATTATAAAGTCTAGTATTATCGTTCCAAAATATATCCAAAGCAGCAATAAAACTGTTGTTCTCTCCATCAAAGAAGTATGCTTCACTTTTTAGTCCGGCGGCCGTTTATGAAATAGCAGGGGGACCCAAATTTTTCCAGACAAGGGATGTTCTGGACGGTTTTATATGGAATCGGACCCACTAAATCCATTTTTCGCTACTGGATCACTGTCTCCTACTAGTGGGACTACCTGCGGTGACTTGTAAGAAATGTCATCATTTTCATGCCGAAACCAGAACAGCCTCGTCCCTATGCGGTCACAACAAATGCTGTAGTTTTGTGAAGCACTCACCACTCACTCTGCATCGAAATGGCTGAAAATACATGTTATCTCCAAAGGGTGTATGAATGTACAAGTAACAAGGCGTGGGGAGAGTATGTTAAAGCTAAATCCAAAAGAATAGAAAACATATATATGCTTCCATCGTTTGATTCTAATTCATTCTTTAAATCTTCCTCAATCCCAACCTCATAAATTTTTCTACATCCAGCCATGTTTTCTATTCTTTTAGGTTTAGCTTTAACATACTCTCCCCACACCTTGTCACTTGTACATTCATACACGCTTTGGAGATAACGTGTATTTTCAGCCATTTCGATGAAGGATGAGCGATGAGGGCTTAAAAAAATTACAGCATTTATTGTGACGACATAGGGACGAAGTTGTTCTGATTTCATACAAGTCAACGAGCACCACACACATAGATTGATATGGTTCACTCTGCAGCATGCACTTACGATACATACATTAAAAATATCATCCTGGGCACAGCTTTCGATAATCAAATTATTATAGATCTTTTTCGAACGTAAATTGGAAAAGACACATTTTGTTTTCCCCGGTCACCGCTAGTAGTCCCACCAGTAGGAGACTGGACTCCAAGCTCCAGTCTCTGGACTGACACCCCAAAAAATAAGTGGACACACCCTGTTCGTGTGATCGATCTCCATAAGTGACATAAGTGGGGCATTTCCACAATGTTTATTACTCCTGCTGAATTATCCCTATGCAAATGGGGATGGTAAATCATTGGGATTAACTACAACTTTAATTATTTAATTAGTAATTAGCGACTTGCTTACCCTCCCTCCAGACTGACAGTGATTCTGTATCGAAAAATGGATTCAGCAGGTCTCATTCCATATAAAACCGTTGAGAAAAAAACTTGTCTCGAAAAATTTGGGTCCCCCTGTTATTTCATAAACGTCCGCCGGAATATTTGAAATACAATCTGGATGATAGTGGACTAGTATCTAGAATAGACTCAGGGGTCCTATTCTATTTAAAAACATTACAAACAGCGGCGTATTTTGACATGTATGTGTCATTTTAAACAAATGGTATTTTAATTAGTTATATAATTAGTAATTCGTTAATTACTCAAAACCCTCCAGGTGACAGTGATCCAGTAGCGAAAAATGGATTCAGCGGATCCGATTCCATATAAAACTGTCGCGATAAAAAATCTTATCTCAAAAAATTTGGGTCCCCAGCTCTGGCTGCCGGATTAATTATTCTTCATCTTGTTATTTATGAGGATCAAGGGACATAGGTAGTTATGTCCCTTGATGATGTGTCAACAGCATCCATTTGTTTGCTGTTCGTAGACTTGTTATTGTTTGGGGCGAAGCAGTTTTCTTTCATTTTTAGAGCAAAAAAAGTACACAGCGGTTTACTTATTTCGTCTTAATTACTAAAATGATATGTACCTGATCAGGAAGTGATGCGTAACATATTATTTAAAACTAAATTAGCATTGTGACTCTATTAAAATACAGTAGAACTTGCTACGGCGTGCACTCCTTATAAGCGAATACTTGCTTCAACGAACACCAAAAAATCTCACCCCGAGCGATTTTTAAGTATTTTAACCTCTACTAAACACGCACCTATTCAACGTGTGCAACGGGCACCTATATTAGCTTCCGATCATGCTTTTTCATCCATTAAGCGAGCACATCTCGGAGAATCACGTTCTCGCTTGAGCGAACGAGAGTGATCTGTCTTGATTTACTCTCTTGGCTTGAAATAACTACTATCACTAATTAACACTAAGACCTAAGAAAGAGGCTGAATTGATAACGCCTGCAACGGGCATCATGATTAATTCCCCTCATCAAAATTCTATTGTTTCAACGGTCACGATTTTACAAATAAATTCAACAAAACGTTGGCTATTCAACGGCCATTGTCGTTCGTTCTTTGTAACACTCCCGCTAATCCTGTGAGTAGTAGTTAATTAACTGGAACCCCACTGAACAGGTAAAAAGAAATGTAAAAATAACAATCAACCCAGGATTATCTGTTTATTAATCTTTTGTTTTATTAAACGACTAGCCTGATCATAGTTTTCACACGTAACGACACTGATTGATACTGATTGAATATAATATAACATACAGAGTTACATCCCCTGTAAAATCGGAGATAAAATCAGCGAAGGTTTTTTGTCCATGTGCTTTTTTGAAAAAATAAAATAAATTTATCAATTTTCTTCACAAAATTGGATAAATATTATCGAATGCATCACAGTGGTAGACAGTAGTATCTAAGGTTGGTACAGAATGACAATTAACCGAAGTTATGTTCGTTCGGTGAAAGATTCAGCGACGGTCAAATTTATCGATGCAAGTATTGATGTTTGTTCCCAATGCACCCTAGCGTAATGAATTAATTTATGTCTGCACAAAAAACACCAAGATTTTATTAAGTGGTCGCGTAATAGCTTAAATAGTTGGGGTGTGAAATACTCAAATTCACAGCATTTTGAAACGCTTTTAGACACTATGATGATAGTAGAAGAAAAGAAATATTGGGGGACCTGAGATCCAGTATTACTAACATGTATACGAGACCACTTTGAATTCACAACTAGATAAAAAGTACATGTTTTGTTATTGTAATACTACATGAATAAAAAATATATGCAGTCTATATCTTTATTTTTTTTGGTAGGGGTTAGGGCAATATATGCAGTCTATATCTTTATTTTTTGTGTTAGGGGTTGTGGCAATATTGTACACCTACATTCAAATTGCACCTCCATTAAGCGTCATTTTAAAATTTCCCTTGGGTACCTGCTTAATACAAGGTCTACTGTACCCATAAAATAAATAAAACCACTCTACCACATTATGACTGTTGGGAAAATCACTTTCTTTTTAGTTTGTTCTCTATCCAACTCTTGTATGTTGGCGTATTCTGCCTGGTTTTTAAATCGGTTGTAATCATTTCATTATATTGTACACAAGCGCCATTCCTAAAAAAAAAAGCTCCAAGGCAGTGATGGGATTTTGCTTGTATAGCCCGGACTTGTCCGAATCTTTCTTCCAAGCGCCATAAATTGTCTTACTGGTAATATGCCCAATCAGACATCAAGACATGGTGAATAATATTCAAAGTTCCGAAATTATTATAGTTTACTACCACTTGTCGGACATTTTAATCGCATTAATGTGAGCTAACAATATGTTTAAACTAGTAGGTGGTCCCTTGTGTCTAAAAATAGATATTTACAACATTCGCGGTAGTTTGGTTTAATTGGAATCACGTGATGACGGCAGACGGCATTTGTTTCATCTTTGGTCTTGTTATGTCCCGCCAGGAGTGAAAGCTGTGTAACGTCAATAAGAATTGTGAGTATACCTTAAAGGACAATATTGGTGACAGTTATTATCACATATGTGATAGAGCTGGTTAAACACATTCCAAATATACTTTTAACGCAGGTCATTGCTACGATAGCTGAGTATTACACGCTACTAAAAGTAGGTCGCTATTGTATCGGAAAACCAGAGACCTCTACAAAAACAAGCTTATAGGCGGTTGTTGGACAAACGACGGTAGAATTATGGTGAAATCTCTAGACGGTAAAATATCTACAGTCAATTATGATACCGAACTTAGTCAGTTCATAAGGCCCCAGGGTACCCTTGCCAATGCAGCAACTGCCAACAATATTTGTCTGCCTATTAACGAACAGACGGAATTAAAATCAGTGGATCGGAGTCACAGCGATGCAGCTCCAAACACCATCCAAGAATTGAACTCTGGAGGTCCGCTATCATCTACCCCTACAAACTACGACACTCTATCAAACGAAGGTTTTCAAACGGTTAGCGCAAGAACAAGAAGGGGAAACGACATTTATTTTCCTGATGATAATCGGTTTTCACTACCTACACCAGATGAATACCAGACAACTCATCCCAAAGACAACTCATCCCAGACAACTCATCCCAATAAAAGACAACTCTTCCCACTTTTAAAGACAATTCATCCCAAGTCAAAAGACAATTCATCCCAAGTCAAAAGACAATTCATCCCAACTTTATTGAGAGAGACTCAGGTTATAAGACAACTCATCCCAACAAATATAAGTGACTTCGAATTCAAGTTACAAATAAATACCACAAATTAATCACTAATATATGAATTTATTACATCAACAATTTTTTAAATTATACATTTATGTATGAATTTATTACATTAACAATTTATTAAATATTACACTTTATTATACATTTATGTATGAATTTATTACATCAATAATTTATTAAATATTGCACTGTATTAAATATTACACTTTATTATATAAACTAATACATTTATCAACTTTATTATATAAACTAATATATTTATCAATTTTATTATATAAACTAATATATTTATCAACTAATTGAATTTATTTTGTATTGAAATATTACACTTAGTCATTTAATCTGTCAGTTTGTCGTTCAGTCAGTCGGTCCATATATTATATCCCTCCACATCTTTTCAACAGCTGGTTGATGCTTATTTCCTCGTTGGAATATAAATTCCAAAGTTTAAATAATTTACTTTGTGTGGTTCTTGTAAGTTTTTTCTGGTATCTTCTTAATTTCCCTTCTGAAACCATTTTTATTTGTATCGGTAGCTGCGCTGCTCCTTTATATAATAAAGTTATCAGGAGATAAAACTGTAAATTCCCTTTTCTGGCCTTTTGATTGATACGGTTGTGTCAACCCTCAACATCATTATTGGTTCTGATCGTTCTGCCAAACACACTCCATGTCGGGATGGTCCATACATTACTCTAATTTGTTCTGTATTTACTTTCTCATTTAATTTATTAAATGTTGGTAATATATGTTCAGCAGGTAGAAATTGTAAGGCAAGTACTTTTCTCAAAAACTTATACACGGTATCTTTCTGTATTTACTTTCTCATTTAATTTATTAAATGTTGGTAATATATGTTCAGCAGGTAGAAATTGTAAGGCAAGTACTTTTCTCAAAAACTTATACACGGTATCTTTCTGGCTGTAGACAGTCTACAAAAATATGAAACATAAACTATTTGTTAATAAAACATAAACAAATAGTGAGTAATACCAGACAATTGTGAATAATATCAATAATAATATTAGGATATTATCAACAATACTCTGTGCTGGATTATAAGCGTTATTGTTATGAAATATTTACCTCAGTCTGGATCAAATTATAATATACTGAATCACATAGGATTATAATATAATGAAACAAATAGGATTATAATATAACGAATCAAATAGGATTATAATATAATGAATTGAATTTAATACAATAGCGTTAAAAAAATAGCATTAAAGTCTTACCAGTATTACATGTTCGATGCTGCCATCGTTCACAGCCGTCACACTGAACAGGCTCCTGTCTTGGGCAAACCATGGACTCACAAACTATGCAGCTATCAGACATTTTGAAAAATGATACAGAAATATTTGATTGCAGTATTTTTATACAATACCCCAGCTTTAAGACTTACTCAAACCATTTTAATTAACATTATGATAATTGTCTTTGAAGTGCTTCACCAATTTAATTAATTTGTAATAGAGGTAAATACTACAAACACATCTACTAATCTATTAAAACAACAAAGTACTACAACAGTAGTACAAACAGGTAATCATCAATTTATTACAACAACAATATCAATTTGAATAAAACAAACAGTAATCACCAATTTGATTAAAATAACAATATCAATCTAAATAAAATAACAATATCAATTTCGTTTTGGTCTGAGTGGTCTTCAAAGATAGTAACTCAACTGTTTTGAAACAAATATCACTTATATTTGTTGGGATGAGTTGCCTTATAACCTGAGTCTCTCTCTACAAATAAAGTTGGGATGAATTGTCTTTTGACTTGGGATGAATTGTCTTTTGAATTGGGATGAGTTGTCTTTTGACTTGGGATGAGTTGTCTTTTGTTGGGATGAGTTGTCTTGGGATGAGTTGTCTTTGGGATGAGTTGTCTGGATACCGGTCGCAAAAGATTAAAAATATTCTCATGGCTACGGAAACAAAATAATGACATAACATTTATTCAAGAGAGCCATTCTACCATTTTAGATGAAAGGTCATGGAGAAATGAATGGAAAGGTGATATTTTTTTCGCTCATGGTAAATCTAATAGCGCTGGAACCCTTGTTCTGATTAATAATAATAATAATAATAATAATTATGACATTATACAAAGTTTGTCTGATAGCAATGGCTACTATAATATAATAGTCATTAAATGTTATATGCATATATATATTATTGTAAATACTTACAGTCCTATTGCTGATAACGATCAAAGTGTTTACTTTAATACACTTTTAAATGAAATAAATAATATAACAAGTAACTATGAATCATATTGTGTAATACTAGGAGGGGATTTTAATAATATTAACAATGTATCAAAAGACCGCTACGGCGGTAATTATAAAATTAAAAAAAAGGGTCAGTTAAAAAATTTCGAAATAATCAATAAATATGATCTTTTGGATATATACAGGCAGAAAAATCCAGATTGTATGAAATACACCTGGAGACAAAAATCACCCTTTATTCAGAGTCGCATAGACTTCTGGCTTTTATCAGACTTCCTTTCAAATCTTTGTGCCAATACAGAAATTATACCAACCTTTTTTAGTGATCACTCTGCTATAACACTAACTATAAAACTTAACAATGAAAGCAAAGGGCCATTGCTCTGGATTTTTAATGCCACTTTATGTCACGATAACAGTTATAAAAAACAGATTATAGAAAATATAGATAAATGGGCAATAGAATATCATGAACCGAATGATAGTAGGGGACTATGGGATTATATCAAGTACCAAATAAAAACCTGTACAATAAGTTACTCAAAAAGAAAGCAAAAAGTAAAACAAAGTTTAAAAAACAAGTTAACGAATGAAATTAAATCACTAGAAAATAATTTATCGGAGAATAACTATACACAACTTCTGTATTTACAAAAGCAATTAGATCAAATATATGTTGAGGAAACCAAAGGAGCAATCTTGAGATCCAAGACAGCCTGGTACGAAAAGGGTGAAAAAAATACAAAGTTTTTTCTCAATTTAGAGACGCGTAACAAAAAATTAACATCCATATCTAGCATTCAAAAAGCCAATAGCGAAATCACATTCTGTAAAAAGGAAATTACAACAGAAATATATAACTTCTATCAAAATTTATACTCAGATGGATGTTTAACGTCCTACTCAGAAAAACAAGAATTAAATGTAGTTACACATGATCTTCCGAAACTATGTGACTACCAAAGTCAAGAGTTAGAAGAAAAAATAAGCAATATAGAGTGCCAAAGGGCGATCGAATCATTCAAAGACAACAAATCACCTGGAAATGATGGAATTACCATCGAATTTTACAGATCATTCTGGCCTTCCATAGCAAAATATGTTTTAAAATGTTATGATAGTTCTTTTGAAAATGAATCATTGTCCTCCTCACAAAAACAATCAATAATAAAACTTATACCAAAAACAGATAAGGATAGATCACTGTTAAATAACTGGAGACCAATCACATTAATTAACGTTGATGTAAAAATAATTAGCAAAGTCTTAAATAATCGACTGAGGGATCATTTACCGCTACTGATTCATCCATGTCAAACTGGTTTTATAAAAGGTCGTCATATTCAAGAAAATACTAGGGTAATACATGACCTAATACATATCTCGAAAAAGAAAGAAATTACAGGTTTTCTGATGGCATTGGACTTCCGTAAAGCTTTTGATAGCATTTCTCACGACTTTATTTTTAAAACTTTAAATGTGTTCGGTTTTAAATCAAACTTTGTCAGATGGATAAGTACTCTTTACAAAAATATTACATGTGCAGTTTTAAACAAAGGATTTACTACCAACTATTTTGATGTTAAGCGGGGTGTTAGACAAGGGGATCCACTAAGTTCAAGTATCTTTAATCTTTGTATTGAAATACTATTAAATCAGATAAGACATAACATAAATATATTTGGAATACAATTTGGAAAACAAAATATTAAGGTTACAGCTTTTGCTGATGATGTGACAGTATTTTTAAGAGATTATAAATCTGCAAGACATCTACTTGAGGTCTTAAAATTATTTTATAAAATTTCAGGTTTAGAAATCAACTTATCAAAAACTGAAATATATAATCTAAATTATAAAAACTTTAATAATGATGAAGAAATCAAATCTCTCGGAATTAAAATATGTACAAATCATATCAAAATATTAGGAATATACTTTTCCTATAATGAAAATATATCATTTAAATTAAACTTCAACGATAAATATCAAGAGATCGAGCAAACATTAAGTAAATGGAACAATCGATGTCTATCATTAATGGGAAAATTACAGACTGTAAAAACATTTGCCACTCCTAAAATTTTATATCCTTCACTATCAATACCAATTCCCGTTAATTTAATTAAAGAATTTAACAGAATAGTATACAAATTTATCTGGGATGGAAATGATAAAATTAAACAAAACGTATTAATTCAAAACTATGAAAAAGGTGGACTTAAAATGATTGATATTGAATCAATGTTAAAGGCGCAATGTATATTCTGGATAAAGAAAATTGTAGATGATAAAACAGAACAACCTTGGAAAGTACTATACAACTTTATGCTAAAAGAGTACGGTGGACATATATTGCCAATGTGTAACTATAAATCGACATTAATACAACTACCAACATTCTATAAAAATCTGTATCAAAACTGGGAAGATGTATTTACAAGACACATTGATACTAGTGATAATCTTGAAGATCAACTTATTTGGAATAATAGAAATATAATAATAAACAACAAGCTAATATATAATTCAAATCTATTAAATGATAATATTGTATATGTAAAAGATTTAAATACTGATAATTACAACAGTGAACAAAATAAGTCGAAAATAGGAAAGCTGTTAAACCTTTCCACTTGTATCTATAATCCTAGCCCGACATCAATTTGTGACTATCTTAATAAAATATTAAACATAATATACAATAATTCAATCTGTAAAATTAGATCTAAAGATGTGTACAATAAATTAATCCTAGAAAAACTCACTAAACCAACATCGATTTCAAAATGGCAGATGTCAATAAATGACGTCATCACTATCGATGATTTTTATAAATATTTTAAATTAATTTATGAAATTCTACCGGACACAAAACTAAGAACATTTCAGTATAAGTATCTACATAATATAATATTTACAAATGACACTTTACTCAAATGGAAATTAAAATCTTCTAACTTATGTGATTTCTGCAGTGCCGCCATTGAAAATATTGAACATCTTTTCTACTATTGTTATTACTCTAGTAAAATTTGGTCTGAATTTCATAAACTAATTAATAAATTAGATATAGAAATCGTTTTGAAAAGGAAAAATATTCACTTTGGATTTTTTGACCAAAACACTTTTCTTAATAGGTCAGACTGGACCATAACAAACCATCTTTTATTCTTAACTAAATATTATATCTACTGCGAAAAAATTAAAAATAGTACTCCGCAAAAGAATACATATATATCACTTATAAAACACATAGCTAATATAGAAAATAATATTCATAACGAGAGTAGAAGTAATTGGACACGTATATTGGAAATGAATTTATAATATCAATAATTATGTAATGTATGTTTTTTTTTGGGAGGGGGGGGGGTGTTGGGGTTGTTGTTTTTTTTTTGGGGGGGGGGGTGTTTTTCTTTATGTATTGTATTGTATTATATTGTACTGTACTGCTGTACTGTGTTGTATTGTAATGTATATTTTGTTGTATTATATAGTTTTGTAATGTATCTTGACTTAAATAAATTAAAAAAAAAAAAAAAAAAAAAAAAAAAAAAAAAAAAAAAAAAAAAAAAAAAAAAAATCAGCAGTGACGTAACGAAAAGGAAAACACGGGCGACTGCTCTATTTAACTGGTGAAATAACTGGACCTAAACAGTTTGGAATCTTTGTGTTATTTGTATTTTCCCTTCATAACTTCTACATATTTCAATATAAGTGATTAGTTGTTGATAAACTCAACTCAACTAGACCTGAACTGTGAATTGTCACTCATCAGCTAGATTAATTATGTTCAAATAGTATTCACTTTGTTGTGATTCCTTGTTTCTCAATGGGATTTTTTCAATATAGCTCAACTCAATTGAAACTGATTAAAATTCAAGCACCCAAGAGATTATCACCTTTTGTCTAAAATGAACTGAAATTCAATGGTATATGTGGTGTTCATAAAACTCACAGAGGTTCAAAAGGTTAAAATAAAAACTCTAATATTGCCAGAAAACCTCTTCTAAAAATTGGACTTATAAATGCGAGATCAGCTAAAGCTCACACCCATCTAGTTGATAAACCACAATCAATCCATGACCTAATCGGTGATCAAGACTTAGATGTGCTTGCTATCACAGAAACTTGGTTTCATGCTGACGACAGAGATCAGATTGCTATCAATAGGATCACTCCATCTGGATATAAACTTGTTCACAGCCCAAGGTTAGGAAGAATTGGCGGTGGATGTGCAGTTGTTTTTAAACAGTCATTAGTCATTTAAATCCAACCTCTTTTGAAGTACTCTCAGTAAAACTCATGGTGAATGGTCAGCTCATTCAACTGAATGTGGTATACAGAGCACCAAATTTAAGCTTTGAGACGTTCCATTCTGAATTTAGTGATTTGGCAGATTCTCTAAACAATAGAACGTGAAAACTTCTTATTTGTGGCGATTTTAATGTTCACATTGATGTGAAAACAGACAGGAATACATCTAAATTTCTCTCTCTTCTTGAAAGCAGAGGTTTTATGCAACATGTACATTATCAAACTAATAAAAACGGTCATATTCTCGATCTTGTTATATTAAGATTGGATGAAATTGCCCCTTGTCATTTCAAGTATGACCATTCAGTTTTGTCAGATCATACTGCTATCTTATTTCCAGCAAATATCAGGAAACCACCTAGACCGGTTAGGGAAATTCAATGTAGAAAGTGGAAGGCCATAGACAATGCTTCATTTACAAAAGATGTTAAAACCTCAATAGATAGTATTGATTGTAGTCTGCCCGTATCTGAAACTGTTTATTTGTATAACAATGCCCTTCGGTTGGCGGTAGACAAGCACGCTCCAGTGAAGACTCACTGCAAGCTTGTAAGGCAGATGAGAAGGACTAACCTTACGGTACATCGACAGATGCATGCAGAACAGAGAAATGTTGTGAATCAATTAACTGAAGCAGCAAAAACTGACTATTTTCGATCTAAATTAGGTTCAGCGTCTAATCAGAGGGAGGTCTTTCATATCGGAAACAAACTCCTTTTTCGCAAGAAGCAGTCATCTCTTCCGGCACACTCGTCAGCCAATGAACTAGCTAATTCATTTATAAAATTCTTCTCTGACAAGATTCTAATAATTCAAGATGGCCTTAAGTCAAGCTCGATCAACCTTTCTGTACCTCTATATAGGCAGACATCCACACACCATGTACCGAAGTTGGAATCCTTCAATTATACAAATGAAGAAGAAGTTAAAACTTTGCTCCTGAAAAGTCCCAAAAAGTCATGCAGTCTTGACCCTTGTCCCACATGGCTTTTACTGGAGTGCACAAGTAGTGTTGTGCCACTTATCACAACGTGTGTGAACAATTCACTGTCCCAATGTGATATGCCATCGAGTTGAAAGGAGGCACTCATCACACCATTATTGAAAAAGGCATCGCTAGAACAAGACATTTACAAGAACTATCGCCCAGTATCAAATCTACCCTATGTTTCCAAGGTCATTGAAAGAGTTGTTGCATCAAGACTACGAGATCATATGCGACAGAATTGACTTGGAGAGGTGATGCAATCTGCCTACAAACAAGGACATAGTACTGAGTCTGCATTACTATGTGTCCAGAATGACATTCTCCAGTATCTTGATTCTGACGGAGCAGCGATATTGGTTTTATTAGACTTATCAGCTGCCTTCGATACTATCGACCATGACTTTCTCTTGCAAACTCTAGAAAGTCGGATAGGAATAACCGATGATGCACTCTTATGGATGAAATCCTATCTCTCTTGTCGCTTCCAATCGGTGGTGGTCAATGGCGTTAAGTCATCAAAGTCTGAATTGAGGTTTGGAGTTCCACATGGATCGGTCCTAGGTCCCATACTGTTTTACTGTATACACCCTACCCGTAGGAGATTTAGCGATTGACATAGATAATAAACACAAACACTTAATATGGAACACAATTACTATTTTAATTAAAGCGTATTGAAGATATTAAGGGCTGGATGACCAGTCATTTACTGAAACTCAATGAAGACAAGACTGAATTTATAATAATATGTCCAAAATCATCATGTGCAAAATAAGAGCAATTTCAACTAAGTGTTTGTGACACAGTAATCAATATCAACACAAACGCGCGAAACCTTGGTGTTGTATTTGACTCACAATTTAATTTAGAAACACATGTGAGTAATGTTTGCAGAACTGCTTACTTCCAAATACGAAATATCCGCCAAATTAAAAAATATATCGACACAGACTCCACGAAACGTCTGATTCAAGCATTTGTCATCTCTAGATTGGACTACTGTAATAGTCTACTTTACGGCTTAAAATTCCAACAGCTTGATCGCCTTCAGCGTGTACAGAAGACTGCCGCCAGACTAATCACTCACACAAATATCCGTCAACATGTAACTCCCATTCTTATGAGCTTACATTGGCTTCCAATTCGTGCTAGAATAAATTTAAAGTTATTAACTTTTGTTTTCAAAGCAATCCACAATCTCGGTCCAGTTTATTTTCAAGATCTGTTCTCCTTTTACCAACCATCCCGTGCTTTAAGATCAGCCGATCGACTACATTGGGCAGTGCCATCAAAATCAAGAACCAAATATGGAGATCGTGCTTTTGTGAGATGTTGTGTAGTTTTGTGGAACAGGTTTCCCATAGACATAAAAAGATCTGTAACAATGAACATTATTAAATCACAGTGCGCTCTACAAATTCATAATTTATTAATTTATTTTTTATTATGTAAAATAGTAGTACATTACGTTTGAACTATATTATTAAGGTTAACTCGATGATTGTTCAAGACCAATGACCATGATGGTCAGTCAAGTATTTGTTCAGACGAACCAGATTAATGGGCTAGCGTGACCTCACACGCATCCTGATTCACCTATTGTTATATTTGTATAGTCACCTGTCGTGGTGAGATCCACTGTAAATATGGGACCATTTAATCTTGTGCTTTTAGCGTCGGTTTCTAACCCTACTGTTCAATATCAAAACATAGTTGAAAAATTGATAAAAATCATTGAAAAATAACAAAAATGGTTTAATTAGTACGATGGTTTAGATTAATGGCAACGGCTTTAGTTTCTCCGAGATGCATTTAAAAACGAATTTTCCATTCAATTATGTATGGCGTTTAGTTATTGGACGAGCCGTTGAACTTCCCGAAATGCGTTTAAAAATAGATTTCCCGTTAATTTATCAAGGGCCTTCAATTATTGGACGAGCTGTTGAATTTCCCCCAGATGCGTTTTAAAATGGACTTCCCGTTATTAGATAAAACTTTTAATTTCCCGCAAGCCGTTTTTCCGATAGGTTCATTTTGATTACGATTATAAAGGTGAATATAAAAAATGCGCACACATCACGCCTTACCGTGTCTGTAGTAATTATTATCCATCAGCCTATAAAAATAGTATTCCATCATTGACAAATACGTCAAAAATCGGTAAGTAAATCATGTCCCAGAACTCGGTAAATCGCATATTCATTAAATCACAAATGAATTATCGCAGCCTTCCACGTTTACACGTCGCCAGAATCAACCCCACAATGGCAGTGCGATAAACTTGCGAGAGAGTTATACATGTACTGGCGCCAAAAAAATCACTGTCGCCCAGTACATTGGTCTGATGAACCATTTCGAGGATAAAAGTTCACAAATTCGACCAATCAAATAATTAATATTAATAACAAGGGAAATTTATGACTCAAGTGTATGTTCAAAGGCATACTTTTGTATTATACCCAGACATGTATACCACAGGTGGGAATTAATAAAACAATAGCATTCGAACAATCAAAGAATTAATCCATACTGTACTAATGAACAATATGGTTTCGTATGGCACCCGTGTGACGACATGTGGGAATTAATGCAACAATAGCAATCGACCAATCAAATAATTAACCCATTTTTTGTCGGTAGCGTACTGGCTCGCGTCAAGTGCCTTGCGGTAGCGAATCAACTCGCTGACCGATCATACTTAGCAACAGTATTTGCGAACCCAAGCGCGAAATCAATCAACATGTTTCTATTGTTTCTATTTAATTAATTAATTATGATTGGGTAATAAAAGTAAATCCTGTCATGAAAAGGAATGTTTAATTCGCTAATCATCCAATAAAAAACATACCTAATAACTCTTCGATATGGACAGTGAAATAGAATCAGATTTTTTTATGATTTACTGCCAGACTTATCGTGGAATATTATAATGTCGAAAAAAACAAGTATTTGCTATTTTTTTTGACGTTATGAAGCGAAGAAAATTGATCTTCTAGCTGAAGTCAAGCGTGTTGCCGCCATTTTGAATACGACACGCTTTTAAACAGGAGAACACATATCTTACGGCTAATAATTCTAGACTTTGGAAAACTAAATTGAATCAAAAATTTTGGGAATTAATACAAGCTACATAGAGGAATATTTCTTTGTCGAAGATTTCAACAATATATTTTTATTTTTGACGAAATAAAGCAAAGAAGACGACCATTCCCGTCATCCAAAGAAAGGCAGAAATGTTAAAATGCCGATAGTGACTGTCAAATCGGGTGATATTTCTTTTTTAAATGTTAGATTTATATTTACTTTAAACACTGCGGCCAACGGGAGGAACTATATTTGTGTTCTATTTTTTAAAAAAATTATTAGGTGATAATTGTATACGTTATTTTACCATCATGACAAAGAAAAGTCATTATTTTAATGGAACTGACTTTTCAATGTTATTTATAGTAATATAATTTCTATTTTATACAATATGTATAGAAAATATTTTTGAAGTTATTTGTAATCTTGTAGAGGGTATTAGGATTAACAATAATCCACTAATTGGCTCAGGAATAAGGGCCCTACTAATTTAATGAGCTTAGGTGTAGACAGCTAATCTTTTAATAGGCTCTAGGGTTAAATGGGTTAATAAATACTGTAATAACGAACATTTATGACTCATCAATAGATTCAAAACAACAATCGGCTGACCGAAATGTGAAAAGTCCATAATGTCAGCTGTTTCGTACTTAGTTCATTCATACCTCACATGAGCGGTTTCATACTTTACTTCGTATCCAAAATTGATTTGTACCTTTCCTATGTTGTTTAAATCAGATTAAAAGAAATTGAAATAAAGCTAAAACAATTTGATCAAATTCAACGGCTACGCTAAATTTATAAAGGTGGCTGCCGAGCCACAATTAGAATATGCACGAGATTAGTTAGTTTTTCTAAATGTGTTTGAAAGGAATTGAAATAAAGGTGAAACACGAATTGATGAATAAAATGGGTTTTAACTTGCTACTGTTCTGCTCCAACTGGGATAATGAAAAAAACATAATTACACGATTTGATCAATCCCAACGGTGCACGGAAAAAAGAACAATTATTTTTTTTATAGCCGCCTAACGAGAATTGGCTACGATGATTTAATAACAAAAAGCAAACTGTATGCATTGAATTTTTTTTTTTAGAAATCTCCATATTGATATTACACAGTCTGCCCAAAACTAGTAAACAAATATATGTCTTTTTTATACTTGAACTTAATAAATGCAACGCACAAACTGCTTACCGTATTTAAACATTAAACGATAAATATTCTAAAAAAATAATCATGTTCGGTCTCAAATAATTATGACATTAATATTAATTTTCATTTTTTCCCGTGAATATATCGAAGACGGTTTCACTAAAACACCTAACAAGAGGTTCTTATGAATGGAATATTATCAGGACAGAATTTAGATTATTAATAGTAACTTTGGTATACATCGTTTGGGACTCGGGTATATTTAGTAATACTTGATTAACCGATCACTGCTAATGTTTTTGTCGTGAAACGGGATAATTGCAATCAACACACGGCCGCTATTCTCGTTGATTGACAACTCGCGTTTTTCCTCATCCACCAAAGAATCGCTAGGTTTCTTTGCACATACTACAATAACATTGGGATTATCGGTTAATCTGCTTTAATTATCCTGCTGTGATCATTGCCATTTCTTCTATTTTCCCGAAAAAAAAATTGCTTTCTACGCACTTAATTTATCGATTGGTATTGCCATCCACAAGCTTGTCAAGAATGCATGTCAACGTGCAACTTACGGATTATCGTTAACAATTTCCAGGGGCTTGTTTTTGTGTATGTCATTTTCAAATAAATTCATTAGCATATTATTTGTTTTTATACGCCCACATTGAAATGTGGTCGTATATTGCCATCACCCCCCGTCGGTTCGTCCGTCAGTCCAGCGTCCACAATTGCTTGTGGACGCTCTAGAGGCCAAAGTTAATATTCGATTGACTTTAAATTTCTACGCACTTAATTTATCGATTGGTATTGCCATCCACAAGCTTGTCAAGGAATGCATGTCAACGTGCAACTTACGGATTATCGTTAACAATTTCCAGGGGCTTGTTTTTGTGTATGTCATTTTCAAATAAATTCATTAGCATATTATTTGTTTTTATACGCCCACATTGAAATGTGGTCGTATATTGCCATCACCCCCCGTCGGTTCGTCCGTCAGTCCAGCGTCCACAATTGCTTGTGGACGCTCTAGAGGCCAAAGTTAATATTCGATTGACTTTAAATTTATACACAGTGTTTAAGGTCATGAGACGAAGAAGCCTATTGATTTTCAGTGGTTTCCTATAATAACTGTCAGAGAAATCGCCCTTGATCACTTAAAAAAATCTTTTGGATGCTCTAGAGGCTAAAGTTAATATCTGATTGACTTTAAATTTATACACAGTGTTTAAGGTTATGAGAAGAAGCCTATGAATTTTCAGCGATTTCCTATAATAACTGGCGAATAGTGTAAAAATATGGCATATTTTGATGAATCTTGAAATGCATGTTTATAACCGAAAGATCTTGATTCTTTTCGATATTTGCGCATATCAAATTGTAAGTTAATGAATTATGGCCTTTGATTGTAGGAAAAATCACTTTCGGTATTGCTTGTTCTCTATCAATCTCTCGAAAAAGTGGGCGTATCCTGCCTTGCAGTGCCAGCTTACTATCTTTTTTTTTGTATTTTGACTTGGCCTATATCTAATAAATTCATTAGCAACTTTTTTATATAAATAGTACAGAAAGACAGGTATCAGCCGTGTTTTTCTTATCAATTGAATAGTAACAGACAACTGATAAAAATGAAAGACAACTAATAATGTTTCCGTTTTTTTATTATTATTCATAATCTGTCTTCGGCCATTATCTAAAACGAAAAAAGATAGGTTATTACTATTCCTACATAAATTCTTAAAAGTCCCAACTGTCGTTTATATCAAGACTCAAATTCGTTATTACAGTATTTATTAATTATTTGATTGGTCGAATGCTATTGTTGTATTAATTCTTACGTGTCCTAACACGTCTGGGTGCCACACGAAACCATTTTGTTCGTTAGTATAATATGGATTAATTCTTTGATTGTTCGAATGCTATTGTTTTATTAATTCCCACCTGTGGTTTACATGTCTGGGTATAATACAAAAGCATGTGAACAGAAAAATGTACATGTATAACTCTCTCGCGAGTTTATCGCACTGCCACTGTGGGGTTGATTCTAACGACGTGTAGACGTGGAAGGCTGCAATAATTCATTTGTGATTTAATGAAGATGCATTTATACCTGTGATTCACTGAGTTCTGGGATATGATTTACTTACTGATTTTTGACGTATTTGTCAATGGTGGAATACTATTTTTATAGGTTAATGGATAATAAATACTGCTGACACGGTAAGGCGTGATGTGTGCCCATTTTTTTATATTCGTCTTTATAATCGTAATCAAAATGAACTGATCGGGAAAACGGCTCGCGGGAAACTAAAAGTTTTATCTAATAACGGGAAGTCCATTTTTAAACGCATCTCGGGGGAAATTCAACAGCTCGTGCAATAATTGAAGGGCCTAAATAATTAAACGGGAAATTCGTTTTTAAACACATCTAAACCATTGTACTAATTAAACCATTTTTATACGCCCACAATTTCATTTGGACGTATTATGTCGTCGCCTGTGTCTGTCCGTTCGTCCACAATTGTTTGTGGACTTTCTACAGGTCACAATTCTTGTCCAATTTTGACGAAACTTGAAATATAGGTTTATTACTATTATTATGATTATTACAAACATTTGTTATAGCCCCCCTTTCACATACACGTGTTCAGAGGTGCTTTACAATGGTACAGATATAAATAATTATAATTTTAAACTCATAAAATTAACAATACAATACTAAGACAAAACAAGATATGTACATTCAAAACACTTGAAGAAATAAATGGGTTTTTAGTTTTTTCTTAAAAGTATTAACATTATTACAGGACCAAATATCATATGGTAGCTTATTCCGTAAAGCTGGAGCTTGAACACTAAAAGATCTTTGGCCAAAAGTTAACAGTTTTGAATATTTGGGCTTTAAAAGAAGATTATCATCTGAAGAGCATAAACATCGCCCTGGTATATACATATTTAAAAGTTAACAATAAAATTTTAAAATCAATTTTATAAGAAATAGGTAACCAGTGTAAACTTTTTAAAATTGGGGTAATATGATCATATTTTTATACGCCCACATTTTCATGTGGACGTATTATGTCGTCGCCCCTGTCCGTCCGTCCACAATTGTTTGTGGACTCTCTACAGGTCACAATTCTTACCCGATTTCGACGAAACTTGAAATATAGGTTTATCCCCCAAAGATCTCGGCTGCTTTCGATATTGGCACGTATCGGATCAAAACTTCATGGATTATGGCCCCTGATTGTACGAAAAATCACGTTTTTAGCTTGTGGACCCTATAGAGGTCACAATTTTGAACCGATTTTGATGAAACTTGACATGCATGTTTATATCCCAAAGATCTTTGTTCCTTTCGATATTTGCGCCTATCGTAACGTAATTACCTGAATTATGGCCCCTGATTGTCCGAAAAATCACCTATTTTAGCTCGTGGAACCTCTGGAGGTCACAATTATTATCCGATTTAAAAAACCGTTCGATTATATCACCGTTACACCCTAAGGACGTTTGAGTTCAAATTTCGGAAAAATCGGACCAAAATTACCATACAAAATGGCCGCCGTTCGTACGCGAATACTGTTAAAAAATGGTATATCCAGGTTGTGGACCCTGTAGGGAACACAATTTTAATTTGATTTTGATGAAACTTGAAATGCATGGTTATAACCCAAAGATCTTGGTTCCTGTCAATATTTGCGCATATCAGATCGTAACTTCCTGAATTATGGCCCCTAATTATACGCAAAATCGTCTTTAATTAGCTTGTGGTCCCTCTGGAAGTTACAATAATTATCCGATTTAAAAAATCGTTTGATTATATCACCGTTACACCCTCAGAAAGGTTGAGTTCGAATTTCGGTAAAGTTGGACCAAAATTGCCATACAAAATGGCCGCCATTCGTACGCGAATACTGTTAAAATATGGTATATCAAGGTTGTGGACCCTGTAGAGGTCACAATTTTAATTCGATTTTAATGAAACTTGAAATGCATGGTTATAACTTAAAGATCTTGGTTCCTTTCGATATTTGGGCATATCGGATTGTAACTTCCTGAATTATGGCCCCTGATTATACGCAAAATCGTCTTTGTTTAGCTTGTGGTCCCTCTGGAGGTCACAATTATTATCCGATTTAAAAAATCGCCTATGGTCCCTCTGGAGGCTATGATTATTATCCGATTGAAAAAAAGCTTGACTCTATCACCGTTACACCATACCGAAGGTTGAGTTTGAATTTCAGGGAAATCGGACCATAATTGCCAGACAAAATGGCCGCCGTTTGTACTCTAATAGTGTTAAAATATGGTATATCAAGGTTGTGGACCCAGTATAGGTCACAATTTTAATTTCGATTTTGATGAAACTTGAAATGCATGTTTATAACCTAAAGATCTTGATTCTTTTCGATATTTGCGCATATCAAATTGTAATTTAATGAATTATAGCCTTTGATTGTAGAGTTCGAATTTCGGAAAAATTGGACCAAAATTGTCATACAAAATGGCGTCCGTTCGTACGTGAATACTGTTAAAAAATGGCATATCAAGGTTGTGGACCCTGTATAGGTCACAATTTTAATTCGATTTTAATGAAACTTGAAAAGCATGGTTATAACCCATAGTTCTTGGTTCCTTTCGATATTTGCGCATATTGGATCGTAACTTCCTGAATTATGGCTCCTGATTATACGCAAAATCGCCTTTGTTGAGCTTGTGGTTCCTCTAGAGGTCACAATTATTATCCGATTTAAAGAATCCTTTAATTGATTGACTGTTACACCCTAAGGAAGGTCGAGGTCAAATTTTGGGAAAATCAGATTGAAATTGCCATACAAAATGGCTGCCGTTTGTACGCGAATACTGTTAAAAAATGGTATATCACGGTTGTGGACCTGTATAGGTCACAATTTTAATTCGATTTTAATGAAAATTGAAAAGCATGGTTATAACCCTAAGATCTTGGTTCCTTTCAATATTTGCTCATATCAGAACATAATTTCCTGAATAATGGCCCCTGATTGTCAAAAAAAACACCTATTTTAGCTTGTGGTCCTTCTGGAGGTCACAATTATTCTCTGATTTGAAAAAACGTTTGATTATATCATCGTTACACCCTAAGGAAGATTGAGGACAAATTTCTGGAAAATCGGACCAAAATTGCCATACAAAATGGACGCCGTTTGAACGCAAATACTGTTAAAAAATGGTATATCACGGTTGTGGACCTGTATAGGTCACAATTTTAATTCGATTTTAATGAAAATTGAAAAGCATGGTTATAACCCTAAGATCTTGGTTCCTTTCAATATTTGCTCATATCAGAACATAATTTCCTGAATAATGGCCCCTGATTGTCAAAAAAACCACCTATTTTAGCTTGTGGTCCTTCTGGAGGTCACAATTATTCTCTGATTTGAAAAAAACGTTTGATTATATCATCGTTACACCCTAAGGAAGGTTGAGGACAAATTTCTGGAAAATCGGACCAAAATTGCCATACAAAATGGACGCCGTTTGAACGCAAATACTGTTAGAGAATGGTTTATCAAGGTTGTGGACCCTGTAGAGGTCACAATTTTGATTCGATTTTAATGAAAATTGAAAAGCATGGTTATAACCCTAAGATCTTGGTTCCTTTCAATATTTGCTCATATCAGAACATAATTTCCTGAATAATGGCCCCTGATTGTCAAAAAAACCACCTATTTTAGCTTGTGGTCCTTCTGGAGGTCACAATTATTCTCTGATTTGAAAAACCGTTTGATTATATCACCGTTACACCCTAAGGAAGGTTGAGGACAAATTTCTGGAAAATCGGACCAAAATTGCCATACAAAATGGACGCCGTTTGAACGCAAATACTGTTAGAGAATGGTTTATCAAGGTTGTGGACCCTGTAGAGGTCACAATTTTGATTCGATTTTGATGAAACTTGAAATGTATGGTTATAACCTAAAGATCTTGGTTCCTTTTGTTATTTGCACATTCCTGAATTATGGCCCCTGATTTTCCGAAAAATCCCCTATGGTCCCTCTAGAGGTCACGATTATTATAACTCTCTTTCTAATTGAACTAGAATGTTCAAACTTGGTGTAGGTGTTTATTAGGTCATTACCTTGATCGAGTTCGAAGATGAGCATTTTCAGCTCTGGGTAAGCAGAGATAAGCAATTTGATTGGTTGATGCTTTGGGACACGATAACTTAAGTTGTAATTAAGTTAGAGTGATGAAACTTGGCATATAGTTTCATTTCATCAATACGTTGACTAAGTTCAATAATTGCGCATTTTCTGCTCAGGGTAAGCAGAGCGATAAGCAATTTGATTGGCTGAGATTTTGGAACATAATAACTTTCCTTCTAATTGAGCTAGGATATTCAAACTTGATGTAGATGTTTATTAGGTCACTACCTTGATGGAGTTCGAAGATGAGCATTTTCTACTTAGGGTAAGCAGATATAAGCAATTTGATTGGTCGATGATTTGGGATGCAATAACTTTAGTTGTAATTAAGTGAGAGTGATGAAACTTGGTATATAGTTTCATTTCATCAATACTTTGACTAAGTTCAATAATGAACATTTTCTCCTGAGGGTAAGCAGAGCGATAAGCAATTTGTTAGGTCTAGACTTTGGAACACAATAATTCTCCTTCTAATCAATGTAGAATGTTCGAACTAGGTGTAGGTGTTCATTAGGTGAATGCCTTGATGGAGTTCGATGATGAACATTGTCTGATTCTATCTGATAGAAAGTGATAAAACTTAGTGTATAGTTTGATTGCTCAATACTTTTGAAAAAAAATAAATATGCGATTAATTAATATGTGTCATCTATTTATTTCGGGATTTCGGCGGGGGACATCAGCCTCACTGTTGGCTTGTTGTCGATTTTGATGTAACTTGAAATGTATGTTTATAACCCAAAGATCTTGGTTCTTTTCGATATTTGCGCTTATCAAATTGTAACTTAATGAATTATGCCCTTGTATTGTAGGAAAAATCACTTTCGGTATTGCTTGTTCTCTATTCATCACTCGAAAATGTGGGCGTATCCTGCCTGGCAGTGCCAGCTTACTATCTTTGTTATTTTTCAACGATTTTTACTTTCGAAGAAAGTAGGGGACTATTAAAATGGGTTCGTCTGTCTGTCTGTCTGTCTGTCTGAGCCAGATCTGTCAACCCCTCAGAGCTGAAATGCAGTAGGGTAGTGTAAAAAAGGCAGTAGAAACCATGATTTGGCAGTAGATTTCCAAAAACGCGTAAATTCGCATTTCCAAGGGTAATTAATTTGGAAATGTCAAATGATACATTGAATTGTAGGCCTAACAATACAAAAATTGCATTAAATGGGTAATAAATAAAATACACACAGCTAGTACATTAGCAATGAATCATGATTCATATCTAAAATTATTTATTAAACCAAAATTGAATATGTACCCTACAGAAAGAAATAATTAGTATTTATTTGCAAAGAAAAAATAATTAAAATTAGCAGTCCAGTAGTGGGCCTACACTGGCAGTAGATTCTACCATTTTTCTTTTGTTTTAACTTATTACTATTATTAGTATTAGTATGATTTTTTTTTTTTAAAATCCTCGTCTGACGTGGGTTTCCTATTCCGACAGTTTTTGTCAATTTTATTTAATGTAAGATAATTGTTCTTATTATATAGATTCTACAGCAATTCTTGATTAGGAATAGAGAGAGGAGGGCCTAAAAAAATAAGTTTTGCATAGCGACTAAATAAGTAAATAATAAAATATTATTGGCATCGAACATGCTTTTCATACTGTGACGTTTATCCTCTAATGCAATTCAGTGTACGGGATTTTTTCTCACGGAATTCCGTAAATCTGCTTTTAAATTTATTCGAGGGAGCCCTCAATGTAAGACGTATTATCATCTTGAAATTAAAGTTCCAGGTTGTGTTGCATTCGAAGTATTGTATTACATGCTGTACGTACGTACGCGCGCAAACGAAAATGTCAGCCCTTGCTGCCGTAAATTGGTCGCTATTTGTTTAGTTTATCGCTACATATTTTAAGAGTATTTGGAACACGTGGCAATAATATATCCACTTTTTTGACTCTAAAAAAGGTTGAAACGAATTCGAGAACAAATCTCTTAGCTAAATTACACCTTACAACACCCCAAGTCGATGTTGATAACAGAAAGTCGCAATCTTTTTTGTTTACATGCAAAGAGTTGCTTCCCTTAGTTCCAAAGTTTTGGCGAGACAATTAAAAAAAACCCTTTGTTTAAGAATGCTTTAGAAATCTATCCAGCGCAGTAGAGTTGCGGTAGAGTTGACAGGTCTGGTCTGAGCGATAAGCAATTTGATTGGTCGAGACTTTGGAACTGAATAACTCTCATTCTAATTGAGTTAGAATGTTCAAACTTAGTGTGAGTGTTTATTAGGTCAATGTCTTGATGGAATTTGAAGATGAGCATTTTCTGCTTAGGGTAAGCAGAAGCAAGCAATTTGATTGGTTGATGCTTTGGGGCACGATAACTTAAATTCTAATTAAGTGAGAATGATGAAACTTGGTGTTTCATTACATCAATACCTTGACTGAGTTCGATAATGAGCATGTTCTGCTCATGGTAAGCAGGTCAATAAGCAATTTGATTGGTCAAGACTTTGGAACACAATAACTCTCATTCTTATTGTGTTAGAATGTTGACACTTGGTGTAGGTGTTTATTATGTCAATACCTTGATGGAGTTCAAAGGTGAGCATTTTCTGCTTAGGTTAAGCAGAGATAAGCAATTTGATTGGTTGATGCTTATTAAGTTCTGATTAAGTGTGAGTGAGGACACTTGGTGTATAGCTTTAGCTTTATTACACCGATACATTGACCCAAGTTCGATAATCAACATTTTCTGCTGAGGGTAAGCAGAACGATAAGCAATCTGATTGGTTGATGCTTTGGGGCATGATAACTTTAGTTGTAATGAAGTGATGTAAGTGATGAATATAGATTCATTTTATCATTACCTTGTTGACTAAGTTCGATGGTGCAAATTTTCTGCTTAGGCTAAGGAGCGATTAGCAATTTCATTGGTCAAGACTTTGGTACATAACTCTGCCTTTAATTGAGGTAGAATTTTTAACTTAATGTAGAGGATCAATAGGCGAATGTCTTGACTAAGTTCAATAATCAACAATTTGAGCTAAAGCTAATATTTTGAAAAAATTAATGTTTGATTAATTTTATATGTGTCATCTTATTATTTTGGGATTTCGGCGGGGGACATCAGCCTCACTGTTGGCTTGGGTTTTTTTTAACGATGTTTTGATATTGAACAGTAGGGTTACAAACCCACGCTTAAAGCACAAGATTAAATGGTACCATATTTACATTGATCTCTGCCATCATATATTGGTGACCTCACACATACCCCGATTTTCGCCTTTTGTTATATTTTTATGGTCACTTGTCGTGGTGAGATCTCTGTCATTATATTTTTAATAGTCACTTGTCCTGCTGAGATCTCTAAATTCCAGGAGTCCTATATAAGGTGGGGGAACGGTTAGCTTAAGACAGTACCAGACTGCACACCAAGGAAGTCACTACTTTACGGCAGACAACCAATTGATACCAAGAGGGCTGACTGATTAAATGACGAATCGACATCAAAACACAACGTGAACAAATGATATTATTATAGTAGTAGTATAACTTTGTATCTTGATTAAAAGTATATTCTATATCTAAGAAAAATCTGGTTATTATTATTACACTCTACAGTACTACATAGAATTGTAATTTGGTGCCATTTGATCAGGATAGAATATATAACTCAAGAAGACAGAGGACAAACTTATCAAACTAGAAAGACAGAGGACAAAACTCAGGAGGACAAAGGAACACAGACAAAAGGAACACAGACAAAAGGAACACAAAAAGTAAGGTAAAAAAGTTGTAATTGCTAAACAAAAATGACAGAGGCAATTTTAAATGAATTAAATGGGACCGTAGAGCACCTTGATAATGAAGTTGGGGGTATGGACACCTTAACTAATCCAAGTCACAAATCAAGCTTCCGTACAATCGGATGCCGTCAAGTATAGCGACATCCACACTTGTGGAACCGTATGAGTGATCCCCACGTAAATTTCATACATGGATAAAATCATTGGAAAAGTATGCCACAATCAAAAAATTAACGGCAGCTGTTAGGGAATGTGCTTACCACAGGGCGAGAGGTGGGGTGAGCGTTTTCATAGAGCGTTTGTTGACAAGGGATGAGGCAATAAGTTCGAGCGAGATGAACCGAGAACTCACGTCTCGTTTTGAGGAAACCACTGACAAGATGGACTTGATCTCCTCTATGAGGAATTTAAAACAGAATTCTGGCAACCACACATTTAGCCTACTCAAATGTAGCGCATTCGGATGTTCGAGCCCATATGGTGCTAACATTTACCGATGGTATATCGGATAAACAGCTGTACTACGAGTTGTGGTGAAAAAGTCCATGGACATTTCAGGCCGCGACGCTAATTGCAACGCAAGAGCAGGAGTTTATGCGTAGATACCAGGCGCGAACGGGTCAGCAGGCAACCCCAGCCTCGATAGTAGAACAAATGGAGGTTGACCATTTTCGGCCACTCAAATGCCGGAGATGCAACAGAGCTGGTCATCGGACAAATGAATGCCGTACGCAACGGGTGAACATGTTTGTAACTATGGAAACCCAGTATGTGTGTTGGCACTGTGGGGAAACCAGCCTTTTTAAGAGGGATTGCCCCCAACTATACAGACAACAACCTCAGGGACAGCAAAAGCGTGCGATACCCCCAACGCAAAACAACGGAACTGGAACATTAAGTAGGGCACAGAGGTTAGAGCAAATATTGCGAGACCACGGTATAACAGTACCACTTGGAACGAGGACATTAAGTAGGGGACAACGACTAGCACAATACCGTTAGGCAGGGAACAAAGCGCTCAAAGCAAGGGAACGCTTCTTGCAAAATACCGGACAGCCGGGAAACTACTAGACTCTCTCCAATCAAAAGCTGTTGGAAAGTGTGACGAGGGACCAAAATTAATTAAGTGATATATTCGGAACTGACATATAAACCCAAATTAACTAGTGAAACAATATCATTCCAATCTGTGAATGATCAAGAAATTAAAGTTGACGGACATGCGATATTTCATTTCGAAGTGAACAAGAAAAAACTTCAACAAAAGTTTTATGTCGTTAGAAGCATGAATAGGAATTTAATATTAGGTAGGGATTTTTTGGTTGACAATAAAGTTAGGCTCTATTTTGATCTTGGTTGTCTGCGAGTAGATGGGACGTATGTTCCCCTTATAGTTGACACATATGTCTAGTCACTTCTGCGGGTGATGTGACCGTGTGTCCACATTCCACTAGGATAAAACAGACACCACAGGCTCAGTCTGGAATCTAAAAATGGATTCATAGACTCTGAACCTGGACTGATGATATGTAACGGTCTCGTCCAGTTCAGTGATACAGATTTACACCATGGCGTACAGGTGTTAATCGTCAATAACCCGAATAAAACAATTAGAATTAAGAGAGGTTGCGTGATAGGTCAAGCTGAACCGACAATTAATAAAGAAATTAATAATGTAACACAGGAGATGGCCGCCATAAATAATGGAACTAGCCAAGCGGAGAGTAACAGTGAGTTACTAAGACAACTTTCTGTTGCCCCACGGCATAAAGAAATAGTTAGAAGATTAATTATTTAACATAGGGATCTTTTCGCGAATACTGGTAATGAATAAGGTCAAACTCAGACCGTCAAGATGAAAATTGATACCGGCGATCACCCGGCAGTAAAACTTTGACCATATAGAGCCCCGCCAGGAAAAAGGGAGGTCTTGAATAAAGCAATAAATGATATAGGCCTACTATCCTCGGGTATAATAAGACGATCTTCTTCCCCGTGGGGTTTACCAGTGGTAATCGTCGATAAAAAGGATGGCTGGAAACGTTTCTGTGTCGACTTTTGACAGTTAAATAGGATTACTCGCCTGTGCTCAAATCCCCTCATTGACGACATACTAAACATGTTAGATAAAGCAAAATACTTTACTACTTGCGATTTAAAAAGTTTGTTTTGGCAAATAGCATTGAACGAGGAGGACTAAGAGAAGACAGCGTTTGCATGTCATAAAGGACTATTTGAATTCAATGTTATGCCCTTCGGGTTGTGCAATGCCCTATACGATTTGTCAATTTTTGATGCGAGTAGCCCTGTAAGACTTGGAGGACTTTGCCATGGCGTATTTAGATGACATACTAATTTATTCACAGACATTGGAAGAACACCTCAAACAAATAGAAATCGTGTTTGACAGGTTAGGACAACACTGATTGAAGCTTAAAATTAGCAAATGTACCTTTATGCAAGAGGAAACAAACTATTTGGGCTTCGTGATAACGTCAAGTGGAGTAAAACCCGATCCAAACAAGGTGAAGGCCATTAGATATATGGCTCCGCCCACAAGCGTAAAAGAAACTCGTAGCTTCATAGGCATGTGTACACTGTAGAACTAGAACCGTTTAGTCGTGTTGTTTTAGCTAAAAGTTATTAGATAAAAAATTTAATTTCCCGCTAGCCGTTTTTCCGATCGGTTCATTTTGATTACGATTATTAAGGTGAATATAAAAAAATGCGCACACATCACGCCTTACCGTGTCCGTAGTATTTATTATCCATTAGCCTATACAGATAGTATTCCACCATTGACAAATACTTAAAAAATCGGTAAGTCATGTCCCAGAACTCGGTAAATCACAGGTTTAAATGCATCTTCATTAAATCACAAATGCGCACACATCACGGCTTACCGTGTCCGTAGTATTTATTATCCATTAGCCTATACAAATAGTATTCCACCATTGACAAATACTTTTAAAAAAAACGGCAAGTAAAATATGTCCCAGAACACGGTAAATCACAAGTATAAATGCATCTTCATTAAATCACAAATGCGCACACATCACGCCTTACCGTGTCCGTAGTATTTTTTATCCATTAGCCTATACAAGTAGTATTCCACCATTGACAAATACTTTTAAAAAAACCCGGCAAGTAAAATATGTCCCAGAACACGGTAAATCACAGGTATAAATGCATCTTCATTAAATCACAAATGAATTATCGCAGCATTCCACGTGTACACGTCGCGAGAATCAACCCCAGAATGGCAGTGGGATAAACTTACGAGAGTTAAACATGTACTGGCGCCAAAAAAATCACTGTGGCCCAATACATTTCGAGGATAAAAGTTCACAAATTCGACCAATCAAATAATTAATGTTAATAACAAGGGAAATTTATGACTCAAGTGTATGTTCAAAGGCATGCTTTTGTATTATACTCAGACATGTAAACCACAGGTGGGAATTAATAAAACAATAGCATTCGAACAATCAAAGAATTAATCCATGTATACTGTACTAACGAACAATATGGTTTCGTGTGGCACCCAGACGTGTGACAACACGTGGCAATTAATACAATAATAGCATTCGACCAATCAAATAATTAATAAATACTGTAATAACGGACATTTGGGACTCGATATAAACGACAGTTGGGACTTTTAAGAATTTATGTAGAAATATTAATAACTTATCTTTTTTCGTTTAAGATGATGGCCGAAGACAGATTATGAATAATAATAAAGAAATGAAAACATTATTTTATTTATATCAGTTGTCTGTTAATATTCAATTGATAAGAAAAACACGGCTGATACCTGTCTATCTGGGTACTATTTATATTAAAAAGTTGCTGATGAATTTATAAGAAATAGGCCAAGGCAAAACACTAAAAACATAATTATTAACATGAACTACATGTGGTTAGTAAAAGGCTCAACCAAACGATAAAACATTAGTTGCACTTACGGTTCTTTGATAATCATAGTTTCCCCAAAAAGTTGTATAAATTTGTTAAAAACGAATAATATGCTGATGAATTAATTTGAAATTGACATACACAAAAACAAGCCCCTAGAAATTGTTAACGATAATCCGTAAGTTGCGCGTTGCCGTTGACATGCATTCCTCGACAAGCTTGTCGTAGATGGCAATACCAACCGATAAATTAAGTGTGTAGAAAGCAAGGTTTTTTTCCGGGAAAATAGAAGAAATGGCAATGATCACGGCGGGATAATTAAAGCAGATTAACCGATAATCCCGATGTTATTGTAGTATGTTATTGTGCAAAGAAACCTAGCGGTTCTTTGGTGGATGAGGGAAAACGCGAGTTGTCAATTAACGAGAATGGCGGCCGTGTGTTGATTGCAATTATCCTGTTTCACGAAAAAACATTAGCAGTGATCGGTTAATCAAGCTCGTTTACTTTTTGAAAAAGAAAAACAACAAAGTATTACTAAATATACCCGAGTCACAAACGACGTATACTAAAGTTCCAAACGTCGTATACAAAAGTCCCAAACGTCGCGGTCATATTGTTTTGAGTCCTCAATGACGCAAGTCCCAAATGACATGTTATTCTCTATAGCTGGTTTGAAATGGGTTTATTTATCGTGCGATTCCACGACAGTGATATCGTTGTCGAATATCATCGGCTAATACAGCATTCCAAAAAAAAAGATTCATTTTACACGGTTAAACACGCAGATTTTACTCGCATATATTGAAAAATAACAAATATCAAACAGGCTTTTAAATATTAAAATAAAAAGAAATATGGCTGTACCGATACATTACTTCATCAATATGTTCGACATTTTTAAGACTTGCATCGATCGACTACTTCAAACTCATTCAAATTACGAAAAATTTCAAAAGTTTACACACATGGTCTTACCGTGTGCGAAAGTTTTGTCAACGAAATAGCCATTTCCATTCTGTCAAATAAGTCACACAATGCATTTTAAATTAATAAATCACACCCGAACAAGTAATATATCTTCGGGTTTAAATCACAAATGAATTATAAATGCCTTCATGTCCTGTTTTCAAGCATATTTTGCCAAAAGTCACCGTTAACCTTGCTGAACATTAACACATAGGATAATACCTTGATGGCCTTTTCAATTAAATTCGGCACCAAAGATTCTGAGTCAATGCATCTGTCAGTCAAGATTCCTAATTAATTACGTGAATTAAAACGTGTCATCAAAAGAAATTGTAAATTGACTAAAATAGAAGCCCCTTTAACAACTTATTATTACCATGTCGTATTCTTGTAAACAGTACTTTTATTCTGAATTGTCAGTAAGTTATTGTTATCCAAAATAATTGACCTTATTACTAACAACGGTAATGCATGCTTTTTTTGTGAGGGAATTTCCTCTTTGATGTGTTTTCTTTGATGCGTGCAAGTGTCGCCTTAGTTATTATTAATAATCTAAATTCTGTACTGATAAGATTTCATTCATAAGAACTTCTTGTTAGGTGTTTTAGTGAAACCGTCTTCAAATGAATATTAATGTGATGATTATTGGAGACCGAACATGATTATTATTTAGTATATTAATCGTCTAATGTATAAATACGGTAAGCAGTTTGTGCGTTGCATTTATTAAGTTCAAGTATAAAAAAGAAATGTTTACTTCTTTTGGCCAGACTGTGTAATATCAATATGGAGATTTCTAAAAACAATTCAATGCACACAGTTTGCTTCTAGTTATTAAATGATTGTAGCTAATTCTCGTTCGGCGGATATTTTTATAAAAAATAATTGTTCTTTTATCCGCGCACCGTTGGTTTTGATCAAATCGTGTAATTATGTTTCTTCATTAGCCCAGTTGGAACAGAACAGTAGGACGTTTAAACCCATTTCATTCATTAATTCGTGTTTCACCTTTATTTCAATTTCTTTCAAACACACTTAGAAAAAGAAACTAATCTTGTGCATATTCTAATTATCGCTCGTCAGGCACTTTTATAAATTTAGCGTAGCCTTTGGATTTGATCAAATTGTTTTACCTTTATTTCAATTTCTTTTAATCTGATTTAAACAACATAGTAAGGTACAAATCAATTTGGGTTAAGAAGTAAAGTACGAAACCGCTCATGTTAGGTACGAATGAACTAAGTACGAAACAGCTGACATTATGACTTTTCGCATTTTGGTCAGCCGATTGTTGTTTTGAATCTAGTGATGAGTCATAAATGTCGTCACACGTCTGGGTGCCATACGAAACCATATTGTTCGTTAGTACAGTATACATGGATTAATTCTTTGATTGTTCGAATGCTATTGTTTTATTAATTCCCACCTGTGGTTTACATGTCTGAGTATAATACAAAAGCATGCCTTTTAACATATTATACACTTGAGTCATAAATTTCCCTTGTTATTAACATTAATTATTTGATTGGTCGAATTTGTGAACTTTTATCCTCGAAATGTATTGGGCCACAGTGATTTTTTTGGCGCCAGTACATGTTTAACTCTCGTAAGTTTATCCCACTGCCATTCTGGGGTTGATTCTCGCGACGTGTACACGTGGAATGCTGCGATAATTCATTTGTGATTTAATGAAGATGCATTTATACCTGTGATTTACCGTGTTCTGGGACATATTTTACTTGCCGTTTTTTTTTAAAAGTATTTGTAAATGGTGGAATACTATTTGTATAGGCTAATGGATAAAAAATACTACGGACACGGTAAGGCGTGATGTGTGCGCATTTGTGATTTAATGAAGATGCATTTATACTTGTGATTTACCGTGTTCTGGGACATATTTTACTTGCCGTTTTTTTTAAAAGTATTTGTCAATGGTGGAATACTATTTGTATAGGCTAATGGATAATAAATACTACGGACACGGTAAGCCGTGATGTGTGCGCATTTGTGATTTAATAAAGATGCATTTAAACCTGTGATTTACCGTGTTCTGGGACATATTTTACTTGCCGTTTTTTTTAAAAGTATTTGTCAATGGTGGAATACTATCTGTATAGGCTAATGGATAATAAATACTACGGACACGGTAAGGCGTGATGTGTGCGCATTTTTTTTATATTCACCTTTATAATCGTAATCAAAATGAACCGATCGGAAAAACGGCTAGCGGGAAATTAAAAGTTTTATCAAATAACGGGAAGTTCATTTCTAAATGCCTCACGGGGAAATTCAACCGCTTGTCCAATTTCTAAATGCCCTAGATATTTAAACGGGAAAACCATTTTTCAACGCATTTCGGGAAGTTCAACGGCTTGTCCAATTTCTAAATGCCATAGATAAGTGAACGGGAAATTCGTTTCTAAACGCATCGGAGAATCTTAACCATTGTACTAATTAAACCATTTTTGTTATTTTTCAACAATGTTTTGAAATTCAACGGTAGGATTAGATTCCAACGCTAAAACAACACGACTAAACGGTCCTAGTTCTACAGTGTGTAGCTACTATAGACACTTTATACCTAATTACTCCAAAATTGTGGAACCCGTAATAAAACTGACGAAGAAGTTCATGAGGTTCAACTGGGATGAACCATGTCAGGTAGCCTTTGACTATCTCAAAGAAAGTTTAACTGTGGTACCTCTCCTGAAGTACCCGGATCCCAACCGCATGTATATTCTTTACACAGACGCATCCCATACGTGTGTAGGGAGTTTCTTAGTGCAACCCAGTGAGACGGATCCCAGCGAAGAGCTTCACATCTATTACCTGTCTCACAAGTTATATGATTGTCAGGCCGTTGGAGCACAAGGGAAAAAGAAGCATTCGTGATACACTACTCCTTGCAGAAATTTATTATTAGGACTGATCACCAACCATTGATATATCTTTTGGAATCGCCTATGCAGAATAAGAAGATTCAACTTTGGGCTTTGGGCATCGCGGGTAGAACTGCAAAATAGAATATATTCCAGGGAAGAACAATCTCTGTGCAGACCTCCTCTCGAGAATACCCAAAGCTTCCTTTAATAATACTGATAGGCCGGAAGATAGCGAAGTCGAACCGGAAATAAGTGATAACACTTTCAAAATCAATGCCTTTAATTCAAATTTATTCAATCTATGACCAGGCATAGTATCTAATTTCTCATTGTTAATATCAATCAGGGTAGAAGCTAATTAGTTAAGTATTTAATCCTTTATTGTTTATTTATGTTATTGTCTCTAGTAGTGATAATCCTGTAGTATATGTTTTGATGTCAACATTTATAGTTAGAATATAAAAAGGCTAATGTACATCAATAGGGAAGTCATTAGGTCACCCGACTTAGAAGCAGCTACGTCGGTCATCCACTGTGCTGGAAGTGTACATTACATATATTGAATTGTTAATTGTAAGATATAAGTTCCAGTAATTAAAAGATTGAAGAACCATTCCAGACTTATTAGTTATTGAAGAACCTAGCGGTTATATATGGTGCAGATTGGGGCAAGATCCTAGAAACCTTTCTTCAACAAGCCAAGCGAGTAGTCAACCCCCAACAAAAAATGGAAACAGTGATACAAAGTAAACTAGCAGAAATACTTAAGGTAATGGACTTATGTTCCGAAGCACATCTGTGGAGATGTGAACATAAAAATAATCATTTCTCAGTTACCTTGACATGGAAAAAAACGGCAGGTCACAAGGACAACCCGAAATCTTCTAGTAGAAAGACAAGAGATATTCTTAGATGCCAGAAGTTTAAAGAAAGATGTGCCTTACTCAATAAAGAGAATACTTCAAATCAGATTAATTCTCTGACTGTAGGTCCTGTTGAACAAGGGACGTATTCAACAAAGGACAGTGAGTCCCAAACAGAGAGTAAGAATACATCTGATCAAAATACTCAAGTACAAACAATAGTCGCTGCAGCCACAACCCAGACCGTTGATCATTGGCATATTCAAATCACCAAGGATGTAGGGACAGAAACAACAACACAACTTGGTATGCCAATTGATGAAATTTTACAAAAAAGGAGTAATTTGTATGGTAAATTTGAATATCTAATTAAGTGGATAAATAAACCACATGCAGCGAATACGTGGGTCTCAGAAAATGATCTAGATGAGTATGGAAGATCATTGACTGAGGTAAACAAAAATAAGATTCCTGGACCAATTCCAAAGCCAAAATTGGAAATATACGAACTACCCAAACCAGCAACACAGGCAGAAATAAGAATGTATAAATGTGACGAAACCGTATATCCAAATGGTAAAAGATTCAGAGCATATAATCAATTTCGAGATCCAGAAACTGGTATACAGTATTTCCAGATTGAAAGAAGGATATACAGAACTAGAACATTGGTTGAGTGCTTCACTGAGTGGGAATGGGATACGGAAAGTAATTAAAGAAGATCAAGAATTTTATCAGAGAATGTCACATTACAGAGTTCCGATGATAAATCTTAAGTTATGGAAACAAGTTGTTAATAATATGATTGATATCTAATATTCTGGTATTTTACTACAGCAATAGAAGAAAAATTGGAAAAAAAAAATATACAGTTATGATAGTATCTAATATGTTGTACATTATAATTTATTTTTATGAGTGTCGAGGTCGACACATCGTGAAGGGGAGGCATATATGACCAGGCATAGTATCTAATTTCTCATTGTTAATATCAATCAGGGTAGAAGCTAATTAGTTAAGTATTTAATCCTTTATTGTTTATTTATGTTATTGTCTCTAGTAGTGATAATCCTGTAGTATATGTTTTGATGTCAACATTTATAGTTAGAATATAAAAAGGCTAATGTACATCAATAGGGAAGTCATTAGGTCACCCGACTTAGAAGCAGCTACGTCGGTCATCCACTGTGCTGGAAGTGTACATTACATATATTGAATTGTTAATTGTAAGATATAAGTTCCAGTAATTAAAAGATTGAAGAACCATTCCAGACTTATTAGTTATTGAAGAACCTAGCGGTTATAAATCCAAGAGAATATGCAAAATGCGAAATCAATGAGGTTGAAAACCTTACAGATCCTAAAACCAAAATTAAAGATTACAATGTTAAGTTAGAACAATCTAAGGATGAAGTAATAACGAAATTGATAACCAAACATAACTGGTAAAGTTAAGTCTAGTCAGAACCAATATTTAGGTTGTACATACCGGGACATTTGGTCGAGGAAGTATTATAGCAATACCATGACGAACAAGGTCACTTTGGTATTGATGGTACCGTTGACTCCATAAAGCAAAAATACTACTTATTTCCCGGGATGTTTAAACAGATATATAAGTACGTATCAGAATGTGTTCCGTGCTAGTCGTGCTCGTGATAAAACAGAAACCTCCATTACAAAATACGGATATCCCTCCGTATCCATTAATAATAATAATAATAACTAGATCTGCTACTGTCCCAAGCAAATATGAAAGCTTTCATATTCATCATCACGTGCCATCGATTATACCAAGTATCTTAAAGAAAATAACAAGAAAAAAAATATTAAAATTGGTCGAAAACTCGCGAAGTTACGGATCTAAATATAGTTTGAAACCGTAAATTAGCTTAAAAAAAACAAACAACAGCAGGTGCCAAGAACAAACGACTTGAACAAGTATCACCTTGAAATTTTCAGAGTACCTAGGCCTCTTCGTCTCGTGGCCTTGAACACTGTTTATAAATTTAAAGTCAATCGGATATTAACTTTAGCCAAAAGAGTGTTCACAGATCAAGGGCAATAACTCTGGCAGTAATTACTGAAAATCAATGGGCTTCTTCGTCTCGTGACCTTAAACACTGTGTTTAAATTTAAATTCAATCGGATATTAACTTTAGCCGCTAGAGCGTTCAAAAGGTTTTTTGAAGAGATCAAGGGTAATAACTCTGGCAGTAACTATTGGATATCCTTGAAAATCCATATGCTTCTTTGTTTCATGACCTTAAGACTTGTTCTCATTTTCAATTCAAAATGGCGTCCATCACTTGACCTAAATCAAAATTCTATTCCCGGCAGTTTTTCGGCTTTTCTAAAAGGATTCGGAAAATATAATTGCCTTGTCTGTAAGTAAAATATCAACAAAGGAGTATCGATTTTCACATTTCAAGATGGTTGCACTTCCGGTTTGGGCTACAAACTCAATTTTTTGGGTACGAATCAGTAGTGTCCTAGCTAGTAACAAAAAATTCAAGGCAATCTGACCTATATTTCGTCGATTTTTTTGAAAACTTTGATCCTTAATATCACCAAGGGGAGATAATTTATAAAATTTCAACATTTTTAAAGTCGCATGAGCGAGATCTACTTACATTCCAAATTTTATGAAAATCGTGCAACTATTAACTCATTGAACCCTAGACCTAATTAAGTAACTACCCCTTAATCTCCCTGAGCCAATTAACTAGACAATAGCTTATCTCCCTGGAGCTAATTAAAGGATTATCCATTAATCTCATATACGGTAGATTATACAAAATAACACGAAAAGTACCCCTCCAATCAAAAAATGTTTATATTATCAAATGCAGATATAAAATCAGGCATTGCAATGGTATAAAATTTAATCAATAATACAAAATAACAAAAGAGTTATTATTAAATAAAAAAAAACATAAGTAAAAAAACAGTCACCTTACAAGATTATAAATTTTGGCAAGTCAATAATTCTTCCTAAAATGTCTTTTGAAGTCAACAATTTGAAAAAAAATAGTTAGTCCAAATATATATAATATTATTAAAGGTTTACAAAAATTATCAGTGTGGATTTAGCCATTTGGGATTTTAGTACACAACAAATTATAAATGATTAGCACTGAGTAAAGTTCATCAATCAAGATGTCAACGCGGCACTGTTCTGTTTATCACATTTGTTTACAACACTCACAATACTGTTGTTTTATTAAACCGGTCTGTGGTCATTATATCACCAATTTTGTAATTACCTAAATAATAGTCTCGCGACCAGTACATATTACTTCTTGGCTGCGTTGATATAGTCATAAACACACGTAGAGCCAAAAATTATCGTATTTTTTCTGATTTTAATTTTCATATTTTTAGCATCGTCACACGTGGTACCGATCATTTCATCAGCGATTAACGTGTATAAATTTAATCTGAAAAACAAACTAACTAAATCGTTCTTCCCCTCTTCTAATATATTGTTGGCTCAGACTCGGGCCCTAAAAATGACTGACTGGTGACTGGATTTAATGTTGTTTGCCAAACTCGTTACTGCAACACGGGCCGCTATGCTGGTTCTCTCTGGCCGTTGTTTATATCAAGATCCTCATCTTCTTCGCTCGAAATATCCCTCTCACTTACAACGATAAAGTTCTTGCCCTGAGCTGGGATTGAACCCTCGTTGCATTGGTGAGAAGCCGCCTCTCTATCGCCACGGCTATCGATTCGCTAAGTTAAGTGTGGATCTTTCAGGACCTTACCCCCTTACCCTATCAGGCAATAGGTATATAATCTCCTTTGTCTGTTGGTACTCCGATTGGTGTGAAAGCTTTCCCGTAACAGATAAGACTGGGGAAAATGTCGCCCATCTTATATGGTTGTCCGCTGGAGATTGTCAGCGACAACGGTACGGAAAATTGCAATCGATTAGTTCGCCAAACTTCAAAAAGACTAAATATAGGTCACATCCTGACCTCATTCTACCATCATCAATCAAATGAAAAGGTAGAAAGATTCCACAGAGTTCTACATGATGATTATCGAAAAAGATTAAGGACGATGTCCACACGTGGGACCTATATCTTAACCAGACTTTGGCAGCAATTAGATTTTACATAAGTGAGTCTACAAAATTCTCTCCCTTCTATTTGTTGTACAATAGGGATGTTATTCTACCTTTTGATAACATCCTCCAATTACAAAGGCACTACGCGGGAGAGGATTTCATGAGATAGCTCTGCAAAACCAGCACAAGGCGTTCGTTCTAGTACATCGAAATCTAAAGAAAGCAAAAGATAGACAAAATAAATACGCTTATAGGAATAGTAAGGATGTTAACTTTGAAATTGGCGACCCTGTCTATTATAAAAATCACTTAAGGAAAAATAAGTTACAAGAAAAATGGCAACCTTATTTTAGAATTATTGAAAAAAACACACCTGTGTCATATAAAATAAGAAATCAGCTCAACGGAACTAGTACGAAGTCGCACGCGGAACATCTCAGACTGGCGAACATGGAATGGGAAATACCCCAGACCAGTTCAGGAAAGCAAATGAGAAAAGCGGCATACATTGAACCTCCTTCCGAAACCGTATCTGATGATGAAATATTGGAGCCAGACACATCCAAAAATGAAAAATTAAATCCTTTTTTTTTTTAAAACAATATTTTATTCAATAAGATAAATTGGATTGAACAACAGGCAAAGGCCTATATAAGTTCTCTCCAAACATATAAAATAATTAAATCTTATGTTCACAATACAATGGTGGACATATATACAGGCAGTGAGTAACAAACATATATACAATTCTTGGAGTGTAATTAATAAGTATTAAATATTAGTGTCAAAATCTCTTGCTGTCTTAATGTATTTTTGGACTATTTCAAATATGTTAGAATTGGTATTGACTGGAAGAGCAGGGTTGCCATATAGAATCGGGTCAATTGTAACATTTTGTTTAAGGTAGTATAGACTGTTTTTGAGAATTGTTCTTGGAACAGAGTATGCTGGACATATGAAAAAATAATGGTTATTATCTTCATCCACAGAATTACACATAGGGCATACTTTTGTTCCACTAGTAAAGTCAAATAAAGCTCTGATATACGGGGGCGATAAAAATGAAAAATGAAATCCTTTGTCGGATATAGCACAGATGTACCGGCGCGAGAATGATAGTTCGTCCAGCGAGGATGACATTCCATTAATGGAACTCGGCAAACGCCTTAGATCGAACGAAGCGGCACAGGATGCCGGAAACCTATCACTTTACAAAGATGATGTGGTAGTATCAACCCAGGAACATGACGACTTGGACCTAGGCGATGATACTGGAACCATGGCCGAAGAGAATACCGGAACCATGGCCGTTGACAGTGCACATGTCAACGGATTAAAAAGAGCTCAAAAGTAAACCCTCTTTTGACCGGATAATTAACAAGTTTAATGTGTCTATGGAAAAATTGTTGGTAACTATCCAGTCCACGCTTCAATATTATACCCTAGAAAAACTACCAAGGAAATTACATGGGCTTAAAACTATCCCTATGGATCATTTACAAGGGGCTGGAAAAAGATGTCAACGCCCTTAACATCGAAGGTGGAACTGCACAATCCTTTTAGAACTATTGGACTAGTGAAGTGGCATAAATAGATACTTCGAACTACCGGACTAGTTAAATGGAAATTTAATCATCTATTTGGGACATCAATAATAATCTAAGTGTGTGCGATGGCACTATGTTATTTAACTATATATACATGAAGTGTGTGCGATGGCACTATGTTATTTTACTATATATTAATTATATACTATTAAAAAAAAGTAAGGGGATATTTGATTTTTAAGTGTTATTAAAGTCACCTAATGAAACTGACAAAGAAACAAATGACAAAATGAAATGAAGTTCACATCCATCGATTTATTCCAAATGATCGTTAGACTAAGTAAGGCACAGACTGACCATTATAACGGTAAAATGATACCCATGGTCAAACAGCAAAGTTACTACAGCATCACAACAAAGTCAGTAACGGGTAAATCCTCCTCAGTTTGCCAAACAAGCATTGATCCAACGTGGCATACTCCTAATGAGACGTCTAAGGTCATTTTGGTCCAGATTGTCCCATTCCTGTTGCAACGCAGCAGCAAGTTCTTGGACATTGGCAGGACGTTGTTGACGTTAACGTAACCTCTGTCAAAGCATGTCCCAGACATGCTCGATGCGGGAGAGGTCGTGACTCATTGCTGGCCAAGGTAATGTGGTAATGGTCTGTTGTTGGAGGTAACCTGTAAGGATCCTGGCCCTGTGACAGCTTGCGTTGTCATCCTGGAAGATAAAACGGCACAACATGGACTGCCAAGATGTTGTCTCGGTAGTACTGGCCTGTAACACGCCCTGCAACAACATGTAAAGCCGTTCTTCTAGCAACAGTGATGCCTCCCCACACCATAACAGAACCACCCCCAAATCGATCATGTCTGATGACGTTAACGCCACACCCTCCTACGTCTGTCCAAAAAATCAACAGTGAACCTTGACTAATCTGAAAACATCACATTGTTCCAGCGTCGATTATCCCAGTGTTGACAATCCTAACACCAACGACGTCTTGCCTGAATGTGATGATCTCTCAATGATCATATCAAGTGAATGGATCCGGGGGCCAGCCATAAGCGTCCACTGCGCTGTACAGTCCCGGGCCTGTTGTGGTACAGGCTTCACTAAAATGATTTACAAAAAAGACGTAACAAAAATAGTGCGACCAATCTTGACAGTGGTCGACTTTTCAATGGCGATAGTCTGCCAGTAATCAACTTCAGGTGTTAGAACATCAAATAATTTTAACAATAAGGGCGATAATCCGGACAGAATCTCGGAAAACGCTAAAATAATACATGTAGTGAGCAAACAGGAGCAAAGCCCGACAACGATAACATTCTGCAGTACGAAGGGCTTAAACTCTACTCTATTGTAAGTGCAGGAGGACTACACTTCACGCAAAACGAAAATATACAAGACCTGGTTATTATTATTACACTCTACAGTACTACAATTACTTTCACAAGTCTGTGGTAGTTTGTATAACAATATCTCTGATTTAGCCTTAAATTCAGAAACAATAACAGTACATTGCTACTTTTATAAGACTGTTCTCAGGCAATGCACTAGTTTTTCTGGATTAGTTATTTTTATACACCCACATTTTAATGTGGACATATTATGTCGTCGCCCCTGTACATCTGTGCACAATTGTTTGTGGACTCTCTACAGGTCACAATTCTTATCCAATTTTGACGATACTTGAAATATAGCTTTATCCCCAAAAGATCTCGGCTGCTTTTAATATTGGCATGTATCGGATTGAAACTTCATGGATTATGGCCCCTGATTGTAAGAATAATCGCGTTTTTAGCTTGTGGACCCTATAGAGGTCACAAATTTGAACCGATTTTGATGTAACCTGACATGCATCTATAAAACCCAAAGATCCTGGTTTCTTTCAATATTTGCGCCTATCTGAACGTAATTTCCTGAATAATGGCCCCTGATTGTCCGAAAAATCACCTTATTTAGCTTGTGGTCCCTCTGGAGGTCACAATTATTATCCGATTTAAATAACTGATTGATTATATCACCGTTATATCACCGTTAGAATTTCGGGAAATTGGACCAAAATTGCCATAAAAAATGGTCGCCGTTTGTACGCGAATACTGTTAAAAAATGGTATATCATGGTTGTGGACCCTGTAGAGGTCACAATTTTAATTTGATTTTGATGAAACTTGAAATGAATGGTTATAACCCAAAGGTCTGGGTTCCTTTCGATATTTGCACATATTGGATCTTAACTTCTTGAATAATGGCCCCTGATTAAACTCAAAATCGCCTTTATTTAGCTTGTGGTCCCTTTGGAGGTCACAATTATTTTCTGATTTAAAAAACGTTTGATCAAAAATCAGACCAAAATTGACAAGACAAAATGGCCGTCGTTTGTACGCGAATACTGTTAAAAAATGGTATATCATGGTTGATGAAACTTGAAATGCATGTTTATAACCCAAAGATCTTGGTTCTTTTTGATATTTGCGCATATCAAATTGTAACTTGAATTATGCCCTTGTATTGTAGGAAAAATCACTTTCGGTATTACTTGTTCTCTAATCATCTCTCGAAAATGTTGGCGTATCATGCCTGGCAGTGCCAGCTTACTATCTTTGTAATAAATAAAAGGTTTTGTGTTTTTATAAGCCCACATTTTCATCTGGACGTATTATGCCGTCGCCTCTGGAAGTCCGTCTGTCCACAATTGTTTGTGGACTCTCTACAGGTCACAATTCTTATCCGATTTCGACAATACTTGAAATATAGGTTTATCCCAAAAAGATCTCAGCTGCTTTCGATATCGGCATGTTGACCGTATAGAGGTTTCAATTTTTAAAGGATTTTGATGAAAGTTAACATGTATATTTATAACCTAAAGATCTTGGTTCCTTTCGATAAATTGCGCCCATCGGAACGTAACTTCCTGAATCATGGCCCCTGATTGTATGAAAAATCGCATTATTTAGCTTGTGGTCTCTCTGGAGGTCACAATTTTCTTATTTAAAAAAGTGTCTGATTAGATCACCATTACACCGTAAGGAAGGTTGAGTTTGAATTTCGGGAAAATCGGACCAAAATTGGCTGACAAAATGGCCGTCGTTTGTACGCGAATAGTATAAAAATATGGTATATCAATGTTGTGGACTCTCTGCTACAGGTCACAATTCTTATCCGATTTTGACGAAACTTAAAATATAGGTTTATCCCAAACAGATCTCAGCTGCTTTCGATATTGGCATGTATCAGATCGAAACTTCATGGATTATGGCCCCTGATTTTTCGATAAATCTTGTTTTAGGCTTTTGGACCCTATAGAGATCACAATTTTGCAACAATTTTCATGAAACTTGACATGCATGTTTTTAACCCAAAGATCTTGGTTCCTGTTGAAATTTGATCTCATTGTAACGTAATTTCCTGAATTATGGCCCCTGATTCTCCGAAAAATCACATTATTTAGCTTGTTGTCCCTCTGGAGGTCACAATTATTATCCAATTTTAAAAAAAAACATTTGATTATGTCACCATTACACCGTAAGGAAGGTTGAGTTCGAATTACCGGAAAATCAGACCAAAATTGACAGATAAAATGGCCATCGTTTGTACGCGAATAGTGTAAAAATATGTATATCAAGGTTGTAGACTCTCTTCAGGTCACAATTCTTATCCAATTTTGACGAAACTTGAGATATAGGTTTATCCCAAAAGATCTTGGCTGCTTTCGATATTGGCATGTATTGGATCGAAACTTCATGGATTATATGGCCCCTGATTGTATGCAAAATCACGTTTTTAGGCTTGTGGACCCTATAGAGGTCACATTTTTGAGCCGATTTTGATGAAACTTGACATGCATGTTTATAACCCAAAGATCTTGGTTCCTGTCGATATTTGTGCCCATCTTAACATAACTTCCTGAATTATGGCCACTGGTTGTCCGAAAAATCGCCTATGGTCCTTCTGGAGGTCACAATTACTATCCGATTTAAAAAAAACTTTGATTATATCACTGTTACACCCTTTGGAAGGTTGCCTATGTATCTCGTGGAATCGGACCATAACTGCCAGGCAAAATGGCTGCCGTTTTTACCTGAATAATGTGAAAATATAGTATATCAAAGTTGTTGACCCTGTAGAGGTCACAATTTTTATCCGATTTTTATGAAACTTAAAATGCATGTTTATAACCTAAAGATGTTGTTTCCTTTTGATATTTACTCATATCAGATAATAACTTCCTGAATTATGGCCCCTGATTGTCAGAAAAATCGCCTGTGGTCTTTCTGGAGGTCACAATTATTATCTGAACTAAAAAAAAACGTTTGATTATATCACTGTTGCACACTAAGGCAGGTTGAGTTCGAATGACTTGAATATCCGAACAAAATTGCCCGTCAAAATGGCTGCCGTTTGTACTCGAATATTGTAAAAAATATGGTATATCAAATTTGTGGACCCTATGGAGGTCACAATTATTACCCGATTTTAAAAAACCTTTGATTATATCACCGTTACACCCTAAGGAAGGTTGAGTTTTAATGACTTGAATATCAGAACAAAATTGCCCGTCAAAATTGCCTCCATTTGTACATGAATATTGTAAAAAATATGGTATATCAAGATTTTGGATCCTATAGAGGTCACAATTTTGAACCAATTTTGATGAAACTTGACATGCATATTATAACCCAAACATCTTGGTTCCTTTCAATATTTGTGCCCATAGAATAGGAACATAACTTCTCGAATTATGGCCCCTAATTGTCTGAAAAATCGCCTATTTTAGCTTGTGGTCCCTCTGGAGGTTACAATTATTATCCAATTTAGAAAAATGTTGGATTATATCACTGTTACACTCTACCAAAGGTTAAGTTTGAATTGTACCATTGATACACTAGGTTTTTAAGTTTTCGGTGTAAAAACACAAATAATACCTATATTGATAGGCTCTCAAACTTTTGAATTCAGATCTCTGTTTTAGACAATGTTCTGGTATGTTTTCATTTACTTCACATACTTTAACTTATACTAAATACTTGCTTTTAATATTGTAGGTGATGATTTGTATGGCAGAAAAGTTATTGTTTTTTCTTCTTGTAAACTTCCGTCCAATAAAACATTTGATCACCAGCGATTATTAGAGTGAGTCTACATTTTTATACGCCCACATGGAAATGTGATTTGAAACAATTAATATAATACAATATCCAAAAAACATTGTTTAATCAGTAAAAAATACTAACTTCTTCAGGTAGAAGAAATAAATACAAAATGGCTGGAAGTCAGTTATGACATCATAGGAAGTTATGACATCGTGGGAATGATGACTCAATAGACCACAGGAATTTTACCGTCTATCCGCATTTATACATACATCATGTCGTACATAATAAAAAAAGAACAGGATTGCAATTCCTTTTGAAGACTTGATTTTACCTGCTCCCGCTTCGGCTTTTTTTTCAACAATTCGTGATGTCAGACCTCTGTCGATTCACTCAGATATGTTTTTTCTTCAATCCAGTCGTTTTGATTTGCATAAATACACCCACTAAACCATATCATACACTGCTGGATGCATAGTGAGCAGAATTTATCTCTTAAGTGGTTGATAACTGGCCTATGTGTTACTATATCCATCAAGCCAGTAGAAATGCTTAATTGTGATTACTATTCAGTGAAACCCATGAGAAATATGTGTTGTCAGAAGTTGCTTAAACCCGTCAGTACTTGCACCGTATGTCAGTATTCCTATAAATAGTCACTAATAATCATAAGGAGAGTATTTAAGTTAATTGGTTAGTATTTCTTACTTGTGTCAGTGTGTAAAGATAACGTGACTAATTAAACAAACGTGAGTTAAGCCGACCATATCACTAGTCGGGTGCGTGTGGGAGAAATTGAGAAAAACGTGACTAATTAAGAAACGCCACTAATGAATATCCCGTCACTATCTAAGTGAAGCGCCAGTTATCTTTGATGTGCATCAGTAACTGGACCCAACACCAGTAGAGCGTGAAATAGTTAACTATATGAATTTCTAGTGAGTATTGTTAAGTGATTATATGTTAAAGGGCTAATCCCGATATTTGTTTTGGGAATAAATCTGCTTATTTTGTGTTAAAATCCCTTAAAATATTCAACTCAAGGGCCGAGCAACTACTTCAATATTTATGATACGTTTTCAAACGACTTAAATCCGTCAGTCTTCACGGGCAGTCATCTCCAGCAATCACCTGTTTTATTCGGGATTCGCCACTAAAACAGACTGTCCTACGTTGCATCCGACCATTTCCTCGCTCCTCCTGACCGTAGGGTGCCGTCTAACAAGGAGAGTACCGTTTGTCGAGCGATTAGGGAGCTGACTGGTTTTCTTGGTATGCACTGGGCATTCCTCTCCTGTCCTCACCTGTTTTATACTCAAATCCCGAATAACGAGCCAGCACGTTATTTGGGTTCGATAGTAAAACAGACTGGCTTACCTACCACCCGACCATTTCCTCGCTACTTCGGACCGTAGGGATAAGTAAACGTTGCATGGACGACTAGCACGGAGACAACGGTTTCTCACGCGAGTAGGGTGCTAACTGGTTTGTTAGGGTGTCCTCTCCAGCTGAATACCTAATCCCGAATAACGTGAAGGCTCGTTATTCGGGCTACGCAAAAAATGAATAACGAGCCAGTACGTTATTCGGGATCGAGCTTCGTTGTATCAGACCATTTCCTCGCTACCCCTGACCGACTTGCATACGACTATTTCCTAGTTGTGTGACCAAATAGTACTGAGACGACCGTTTCTCAAGCAAGTAGGGCGCTAACTTGTTTGTTAGAGTGCACTGGGCAGTCATCTCCAGCAATCACCTGTTTTATTGCCGAATCCCGATCAGAACGACATACGTTGCATATGACCCTTACCTTTCTACCCCTGACCGTAGGGCCGGGCAAGTGTACGTTGGGTGACTGACTAACAAGGAGACGGATCGTTTGTCGACCGAAAAGGGTATTGACTGGTTTGTTGGTGTGCACGGGGCATTCCTCTCCTGCACTCACCTGTTTTAGTGCCGAATCCCGATCAGAACGACATACGTTGCATATGACCATTACCTTTCTACCCCTGACCGTAGGGGAAAGTGTACGTTGGATGACTAACAAGGAGACTACAGTTTGTCGACCGAAAATGGTATTGACTGGTTTGTTGGCGTGCACGGGGCATTCCTCTCCTGCACTCACCTGTTTTAGTACCGAATCCCGACTAACGTGTTGGCGCAAAACAAAACGGTTGTCTCCATGCTAAGTGGCCATACAACGTTCACTTATCCCTAGGGGTTAGTGCACGTTGGATGACCGACTAACAAGGAGGCGACCATTTGTCAATCGATTAGGATGATGACTGTTTTTTGGTGTGCACGAATGACCAGTGTAACTAGTTGTAAAGAACTGGTCAGCAATCAATGTTCGCTAGCATCGATAAGTTATTGAAATTAGTTAATGAGGCGTGAATTTTAACATTTTATTCGCTCCCGATAAAATTCTGTAACTATCTTTGAAATTATTTTTGAAAATGTAAATGAAACATTTCAAAGCAGATTTGAAGCAATCATAATTAAATCGGAACATAGTTACTGTAATTGTTGAAACCAAGTATAAAATGTGTAAAAAGTGACAGTTCAGCTCAGATCAGTTGCGTGTATTGATACGCCTATGTAAACAAGCAAATTTATGATTTTTATGCCCACATTAGAAATGTGGTCGTATATTGGCGTCGCCCAATCCGTACGTACGTACGTCCGTCCTCCACAATTTCTTGTGAACGCTCTAGAGGCTAAAGTTTATTTCTAATTGACTTTAAATTCATACACAGTGTTTAAGGTCATGAGACGAAGAAGCCTATTGATTTTCAGCGATTTCCGATAGTTACTGCCAGAGTTATAGCCCTTGATCACTTGAAAAAATCTTGTGGACTCTCTACAGGCTAAAGTTAATATCTGATTGACTTTAAATTTATACACAGTGTTTATGGTCATGAAACGAAGAAGCCTCTTGATTTTTTATCGATTTCCGATAATTACTGTCAAGTTATGGCCCTTGATCACTTGAAAAAATCTTGTGGACTCTCTAAAGGCTAAAGTTAATATCTGAAAGACTTTAAATTTATTCACAGTGTTTATGGTCCTGAAACGAAGAAGCCTCTTGGTTTTTTATCGATTTCTGATAATTACTGTCAGAGTTATGGCCCTTGGTCACCTCAAAAAACCTTGTGGACGCTCTAGAGGCTAAAGTTAATATCCGATTGACTTTAAATTTATACAGTGTTGAAGGTCATGAAACGAACAAGCATATTGAGTTTCAATGAATTTTGATAACTTGAACAGCTAAATCCAGAATATTAAATGTTTCGTACAGTGGACTCTGTCACATCCGACATCGTACGGAATCGTTACAATATGTCGGATTGCACAGCGTGTCGGAGTGCCGAGTTTTCTCCAAAACGGGAAATACTGTAACTTCGAAAACTGGAAGTATTTTCATATTGTAGCTGCGAATCATAAGAGTGCTATCAGTGTTTCCGCTAGCTTCAAAATTTACCGGTACACCGTACGAACCGATAGAGGTTAAAAATACCGGTCCACTCGTTACTTCGAAAACTGGAAGTATTTTCATATTGTAGCTTCGAATCATAAAAATGCTATCAGTGTTTCCGCTAGCTTCAAAATTTACCGGTACACCGTACGAACCGATAGAGGTTAAAAATACCGGTCCACTCGTAATTTTACTAGTCCAGAATCTCACGTCATTGATGCTCCATATGAACTCCAGGTAGATATTAAAATAAATTGGATCATACATTTGATAGTTTCACAGACCCATTGTCAGTTAAATTTTCATTGAATATAATCCACTGCTATAACACCGAATAAATGTACTACGAGAAACAGTCATTAATAATGTATTTTTCCGAAAGAATCTTCAATACTGAATGTCGATGGCACGTGACATCGTTGGAAAGAGGTCAATGAATCAGCGATGTTAGCTTTAGTTTGTGCCGTCTGTCTATCATTGTTGAATGAATAAAAACTATTGCGCAGCAGAAATAAACCCGTCTTTCCTCTGCTGGTACACTATTCACGGGAACTACTAAAGAGTTAACGACATTTCTTTTGTGTTTGTTGTTAAAAGACGAACGATCGTCTGCCTTTTTTGGAGCCATTTTGTGAAGATCATGCAAACATTGAGCAGCGATCTACAATACAAGACGGAAGATATCGTCATACCGAAGTTACTATAAATAGCACCACTTTTCGACACACGTCGTCAGCACGAGATTTCTGACACAAGTTATGAATGGAAAATTCGTGGATATTCTTGAGTATTTGTTACAAGAAATTAAAATTATCAAAGTAATTAACACAGACCGGCGCCGTATATAGCGAGTTTTAATCTTATAGATAATTGATTGGTGATTGCTTGTTTACTTGTTAATCTTTTGTGGCTTCACACCCATTGAATTTTAATCTCACCGATAATTGGGTGCTTCACACCCACCGTTTGAAGGATTATGCGGTGTCGATTCAATGGAAATTATAGTGACGGGACGGCTGATTATTGTCGAAATCCGGAACTGACAGAATCCGAACTTATCAGATTTTGTTTTGGCTGAATTAATAGGAAATAAATTGGGGACATGAAAAAATCATGTCGGATGTGACAGAAATCCGGAGTGATCAGACATCGGATGTGACAGAGTCCACTGTATACTAAACATTAGCATGGAGGAGAACTTTATCAAAGCCAAACATATTCAAATGATTTTCTGATAATTACATAATGAGTTGTTACTTTTAATCAGACTTTAGTGTATTTTAAATGTTTCATTATCGAAAAAAGTAAAATATGCGACAACTCTTGTTGACTGCCCGGACGATTTAACTGCTGTGGGCGTATGTTTCGTTGCCTGGCTATATTTTACGATTTTATCTCGGGCTTTAAACTTAGAGTTAAAAGTAACCTAAATAATTATAGTGATTTTATTTGATTTTGTTTTTTCGTGTACAGTGAAAGATCTTTTGTGTCATCCATGTAGAACAGTTTGCGTATATGTGAAATACTATTTATCATTGTTATTGGGGAAAGAACGAGTATCCGATCCTTTTACATTTATGTCACTCCTGACATATCCGATCATAAGGGTGTTTATGCATTATTAGTTTTTCCAGTGTCAACTCCCAGGAATTTTAAACGAGAGGTATTTATATATAAGGATGGTAATTATAATAGGTTAAATACTCTTATCAATGAACACGATTGGGTGACTAACTTTGCAAATTCTGATATCAACTTAATATGTTCAAAATTTTATGAAATTCTAAATAGCTATATTACATTGTGCATACCAAAGAAAACAATAACTGTAAGACTAACTGATAAACCATGGTTCAGAACAGAAATACGAAGAGTGATAAGAATCAGAAACAGGTTACACAAAAAAGCTTTGAAGACACACCATGAGTGCGATTTAAGAAAATACAAAGTACAAAGAAATAAAGTAAATAATTTTAAAAAAGCGTTAAAAACAAATTACATAGAAGAAATCATAAATTCTTTGAATTCTAACGATACAAATAGCCAGAATTACTGGAATAATCTACGGAAAGTATTAGGCCAAAATGTATCAAATGATATTCCTCCGCTTTTAGACCCCAATGGAAGAATTGCTCATTCAAATTTTGATAAAGCTGAATTACTAAACAACTATTTCGGATCAATTTCAGATAACACTCAGCAAGGAGAACTACCAAAATTCAATAAGCGAACAAATTGTCTACTTGATATCCCTTTCATCGAAGAAAAGGAAATCGCAGATCTTATAAGTACACTGAAATTGAAAAAAGCCAATGGATTTGATAATATTAGTAACAAGTTACTAAAATATACCAAAACCTCAATATGTGTACCATTAAAATATATATTTAATAAATCACTACAAACAGGCGTTTTTCCAACAATATGGAAAAAAGCAAATGTTCTACCTTTCTATAAAAAGGGAGACCGCTCTATAGTTTCAAACTACCGACCTATAAGCCTATTAAGTACTTTAAGAAAATTATTAGAAAAGGTTGTTTTCAAACACCTGTTTAACCACTTTCATGAAAACAATCTCTTGTACAAATACCAATCAGGGTTTCGACCGAACTACTCTACTGTTCATCAACTTTTAAAAGTGTATCATGATATCTCATCTGCAATAGATAAGCAACTATATTCCTGCTATGTTTTTTGCGATATATCTAAAGCGTTTGACCGTGTATTTTTACCTGGTTTGATATACAAATTAAGTCAATATGGGGTTTCGGGCATGCTTATTACGTGGTTGTCTAGTTATGTCCAAGACCGGACTCAACGGGTATTTGTAAATGGCTCTGTGTCATCAGAAATAACTCTTCTCGCAGGAGTTCCCCAGGATTTAATTAAACTATATAAAAACATCTTAGCAGATGCTCTTATTTACCTATGTAAACTTTTTAAAAGCAAGGATTTCCGTTATAAATTCATTTTACCCTCTTTTTTTCCCCCGCCTTTCGAAGAAAGCAGGGGACTATTAAAATGGGTTCGTCCGTCCGTCCGTCCGTCCGTCTGTCTGTCCGTCCCGTCCGTCACACTTTTTGGGACACAATAACTCTCGTTCTAATTGAGCTAGAATGTTCAAACTTAGTGTAGGTGTTTATTATGGCAATACCTTGATGAAGTTCGAAGATGAGCATTTTCCGCTTAGGGTAAGCAGAGATAAGCAATTTGATTGGTTGATGCTTTGGGACACAATAACTTTAGTTCTAATTAAGTGAGAGTGATGAAACTTGGTGTATAGTTTCATTACATCAATATCTTGACTAAGTTCGATAATGAGCATTTTCTGCTCAGGGTAAGCAGAGCGATAAGCCATTTGATTGGTCGAGACTTTGGAACTGAATAACTCTCATTCTAATTGAGTTAGAATGTTCAAACTTAGTGTTAGTGTTTATTGGGTCAATGTCTTGATGGAATTTGAAGATGAACATTTTTGCTCAGTTTAAGCAGAGGCAAGCAATTTGATTGGTTGATGCTTTGGGGCACGATAACTTTAATTCTAATTAGGTGAAATAAAGAAATTGGTGTGTAGTTTCATTACATCAATACCTTGACTGAGTTTGATAATGAGCATGTTCTGCTCTTGGTAAGATGGCTGATAAGCAATTTGATTGGTCGAGATTTTGGAACACAATAACTCTCGTTCTAATTGAGTTAGAATGTTCACACTTGGCATAGGTGTCTATTAGGTGAATACCTTGATGGGGTTCGAAGGTGAGCATTTTCTGCTCAGGGTAAGCAGAGATAGGCAATTTGATTGGTTGATGCTTATTAAGTTCTGATTAAGTGAGAGTGAGGACACTTGGTGTATAGCTTTAGCTTTATTACACCGATATATTGACCAAGTTCGTTAATCAACTTTTTTTGCTGAGGGTAAGCAGAACGAAAAGAAATCTGATTGGTTGATCATTTGGGGCACGATAACTTTAGTTGTAATGAAGTGATAGCAATGTAACTCAGAACTCAAGAGTATAGATTCATTTTATCATTACCTTGAGTCCTTGACTAAGTTCAATGTTGTAAATTTTCTGCTTTGGCTAAGGAGCGATAAGCACTTTTATTGGACAAGTCTTTGGAACATAACTCATTAGGCGAATGTCTTAACTAAGTCAATAATTAATATTTTGAGCTAAAGCTAATATTTTGAAAAAAATAAATGTTCGATTAATTAATATGTGTCATCTTATTATTTTGGGATTTCGGCGGGGGACATCAGCCTCACTGTTGGCTTGTTTTTATCAATATACAGCTTGATAATACAATAAATATTGATTTCAGTTGAATTTCAGATTACTGAATGTACTTATATAGTGTTTTTATATCTATTTTATGATATTTAACCTATTTTATTGTTATTAATTCAAGATGTGATAAGCTCTGATATATTTATTCTGTAAATGTCAATTTATGAGCAATAATATATTTACACCTTTACCTACAGTACATGTTCTATTTACTATATGTGTCCTAGTTTGTGCGGGCTTGTCTACTAGTGACGAGTAGTGTGTAGAGAGTTGTAGTCACGTGATCGCTTGCTATACAGCCTGTCGAGCAGACAACAGGTTTTACAATCTTAAAACCTTTAGATAAGATAACGTAAAAATAATCTTCACCTGCTTTTAAATCGTGTATATCACTGTTGTGATATCACAGTAACAGAAATTACTAGATTCATAAAGCCGCTATCGTGATTTATTATTTAATTTGAGTAAATATATGTTGTTGTGCGACTGACTTCTCCATGCCTACTTTTCGTGTGAATGAAATAAATGTCTGACCACGTGACCTAAACTTTTAAGAAACTCACACAAGTCCTACAATCCTCCTTGATTTTTTTTCCTTTTTTCGACAAAAAAAAAATTCCTAACAGGGGGTACGCCAGATAAATTCTTTCTTTTATTAACTTAGTGTAAAGCCAAATTTCCTTGCAGACGACAGTTGAGTATAGCTGTACTACACAGCTAGAGTGTCACGTTACTAATTTTATGCTGTAGTATCAGCGTAAGCAACCTAGTTAAAATGTCTTATTCCAAAGCCTCTTTTCTCACTGTCCACACTATTTTACTAAGGAATTTAACATGGAACTTTTCCAATCTAAACCTTGAAACCAATATTTCCTGACATCCTATGTTCTGACTTGAACATAAATACTGTAAATATGGCTTAGCATCGAATTTTCGACATTTGACACACTGGAATATGATTTTCCGTATAAATTGGCGTCCTCTTATGATCCAAAATTTTGATCTTAATTGGGTCAACGTGGATTTTACTCCTCCATGCATGACACGATTATGACATTCTTTAACTATTAATAGAGTCAAGTGATGTTTTGAGTTCAAGATAATTGGATTTTTGGATAAATCAGAAATTTCTGCATTTTGAAGTCTACCTTGGCACTTGATTAACCCATCTTGACAAGAGAAGAAATCAAACTCACCCTTCCACTGTTTGAATTTGGAATTGTCGATTAAACCTGACTGATGACTGATTGTCCTTTAACCATAAGTTTTCTGATTTATTGAGCTCGTCTGGAGTCAATTGAGTTACTAAATTTCGAGTTTCTCTTGACTTGCTTTTAGATTGTTTATGTATCTAAGAACATAACTGGTAACACAGATTAGACGATTATAGTCACTGAAGTCCTCACAATTGATAATTTGACTGATGTGAGTAATTAACGAATCTGTAATTATGAGAGCAGTGGTGACACAATCTCGTTCTTGGATTTTCATTTCCTGTATGCACGTCAATTATATCGATTTATTGAGCTCGTCTGGAGTCAATTGAGTTACTAAATTTCGAGTTTCTCTTGACTTGCTTTTAGATTGTTTATGTATCTAAGAACATAACTGGTAACACAGATTAGACGATTATAGTCACTGAAGTCCTCACAATTGATAATTTGACTGATGTGAGTAATTAACGAATCTGTAATTATGAGAGCAGTGGTGACACAATCTCGTTCTTGGATTTTCATTTCCTGTATGCACGTCAATTATATCGATTTATTGAGCTCGTCTGGAGTCAATTGAGTTACTAAATTTCGAGTTTCTCTTGACTTGCTTTTAGATTGTTTATGTATCTAAGAACATAACTGGTAACACAGATTAGACGATTATAGTCACTGAAGTCCTCACAATTGATAATTTGACTGATGTGAGTAATTAACGAATCTGTAATTATGAGAGCAGTGGTGACACAATCTCGTTCTTGGATTTTCATTTCCTGTATGCATTTGTTTGGAATTATATCGATTTATTTAGCTTGTCTGGAGTCAATTGAGTTACTAAATTTCGAGTTTCTCTTGACTTGCTTTAAGATTGTTTATGTATCTAAGAACATAACTGGTAACACAGATTAGACGATTATAGTCACTGAAGTCCTCACAATTGATAATTTGACTGATGTGAGTAATTAACGAATCTGTAATTATGAGAGCAGTGGTGACACGATCTCGTTCTTGGATTTTCATTTCCTGTATGCTCGTCAATTATATCGATTTATTGAGCTCGTCTGGAGTCAATTGAGTTACTAAATTTCGAGTTTCTCTTGACTTGCTTTTAGATTGTTTATGTATCTAAGAACATAACTGGTAACACAGATTAGACGATTATAGTCACTGAAGTCCTCACAATTGATAATTTGACTGATGTGAGTAATTAACGAATCTGTAATTATGAGAGCAGTGGTGACACAATCTCGTTCTTGGATTTTCATTTCCTGTATGCATTTGTTTGGAATTATATCGATTTATTTAGTTCGTCTGGAGTCAATTGAGTTACTAAATTTCGAGTTTCTCTTGACTTGCTTTAAGATTGTTTATGTATCTAAGAACATAACTGGTAACACAGATTAGACGATTATAGTCACTAAAGTCCTCACAATTGATAATTTGACTGATGTGAGTAATTAACGAATCTGTAATTATGAGAGCAGTGGTGACACGATCTCGTTCTTGGATTTTCATTTCCTGTATGCATTCGTTTGGAATTATATCGAGCTGATCAGTTCCACTAACTGTAGTGTCTGTGAATTGATTTAACCAACTTGGTCTTTTCTGCCACAAAGTATTGGTTAAAAGATCTAATGGTGATATCCCTTTAGATAAAATGTCTGCTGGATTTGATTTTCCTGAGCAATGACCCCACCTGTCAATTGGTGTTAGGCTACGGATCTCTGATACATGGTTTTGAACAAATTGTTTATATTCACGGTGTATGCTTTGAATCCAATGTAATGATACGGGAAATTTAGCTTGTTCGCTATATACCCGGGAATATTCAAATTGGGGTTTCTGTGTGGGATATCTATACAAAATTATAGTCACTTTCCGTACATTTTTATATACTTAAATGCGTGGCAGTATAAAATGCATATTACCTGTCAATTCGGGCATATGTGTTGTTTGGCGCTGGCTCCTGGATACTTGTAAATGACGAAATTACATTCGCCTTTCCGTATACGATAGATTAAATTCCTAATTTTGTTTGATTTAATGCAACTTTATAATAATATTATATGGTACGCAATACAAACGTAGATCATAGCGAGCAAACACGGCTGTCTAAAGACCTGTCTTAAAAAGACCTGCGTAAAACACACAGTAGGAAGATAAATCGCACGGTAAAACAGTTTTAATTCCCGCAGTTTGATTTAACATGTACGTGTCAGATAAAGCCTACTGGTCCTTGATTATACTCCTTTTGGAGCAGTTATCGCAACCAGCGAGAAAACACGCCAATTAAACAATACACACTATTGACATTCATTTTTTACCGGTCGGTTAAACATGCATTATGCAAGAGCTAAATCTGCCTAGTGCAGGTCTTTATTTGGGCATGAAATGTTTTCTAAAGTATTAATTAGACATTAATTAACTGATCCAGGCCTTAATCATCCTTCGATGGCATCAGATTGCTCCGATACTAAACAGATTTAAACGTTTCAGCGGTTAATCAAATATGGCGCACCTTAACGCTTCGAGCCGTAGCTTTGATCAACCAGGTCCGTGGTTGAAATTATTGCACAGGTCAGTCAAATCTTTAAATGCCTATATCTTCGCTTGCAATAGAGTAATTTGAATGAAATTTTCAAATTATTCATTTTACATCATCTACTTTCGAACTAGTATAGCAAGAATGGCTAGTTCTTATCTATATCTTGAATAATGTAACTTTAATTAACACACCTCTACAGAAAATCCACCGTCGCACAGTTTTTCACCCCTAGCGTTAATTAACTCAACCCTCACACAGTTTTCAACCCTTGTTAATTAACACACCTTATTTACGATTTTAACCTGCTAATACCGAGAAATAGTCGGTTAATTAATTTTCTTCCGGTTCGCACACAAATAACGGGAAGGATAAAGAAATATAGGGTGTGTGTGCACAAATGACAACCTTAGTAGATCTCAGTGAATGCAGTCTGTTTTTAATCTCATGTGGTTATAAAGTATGTTACTAAAAACAGAATAAAACAATGCAGTACAGTACGATTGGTTAACTGAAAGCTAAAAGAGGGGAAATTTCGCGGTACACATGAAATTACGAGAATGGGGAATGTGCCAATTTGGAGGCATGTTGAAGAAAAGATAATATTTTGATGGCATATTCTCAGGTTGTTGATGATACTGCATTCTTCACCGTGGAGTGACAGTTAGTGACAAAATTTTATTAGAGACGTCATTTTGCTTTTTTCATCGTTAATTACATTGTACAAGTCGAAGCGCAGTACAAAATGAAGGTCTGACTTCAGCAGACAGCGGAAAAGGGTATCGACTTATACCCCCGAAAATATAAAAATCGATAGGTCCGTACTCGCATGATCACAGTGTTTCACATCCAGTTTCAAAAGAATCTGTTAGCATCTACAGCCTTTATCGCATTCACAAGACAATTGTCACACCAATATTACATGTGTGATAGAATTCATTAAACACTTGACAAATATAACGTCAACACAGATCTTTACTATGATTGATCTATCACAAAAATTTGTTACGGATGCAAAAGGTTTTAACTCACTGATACAACTCAGTTTAAGCCAAATAGCTATTATATGATACTATGTCATGATATCTGCTATTCATAAAACAATTGTCACAATATCAGGCAGAAAATAGTTTAAGCCTACTGCTTGTAAAGTAAAGCCTTGGCCTACATTCTGATGAATTTTGTGCTACCACAGATACATATATATCGGTACATAATTAAAAAGTCTTTATTTCTTTGCTATCTTGGTGGTTTCGTAGAGTAGTGCTCTAATAAATGTTCTTTCGGTCATCTCATGTGGCCTGTCATTGAGTTCAGTGGCATATGGTTTCAATTCCAAGTCAGTATTTGACAGGTAGTTGTGTATCTAGCTTCTATATACAAAGCCTTTATAAACCTTAAACTGCCACCAATGGTGCTCATATATATAGCATCTGTAAAAAATAAAAATAAATAAAAGCAACTTTTATACTTCAAAATAAAAATGAAATTAGCTTTGAAGGACCTACAGTACAAGGATCGAGCAGTCACGTAAAGCTTCATGTCTAGAGAAGGACACGTATGCGTAACCTTAGAGAACGACTATATTACATTTTCAACATTTATATTGCGTTCATTTTGTTGTTTTTAATTTCGTATTTAAACGTTTTTACTGTATTAAAGTATGATGGTTAAAAATTGCTGTTGTTTACACTCATAGTTTTAAAGCCGTGGTTTCAATACGAAATGTGTTTGCATGGTAATTCTAAGTGTTTTTTCTATTAAAACATTGTTTTATTAGACATAACAATAAATCTCAAAAATTGAAAAATTAACAAATTATGCCACTCTCTCGATCATTTTTAAAAATTGCATCAATGACTATTTCAAACTCAAGTTTTATCCATTAATATGGTTATTCCCATTCTGACAAAAAAAGTTAAAATATATTTCGATTGAAGGACCTCTTCGTCATGAACTTTTTGTTGAAAAATTGTACGTCGAATACATTCGTGCGTGTTACAGTTGGTCTTTTCTGCTCTTTAATACAATCTGCACGAAACCTCATTACTGTTTATGCGATTCGCCAAATGAAGTACTATTGGTACTTTGTTTATTCAGATCAAAGAACTTGTCGTTACCACAAAGGAATGAATGAATGAAATGGGGTTTAACGTCCTACGCTTAAGCACCTAACCTGGGCTAATTGAAGACGGGCATACGCCACAGTGTGCAATGAGGGAAATTTTGCCCGGGCAGCGGCGCTACGGCCTACTCTTATATCGAATTCCAACTGCCAAGGGATCTTTTACGTGCACTCCAATTTGTACACGGGACCTCGGTTTTTCGTCCCATCCGAACGACTAGGCAGCTGTCCTTGTCAGGCCCTCCTTCTGCATCACTGACAAGGGGAAATCACGCCGGAAAATCGAGATGAACTTTCTCGGCCAATGCAGGGATCGAACACTCAACCTCCAGGCTAGCGAACCAGAGCCTTATCCACTTAGCCACCGTGATCCCCCTTACCACAAAGGAACTGAAATATACTCAGGAATATACTTTTCCTGTGTGATTGACTCTTCTGTGACTTTTGCCGCTTGTGTGCATACGTAATTGTAGTCAGTGAAATTGCTTTGTAACCATTGTTGATCACCTTTTCTTGTATCTACTGTTCAACTAACTCAATCCATTAAATTCATACCATTATTCGGCTCATTCTTTGATGTTTTATCATTTCAAATATTCGTAGGTTGACGTCTGCAATAAGTAATAATGATCAATTTCACTGTGTGATTTATAGGGTCTTGGTTAAACAAGGCACCATAGTGGCTGGTTTGGGAGATGACTTGTCTACGCATCAAAGAAAATTGTCTTGAAAGAATCGTGCAGCAAGACTTGCTAGCTATTTTTATACGCCCACATTTTCATGTGGACGTATTATGTCGTCGCCCCTGTCCGTCTGTCCGTCCACAATTGTTTGTGGACTCTCTACAGGTCACAATTCTTACCCGATTTTGACGAAACTTGAAATATAGGTTTATCCCCCAAAGATCTCGGCTGTTTTCGATATTGGCATGTATCGGATCAAAACTTTATGGATTATGGCCCCTGATTGTACGAAAAATCATGTTTTTAGCTTGTGGACCCTATAGAGGTCACAATTTTGAACCGATTTTGATGAAACTTTATATTCATGTTTATAACCCTAACATCTTGGTTCCTTTCGATATTTGCGCCTATCGGAACGTAATTTCCTGAATTATTGCCCCTGATTGTCCGAAAAATCACCTATTTTAGCTTGTGGTACCTCTGGAGGTCACAATTATTATCCGATTTAAAAAAAAACGTTCGAATATATCACCGTTACACCCTAAGGAAGGTCGAGTTCAAATTTCGGAAAAATCGGGCCAAAATTACCATACAAAATGGCTGCCGTTCATACGCGAATACTGTTAAAAAATGGTATATCAAGGTTGTGGATCCTGTAGAGGTCACAATTTTAATTCAATTTTGATGAAACTTGAAATGCATGGTTATAACCCATAGATCTTGGTTCCTTTAGATATTTGCGCATATCGGATTGTAACTTCCTGAATTAATGCCCCTGATTATACGCAAAATCGCCTTTGTTTAGCTTGTGGTCCCTCTGGAGGTCACAATTATTATCTGTTTAAAAAATATCGTTCGATTATATCATCGTTTCACCCTAAAGAAGGTTGAGTTTGAATTTCGGAAAAATCGGGCCAAAATTACCATACAAAATGGCTGCCGTTCGTACGCGAATACTGTTTAAAATGGTATATCAATGTTGTGGACCCTGTAGAGGTTACAATTTTAATTTGATTTTGATGAAACTTGAAATGCATGGATATAACCCAAAGATCTTGGTTCCTTTCGATATTTGCGCATATCGGATTGTAACTTCCTGAATTCTGGCCCCTGATTATACGCAAAATCGCCTTTGTTTAGCTTGTGGTTCCTCTAGAGGTCACAATTATTATCCGATTTAAAAAATCATTTGATTATATCACTGTCACACCCTAAGAAAGGGTGAGTTCGAATTTCGAAAAAATTGGACCAAAATTACCATACAAAATGGCCGCCGTTTGTATGCTAGTACTGTTGAAAAATGGTATATCAAGGTCGTCGACCCTGTAGAGGTCACAATTTTAATTTCGATTTTGATGAAACTTAAATTGCGTGTTTATTACCTAAATATCTTGATACTTTTCGATATTTGCGCATATCAAATTGTAACTTAATGAATTATGGCCTTTGATTGTAGGAAAAATCACTTTCGGTTTTGCTTGTTCTCTATCCATCTCTCGAAAATGTGGGCGTATCCTGCCTGGCAGCCGCTGGTTATATTTGTAATACGAGAGTTCAAAGAATGATTCACAGCTTATGTTCTTTTGAGGTCATTAACATACAAATAACTTGTGTTCTGTGCTAAGACCTCCCAGCAAAGTAAATTGTGTGAGGTAATAGTTGCAATGTTATTGGAAATTCCTTTTGTGAGTTTTAAACAATTTATGGTCCGGAGTGTTGTGATATTTATCCATATGGAAATTTCTATTTTATGGATATTATGTCGATAAAAGTAAGATACTACACAGCCTGGATCTTCAGCTTTTTCATACAGATATGTCATATATACACTGATTTAAATAATTGAACAATCACACATCCACAATCCTAAAACATGTATTTTACCGTAAAACATCTATCATAATTTCTCGTTACACATTGATATTACATGTAGGGACGGGGTGGGGGTGTCCAGCCAAATACAAACAACCCCGTAAAACTTCGACGAATATCTTCGTAGTTAGTAATTTTCTTTTTTTTGACATTCTGCTAAATGAGAAAATATTTGAGTAATAAACACGGGTTATTTTACAAGACATCTCTTCTGAAAATTTCCTTTACGTTTAATTTTAACACGCCCAAAATGATTGACATGCAAAGAACAAACCATTGTGACCCTTCTTTGAATGCCAACTATTTGCTTATCAGAATCAAATTAACAATTGTGATTTTTTTTTAAAAGATGTCAAACCATTTTTGGTAATTTTTACTTCTGACAATTTAGTCGTACTGACAAGGCGACTACTGCAGGCTAACAATTGGTTGTAAAATGGGCGTTAGTTGGTTTCTTTTGATGTCACGTGCCAATTTATATTATGGAACCTCGATTGACAGTTTGCATTCACCAGACCCAATGGAGCCGAAATGAAAAGGTCAGCATGATATTACCACCTTTATCGGAGTGATACGTGTCCATGTACATGTATTGAGCAAAGTTCCATAACCTAACTGACGGTAAAATTCTGGCGAGGCGTGCTTCGTATCGGTTCACGATATCTTTTAATTCATTTGTGATTTAAACCCAAACATTTATTAGTTAATATACTCATACTGTATGCACAGTGTGACTTATTTGTCAGTATTTAAATTACTATTTAGAAGGATAAAATTACACCCCGGTAAGACCATAATTGATTTGTGCGCATTTTATAATTTTTTTCCGTAATATGAATGAATTTGTAATAGTCGATTGACGCAAGTCTTAAAAATATCGAACATTTTATTGAAGCAATAATGTATTGGTATCTATAGGTATATTCTGTTTAGCAGAAGAATGAATAGTACTTGGGTTTCAATGTGTTTAATTCCGTTCTGATTTCCAACTAGCCATCAAATATTCGTGATTAATAGAAAAATGCCAACGTAATAACTGATCTACATGTATAAAGTGCTACGTGTATTTCACGTAAATTAAACGATGAGATGCATGTTTTAATTATAACACCGAGTCACACCTTGTTTTCAACACCGAGGCAGTGATATTTCCACGATATTCATACGGTAAATCATGGAATTCCACGATAGAAAACACGGTAATACCTTGTTTGCTCAAACCTGCAAGATCCTTGTATTGAAGTCCGTAACTCAAAGTCCTCCAAAATCTTTGACATGGAAAACAAGAATTATTGGTCAATTTAAATCAACATTGATGATGTAAATTTACTGGGAAAAGATGAGCTTCTGATATCTGATATTTAAGATAAAATAGTTTTTTAACATTGGTACACGAATTGTGTACCATTATGCGCTGAACAGCCCCAGTTGTATTGAGAGACTCGAGGGACGAGGCTAGACACATTGCATTAAATCAAACGGAGTTATGTAGACTGGAATAACTAGACGCTAGCAAAATAGGCCATTGATTGGGATACCTCGCGTATATCGCCGAACATAACCTTTTTTGAAATTAGAGTAAAAACAGAAACATTTGAATGCAAATCAGGTGTACACATTCATATTACATTATTATATGAGGTTGCTACTTATTTGTGTCCATTTCTAGGTCCAAAATGTTAGCGACTTTGCTCCTTTAACTCTTTAACATAAAACACCAATGTACATCGTATTGGAGAAAAATACAAATGAAATATTAAATTTTGGAATCGAAAAAACTCTACTTTAAAAAAGTATTGGATTGTTACGACTTTGTGTCAGATGTTATGACAAATGATTCCATTCGTAGAATAAATAGCATTTACGTTGAAAAAATAGAAAATAAGGACATAGAAAAATACATGTAGTTTTACAACAGACGTTCATGTATCTGTGTGTGTTGTTCTTTCACGTCACTAAATTTGTAGTCTCAATATACATGTATATCAGCAGTCGGAGATTTAAAGATGAACTTACTTTCAAATCCAATTTAACTGGTATAATCTATCTTTCTCTATCTGTGTCATCCAAGTAGCTGTAATTTGTACATTTCTCATGCAATTCACGAAAAGGTGAGCCATCTTGCTAAATTAACAATCCCAGAACACATCACTTCCTAGTTTAAGGTTGTGTAAAATTGCGTACACATTATAGATAGATAGATAGATAAACTTTATTTACAGTCGGTGTTTGATAAATAGGTAATATTAGCTCTGTAGAGCTATTATAACCGACTATACAATAAACATACATACATATAACATACATATCACATACATATCACATACTACTAATAACAAATGGGATTAATAAAATAAAAACATTATAAAATCCCACATAATATATAGGCCTAGAACAAACAAAGGAGCACTAAAACAATAATAGTGAATCAGTTTAAAATTTAAGCGTTGTTACATGCACAACAGTGGCACATTGACCCGTTCCAGCTGTTGATTGCACTACGAAATTGGTTGAAAGTTGTTAAATTCCTATAATTATTAGGTAGATCATTCCATAATTTGGCAGCACTAAAGCGAAAAGAGTCTAGTCCGAATTGAGAAGTCCTGACCTGGGGTTAAGAAGCCGTATTTGTATATCTAAAAGAATAAGAGTTTTGCTTTATATTTATGAGATCATGTAGATAGGTCGAACCTTGCTTATTAACAATTTTAAAAACTTCTAGTGCAATCAACCGCATTCTTCTGAGGGCCAGTGAAGGTAATTTTGATCGAGATAATAAAAATGGTAGGAGCTTTCAAAATCATCATAAATAAAGTGTAATGCTCTTTCCAGTATTCTTTCCATTTTTTGAGTATTTTGAACTCCACAAAAGTGCCATGTCAGAGGACAATAATTGAAATTAGACATTATGAATGAGTAAAGTTTTATTTCTGAATCAGGTTTTAAAATAGAGCCATCTATATTAAAAGTTATATGTTCAGATTCAGTCTTTTTGCCAATAGCCAATAATTGAAATTTTTCGGGATTTGCTTTCATTTTATTGGTTGAGAACCATTCCACAAGATTTGAGCTCTCCCTTTCTAATATGTTAACTAGATCATGTATGTTACTGCTAGAATATTATAAGGTATTGTCATCAGCATAGTTATATAGATTACAGTTCGAAATAGAATGAAAAATGTTGTTTATAAAAATGTTAAATAATATTGGTCCAAGAATTGACCCCTGTGGAACTCCCTGAATGAATGAATGAATGAAATGGGGTTTAAGTCCTACGCTTAAGCACCTAACCTGGGCTAATTGAAGACGGGGGAACTCCCTTGACTAGAGGCTGATAAGAGCTGTGTATATTATTTATTTTCACACATTGTTTTCTGTTGCTTAAATAACTATGAATGAGATCTACAGCATTTTTAGATAAACCATAAGAATGAAGTTTCAATGGTAAAAGATCATGTGGAAGACCGTCAAAGGCTTTAGAGAGATCAGTTAAAATGGTTGCAGTATAAAGATTGTCATCTAAAGCCTTTCTCCATTCTTCCACAATTTTTAATAAAACAGTTTGACAGCCATATTCTGGTCTAAAGGCAGATAAATAAGTATTAAAATGTTAATTGACAAAGTCCAAAACTTGACAATAAATTGCCCTTTCAAAGATCTTAGAGATAGAAGGCAAAATACTGACAGGTCTATAGTTACCTTCAGGCCCGAGGCTAGTGGGGGGGGCGTTCCTGTCGGAATTTTTTGTCTGCGTCGGAAAGAAATCGCTGGTTAGCTATGCTCGCATTTTCGCCGGGAGAGAGTTTTAGTACGACATATCCTCTCAAATTCGGCCGAGAAATAGTTAATGTCGGCTGGAAACTGTTAAATTTCCGACACATTCGCCACCTGCATGTCATAGAGGCCTAAATTCACTCTCACAGCTTCTAATTTTCGTGCTCTCCCCTCCTCCTGCTTACGGCAGTCGGCGATGACCTTCATTCATTGATTTTTAGTTGTAGGAAATTTATCTTCCTCGCCCCCCTATGTCGGCTAAATTTTGGTTTCTGGCTTCGGGCCTGGTTACCTTTCTCAAGCATACTATTCTTTTTATGCAGTGGAACAGCTTGGGCAATTTTAAGCTTGTCGGGAAAAACAGACGTTTCAAGGGACTTATTTAATAAGGGCGTGATAGGAGTTATTACAGCTGGTTTAGCTAATTTGAGAATTTTTGTAGAGATATTGTCATACCCTGTGGCCTTCTTCAAACCTAACCTATCAATATATTTACTCACAAAATCTATAGCTACGGGAGAAAAAGACATAGATGTACAGTCTGAAAGTAAATTATCTTTAATACTCTTAATGCTGGGATGTGTTTCATCTACATCTACATTGTCATCACCAAAATGTTTAGAAACATTTACAAAAAAATTATTGAATATACCACAGACTTCTTTCTGATCACATACCAGATTACCTTGTTCACATAGGATTGTATCCTTTTTGATTTTTGAACCTTTGTTAGTTAAAAAAGTCTTGTGACTTGGGTCCCCCTGTACAGCGTTCAATGAAATATCTATTTATAGATTTTCTGTGTAAATTTGTCACAATATTTCTTTGTTTACGATAGTTTTCCCAAGTATGTTTCGACTTATATTGATGATATTTATTAAATAACATGCGCTTCTTATAAATAGCTTGCTTTAGTGCCTTATTCATGAACGGTGCAGGATTTGCTTGTGTCTTACGCTTCTTCGCTGGAATATTGTTATCCACAATCTTAATAAATTCATCACTAAAGTGATCATAAGCAATGTTTATATCTGTACACTCGTCTATACATCATGTTAGTCAATATTATCAACATCTGTAATAAATTTATCAATATCTAACTTTTTAAAACTTCTATAGGTAACATATTCCGAATTTCGTTTGAGGACATTCCCCTTTAAATTGAAAGCAATTAAGTTATGAATGTCACTGATTCCACAGTTACAATTACAGTGTGTACCACAGAGTGAGGGCTTCTTTGTAAGAATCCCGCATCGTTTATAGTCGGGATATGTCCCTTGGCAAAACATGTAGGGTCTTTCACTAAATTAGTTAAATCAAAAACATCACAGATAGTTTTCAAACTCATGCATTTGGTTTCATTACTCATATCATAATTTAAGTCTCCGATAACACAGAAATTGTCATATTTTGTTGATATTTTGTCTTAAATGGGGTAACAATCCTTAACAAATATACCGTCGTTCATTGAAGGAGGTCTATATGCCCCAATGAAAATCCATTTAGTGTTTTCAATAATAACTTCGACTGCAACAGATTCGATCTCCTTAAATTCAAGTTCCACTCTTCTGTCGCCAGCAATATTAGATCTCAAGTAAGCAGGTATACCACTGCATCAGCTGTTCTGTCGGCTCACCAAAAGTGATAGTTGTTCACCGCAAATGAGGCATTTGGAAAAGATTGGTCTAATTTTGTTTCGGATATAAACAATAAGTCAACAATATTACCAGTCAGTAACTCTTGTATTGATGAAAATTTGTAGCGCAAACTGTTTATATTCAGATGGGCACACAAGAAACGTAACGGATATTTCATACTTAGCTCTCTGAGTTGATCGAAAAATGTCATCGTTTTTAGAACAGATTTCATCTATGAATTCGGTATTACAGCATTCACTTATATTAAGAATATCATCACTGTTAGATGGAGAGTCACTAAAGAAAGAATCAGAAAAACTAGGTAGTCTATCGATACATCGCCAACAGAAAAAAGTTTCATCGCTTTCCTCCAGTAATTTGTATTAGCTAGTGTAATATTAGTACACTTTTAGATGAGTCCAAAGATCGCAGAAATCACATTGTAATCCATGTTGGTTTGACTTTACTGGTTTCATACACAGGCTGCATGGATATTCGACCGGACCTGGGTTTAAATTTATATCTCCACTGAGTAATAGACACTGTAGCACAAATAAATTGACATAAAAGAATTGAAATGACTTTAATAATGGTAGTTTAATCAATGCGGACAATATATACAGAAAAAGACAACAGACATAGACCACCTACCATTGAAATCTGTTAATAGAAATCACATGTAATAATTTATCAATATCGACAGTAATTTATCTTGGGTTCCCATTTATCTTGACCTTGAACGTAACCCTCGGATGGCGCCATATACCGGTATACGTACATTTCTATAACGGAATCTATGAGACTATCAACTTTACACACTTCAATATTTTATATGTAAGCTATAACTACGTAATATTTTTGGCCTATGAATAATAAATTGAAGAAATTATTATTTGATTTCAGAGGCCCTTGTATGCATGTACATAAACACACGTAAAAGCTTTCAATTCTGATAACGATGGATGTATGCCAAATTATTTTGTTGATTAGTGATGTTTGTTGAAAAAGATTGACTTTTTACAGCCATTTTATTCAATATCAAAATAGTTCATCCCGATTTTTAAAATAATCTTACCATTGCAAATATAGTTCTCTACTTTTATTTAAGTTATCGGAATTGCTTAAATTTTTACTTTCCCAGACTTAAATTTATTTAGGTTAAACTACAACATATTTGTTCGACATATTCAAACGTGTGTTAGAATTTGCTACAACTTAAAAAAATAAGGGCTAAATTAAATATATTTTTTAGTGGTAACAGAGTAGTTCGAGACATAGCAAATTGTACGCACACACACTAAAATAATATCTAAATTTCTATTAATTTTGACCGAATTTAATTGTTTTGAATGCCACTTAAAATACCTTGGGGATTGACTAATAGTTAATTTATTTCAACTTTAACACAATATTGAAAAACAGACAAATTCTGGCTGGGATTATTGAGCAAAATGGCTATTCACTGTATACATGCGAAAAAAAGCCAGCTACAATTTAATTTTCGTACAAACCTGTAGTCGGATGTACGACATTTCCGTCCCGCGTCATTTCTGACTCGATACAGACGAGTTTTCGGCCTCTGTACGATGGTTCGGACTTACTTGATGACTTTTCGGACTCAGTCTGGCGACGTTTCGGAAACTCATTTGACTCGATTTTACAAAAAATATTTTTTGGCTTATTATAAATTGATTTGACGGTTGTGTGATATAATCTGCTATAACTAAAAAAAAATAAGGGCTAAATTAAATATAAATTTTAGTGGTAAAAGAGCAGTGGGAAACATAGCAAATTGTACACACTCACAATAAAATAATAACTACATTTCTATTAAGTTTGACTGAATTTAAATTGTTTTGAACGGCCACTTAAAATAGCTTGGCGACAGACTAATAGTTAATTTATTTCAACTTTTTAACGCAATTTTAAAAAATAGCCAAATTCTGGCTGGTATAATCGAGCAAAATGGCCATTCACTGTATACGTGCGAAAAAAGCCAGCTACCATTTAATTTACGTAAGTTAGTTAGATACGGACCTCGTAGTTGAAAGCACGAAAATTCGGTCCCGCATCATTTCTGACTCAATACAGACGAGCTTTCAGACTCTGTACGATGGTGACTTTTCGGACTCAGTCTGTTGACGTTTCTAATACAGATTTGACTTGGGGTTTTTTAAATCTTTTTCGGCTCATTATAAATTGATTTGATGGTTGTATTCAACCTATCCTTTCAACTTATTCCCGAGTTCAAAGCGTCACCCACCCAAGTCCGAAATGTGACCTACCCGAGTTTGAAACGTCAAGGCCATATTTTTTGGAGTCTGAAATGTCGTAAGTTCAATATGACACAGGACTGAAATGACATGTAATCCCACAGTTCTGATGACAAGCTTGGAATCCAAATCACAAATTTGACTGATGGATAAAATTTTAAAATATTTAAGATCTGAAGAGTTGGTCTTGTGTGTATTTTTTTTGGCATCGACCATTGTATCTTTCATTTGTTTTTTTGAGAGTCATAACTTCTTTAAACAGTGTATTGTATTAAAGACATTTAAAATCAGTTTATTGGATAGACAAAATTTCAGCGAGACCCTCCCAACACATAATTCTGTTAATGAACTTGCAGACAGGTTTGTCCATTACTTTAACAATAAGATTCTAAAGATTAGGACTGATATCATGGAGGTTCAAGCTTCTATGACACTATCAATGCCTACTTACAGAATCTTAACATCAAATCTATGGACTAATTTCCATACGTATACAATTGAATCATTACTCAAAATAATCCAGGAAACCAAATCGAAGTCTTGCAAGTTGGATCCACAACCAACCACTCTTGTCAAAGACAACATTCATCTTCTTCTTCCAGTTCTCTGTGGCATCGTTAATAGTTCTCTACAAGAGGGAGTGTTCCCTCAAGAACTAGGCAACGCCCTCATTCTACCACTTCTCAAGAAACAGAATCTTGATTGTATGATGAAGAATTACAGGCCCGTCAGTAACCTCAGCTACCTTTCTAAACTAATAGAGAAACGTGTGCTTGATCAACTGTCAACACACATGGAATCGAACAACCTAACAAACATCTTACAGTCTGCATATAAACGTTTTCACAGCACCGAGACAGCCCTAATCAAAATAACTAATGATATATACCAAACTATTGATGATCAAAAATGTAATTTGCTGATACTTTTGGACCTATAGACTGCCTTTGATACTCTAGATGTCGAAGACCTTCTCCAAGCTCTGCAGGTAGAGATTGGGGCTTGAGGCACTGTTTTAAGCTTGTTTCGAGCATACTTAGAGAACAGACAACAATGTGTCAAGATTGATAAAGTCAATTCGGTTAAGGTCCCAATGATGTGTGATGTTCCCCAAGGGTCGGTTCTAGGTCCTGTACTGTTCATTATCTTCACCCGACCATTAACTAAAATTGCTGAAAAGTTTGGTCTTAATATTCACTTGTATGCTGATGATACACAGATATATCCTTCCTTTAGTCAACAATCCACTAATTCAGCTTTAAGTAATATTGAAAATCAGGTTATGGATGACATCACACTTTCTTAAACTAAATCCTGAAAAAAATGAGTATCTGGTAATTGGAACAAAACCACAACTTAGTAAATGATCAATACCACCTCTTAAATTCCAACACGAAAGTCTTGCTCAATCTACAGAAGCCAAAAACATCGGTGCAGTTCTAGATTCCACAATGTCCTTTAGCTCCCACATCAAATCTGTTTGTTCCTCTTCTTATTTTCATCTTCACAGAATTGATAAAATAAAGAAATATCTAAATGCTGATAGTACAGAACTCCTAATTCATTTATTCATTACAAATAAAATAGATTACCATAATGCCTTATTTTTTGGCCTTCTGAATTATCAAACTCAACATCTTCAACGAATCCAAAATGCTGTAGCCAGAGTTTTGACAAGTACAAAAGAATCAGTCCACATCACCCCGATTCTGAAAAACCTACATTGGCTCCCAGTTCAACAACGAATCAAGTTCAAAATATTACTGTTGACTTTCAAGGCGTTACATGATCAATCACCAAAATACATCAAAGATCTGATTACCCCATATAAATCCACAAGAACACTTAGATCCACAGATAAACAATTTCTGTGTCAACCATCGGTGAATCTTGAAATAGCAAAAAGATCTTTCTCGTTTTCTGCTCCTCTCTTATGGAATTTGCTGCCTTACAACATTAGAACCATTGACTCCGTAGATGTATTTAAATCTCAGCTAAAGACTTTCCTGTAGAGGTGCTTGGAATACTGTCATGATCAATTTGTCTTTTTCTCCTCTTACTACTCAAGAATTTGTCTACCGCAGAATTGATAATAAGCTCTTTTTCTTTTTCAGTCCAGACTAGATCATTTATTTTAATAAGCAGCAAGTCAGCCATGCTCCCATGGTTTAAACACAATCGTCGGTCTAAGAGCATGCTGTTAAGGTGACTAAAACCAGTCTCCACTACCCCATTACTGGGACCAATGCATAAAATAATTTCTGCTAACTTACAAATGTTAGGAAATTGTTCTTTCCTATGTTGAAAAATTTGCTGCCACATATTACGAGCACAAACTCCATCAAAGAAATAATTAACTGTATACTTGAAGTCTTTCCATTCACTTTTTAATTTGCTAACTTCAAAATTTTGATATTCAAGGGGCACCTTAAAGTATGTATAACACCATTCCAAAAATTCATTTTCGGTTGTGAGATCTGTCCAATTGGCTGGATCTATCCAAAATAAATGTTTAAAGAAATCTCGGTTGTCAAATGAGGAAAATCTTTTTTGCAGGCAGTTTATCAGAGACTCAATTGCTGGTACTCTCAACTTTTCCAATTCACTTTGGGCCTTAGATACATATTTGATTCCATTAACACTTAATAAGACGGTATCTTGACCTTCAGGATCTCTTTTCTTGAAACAACTGAAAGTCTTCTGAAGTTGAGATTCCGTACCAAAATTTGACTCAATTTCAACAATATTAAAGTCATGTGATGCAGCCACTTGTTTTGCTTCTTCCACGTTGCACTTTATATTTTCCAGTGAGGATATGTGTCTGTTTATAATGGGCATTACCTCTGTAATTACCACATTATGCCTTTCTAATGACAGGGAGAGTTGAGAAAGTTCTGAAAGAATGTTAAATAGAGTATGCAGGTGCACAGAAAACTAAAATCTTTTAACTTTCTTAATATTCCATTCAATTTCGGTGTAGATTTTGCATTTGGTTGCGTTCTAACAAGGTCTTCAATGGTGAGTGCTAATATAATCCAGTTATGTATTAAAGTTTGTAGACCACGAACCTGGTGGCTCACAAATCTAGTACCATGAACTTTTTTGAATTTCAAAGTTTTTATATTATTTATTTCACCCATTTGTTTGAAGTGTCTAGTTAATTTTCCTGAATTTTTAAATTGATAGTGGATTAAAACCATCAAATCAAAAACATCCTTAAAAAACGTTGAAACAGAGTCTTTAGCAGCAAGTTCGACACGGTGCAAGACACAGTGTATCTCCACCAACCAATCCCGACCATCCTCCCGCATTCTTTGAATTAACCCGTTCTTTACGCCCGTATTTACAGAGGCCCCATCACTAGTAAATGAAATTAGTTTTTTAGTATAGTCTTCTTTTGACAAATGTATCTTTTCTTGAACACCAGGGCCTGGAGCAGATGACAAAAATACACTATCTATTGATTGTTTGAGATTATATGCAGTGGCATCGCCATAATCATCAACATTTTCGAGAGCAGCACATAAAAACACTGGAATACCCATATGAACAGTTCTGACATATACAAGTTCTTTCTCACTTCCTGTTTTGCGCGCCTGTGACCCATCTGTAAGAACAGAAAATGAACCCGACTTGTTTAAGATTTTACTTATGTGTTCTCTAACTCCGTTTGCAATAAAACCAACAAATTCTTGTGCACGTTTTCCGGAATCACATTTTGATATTAATTGTATTCCGTTAAGTTTTAATAAATTAACAAGAGTCTTAAAGTGTGTAAATGGTAATCCATCCACAGCCAAAATATATGCAGCATTAAACATTTTTTTATAGGCTTCATTAGATGTGTTAACGATGCTGTCATTTATTTTCGGTTGGGTCAATTTTTTATTGATATGGATTTGAGTTGATGTGGATTGATTTTTGTCTTGTTGTAGATCGGTTTCGGACAAGAGACCGTTGACGTCATCAATAAGCCTCTCCCAGTCACAGGCGATTTTATGTGCTGTTGATCCTAAGTGTCTTAAAACTGTGTGTTTTGTAACGTAATTGGTACCGCAGATGTAACTTTGAATATCATTCTTGGCTTGACCACGGATTTTCGGGTCTTTGAAAATCTTGTACCCATGCTTTGCACAGAGTTTGCACCATATTGACTTCACATTGCCGTTGTTGTCAACAACTGTACCGATCTGCCCACCTGTGGACCATTTGTTGAAGGTTTTCAGTTGTACGGTTTTCCAAGCCATGGATACGTGTAAACAAATGAAAGCGGGAATGAAACAGAAATAATAGTAGTCACAGACTGCTTAGACGTAAATCCCATAACAATGAATTATGTCTAGTATAACCTAGACTCGAGAACACTCGATTAACTGTACCGCCGAACGAAGGCGTATTTTTAAAAAGACAACAAGACATGCTAAGCACGTCTACTATAAATAGAACACTCGATCAATTGTCTTTGAACGTAAACGTATTTTAAATAGGACAGAAAGACATGTTAAGCGAGTCTAAACCTACTCTTGAAAATCACCGTGTCGATCACCGTGGTATTTCTTGAGACCGTTAAATAAAATAGATTATTTTTACAAAATATTATTAAAAGCGTTCGCGTTATGTCATATAATATAAAAGGTCAGGGATATTTTAAAAAGAGAACCGTGAGTTAGCCTTCGGTACGAGGAGCGTTGTTTATAAAATTTGGGTGCGTCTAAAAATATGTACCTGGGTTTCACTTTAGGTGCGTGGTAGGTGCGCGAGCGCTTTCGCGCGCCTTTCGTTTCGAGCCCTGAATTTGGTTTTGTTTTCAAGTCAGTTATGATTTGATAAGGTTTAATTTTTGAGACAAAAAAGCTTTAACTGTCAATTAAACATGCATTATGTAAGTGCTAAATCGGCCTATTGCAGATCTTTCTTTGGGACTGAAATGTTATATAAACTATTAATTAGACATTTTTTGAACAAAACAAGACCACTATCAACTCTTGATGGCATCGGATACTCAAGATTTTAACTAGATTCACCGTTTCGTATACTAAACTATTAAATGTATCATATACTAAACGTTAGCATGGAGGAGAACTTTATCAATGCCAAACAAATTCAAATGATTTTCTGATAATTGCATAATGAGTTGTTACTTTTAATCAGATTTTAATGTATTATAATTGTTTCATTACCGAAAAAAAAGTGAATATGTGACAACTCAGACGATTTAGCTGCTGTGGGCGTATGTTTCGTTGCCTGGCAACCTATCTTTTAAATATTTCTGTAGGTTTGTAATCGGAGTTCAAATAAATTTTTATCGTTACTGAAATTCAATGCATAAATACAAATGTAAATGGAGTTGCACCGTTATAATACTGATTCATTTCGGTGCTCTAATTCTACAAGGTGCTGTGTCGTAATCAGGGAATTTTCCATACATTACATAATATAAACACAAAAGCAGAAGACACCGGCCAGCCAGAAAAAAGTCAAAATTATAAACTAGACCTGCATAGCAGGAATGACAGGTTTCACTGGTACCACATTACCTTTGCACTTATGTCACTTTAAGTACCACGTTACCCTTACACACATATCACTTGCAGTACCAATTGAGCCGATAAACAGATTTCCACGTAAACATTGCACCCATCAAAAAAAATGGAAGCAGGATCAACCAAATCCAGAAATATTAATTCATTTTATACATTTCAGACAAAATTACATTACGTCCGGTGATTGTGAAAATATTCAATTAGTTTATCGTAATCAGAAGTGGCATAAAGCATCACATGGTAAAACGTTTACGTAAATCGAATAATAATTGCTACTTTTATAGACCAAAAACTTTGAAAAGTGACTTGTAGAAAATCGTCTATTTCTCTGCAACCGTATAAGTTAGAAACCATTTTGTGGTATCTGTGTGATCGTATGGGTTTATACTATTTGTTGATTGGAATGAAATATCATAATTTTAAAAACGTTACAAGTCAGACTCATATGAATAAAATATCTATTTTGAAGGCCAAAAATACAGTTTTTGCCAAAATGACATTATTTCCAGTGATACCAAAAATCGTAAATTAGTTTTATAATGAATGAAATGAATGAAATGGGGTTTAACGTCCTACGCTTAAGCACCTAACCTGGGCTAATTGAAGATGGGCATACGCCATACAGTGTGCTATGAGGGAAATTTTTGCCCGGACAGCGGCGCTACGGCCTACTCTTATATCGAATTCCAACTGCCAAGGGATCTTTTACGTGCACTCCAATGTGTACACGGGACCTCGGTTTTTTGTCCCATCCGAATGACTAGGCAGCTGTCCTTGTCAGGCCCTCCATCTGCATCACTGACAAGGGGAAATCACGCCGGAAAATCGAGATGAACTTTCTCGGCCTATGCAGGGATCGAACACTCGACCTCCAGGCTAGCGAACCAGCGCCTTATCCACTTAGCCACCGTAATCCCCCAAATTAGTTTTATAACATTGTCTATGACATTAGCCATCACATGATAAAAATTTTATGAAAAATGAATAATAATTGACAATTTTATGAACCAAAAACCTTGAAAAATGACTTGAAGAAAACTGTCTATTTCTCGGCAACCGAACAAGTTAAAAACAATTTTATGATATCTATATGACCCTATGTATTTCATTAATATGTGAATTTAAACCAAAAGCTAAAATTAGTAATACATATTAAATTATTCTCGGTTGAAAAAAATATTGATTTTAAAAGTCAAAAATGAAGTTTTTGACCAAATGTTGTCACTTCCGGTGTCAATTTTAAATTATAATCAACTTGATATGACACATACTTGCTTTTTGAATCAAATGATATCACTTTTGCGAATATCCATTAATAAATGACTATTTTACAGGCAAAATTACGAAAACAGTGACTTATGCAAAACTGCCTATTTCTCGGCAACTGCTTATATAACAAACTAATTTTCACATACATTCTCTTCGTATGGATTATAGCTACAAGTTTATAAAAGTTACGTAGAAATATTTTAAAATCTGAAAAGCCTGAATGGGTTGTAAATAGGTCAATTTTACGCCCTTTTTCACCTCTTAATCCAATTTACTACAAAATCAAATCGAAATTAAAAAAACTGGTTCCGACATTTTTGCGCCTTCAAAGGACACACTTTTTGAGTCATATAATTTTTCAAAAACATAATATTTGTTTTTGAAAAATGGTACCTAACTGTCAAAATTTTTGTAAAATTATGCCACTTCCAGTGCCGACAGATAACACTTTTGGTAATAAAAAAAATGACAATTGAGACAACGGAGCACGTGAACTTTGTTTTATACAAATTGAACTACAAATAATTAATCTAGGGCTGAAAAAATGAATTAGCCAATGGCGGTTAAGCAAAATTACTGAGACAAAAAAAAATAACAATTTTGCGCAAGTCGGATGACTCTTTAAATATGTGTACAACACGACTACAAAATATTCATAAATAAAAAAGTTTTTCGTAAAATTTTAAATTTTCGAAATTTGGTAGGGTGCCCCACCATTAATTAATATCTCCAAATATCTCGACAATTACTCCACAATATTTATATATATATCAAGCCTTAAATCAGTTCCACACAATTATAGTCACTAAATAAACGAGCATGCTGTACTTAATAAGCTAATGATCATTTAATCATATAAATACTAGACTGAAAACTGGTTCCAAGTGTTGTCCATTACATCCAGCACTTTTTGAGTAAAAGACAGGTTACTTGCCCTTGTTTTGACCTTAGTCTTGCTTAACCAGTCTACCAATCATTCTACGTTTGATTGACATGTCGGGATAATCAAGACTATAATTCTTACGAAACGTTAAATAAAGCTGGAACAAAAAATTGAATTTAGAAATTAGCACGTCTGTCAACTCAACACCTGTTTTAAGAAACTTGTAAAAGTAAATCGAAACTGCTGCTAGTATCATGTTCCGGCCTAAACCAAGCGTTTCAGAGATATTATTTCTACTAAACCAAACGATAGCACTCCTAACGGTACAGTTAATAATAAAGCAATTTAAAAAATAAAACGAACGTAATTTCTAAAGCTTCTGTAATAACAAAGAAACTAATTTTACTGCTATTCGAAATCGTCAACAACAGATTTTTTAGGGCTCTAATAGCTGAAATATTTGTACAGAAATGCACATGCCGTGGCTATTTATAGTCTCATACACTCCGGCGCTGACCTATTATCATAGTTCGAGACACAGCCACCCAAGCGTGCACGTGGCCGTGTCGAGACCAACTTTTTGTAGAGCACGGGGCATCCTAAATTTGGCGCCCAATATCTTCGAAGATTTGCCGAAAATCAAAAATCGAAAGCAGCGTAGCTATGTGCCCTGTCACCGGCTATGCCAAAATGTATCGAAAGTTAAAATCCAATGATTATTGTTAAAATTACTGCAATATTTTTAAAAATGATAACTTCGGTGATTTCGGACATTTCGCATTGTCGCAGAACATTCAAAATAGCTTTATCCTCTAAGTCACACCCCCTTTCCCAGTTAAACCGAAGAAATCGTAACGATTCGACAAGCAGTTGCTGAGATCTACTCAAAACAAAAGAATAATAAGAATAATAAGAATAACTAGATCTGCTACTGTCCCAAGCAGATATGAAAGCTTTCATATTCATCATCACGTGCCATCGATTATACCAAGTATCTTAAAGAAAGTAACAAGAAAAAAAATATTAAAATTGGTCGAAAACTCGCGAAGTTACCAAGTTGGGAATTTTTCGACCCCAAGGTCAAAGGTCAAGCTCTCTCATGAAAGGACATTGATGACTCCATCTAGGCTCATGACCCTTTCCATACTACGAGGCCCGTTTCGCCCACTTCCGGTCCCCGGGCGGGCATTTTGACGTGACGCAGCGACTCGGCGGGGTGGATATACCTTTTGAATACCAAGCCTCGAGACTCGCCCGGGCACCCTTCGGGACGTTTACAGGTGGGGGTGCGGGTACATCGGTGAAACATGCTTGTCCAATGAGTCTCAGATGTAAACGACTAGAAGGAATGCAGTTATCAAGCTGAAAGTTAAAGGACACCTAGGCACCAGCGAGAGCTGGTTGGGACCAGAGTTTGGTACCACTGGTGCTATTGGTTCCAGCTGTGCGCATGCGCGAATGTCGAAAAAAGCCTAAGTTTTAAATATCGTGCCGCGTGCATGGCATTCGGGTGAGATCTACCAACTTTTAATACAATGGAGAGAATTGTCAAGGCTATTATTCCCAGCCAACACATTTTGATTCGAACCCATAGGGGCCGAGCTATAAGGCAGCAAACATGGCCCTTCGTTTTGGGAAGCCATGTTTGACACCCTGTCACGTGACCGTGGTTAGGGTCAGGGGTCCAAACTTTTTTTACCACGGAGGGAAGTGTACAAGCTATCGATCCCGATCAAAACATATGGATTCAAACCCATAGCCGGCGAGATATGGGGCCTCAAACGTAGCGCACGAAAAAGTGACTTGTTAGTCTAAAAACATTCGAAAAATAGGCAAAAAATAGGCCTAATTGCGCGAGCGTGTTTTAGCAGGCGTTACGTTTGTCGGAATTTCTTGAAATTTTCAGAGATTGTGCCTTAGGATGTTAGCTAGCACATATAAAAATTTAAGTGATTTCTAATACGGGAACATGGCCTAAAAAATTCGAACCCCAGCCGACCCAGCAACTTTTTTTTATTGTAAAACATGGCCATATTTTTTCGAATTTTTAATTTGATCATGTTCTCCTTTTAATATGTTACTAACTTCATCGTGGCGCATCCGACCAGTATAAATTTTTTAAAAAAATACCCCCTAATGATGCCTCGGCAGTCTCAGAACATTAAAACTTTGACAGTCTCAAAAATATAGTCCGCCATTTTGAAAAAATCAAACCCAATTAGCATCGGTGCAGAAGACTCATACCCATCACATGAGACTAACAAAATGACTTTATCTTGTCGTTTGCAATTTCAAAATTCTAAAAAACTTTTTTAGTCTCAAAATCGGCGAAAAAAGCCGTAAAATTGGTTCTTTGACCATAACTTTTTTTTTTTTTATCGGAATCAGATGGGACAAGTACTCAAAATTCGGGCTAGTAAATGGGCACATCGTGCCAAAAAAACAGGTTAATCGAAGAATTTTTGGCGCTGCTTTTTCACCCTTACGGAATGCGGGAATTTACTTAGAAAAAGAACGAGAAAAAAATCTGCCACCTCAAATGTAAACGACTTGAAGAAATGCAGGTATCGATCTGAACTTTCCAGGACTTTTAGGTGACAAGTAGGGGGCCGGAGTTTGGTAGTCATCATAACTTTGGTTCTAGCGTAGCGCATGCGCGAAGTCAAAACTGCTAACCTCGAAAACAACCTTGTCGGCACAGAAAACGTCAAAAGAGAAATTCGAATTTTTGAAATATTAGAATACCAAACACTCGACCATGAGCCAGGCTGTCCTGAAATGTATTAATTTTGTTAATAGGAGACACACTCTCTAAGCCACGACCAATTGTGTATGTTTTCAAGCCCAATAATGAGGATTTTTTACTATATGTCATTTTCAATTCAAAATGGCGTCCATGATTTGCCAGAAATCAAAAATGTTTTCGCTACAGTTTTTTGGCCTTCCTACAAGGATTCGGAAAATATAATTGCCATGTCTGTTAGTAAAATACCAAAAAAGCCTTATTTATTTTTCACATTTCAAGATTGAAGCACTTCCGGTTTGGGTTACAAACTCCATTTTTTGTGTACGAATCAGTAGTGTCGTAGCTAGTACAAAAAAAAAATTTCAAGGCAATCTGACCTATATTTCGTCAATTTTTTTGAAAACTTGTTGTTAGAAAATTTCTAACAACATTTTTAAAGTCGCATGAGCGAGATCTACTTACATACCAAATTCCATGAAAATCGTGCAACTATTAAAGAAGTTGTTATTTTGATTTTTACTTCCGGCTCGAAATCACAGCGACGAATTTTCGAAATTCGAAAATCCGAAATTGCAGATTTGAGGTAAAGGAGTCAAGGTATTCAAAGAAAAAAGAATTAGTAAAATAGGTGAAATAGTCACAAAGTTACAGCAAAGGAGGTCAAATGCATTTGTTCGTAAAATTCGGTGATTTCGGATGCGAAAAACGTTTTGAAAATATATTTACCCAACAGCCACCACCCATTTTTGGGGGGGTAGGTAAAAGTTTCAGAAAGATCCTATGAGTAGATTCTGAGAAATCCGATTTGTGGATAAAACATAAAAAAAAAAAATAATAAGAAGAATAATAATCTTAACAGAAACAATAAGCTTTCATATGTAAATACATATGAAAGCTTAATAAGAATAATAATTTTAACAAAAACAATAGTGTTTCACACAAGCTTCGCAGTGTGAAACCCTAATTAGAACTATACATGTAGTATTAATACATGTGGTATTCTATAAAGTAATTCATACAAATTTGATTCAAAACACCCTGACTGACTTTCAATTTGTCAGACTCAACAATTCTATAGGATTTTTTTTTTTCCACCACCTTTCGAAGAAGCAGGGATTATTAAAATGGGTTCGTCCGTCTGTCTGTCACACTTTTTGGGACACAATAACTCCCTTCCTATTTGAACTAGAAGGTTTAAACTTGGTGTAGGTGTTTATTAGGTCAATGCCTTGACGGAGTTCGAAGATGAGCATTTTCTGCTTAGGGTAAGCAGAGATAAGCAATTTGATTGGTTGATGCTTTTGACACGATAACTTTAGTTCTAAATAAGTGAGAGTGATGAAACTTGGTGTATAGTTTCATTACATCAATACCTTGACTAAGTTCAATATTGAGCATTTTCTGCTCTGGGTAAGCAAAGTGATAAACAATTTGATTGGCCGAGACTTTGGAACACAATAACTCCCCTTCTAATTGAGCTAGAATGTTCAAACTTAGTGTAGGCGTTTATTTGGTGAATGCCTTATTGGAGTTCGAAAATGAGCATTTTCTGCTTAGGGTAAGCAGAGATAAGCAATTTGATTGGTTGATGCATTGGTACACGTTAACTTAAAGGAGCTAAATCGCTAATATTTGGGACCTAGAAATTGACAAAAGTGGGTCGCAACGCATATAATACTGTAATAAGAATGTATATGAACTGGTTTACATTCATTGGTTTCCGTTTTTACTCCAATTTCATATCAGTTATATCCAGCGAAATAAGCCTTGCAGTCTCAATCTAGTCCACATTTCTAGCGTCTGGTTATTCCAGTCTACATTCTGCCGTTTGATACAATGCAAAGTGTCTAGCCTCGTCCCTCGAGTCTCTCGATACAACAGGAGCTAAAGCGCATTATGGTACACGATTCGTGTACCAATGTTAAAAAAAATATTTTATCTTTAATATCGGATATCAGAAGCTTATCTTTTCCCAGTAAGTTGACATCATCAATGTTGATTTAAATTAACCAATAATTCGTGTTTTCGATGTCGAAGATTTTGGAGAATTTTGAGTTACGGACTTAGGTCCTTTAAATTAAGTGAGAGTATTTAAACTTGGCGTATAGTTTCATTACATCAATACCTCGACTAAGTTTGATATTGAGGATGTACTGCTTACTGTAAGCAAAGCGATAAACAATTTTTTGGGTCTAGACTTCAGAATACAATAACTCCCTTCCTGATGGAGTTCGAAGATGATCATTTTCTGCTTAGGCGAATCTACGTAAGCTATTGCGTGAATCCTTGTACGAATTAGATTCAGAGATTCGTGTGTATTTCTAGTCCTGTTAGGTTAAACTTTGAAGGTTTGATCACAGCTGTACATACCAGAGTCACAGATCAAGTTCCTATATTGTTAGATTCTGTTAATTATGTACTGAATTACACTAAGAAGTAGCTATCGTGTGTTTTGTACGGATTGGGGAGGGAAACGCTGAGCCTCGTGTGTTTTAAACGTAACTGGGTAAAATTCTAATTAATGCGAGATATCTAATAGAAAGATGTTAAATCTGTAGATACGGTGTGTTAATTAACAGGGGTGAGAGATTGACTAAGGTTGAGTTAATTATCGCTAGGAGTGAAAATCTGTGCGACAGTGTGTTTTCTGTACTGGGTATGTTAATTAACGGACGGATTAAAAACGACTAACAAGGTGTGTATTCTATGCTTGGTGAGTTTTCTCGAAGCCGTGTTATAACTGCAACAAAGGTGATTTATCTTGGGCCAACAGGCTTTATCTGACACGTAGGTGTTAAATATCAACTTTGATAGGAAATCTTTTTGTACCGTGCGATTTCTCGTTCGACCGTGTGTTTCGCGAAAGTCGGTCTTTGTATAAGGTAGGTATTTAAACACAGAATGAGGCGTAGACTTCTTATAGATGATCAACGTTCCTTCTGTGCGTCTTTTATATTTATTAAAGAATGGTCCAGGTCTATACTGCGTTCCATAGTCGTGTGTGAGTTGCATTTAAAAAGGGACCGTAATTTGCCGTACGCAAGAAGGCGAACACATAAAATATAAAAAAATATCGAGACGCCTGGACCAATTTATGTCCGGACCATATTCCTTTCTTCCTAATATTTTATTATTAATGCGTCCTGAATTTATACATCGTACGCAACCTGCAACTCATTTTCAATTTATTGGATGCATAGTATATGTTGATCGTCTTTTCTGTGAGGTTTTCTGTATTTATTGATCATTTGCGCCGCGGATATTATCTAGATCTTGGTCCCCGCTATGGCGTACACATGGGCGTGTAAATTATTAAAAAGTCATGGTTTTAAACTTAAATAGCTTTATCAGCAATATTTCCGGTCACGTATTATGCTAAATTGAGTCCCACGTCATATAACAGTCTTCAACAGCTTAATTAATATATTTGACAAAGAAAACTATTTCAGAACAATAAATTCTAATACACCTTTGCTGTAATTAATTGCTCGTTTGACAAATAACGGTTTGAAATAGGATACCTATCACATCTATTCTATATAGGCCTAACATTAATTTGCAGTCACATTTCGAATCTTAATAAACCATGGTTCATTCAAGAAAATTATGATAAATAAAGTGTATCTGTGCCATTTTTTTCAAAATCTTAACAAAAGATAAAATTGGCAGCAGGCTTATAATACACATTCACTACAATTGTTGACGTGGAAATACGTTTTATAATTTAACAAATCGAAAAGGAAACAACCAAAGGCATCACATTTTCGCATATTTCCAATAGATAAGATAAGATATGATTTTAATGCATCAAAACATCCATTGAGGACAGCATACAATATGAACATGAAAAATATATAGCAATATGTCAAATAATAATTTACAAACATGGCAAATCATAATTTTAATCTAAGTTAAACATTTACCTCAAATTAATTAGTCTGATAATGTTATGTCATCTAGATAATAGTTTTACGACACCACTTACTCTGTGACGACACTTTGTTTTGAAATTACTGTAGAAAAAAAACTTCAGTACCACATGATATAATATGATAGTTAGTATTTCATCGTATATTTTTAACCTTTATAATCCCTCTTAATTTGTTGCTTTCAGGTGCCGTGAAGGTATTGGAATCTAAAACCCAGACAGGATATAAATTTTGATATTATTTGTAAGATATGCTCACAGTAATATACTCTATTTTGATATACACTAAAACTCATCGATCACTTTAACTCTAGACCTTTTTGGCGCTGGTAATAACATATGTAGAGGAATTTATATTATAAGCTTCAGCTTGTTTTCTAATCCATTACAAGTTGAGTGTTGTAATTGTAAATATTCTTTATGTAGGCCCTACTTCAATCAAATATTTGTTTAAATCATAATATATGTAGCAAATGGTGGACAACATTCTCACCCGAGAATCGTCGCTATTTAACCCATTCTTGCATTTCCCATCAATGGTGATAGGGCAATTTGAAATAATAATATCCGACACTAGGCATGTTTGTATAATATATAACATGCCGTATGAAGACACGGGTAAACTATCAAAATAATGATTTCTCTTCGAAAAGAATTGACAGTCATTTATGGAGCAGAGTAAATACGTATAGAAGCGAATACTTCAACCCATGCCATGAACCAACTGCCAATTAAAGAAAAAAAAAAAAAAAAGCAGATAATTTAGACGTTACAATTTAATTATGACGGCATATACATAGATAATCTTAGCGTGTTTGCGGTAGAAAACAGCACGCTGTCAGTCACTTTCGCACATTTTCGTTCTCAACAACTCGATTTACTTGACACAAGGTGTACTATTCTACACGATGCTAAATAGACTTGATTAAACGCCCATTTAACCTAATATTCTGCATGTAGGCTATGCACCGACACATAACAATACTATTGTCATAATATATAGATTTTGGATATTACAATAAATAATGGTATCGCTTGTATGTTTGTCTTGTCTATTTTGCTTGTGTGTTTGAATTGAACATTTCTCTGATTATAATATAATGGCTTGGGCTTTGTTGTTTGTTCATTTGAGGTAGGCCTACCAGTAGCCTACCAACCGAAATTTCCAGAGAAACATAATAAATTGTATACACATTAATTGTCATGTTAAATAACATATCCAGCTTTATTCAAATGACATGATAGAAAAGTGAAAGATTCATTTATGTCATTGCAATAAGACCAGCACTAGATGCAGAGTATCATCAGTGTCGCCTTTCTGTCTGAGATCTGAAAACATTGTCGCCTTTCAGTCTGAGATCAAAAGAGCACTTCGTGTGAAAGGCATGCTTTCTATGAGATGCAAAGACAAGCTTGTTGCACAAAGTGTGATGGAATCAAAGCACCACATGTTGGAGGCGGATATGAGTCCCTATTATTAAACATGATTAGTGTTATTTGATATGTGCTTTATCTATTGTTATATAGTGATGTAATTCTATTTCCTTGGATAACGCTTTTTACGACCCAGGTAAGAAATACATTTATAAAATATAACGACGACGAAACTTACAGGTTATCATTAATTGCGAGATTGTTTGTTTATAATTGTACTTTCAATACAGATAGATAAGAGCATGTCTGCGTCTACTTTGTTAATGAAGGCGGGACATAATAACCAGAATAGATAGACGCATACGGTAAGGCCTGTCATTTAGCGCGGCCCGCATCCTTTGCACACTCTTCGTGATCTTTCCGAGAAAACTTTTAATCATTTACACGCACGTCGATGTGTGCGGCATAGCAGGGACGAAGATTTTGAAAATATCGGCGGCGCAAATGATCAATTAATACAGAAAAGCGCACAGAAAAGACGATCAAACTATGCATCCAATAAATTGCAAATGAGTTGCAGGTTGCGTACGATGTATTAATCCAGGACGCATAAATAATAAAATATTAGGAAGAAGGGAATTTGGTCCAGACATAAATTGGTCCAGGCGTCTCGATATTTTTTTTTATATTTTATGTGTTCGCCTTCTTGCGTACGGCAAATTACGGTCCCTTTTTAAATGCAACTCGCGCACGACTATGGAACGCAGTATAGACCTGGACCATTCTTTAATAAATATAAAAGACGCACAGAAGGAGCGTTGATCATCTATAAGAAGTCTACGCCTCACTCTGTGTTTAAATACCTAACTTATACAAAGACCGACTTTCGCGAAACACGCGGTCGAACGAGAAATCGCACGGTACAAAAAGATTTCCTATCAAAGTTGATATTTAACACCTACGTGTCAGATAAAGCCTGTTGGCCCAAGATAAATCACCTTTGTTGCAGTTATAACACGGCTTCGAGAAAACTCACCAAGCATAGAATACACACCTTGTTAGTCGTTTTTAATCCGTCCGTTAATTAACATACCCAGTACAGAAAACACACTGTCGCACAGATTTTCACTCCTAGCGATAATTAACTCAACCTTAGTCAATCTCTCACCCCTGTTAATTAACACACCGTATCTACAGATTTAACATCTTTCTATTAGATATCTCGCATTAATTAGAATTTTACCCAGTTACGTTTAAAACACACGAGGCTCAGCGTTTCCCTCCCCAATCCGTACAAAACACACGATAGCTACTTCTTAGTGTAATTCAGTACATAATTAACAGAATCTAACAATATAGGAACTTGATCTGTGACTCTGGTATGTACAGCTGTGATCAAACCTTCAAAGTTTAACCTAACATACCCAGTACAGAAAACACACTGTCGCACAGATTTTCACTCCTAGGGATAATTAACTCAACCTTAGTCAATCTCTCACCCCTGTTAATTAACACACCGTATCTTAGGGCTGTACGATATTCTCGATATAGTCATTTATCGCGATATGGTATTTTCAGACCCAACTACGATATCATGTGGCCAAATATCGTCGATATAGTGGCTTATCGAATATCGCCAAAAACTTCAAATATCGGAAAAAAAATCATAAAAATAGATAATAAATACACTATACAGCAGTGGAAATTAGCCGACGGCCATAAACTATAATAAAACTAATGTTTTGAGAATTGTTAAATGTTGAAATCACTTGCGCAGTGTCTGCAGCCATTTTGTACAGCACATCGTGTATGCACTACTTTTACTTTGTTTTTAGTCTACAATAAAATTAATTGTCAGCTGTTACAACATGTAAAGCTTCGGCCTACTAACCACCTGAAATTCCCTACTACCGCGGCTAATTACCAGGCTATAAATAGGTTGTCATATTTTTTAGAAAACTCTACGAAACTCAATTTCTGAAAGCAAGAATAAAACGATCTATAAATAGATTACTGTCACTGTTAGGCCAGGAATAGCACAGCCAATCGAATGTTTGAATAGAAGATAGTCAGGATCATTTAGTATTTGTTTAACTGTTTGAACTTACAATACAAGACTTGAAGACCGCATCTACTTACTTCCGCTGCACATGATGATATTTGAGAATTTTCTTACATAAGGTCGCCAGCAGACGCTTTTTAAACATTCGCCGTTATATTTAAATTAGTATGAATAAAACAATTCTTACTCACACTGTTGTCAGCTTTAAAATGCATTTATATTTAATTTATTTAATAGCAAAGTGACATTATTATTTTACATCGCGATATTTAACTATATCGTTGAAAAAATTCCAATATCGATATCGTTCCTTTTTGCAATATCGTACAGCCCTACCGTATCTGCAGATTTAACATCTTTCTATTAGATATCTTGCATTAATTAGAATTTTACCCAGTTACGTTTAAAACACACGAGGCTCGGCGTTTCCCTCCCCAATCCGTACAAAACACACGATAGCTACTTCTTAGTGTTATAATAGCCCTTTATTGAATTTATATCTAATTGAGTGAGAGTGATGAAACTTGGTGTACAGGTTGTACATCAATGACAACACCTTGACTAAGTGAAAAAAAAGCATTTTGTGCTCAGGTTAAGTGATTGCTCGATGCTTTGTAATTTTTAAAAAAATAAATGTGCCATTTATTAAAGAGTGTCATCTGTTATTTTGGGATTGAAGCATCAAACATCCGCCTTACTGTTAACCTATGTTTTTGTTACAGATATATTAAACATACATTGGATAAGTATGTAGAAGAAGATTATGTATTGGTTTATTTCCATTATGGTTTAAGAAGCAGTAATAAACCAAAATTATCGTGGCTAATACAAGCCTATAAAGCTTTCGACAGAAAGTAAGTAAATTACATATCTTAACATAGTGTTTTGAAATTGAAAAAGATAGGTTGCCTGGTAACGAAACATACGCCCACAGCAGTTAAATCATCCGGTCAGTCAACAAGAGTAACAACTCATTAAGTAATTATCAGAAAATCATTAGAATTTTTTGGGCTTCGATAAAGTTCTCCTCCATGCTAGCATTTAGCATATGAAACATTTAATATCATGGATTTAGCTGTTCAAGTTATCAAAATTCATTGAAAATCAATGGCAGTAACTATTGGATATCGCTGAAAATCAATAGTCTTGTGTGTCTCATGACCTTAAACACTGTGTATAAATTTAAAGTCAATCAGATATCAACTGTGGCCTCAAGAGCTTCCACAAGTTTATTTGAAGATCAAGGGCCATAACTCTGGCAGTAATTATCGGATATCGCTGAAAATCAATAGGTTTCTTCGTTTCATGATCTTTAACACTGTGTATGAATTTAAAGTCAATCGGATATGAACTTTGGCTGAAGATGATGAAGCCCATTGGATAAATACTGCCAGAGTTATGGCCCTTGATCACTTCAAAAAATTTGTGGACGCTATAGAAGCTAAAGTCTACAACCGATTCACTTTAAATTTATACACAGTGTTTAAGGTCATGAGACGAACAAGTATATTGATTTTCAATGAATTCTGATTATTTGAACAGCTAAATCCATGATATTAAATGTTTCGTATTAGTGCTGGGTATTGCGACTGCATTCACGATACGATACGTATTGCAATTCATGTGCCACGATACGATACGTATCGTGATTCATAACTAGGTCATAGATTTATCAATAAAAAATCTTTTATTTAAATAAAATATGCGATTGTGTTTTTAAAGGGACAATAACAGTCTTGCTGGCTTGACAGGTTCCGAAAAAAAAAACGGCCTTAATCTAACTACTAGATGTTTAAGTGTCCTCCCTGTTTTGTAAATTATCCATTATAACCTATCTTTTCTTATTTACTTGTCCAGAGGGTTCGAAAATATGTTTAAATCCAAATTGCATTTGAAAGTGCTTACGTAAGGCTTTTCAAACCATGTTACGGCATGTAGTTGAATTTTTTTAATTTTTTAAATTAGGTGTGTTAAGATGAAATTTGTATCATTTATTGATTGGAATATTGTAAAATAATACAATTTTATGACCAGAATAAAGATTGGGACATATTATTCAGTTACAACAAGAGTGGTTTTGGGGCTTTAATGAAGTCACTAAAATCAGGAAATAAATAAACTTGATTACTATTTATCAATGTAAACTTGAATAACATAAAATTAAAAATAATAAAAACTTCACAGAGAAATATAGTTATTATTGTCTTTTTATTCAACTGTGATTTTTTTAAGGTTGAACTGGCTGTCTTCTTATTAATATTATTATTAATCTTAGCAGACGAACTAATCTATCTGTGTCTTGTAATAAGTTGTCAAGACAGTGCTGAGATTGGTTGCATTACCACAATATTTTAGAATAGGCCTAGTTTTACATATTCTACAAACAACTTTCGTTGTGTCACCTTTTGAAAACCTAAAGCTTTCCCAAACTTTAGATTTATATTTTGCTGGAGAATTTGTTATTGCGACTGTGTTTTCCGCCATTTTGACTTTTACAAGAGCTACTATCTATCATATTTACGTTTCAAATTTATAAAATTCTAGAGTAAAATGTTTTTTTATGTATTTAAATATGTATGTTTTATTAACTAAGCTTTATAGCAAACATTCAAATTCGGAAACAAAACGAAAAGGCTTAAAATGTTGTTAATCTAAAGCTACGAAACTAACGGTAATTACGGTCATGTGCTATTTATAGTAACACACATGTCAAGGCTACTGCCCTGGACATCATTATTTGCGAAATGTCATTGTTTCAAATAAAGTTGAGGGTATATTTTAAAGTTTATAAAGTTCATCATAGGCTGTATTTGAGAAAACAAAAAAAGAATCGTGAAAAATCGATTCGACACCCCGCGATTCAATACAGGTATCGTGAGACAGTGAATCGCGATACATTGATCCACCGATATATCCTGCCAGCACTATTTCGTATACTAAACAAGAACAGGAAGGAGAACTTTATCAAAGCCAAACAAATTCTAATGATTTTCTGATAATTACATAATCAGATTTTAGTGTATTGTAAATGTTTCATTACCAAAAAAAGTAATGGCAACCTATCTTTCAGGGCTCACACTGGCTTTCAATTTTTTTCCGCCAAAATGGATTCTAATTTTTATGTAAAGTAATGATGATATTTTTTTCCCGTTAACTTGAATATTTTATCCGCCAAAAGTATATGATAAAAACAACACATATTGTAATAATATAAAACAATTTTATTTGTTGTAAATTCTTAAAGTTACATTATTCAAGATAAAGATAAGAACTAGCCATTCTTGCTATAATAGTTCGAAAGTAGATGATGTAAAATGAATATTTTGAAAATTTCATTCATATTACTCTATTGCAAGCGAAGATATTGGCATTTGAAGATTTGGCAGACATGTGCAATAATTTCAACCACGGTCCTGGTTGATCAAAGCTAAGCCTCAAACCGTCTGGGTCCGCCGTATTTGATTAAATCGAAGTATCACTGAAACGTTTTAATCTGTTTAATATCGGAGCAATCTGATGCCATCCAAAGTTGATTAAGGCCTGGATCAGTTAATTAATGTCAAAATAATACTTTAGAAAACATTTCAGGCCCAAAGAAAGACCTGCTATAGGCAGATTTAGCTCTTAACTAATGCAACTTTAAACAACAATATATTTACAATTTACAAAATCCTAATTCGCTTTTAATTAGAGCGATGGACATCAAATTTGATAAATGTAAAACTCTTGCTGACTTAGGAATTTTCACATATTGAACAAAACATTTTCTGCGTGTATACGTCAAATCTCAGCCAAGGATTGCCAAATTTCCAGTTTCCTTTCGATTTTCGTCAAGGTATCAGCAAATGAATCATTAATCGTAGTGTCAATTTCATTTCGTCAAGAAGAGCCAGTGTCAAGACTCTTCGTTAACTTTAGAAAACTTCGGCGGCGGTAAGAAAAAAAAACGCTGACAGTAAGTTTTCTCACTCCAGAATCGTTTCTATTCAACTCGCTCTATCGTTCGTTTTCGATCAATGAAGATAATATAATTTGAAATAATAATTTCCAATTAGCCATGCTGTTATATACATGTCGTATGAATCCATAGTAAACGAAATTCAACTATCAAAACATGTAACTCTCTTTGAGTAGTCGGGCAACCACCGGCCATTTTGATTACTTCCCTTTGTTTTAATTACGCAACATCAATAGTCACCGCTAATCTATTTGTTAAGGTTAATTAGTATGATGAGTACCTTTTAGATATAGGCTTTATTAAAGGCAATTATCAGTCAGTTGAAACAATTAATCCCAGACAATTGCTTAGTATTACTTATGACACTTTTGGGATTATCAACAAGATGATTGATATATAGTATGCCGCTGTGGTCAATCAAGGATCAATACGATTAGAATTTTAAGGATTTTTTTTTGCCAAGTCTAAAAAAGAACCGATAGTACCCCAATATTGTGATCCTGGAAATCCAATTGTTTTTCGGACAACTAGTTTCATTATATATAACAATCAATGTTAAACTAAATTGGGGAGATTTTGATTTGACAGTTTTTGGAAACGGGTTTCGAAATGTGTTGGTTCGGTTATGCAAGATCTTTTTCGACACTCCAAAGTAAATGTACGGTGCTACATGTAAGACTACATAAAGATAAATTTTAAATATTCGTACTATTAATTAGAACAGGTTTAAATCTTCTTATTGCAAAATGGGAAAATGTCACCTTTTAAGATCCCGCGTCACAAAGACTAAAGGTTTGTACGCGAATACTGTTAAAAAATGTTATATCAAGGTTGTGGACCCTGTAAAGGTCCCAATTTTAATTCGATTTTGATTAAACTTGAAATGCATGGTTATAACCCAAAGATCTTGGTTCCTTTCGATATTTGTGCATATCGTAACTTCCTGAATTATTGTCCCTGATTATAAGCAAAATCGCTTTTGTTTAGCTTGTGGTCCCTCTGTAGGTCACAATTATTATCCGATTTAAAAAATCGTTTGATTATATTACCATTACACCCTAAGGAAAGTTCATTCAAATTTCAGAAAAATCCGACCAAAATTGCCATACAAAATGGCCGTCGTTTGTATGCGAATACTGTTTATAAATGGTATATAATGGTTGTGGTCCCTGTATAGGTCACAATTTAAATTAGATTTTGATGAAACTTGAAATGCATGGTTATAACCCAAAGATCTTGGTTCCTTTCATTATTGGCGCACATCGGATGGTAACTTCCTGAATTATGGCCCCTGATTGTCCGAAAAATCCCCTATGGTTCATCTGGAGGTCACAATTATTATCTGATTTTAAAAAAAAGTGTTTGACTCTATCACTGTTACATCCTACAGAAGGTTGGATCGATTTTCTCGGACCATAATTGCCAGACAAAATAGCCGCCATTTGTACGTGAATAGCGTCAAAATATGGTATATCAAAGTTGTGGACCCTGTAGAGGTCATAATTCGATTTCGATGAAACTTGATATGCATGTTTATAATCTAAAGATCTTGATTCTTTTCGATATTTGCGCATATCAAATTATAACTTAATGAATTATGGCCTTTGATTGTAGGAAAAATCACTATCATCTCTCGAAAATGTGGGCGTATCCTGCCTGGCAGTGCCAGCTTACTATCTTTATTGAAAGAGTGATATCTAACGATCATCATCAGCATATTGTCATGATACAAGAATGGCTGGAATTCACTTTCAGGGCAAATGATCTCATTTGACCTTTGACGGCAGACTGATTACCACTAGGCATGGTATTCTACGCAATATTTTACTCAGGTCTGGTTTTGTGCCCATTTGATAGACAACCCCCCCACCCACCCCCGCACTGAGCCTCCAGTCTAGCCTAATTGATTACCAATGTACTCATCTCTTTCTGTAATAAACATCAGTATTGTGCTGATAATTAGTAAATTGTGCACATTATAATTGATGTGATAGATTTGTGTAAAATTATACTATTTCAGATATAAGAAGAATTTAAAGGCTTTATATCTTGTCCATCCTACAAATTTTATTAAAATATTGTGGAATATTTTCAAGCCAATATTAAGTGCTAAGTTTGGAAAAAAGGTTATGTATGTGGATTATTTAGTAGAATTAAAGAATCATCTTCATTTTGATCAGTTAACAGTTCCACTACCTGTACTAGAGTAAGTAAAATACAACTTTTATGCGCCCACATGGAAATGTGAAATATCCGAATATAAAAAGTTGTACACAAAAACCAATCATGAAGATGTCAATGGTGATCTCAGTTCTGGAACTAGATACATATGGCAGGAACAATAGTGTTTAAAAAATTAAAAAACGGCTGCCACTAAAACCATCATTATTTTAATCCAACGTTTCGTAGGTAAATATAGCACTACATTATCAGGGTAATACAAATACTAACTGAAAAGCAAGTAATAAACTCAATGACATCACAAATATCCTTAGTTACGTATATATACAAAATCAAAGACCTATGACGTCATAGTTAGCAACAAGGAAAATGAAGTTAGTTCCACAATAAAACGCCTATTATAGATAATTATCATAAAATTTAATCAGGTATTAAAAATTGTAGATTCTAAAAAAAATATAAAATAAAATAAGTAAAGCAGGCGGTAAGAAAGGTGGGAGATTGTTATGTACAGAAGAAAGTTTCAAAAGTAGGATTATAATTATTTGGAGAAGTTTTTTATAGTATCTGGGTTATGTTCATTCAGACCATTAGGCCACACAGTGTTCAGTCTATCCCCATAGACATTCCGCAATATTCAGTTGTTTCCAATCTTCATTATATACTTGCTGGAGAATGGTACATGTATAATTATGGTTGGGTATGTTAAAATGGGGGGCAACAAGTGGGGCTTTACCTGCTTTTTGCAATTTGATATTGGATCTGTGACTGTTCAATCTGGTGCTAAATGGGGTAATAGAGTGTCCGACATATTGGATTCGGAAAATTTTACATGTTAAACAATAAATAATAAATTTGCTTTGATAAGATAAAAAACAAAGACTCTCAAACATTTCAAATCAGACATTCTACTAATTGTCAAAGCAAATTTATTATTTATTGTTTAACATGTAAAATTTGCCGAATCCAATATGTCGGACAAACATGTTTCTAACTATGACGTCATAGGTCTTTGATTTTGTATATATACGTAACTAAGGATTTTTGTGATGTCATTGAGTTTATTACTTGCCTTTCAGTTAGTATTTGTATTACCCTGATGATGTAGTGTTATATTTACCTACGAAACGTTGGATTAAAATAATGATGGTTTTAGTGGCAGTCGTTTTTTAATTTTTTAAACACATGGAAATGTGGTCGTATATTGCGGTCGCCCAGTCCGTATGTCCTTCCGTCTTCCACAATTTCTTGTGAACGCTATAGAGACTAAAGTTGATATCCGGTTGACTTTAATTTTATACACAATGTTTAAGGTCATGAGACGACGAAGCCTATTTATTTTCAGCAATATCTGATATTTACTGCTAAAGTTATGGCCCTTGTGAACGCTCTAGAGGCTAAAGTTAATATCTAATTGACACAGTGTTTAAGGTCATAATACAAAGAAGCCTATTCATTTTCAGCGATATCCTATAATTACTGTCAGAGTTAAGGCCCTTGTTCACTTTAAAAAAAAAGCTGTAGAGGCTAAAGTTAATATCCGATTGACTTGAAATTTATACACAACTTTAAGGTCATGAGTGGAAGAAGCCTGTTGATTTTCAGCGATATCTGATATTTACTGCCAGAGTTATGGCCCATGATCCCTTTGAAAAATCATGTGAACGCTCTAGAGCTTTCAGTTAATATTCGATTGACTTTAATATTATACACAGTGTTTAAGGTAAGGAGACAAAAAAGCCTATTGATTTTCAGCGATATCTGATGATTACTGCAAGAGTTATGGCCCTCGATCACTTTGAAAAATCTTGTGAACGCTCTTGATTTTAGAGGCTAAAGTTAATATCCGATTGAATTTAAATTTATACACAGTGTTGATGGTCATGAGACGAACACGTATATTGATTATCAGCGATATTCGATAATTATTGCCAGAGTTATGACCCTTGATCACTTTAGTTAAAATTTTCTGATACAAGCCCCAGTTCTTAATCCCATCCGAATGACTAGACTAGGCTCTCAGTCCTGAACCAATGACAACGGTAAACATGAGGACCTTTCTCTGTCAACACAAGCATCGAAGATGAGAATTCCTGGTGAGCAAGCCTGTGTCAATGTCTTACCCCCAAAACAAAAGGTAAATCCACATTAAAGTACTGTAATATAGGCCTACAGACTAAAACTCGTAAAAATCCCAAAAATTGACCAAAACCAATATAAGAATTTAAAAAAAATACTTATATCACTGGAATCAGAATGATGTAAGCTATACAAAAATGTAATCAGAATGTCAAAATTCCAATAAAAATTTTAAGCACTAGCCACCACCAATTTTCCCCGTCAGAAAACCAAACTACAGACCTCTATCTCTTATAGTTGCTGAGAAATAGCCCCCCCCAAAAAAAAATAAAAAAAAAATAAAAAAATAATAAGAAGAAGAATCTTAGTAATAACGATAGTATTCTGGACGTCAAAATTATCACTGAACCCACTTTTTTTGGATATATATTTCTCGGTGGATTACTGTTGATTAGGGTCTGCTTGATATTTTGCCAGGTGGGTGTGGTCGTGTCACCCTTGGGGAAAATTAAATATTCAAGATTGCGGCCAAAGTTAGTGGGAAAAATACCCAAAAAATCATTTTTATACGCCCACATTTTCATGTGGACTTATCATGTCGTCGCCCCTGTCCGTCCGGATGTCCGTCAGTCCACAATTGTTTGTGGACCCTCTTCAGGTCACAATTCTTACCCGATTTTGACGAAACTTGAAATATAGGTTTATCCCCAAAAGATCTCGTCTGCTTTCGTTATTGGCATGTATCGGATCGAAACTTCATGGATACGAAAAATCAAGTTTTGAGCTCGTGGACACTATAGTTGTCACATTTTTGAGCTGATTTTGATGCTCAGTTTAGTTTGAGGTCCCTCTGGAATTCACAATTATTATCCGATTTAAAGAATCGTTTGATAATATTACCGTTACACCGTAAGGAAGGTTGAGTTCGAATTTCGGGAAAGTCGGACCAAAATTGCATACAAAATGGATGCTGCTTGTACGCTAGTACTGTTAAAAAATGGTATATCAAGGTTGAGGACATTGTAGAGATCACAATTTTAATTTGATGAAACTTGAAATGCATGATTATAACCCAAAGATCTTGGTTCCTTTTGTTATTTGCACATATCGGAGCATAACTTCCTGATTTATTGCCCCTGATTGTCCAAAAAATCCCCTATGGTCCCTCTGGAGGTCAAGATTATTATCCGATTTAAAAAAATGTTTGACTCTTTCACCGTTGGACCCTACGGAAGGCAGAGTTCGAATTTCTCGAAAATCGGACCATAATTGCTAAACAAAATGGCAGCCGTTTGTACGCGAATAGTGTAAAAATATTGTATATCAAAGTTATGGAATCTGAAGAGGTCAGAATTTTAATTCGATTTTGATGAAACTTGAAATGCATGTTTATAACCTAAAGATCTTGATTCTTTTCGATATTTGCGCATATGAAATTGTAACTTAAAAGTTACATTATTCAAGATATAGATAAGAACTAGCCATTCTTGCTATACTAGTTTGAAAGCAGGTGATGTAAAATGAATAATTTGAAAATTTCATTCAAATCACTCTATTGCAAGCGAAGATATTGGCATTTGAAGATTTCGCGGACCTGTGCAATAATTTCAACCACGGTCCTGGTTGATCAAAGCTAAGACTCGAAGCGTTTGATTTATCACTGAAACGTTTTAATCTGTTTAATATCGGAGCAATCTGATGCCATCCAAAGTTGATTAAGGCCTGGATCAGTTAATTAATGTCTAATTAATACTTTAGAAAACATTTCATGCCCAAATAAAGACCTGCACTAGGCAGATTTAGCTCTTGAATAATGCATGTTTAATGAATTATGGCCTTTGATTGTAGGAAAAATCACTTTCGGTATTGCTTGTTCTCTATCCATCTCTCAAAAATGTGGGCGTATCCTGCCTGGCAGTGCCAGCTTACTATCTTTATTTGAAATGCATGGTTATAACCGAAAGATCTTGGTTCCTTTCGTTATTTGCACATATCGGATCATAACTTCCTGAATTATGGCTCCTGATTGTCCGAAAAATCCCCTATGGTCCCTTTGGAGGTCACGAATATTATCCGATTTAAAAAAACGTTTGGCTCGATCACCGTTGCACCCATAATTGCCAGAAAATATGGCCGCCGTTTGTACGCGAACAGTTTAAAAATATGGTATATTAAAGTTGTGGACCCTGTAGAGGTCACAATTTTCATTCCATTTTGATGGAACTTGAAATGTATGTTTATAACCTAAAGATCTTGATTCTTTTCGATATTTGCGCATATCAAATTTAGTGCTGATATCAAGTACTAAACGCGATTCTCGGCCCATTTTGTATTATCGATCCATGGGCAAAAAATTATAAGTACCTTTTTGTGTTTGAGGAGTTCACAAGGTCGTCCACAAGAAAACAACTGTGTTTTTGTTTTATAATTTAAAGTAAAACAATAGACATGTAATGGAACAAATCAATGAATCTCGCATTTATTATTAGGCTAGCCCAGCTTGACCTGTTTACGTTCTACGCTTCCGTTATGTCACCATTATCCAGTGACTACAAAATTGACCTTTCCGTCGACTCCGCCCACAATAAGGCTTTGACCAATCAGCTTCGATTACGTTTCTCGCGAAATGATGTTGCGTTTCCACGCTTCATCACCTTAGACAAACTATGTGAATTTTGACATTTTGCCGTGTGTTAAAACGTCAATCGTAGTTAAATATTGCTCACGCGGTCATCGTAACAGCGATAGCTGCTATCCAAACAGGTTAAAGGGTGGTGTAGTGTGCAATACCTTTCCGAAACAGCTGAAAGAAATATGGGACGTGTCTTTTAATAGATAGACAGCTGTCGAAGTCACTGCCCAATTAAATGTAAACAAACGTCAATTCTAACCTGTCAAGTGTGTTCTGAGGTAAGTAAATTATTTTTTCAATGCTAAATAATATTTAATTTTATTTAAACTATTCCAATGTTAATTAATTTGTTTTCGTTTAGCCAAAAAACAATAAAATATTATGTAATCTACGCCTTTATCGTGTAACACTTCGTCTGCTAACACTATGAGTACTATGACTACTATGAGTCTACAGTCCCCATTGTGAGTATCATTGTCAAAACGTCGGGAGCAACCTAGGTGTAGGGTAGGCCTATGTTACTGTCGTTACTGATACTGTCCTATCTTCTTTTATGTTTTTTTAACGAGTTATCTCACATCATTCCATAACATTCATCCATTCCGTATTGCAGAATTCGGCAACAAAGTGGGAATTTCTTCACCCTCCCCTTCCTGTTCAGTTCAAGGCCCACAGTAGGCTAGGCCTAGACAGTCTAACCAGACGGTATGTAATGTACGCTTTTATAGAGGCCTAAAACTCTATTACCATAACCAAATGAAGGCTACACTAGAGGCCTAGGCCTAATTCTAAGATAGTTTATTAAGATAGGCAATTTAGGCTAGACGAGATGTGCCTTCTAGGCCTACAGGCATTATTATTTGGTGTTTTAGTAGTCTTAAATGTAATGTTTGAATACTTTGCATTTAAAATGACATGTTAAATCAACTGATTTTCAGCACTTTCTGACGCTGCCTGGACCACTAGAAAATATTTCAGAACCCTATTTACCTGATCATAAAATGGAAGTATAACATTAAACCAAAATTAACAAGAGCTGCAGCAATAAAAAGACAAATTGTTGACAGGTAAATAAACTAGCTTTTTAACTACTCTAATAATTTTATTATCAAATCAAGAGTTCACAATTAATACAGATCATACAAAGATAGAAAAGCGTTACTCCCATTTTTCTTGTTGCTAGGCCTATTCTTTCCAAATACATTTTCCACTGAAATTTGTTGTTTTGTCTTGCTAGTCATGTATTACGGTGAAATTCAGGGTAAAAAAATTAATCATTTAATTTCATGAAACAAATTTGTTGGGTTTATTTGAAAAACTCTGATATAAAATAGCATGTTTTTATTTTTGATGCTGGTGTCAATTAAGTGGAACCATACTGCAATTGTTTCAAATATATGTAAAATTCAATTTAGGCCTATATACACACATCACATTATGTATGTGTATATTTTATATCAGTCTATAGCTTATTACTTCTTTATTCTTTTACAGCAACATTCCTGAAGAAGAAAAAAAAATACAAACAATTTTAACAAAAAATGTACACTATTTAGCCTAAAACTTTTTTTTTAGGGCTTCGAATTTTGTCTAATGGTTTGGATTGTTCGTACTTGGTTTTATTTTATTTACTAGCACCATATTGGAGTTTTGCTTAATATTATTAATAATCTTCGATAACCACATGTGACATATATATAAGCTAATTCTTCAAACTCTTACAAAAAAATATGTGATTTCACAATGTCACTCTCTGCAAAGTCTGTTACCTTTTGCTTCAGAACATACATTATAAAACTGTTTGCATAATTATATCTAGTCATTTAGATGTAGCCTTTACTGTACAAGTACATGTATTTTTAAATAAATAATATTTTATTAATACTTTTGAGTATTACTTACCGGTATCTACAATCTTGAAGTGTATTCTTAAACCAAATGACATGCGGATTACTGCAACAGGATCATAGAGTTATATAACTCTATGAACAGGATCAATCTTGTCACCTCTTAGTCTTGGTTTTTCTTCATTGTTGTTTTAGTGACTGATCAATGTACATGGGGGGTAAACTGAACCCCATCATTTGACAGCAAGGGAGCAGTAGCCACACATCCTACAAGTTAAATCATCATGATAAAAAGAAAATCTCGGCATGTTTTCTCTATTTTATTAGTTGAAATGAACATATGGGGTGGCCCGGCCTACTATATAGACATACTGCACCAGTTATAAAAAAAGTGTAATTTCGATGCCTAAAGTCTTGATATTTCACTATTAAAAAATATATAGTATTAGTAATAGTAGTAGTACAAGTCACGACAATATTGAATAGCCTAACGCAACTTTGTGTTTAGGGTGGCCTTATAGGCCTTGCAATCTACAGAAGTGCCTATATCCAACCTTAGTTTTCTCTAAATTTATATTAAATCCAGACCAGACAATGGCATATGCTGAACTATGATGAACCTTATTAATTTTAAGTTGCAGGTCCGCAGAATGTCATACGTTGATAAGTGTATTGTACCCCACCCACGCCCCATTACGGCTACGCTTCACTAACTTTTAGTAACCAAAACATGCTTACAATTTCAATACAATTATCGACATAAGTGATATTAAAAAAAGGAGAATTTGCTTACCCAGTCTGACAGCAACGATGGTAGTCTGTTACTTCCTTTGAAGTCAAATTTAAACGAAATAAATATGATTTCTCGCTCTATCTATGTCTTTGTCAGTTTTGACTTCTGTGACATATCCACTGATCGTTGGTCTGTCGTCAATCGCCTAGGAAAATATCCTTCATTATAGTACCCGGAGGATTGCTGTCTTTACTTCAAACTAACAATACACTTCTCTTTCAAAAATTTATTCTAAAAAATTAGCGGAAAGGTCCAAAAGATTGGTACAAGATTGAATGTCGTTCTGCCATCGCCATGCTTGTTTATGTCTAAGGCGTGTCAATGTTGTCTAAGGTGACGTCATTATAAAAAGAGGGAGGAGCTACGGGTCTCTGACGGAAAGGTCAATTGTCATTCAACCCTTTGGTCAATTTCTTGGTTCATTTAAATCCCAAAATCTACAAACCATGGCCAAATGATGTCAGGAGGATAATATTTTCCTGGTCGGTTTTTAACATTTAAATAGTATTAAAACGATTTAGTCTTATTTTCTTTCACTGGCAATTGAGAATGACTTCATAAATCTCTAAGACCAGCTATTTATACAGTCACGGCTTCAGCTAACGAGTCGAATGGAAGAGGACGATATCAATGTCATACTAAATAACAGAAGAATATTGTCGAAATATATTTATTCAAATAAATAGACATTTCTATAATAATGATAATGTTAGATAAATCTGTGTTTTTTTTTCGGAAATACTAGATTATTTCTGTAATTTTTGAATAAAAAAATGGCAGAAAAAAAATTCCCATGCATCGATGCGATTACCAATGTTTGCGTCCGATGCATCGATGCGTAAAATTTTACTTAATATCAGCACTAATCAAAGTGCAACTTAATGGATTATGGCCTATGCTTTGATTGTAGGAAAAATCACTTTCGGTATTGCTTGTTCTCTATCCATCTCTCAAAAATGTGGGCGTATACATCCTGCCTGGCAGTTCCAGCTTACTATCTTTAATATTAATGTGCCATATTGTGTCATCTTCATCATCTTCTCCGACTTCATCATTACTGGGGGGTTGGGATGGCCTAGTGGTCTAGAGTGCCGTGCTTCGACCTCTAGCTGGCCGGCCACCTCTGGCTTGCGGCTTTGGTTTCAAGCCTTTGTGTGAGACACTCGGGTTTCCTCCCACTGCTAAAGACCCCTACGCGCAAGCGAATTATTGAAATAAAATTAAACCATATGTTAGTCCCGAAATGACCTAGTTGTGTTGAGTGGACGTTAAACCCTATTTCTCTCTCACTCTCATCATCACTGTCCTCTGTTCTCATCTCAATTTAGACGGAATTGAAACATTTGTATGAATTGGAACAGGAACAAAAATCAAAAAATGATATATGACTTTTTACAGCCACAACGGTCTGTTTGACATGGCAGATCGAATTGAAACACGCATTTTATTACTTTTATCAGCACATCCGGTACTATCTGGTACCAATCTGGGCACAAGCGTTTTTTTGCACCTGTTCAAATTCGTACAAATAACAGAGGGTCTAAGGGTTTGATCAACGTACAAGAAAATAAAAACATTAGCACATGATATATAATCCTGTGTATCGATTACAATTTTGCAACCGCGCTGTGCACAAAGTCCAGCAGAACTATGGCTGAACCAGAAAATTGTATACAAAGGTTTTTTATAACTGATTTTAATAGCCATTCTAAAAGAGGAGACCAATGGCTACTAAAATGTTACTTGTAGTTTTAGCTAAAATTCAAATTTCTGGAATGATTTATCATAAATCCAGCTGTGTGAATTTTTGTCCCATGAAAATGGGTTCGTCCGTCTGTCTGTCTCTCTGTTCGTCTGTCTGTCTGTCTGTCTGTCCATAACACTTTTTGGGACACAATAACTCTCTTTCTAATTGAGCTAGAATATTCAAACTTGGCGTAGGTGTTTATTAGATCAGAAACTTGAGTTGTAATTAAGTGAGAGTGATGAAACTTGGTATATAGTTACATTTTATCAATACCTTGACTAAGTCCGATAATGAACATTTTCTGCTGAGGTTAAGCAGAGTGATAAGCAATTTGATTGGCCGAGACTTTGGAACACAAAAACTCTCCTTCTAATTGAGCTAGAATGCTCAAACTTGGTGTAGGTCTTTATTGGGTCAATTCCTTGATGGAGTTCAAAGATGAACATTTTCTGCTCAGGGTAAACATGGCGATAAGCAATTTAATTGGCCGATACTTTGGAATACAATAACTCTCAATCTAATTGAGTTAAGGGGGTCGGGATGGCATAGTGGTCTAGAGTGCCATGCTTCGACCTCTAGCTGGCCGGCTACCTCTGGCTTGCGACTGTGGTTTCGAGCCCTGGTGTGAGCGTATGTGGCATGGAGATAGGGGTGCCTTCTCAACCTCGTGGGTTTCCTCCAGGCACTGTGGTTTCCTCCAACTGCTAAAACCCCTATGTGCAAGTTAATTATTGAAATAAAATTAAACCATATGTTAGTCCCAAAATGACCTAGTTGTGTTGATTGGATATTAAACCCCATTTCTCTCTCTCTCACTCTAATTGAGTTAGAATGTTCACACATGGTGTAGATGTCTATTAGGTGAATGCCTTGATGGAGTTCGAAGATGAGAATTTTCTGCTTAGGGTAAACAGAGATAAGCGATTTGATTGGTTGATGCTTTGGGACATAATAACTTTAGTTCTAATTAAGTGAGAGTGAGGACACTTGGTGTATAGCTTTATTACATCAATACCTTGACTTAAGTTCGATAATGAATATTTTTCTACTGAGGGTAAGTAGAGCAATAAGCAATTTGATTGGTCTAGACTTTGAAGCACAATAACTCTCCTTTATATAATTAAGGTAGAATGTTCAAACTTGTTGTAAGCGCTCATAAAGTGAATGCCTGGATGGATGCCTGGATGGAGTTTGATGCCTGGATGGAGTTTGATTTGTGTAGGTGTCTATTAGGTGAATGCCTTGATGGAGTTCGAAGATGAGAATTTTCTGCTTTGCGACACAATAACTTTAGTTCTACTTAAGTGAGAGTGTGGACCAGTGTTGGGATTTCAAAAAAATTCTTGTCGGACATTTTACCGAAATAAAGGGGCATAACTCTTATCGTCATTTAAGCAGACAAATTTGTACCACAATTAAAAGTCACATGTCAAAATATTCAAATCCCGTACGTAATAAAAATAGGTGAACCTCGCTATTTTTCATATTTAATTCCCGACTCCCGCACAGTATTCAATTCATACAATTAAAAATCACACGTCAACAAAATATTCAAATCACGTACGTAATAAAAATGTGGTGAACCTCATATTTTTCACACCTAATTCCCGTACGGCATTCAATTCATACAACAATTAAAAATCACATGTCAACGAAATATTCAAATCCTGTACGTAATAAAAATTGGCAAACCACCCTATTTTCCACACTTATTTCCCGTGCGGCATTCAAATTTATGTCAGTTAATTTTCATAATACGTTGAATAAAAGCTTGCCGGTCCTGCTTCGGCATCAATTCCACAACCATAATATTCCTTTAGAATTATGTGTCTTCGTTTATACGGCAGAAAAGAATGCAGAACTTCCGCAATAGTTAAATCCCTCGTAAAAGGGTATAGCTAACGCACAATACTGGATCTTTCGTATCTGAGAAATATTTCTACAACTTCAGCGAATAACACTCTTTCATAGTCACGGCAAAGTGTTACAGGCATCATACTCAACACAGCAGAATGATTGGCATACTTCTTATTTCCGTCTACAAATAAGTTAGAATTTCTGCTTATCTAGCTATTGGTAGCTCCTCCCCTTTTTGTTATTTTGTTGGATGCAGTATAGCATCAACCACCTTAAGCATGTGGCGTACTAGTCTCGGTCACACCGAACCTCATAGTCTTTAACATGTACGTAGAATATTTTTCTGGATAATAGAGACTAATGCATATGTGACTAAAACACGCAGCTTTGGATGAGAATATCTATAAGGATTCTTAAAAGGCGTAAAAGATATCATCGAAGACAAAATGACCGTCCGTTGATACAGGGTGTTAATATACTCTTTCGATATGACATCTATGATTAATTTCTAAATGCTGTCGGCTCACATCAATGCGATTAAAATGTTGGACAATTGAGAAACCACGAGAAAAATAGGTGGATTAAAATTATAATCATTCTTATTGGATTGATGAATAGCCCGACAAAGAGAAAGCAATGAATTCTGTTTAAGATTAGATTGATGAATTTTCTGACAAAGGATTAAGTCAGTCAATCAAGGCAGATTAAGTTGTTAATCAAGGTAAGGTTTATAGGCGGTATAACACGATAAATACGTTGATCACTTAATTACCTAATAAATCGAGTGTATTGTCATCGATAATCGGGTTGAGTGGTAGTTATACTCTTAGTACCAGTCAGTACACTATATATTAATTTTGGAATTTTGAATATTATTCACCATGTCTTGATGTCCGAATGGGCATATTCACGGTCGGACAATAGAGTGCGTTTGGAAAAAAAATTCGGACACGTCCGGAATATACGGCCGAAATCCCAACACTGGTGTGGACACTTGGTGTATAGCTTTATTACATCAATACCTTGACCTAGAGTTGGGTGATGTGAAAAATTTTCACATCACGATATTTTATAAATTATTTCACGATACCTACATATAATGCGATATTTTAACTTAACTAAATACAAACTAAAAAGGATTGTTTCATTCTTAATATACATGTATATTTATTAACATAGAAAATATTATTTAATTCATGTGCATTCCCTGTTAAAAATAGTGTTTGAATAGACCTGTCCTGGAATTGCCAAATTCAGCAAGCATTGTATCATACAAGTAGACATAGAATTGCCTTTTGCTGCCACTAAGAGAACATGAAAGAAAATAGAAAAAGTCTGTGCATATAATGAATAAACAGTAACACACGTAAGTGTACAGGCTGTTTGTGATAAAATAATATTTGGAACGTGTATACCCAGTTCTATCACATTATGTGATAATGACTGGAACCAATATTGTCCTTTAATATCATAAATAAACGTGTTCATTGGTTTCTTCTTTACTTTTACACACTGACTGAAATAAGCCCAGGCTACCGTTGTTATGGAGACGATGCAGCATATATAGTCTTGAATTGGTCGACACTTTGGTACACAAAAACTCTCCTTCTAATTGATCTAGATTATTCAAACTTGTTGCAGGTGTTTATTAGGTCAATGCCTTGATGGAGTTCAAAGGTGAGCATCTCCTGCTTAGGGTAAGCAGAGATAAGCAATACCTTGACTAAGTTCGAAATGAACATTTTCTAGGGTGTCCCAAGCAAAAATAAATCCTGAAAAATATTTACGGTTATGGCACTATATCTTTATTAACAATAACCCTTGATGACCCTTTATTATAAACTGTCAAGGAACTGTACCTCGTGCTAAATTTCACAAGATATACTCTATTTGACTGACCGTTAAAATACACTGCTTTCTTGTTCGTTCGGCGCCATATTTTTTTGGGTTATCAATGTTGACGGAGTTATATTTTCCTGGTAATCTAAAAATATTGATTTTTTTTCCCGATAAGAATCAATCGCCACTATTCGTTTAAATTGAAATTTGCTACCTGACGAAATCTACTCCATATTTCGATTGAATTTCAGATCTCCGAGCATGCGCAATGCAGCTCAGTTTTGGATAGGTCATTCCCGTGTACTTGTGCAGTCCAATTTAAATTTATTTATGCTTTTGTGGATATATTTGACCGATCTATTTATATTTTCTGTATACCCATAGAGACATAGGCCTATTTATATTGGTATTTATATGTGAACGTGCCTTTGTAAATTGATATTTGATGTCCCATTTAGGAAATAATTTTTCGGAAGTATGTTTATTTACGACAAGTTTCATGGAATATTAGAGTATTAAATAAATAATGACATACTTGTTTAATCAATCTGAATGAAAAATATGCAATAGATAATCAAGTTATGTACAGATTTCAGATGTACATTGACATTTTGCAGTTGGGTTTGAATAAATGAATACAAACTAGGAGATGCATAATTAAAAACAAATTCAAATTCGGGATCACGTTCCTTCTTGTGTGATAGCATTTACAGAAGAATAAATATGCTGATTATATTAATATGCATTTCCTATAACTTTATAGGGACTGAAAGGATCGATAACATTAGCAAAAACACATCTCATCGTGACCAACGCCCCCTGAATCAACATGTATGCCTGTATTTTAGATCTTCTTTCGTAATGGTATGTCATCTATATTACAACACCCTGAACTCATTCATTTATATGATGTACATTACGACATCTGTCTTAGCAGATATGTTTTATAAAACAGTCAATAATATCATGTCAGCTATTATACGACAGAAATACAGGTTTTCCCAAAGATAAATAAGTTAAAAATTAAGGTAATCAGCTCAGATCTTACCCAAAATCACGATCTGTTACAACATTTCACAAATCGATTGATAATAAACATATATTCTCAATTGTTCCCTTTTGGGACAAAATAAAAAGTTTAGTTTTACTTAGAGTGGGTCAAAGGCACCTTTTCAAACACGATATCAAAGCAGATCTACAGTAGTGGGCGTATTTTGTAAAATAAATTGCTACCCGAAACTTAACCAATTGGTTTCAAGAAAACATTCATTAAATATTGAATTGTTAAAATACTCTGAGAAGTGTCGGAATGTCGGTCTGCTGGGACGTCTGGATTGACAAATAAATTAGAAACGAAGAATGAAGAAATTGTATTTTTTTATAACCGCTAAAAAGGGACATTGAAGTTTCTTCCGGTTAGGTAGGATCAGCCAGGTCAATTAATTGTTGTAAATTTTCTTTTAAAACTGGAATCGAATGTTCCTTACCGGCGACAGAAAAAAAAAAATATAGACTTATTGGAAACTTGCTGATTTAAAACATACCTACGAAATCGGAGCTGTGCTTTCAGTGTCTCTTTCATTTCCCTATCTGTAAGATGCACAAGCCCATTTTCCATACCCTCTTTAGTTTTCCAAAGACCCACCCCGACAATTTCTGTTGTTAGGCGTTCTTTTTTCCTACTCTCACATTTCCCCTTTTCTATTAATTCATTCTTTTTCACCAAAATAACCACTAGCTTTTTTTTTCCGATTTCTTCCTGTCTTTGCCTAAATTTAGAAAGTTGATTTTTAGTAATCGTTTGAGCATCCATTAAGATCAAATTACGTTTATCAGGTAAAAGATTTTTTAGCCATTCATCAGATTTATTCATTTTATATAAAATGGACGCTTCGTTGCCAAAAATATTGAAGGAGGGCGCGATCCTCATTAATCTATCGAGATGACTGAACACGGTTTCTGGTTATTTTGTTGTGAGGCATGGCTGAATCGAACATGAAGGATTAAAGTCATCTCGATACTCAAGTAAAATTTTTGCAATGTACTTTTTGAACTCGGCAAAGAGGACTTCCAAAACATGGACCAGGGTAGAATTAAGAGTTAATTCAGTATTAATTTTCGTTAGGTTAGCAAGGACCGAATCATTTTCAATTTTGATTAGAGATTCAAATGGGTGTGATTTACCTTCAACAAAATTTTGGCCGAATACGTTTGAAAATACATTTCCTCAAATTTCTTCAATTCAGACGCACTTTTATCCGCCAAACCAGTTAGTAGATGAAGACCGCAAAAGAAATGATTATTATTTAGGTGAATATTTCGCTCTGAATCTGATAAATTTGACCAGTTTTCTACTAATTTAGAACTAATATTGCCTCTGTACTCTGTAAATGGCTCTGTCTGACATTGTATTTCTAATTTCTAAAATTATTGATTCACTAATCTCTCCAGCTATATCATCAAGATCTGCCAAAAATTCATTTAAAGTTTTAATAATAATAATAATATTTATTATTTAACGCCAATTACATCAACAAAGATCACAATAGGCGGTACAACATAAAATTAAACAAACAAATATCACAGAGAATCTGAAAAATTGTTTAAAACAAACTCAGATATAAAAAAAGGGGGAGAAAATGCACATTTATAAAAAGAACATTTGCATTAAAAGTAGAACCACAATTAAAAGAAATAATTGAGAAAAGAATCTAAACAACAACTTAAAATTGCTTAAAAAAAACCTCAGATATAAAAAAGGGGGAAAAAATGCACATTTATAAAAAGAACATTTGCATTAAAAGTAAAACAACAATTAAAAGAAATAATTCAGAAAAAAATCTAAAACAACAACTTAAATTGCTTAAAAAACTCAGAAATAATAATTAAAACTGATAGTATGCTGTGCTAAAAAGATGAGTTTTTAGTAGGGATAATAAGATTCAAGTGATGGTGCATTATGGATGTTTAGAGGTGTGGCGTTCCAAAGACGAGGGGCGGCAATTGAAAACGCTCGCTTGCCATAAAACTCCTGCTTGTATCTTGGCTCGAAAAGCTGTATTTCTGATGAAGATCTGGTGGTTCTGGTTGACTGACGATAGGAGATAAGATAACATAAGTACAAAGGTGCTTGATTTTGTAGAATTTTAAAAACCGTGACAAGTACTTTAAAATGGATTCGTTGTGCGACGGGTAACCAGTGAAGTGAGAAAAGAGTGGGAGTGATATGTGAAGATTTCTTAGTGCGACAGACAAGGCGTGCAGCGGAGTTTTGAAGACATTGGATACGCTTGATTAGATAGTCCGGTGCATTTAGAAGTAAGCTGTTACAATAGTCTAAAGAAGTAAGCTGTTACAATAGTCTAAACGAGAAGTGATAAAAGCATGAACAAGTTTCTCAGTATTGGTGCGGTCTAAGATATTTCTAATTCGGCCTATTCGATACAAAGCAAAACTTGCAGATTTACAAACAGGAGCTATATGTGAGGACAATGAACATATGTTGTCAAGATTAAAACCAAGATTTCTAACACTATGTACAGGATGTACAAATTCACTACCAATGCGAACATTGTTTAAAATAGACTCATTACGAAACTAAGAATAAAAATGTATGAACTCTGTCTTGTCGTCATTAAGTACAATTCTGTTTGCTGCCATCCATGCCCTAACTTCATCTACACACCTTTCAATTGACTCAGTACACAGATCACCGGCTTTAAATGAAAAATATATCTGCGTGTCGTCAGCGTAAACCATATAGTCAAGACCATGCTGATTTATAATGTCCTCAAGTGGTGTGCAGTACAAACTGAACAAAACCGGACCCAACACACTGCCATATTTCAATACAGACGTTTCTGATGATGCAGAGCCAACTTTCACAGATTGTTTTCTACCAACTAATAGTAAATGCAGGAGGACTGCACTACACGCAAAAAAAAAAAAAAAAAAAAAAATCCACAAGATAAACCTGCGCACAAAGACAGAAAATAGACATTGCAAATACTAAACAATTATCAAATCAAGTGAATGGATCCGGGGGCCAGCCGTAAGCGTCCACTGCGCTGTACAGTCCCGGGCCTGTTGTGGTACAGGCTTCACTAAAATGATTTACAAAAAAAGACGTAACAAAAAAATGCGACCGATCTTCTCAGTGGTCGTCCCTTTAATGGCTATAGTTAGCCAGTTGACGTCAGGTGTTAGAACGTCAAATAATTTTAACAATAAGGGCGATAATCCGGACAGAAACTCGGAAAACGCTTAAATAATAAATGTAGTGAGCAAACAGGAGCAAAGCCCGACAACAATCGTATCGAAAGCTGCTGAAAGATCAAGCATTACCAGAACAACTTCGTGGTGATTGGCCAATGAGATTAAAATGTCATTAAAAACTTTTACCAGCGCAGTCTCAGTGGAATGGAATTTGCGATATGCCGATTGGAACTTGCAGTACATAGAGTTATCGGATAGATACTTATCAATTTGATTAAAAACAACCTTTTCTATAAGTTTGCCAAGGAACGAAATATTGGACACAGGTCTGTAATTTTTTAGTTCATTTGGATTAATTCCTGGTTTCTTTAGGAGTGGTCTGATAATCGCACACTTTTCAGAGGACGGAAACACACCCTCTGCAAGAGAAGCGTTGATCACCCTAGTAATATGTGGAACAGTGCTCGACAAGCATAGCTTAAGAAGATATGTTGGGATTGGGTCCAGCTCGCATGACTTAGGTTTCATCAATTTCAACAAACGCAACACATAGTTCGATGACACTTTGGAGAAACTGGGAAGAAGATGACCAAGGTTTGAATGTTCATTGTCAGCATCAATTTCTGTAAATTTGGACCGTAGCGTGTCGATCTTGTTTGTGAAGAAGTCCGCAAACTTTTGTGCAAGTTCTACGGGGTCAGTATAATCTGAAAGTGTACTGGAATCCGATTTATAACCAGTCATTTTGTCAATTTCAGAGAAAAGTTGACGATCAGAATTTTCAATGCGTGACTTGAAGTACACTATCTTCGTTTGGTTGGTAAGATGATTATATTTGGCGCGCTTTTCAAGGAAGATCTGTTTGAGAATTTGGAGATTATCCTGCTTCCATTTTCTCTTAGCTGAACGAAGTTGGGCCCTGGCCTTGAAGATTGTGTCACTAAACCAGGGTGCTCTAGATTTCGCAGTAATGACCTTCTCCTTGGTGGGAGCCAATTCATCGATCACCGATGATAGTTTGGTAAATATTGTATTCATCAACGAGTTCATGGACAGATACATCCTCTGGTTGTGATAGGATATGATTTTCTATAGATGATGCAAGTTGTGCGGTAGTAACCGAGCGAAAGTTTCTGGAGACACATGCAATGTTTTCTGGACAAGGCTTGGTCAACTCAGAAAAAAAGTTAATAACACCATGATCTGACGGGAGGGAGAAATCTACATTGAAACGGCTGAAATAGTTCTCGGAGGCCCTCATGATCACTAAGTCCAAGGTGTGACCTTTCTCATGAGTAGGAACATGGATATGCTGCACTAGCCCAAATGAATCTAGAATGTTTTTAAACTGTTTGACGTCCGAAATAGTATCATCTTGAAAGTGAAGATTAAAATCCCCTGTTATTAGGAGTATTCCACTAGATATTATTGCAGATTCTAGAAACTCCAGGAGGAACTTTTGTGTCGAGTGTCCGTTGTTTTTTGACTGCGGGGGTCAATAGATGTTAATGAGGTGGATCACGTTTGATTTCATGGAGATATTAACGCCTAAGTGTTCGAATGACTCATACCAAACGCCCCTATTAATCTGTACCTTGAGACCCTGGCGAACAATAACACCAACGCCTCCACCTTTTTGATTTCGACGAGGATTACTGTCATATCCCGAAAGTAGCGACTTAAATTCCCCTAGAACCATTTGCTGCTTGTCATTCTCGCTCAACCATGTTTCAGTGATGATGAAAATATCTATTTTCTGGCTGAATATATAGGAGCATATGGCTGGAAGCTTGTTGCATACTGATCTAGCGTTCCAGACAGATAGCTGCGTGTTACTTGGGAGATGATAGGAAGAAGAATATTTGATGGGTACTAAACTATCAAATTGAATATGTCTAGGATTATTCGTGGTACGTCTTACAGACTGGATACTCTCTATGGGAGATATTACAATAGAATTTGCAAGATTTATTTTGCCGGGTTGGCTTTCAGTATGTTGATCATTGTAGCGATAAGAAGAAATTAAACTTGGTATTTTTGACCATTTTCTACGCCGAGTGGGCTTATATTTTAATATTGCGGGCACTGTTGTTTTGATATCCAGGTATAATTTACTGTCTTTAAGTGGAACAGTCCCTTTAAGTTGTAAGAGTTTAAGACGAGTACATCTGATGATAAGGTTATCATGTGAGTTGTGTTCACTGTTAACCAACATAGTAAAGACCACAAGTCAATGGTTCACTGGTCACTGAAATTTATACTGAGTGTTATTTACCTTCCAGAAATATCCATATAGTTTTCTCCGAAAAACACTTCACCTCCAATTTTAAATTGAAACTAAAAGTTCCTCACTATATGCACCAATCTAAGGCACACGTTTTGGTACTAAAATTACTATATAAAAATAACTTGAACGGACATAAAAATAGAAAAAACTGCAGAGCACTTGAGGAGCAGTCTACACGCTCAACTCAACTCAATGGGGTGGGATGGAAGAGTAGTTTGCGCAGATTTATTAGCCATATTTCGAAGACCAATAATAATTGGCGTATGAGTCGAGTCAGCGATTATTGCATATATACCGAATTTGGAGCCAAATTTTGTAGTGTTGTCCGTATATAAAGTGGTATTTTTCGCTGACTTTAGGGTTTCCGAAACATGTTTTAAAGATACACCGACGCACTCACATGATATTTTTTGAACTGTAGATTTTGTTGGAGTATAATGCGGTCGGCATTCTAAAGTGTATCTTTGATTTTCAACATCATACAAAATTACTACATCATAATAATAATAATAATAATAATCACGTCATTTTACAAGGGTAGCAAATTAGGCCCGAGGCCTTTTTCAAATTTGGCCCTTGGCACAGATCGTGCGAATGATTTCGATCATTACCGCAGGAAGAAACCGAAGAACTCGGGGGAAACCTGCCTGATCGGACGGGAGACCGAATATCCCTCTCACTTACAACGATAAAGTTAATGCCCTGAGCTGGGATTGAACCCTCGTTGCATTGGTGAGAAGCCGCCTCTCTATCGCCACGGCTATCCGATCCTTGCGCGGTTGGGACTTACAACTTTTTTTTTTATTTGCGTAAAATATTCTTATAGCCTTCGTGGTAATCAATTCTTTTGTGGTCTTCCTTAGTCGATTTTTTAAACTGAAAATTGTTTTTTCATACCTATTAATCCTAATTAATAAATTCCTATTTTTCCTATTTAATTTGGTCAAAGTCGCATCGACAGATGTCTGTGTCTCTCTATTAATTAAATGGGTATTGCTGGTATCTGCCAATGGTGTATTGTCCACTATCCTGGGAAAAAAGGGACTGTCGAGATAATCGTTATATAATTTTAAAGATTTATTAGAAGTCTTTATATGTTTACCCAGCGTTCTAGTCTTTGTCTTCAGTCTGACCAGCCTACTTCGAATAACATTGTCATCAAACGTCACACTGTCGTCATGTAAAGCTGTAAGTATAGGCTGATGCTCTGTATAGGTCGGAAATTAATTTATGTTACCTAGTACTAGCCTATTTGTAATTCCTGCAAAGGGAAGTTTAGTTATTGTACCGAGTTCATAGTAATCGCCAAAACCAATGCTGGATAGTACTTCATTGTTGGACGCCATGCCTGCTAATTGAATCGATTGACAACAAATTTAAAAAAAAGTCTGTCTGTCCAATCCCTAAATAAAATAAAAAGATTTATTTCCCCTTAACCCTAAAAGCCAATAGTCTCGAACAGTAACTCTGGTCAATCGAGACTATCCTTCGTTTTGATTAATTACTGGTAGTAAATTTTAAATACAAAATAATTTGTTAAATATCCTAACTTAGCATAACGTATCTTGGACTATACAACGACGATTTCAAGAACCTTGCAAATTTAAAAGAAAAATACCCTATTCCTGTCCAACACACGTTATTGGGAGATTTAAAATCGCTGAAACTAAACGATCGGACTCTGTAAAAAAATGATGAATTGAAAAATAATAACGACAATAATTTTTACAATTTTTAACGTATTTAGAGATCCAATAATATTGAAAGACAAACGCGTAAAGAAAATAATTTTAACATGTCTTTATATACTATTTGATGTTATGACAATAACCCGTGTATGGCAGTAGCAGGTGAATGTTTGCTGCGAACACGTGCATCCAGCCCTCTCCAGTTTGCCTGTAACGTGTTTCGTCATCATTGAGAAATCGCCTTTGCACAGTCAACATCTTGGTTGCGTGGGACACCCTACATTTTCTGCTGAGGGTACACAGAGCGATAAGAAATTTGATTCGTCAAGACTTTGGAACACAATAACTCTCCTCCTTATTGGGGTAGAATGTTCAAACGTCATGTAGGCGTTCATTAGGGGAATGCCTTGACGTAGTTTGATGATGAACATGAACAATCTGATTGGTTGATGCTTTGGGGCACGATAACTTGGGTTATAATGGAGTGAGAGTAATGAAACTCTGAATATAGATGCTTTATATCAATACCTTGGTGAGAATTCCATTGGGCAATAAGCAATTTTATTAGTCAACAACTCTGCTTTTAATTGAAGTAAAATGTTTAAACTTTGATGTTCATTAAGTGAATGTCTTGACAGAGTTCAATGATTCCTATTTCGAGCTAGAGCTAAGCAGAGCTAATCAATTTCATTGGTCTATGCTTTGGGACAAGATAATCTTGATTCTACCCGATAGAGAGTGATGAAACATAGTGTGTAGTTTGATGCCTCGATACTTTTGAAAGAAATAATTGTGCGATTAATTAATATGTGTCATTGTCATCTATTTATTTTGGGATTTGGTGAGGGACATTAGCCTCACTGTAGGCTTGTTCTTTTATTGTTATCTTTGAATTTTGTTTTTGACAGATTTGATGGTAAACGTGTGAATGCATATAGACCACAATATCCATATCAGTCCAGCTCATTAGAAAAGGCTGGTCCCTTAAAAACACAACAATTTGGCGTTTCTTTAGAATAGTAAGTCAATTTTATTCTCATAGTTTCATTTATGATTCATCCTGAGACAGTTTATGATACACCTTTCATATTGGATTTGCTCTATTAACCATTCTGAAAGTTTATACAACCACATGTTAATGTAAGTTGTTTACATAGAGTGGTGTGTCCTCATTGTGCCCACTTTTGAGTCTGCACTGACACATGACAGCGTGTGTCAGCCATGTTAGTTCCGGGGAATATGAACGTAAATACCCGGAAGTTCACTGTGTTATCACATCAATCAATCTGTGTCTAACTGTTTTAAAACGTGCACAAATATTAAATTTTCTCACCCAAATATTTATTGTTTAATAAAAACAGTAATAAAGTTCCATGGACCGACTTATTTCCGGCTCCTCTTTCCACGCAAAGGGTATAGAACAATTTAATTTGACATGTCAGCAATCTCGACAACAGTGTCTCCATGTCTAGGCCTACTTACTTTACCTTTGCTTTCTCTTTTAGTTTTTATTAAAATATTGATCTTTTAAATTAGTACAAAATCCAAAATATGTATACCTATACAGTAAATTTGTTAAATTGTTTGAGAAATTTACTTAAGTAATTAATAAAGAATGTAGAGAAATGAAAGTTTGTTTGTTTTAACAATAATAGGTGTGACAGCTCCATTGCTCATGTTGGAAGAAAGTCGTTTTTTCCTGATTTGTAACCCCTTTTAAACTTAACGTCATACACTGGCTATTTAATCTTTCGTAATAATTTTAAAATATTTTGGAAGCAGATATCCTGTGCTTTTGTTTGATATAATTTTTTATGTATGTGTTCATTTTATCAATTTCATAAACGTAAGTTGAAAAACGTCAATTTCCCGTGTTTTGACGTTAAGCTGAAATTTTTTGTCATGTTTTTAAATGAGGGTACCCCACTTCAAGTGCTAGAGAGGGGAACTTATTAATTATTATTTTTTCATTCTAATATCATTAGAAAGACAAATGAACGACATTTTGATCGATGTTATTCGCGGTGTTAGCATTTCGAAATATCAGGCATTTTTTTTAAAGTTGAATATTCAATTCACAAAATCTTTTTTTAAGGCGATTTGTCAATGTGCTCATACGACCGATCGAAAGTTCGTTTTATTGTCGTTTCAATGCTATTAAAATCAACAAAATCGGAGCATATTAAGCTCCCCCGTCTAGCACTTGAAAATGATATACAACATGATTTTTTCAGAATAAAAAAATATGGCAATTGTGCTAGTTCTATGACGCCATGACGTCGTCTGACATAGCGAACAGTGTCAAGGAAAAAGCATGGTTAAGTTTAGAAAATTCTCTACACTGAGTTGTTTACGGAACACAGGCATGTGATGGATGTTTTAAATAAATAAAGGACTTGCCTGCAAAAAAAAAGTTATTCCGGGTTTATCATGACTATTACTTTATTAATTAGAGCAATCAAAGTAATAGTAAATGCAGGAGGACTGCACTACACGCTAAACAAAAAATCTACAAGATAAACCTGCGGACAAGACAGAAAATAGACATTGCAAAAACTAAACAATTATCAAATCAAGTGAATGGATCCGGGGGCACTTCTTTCTTGTCTCGGCCAGTGCCACGTGACTGCTCCATATAAGGTTTGTATATCATTATACAACGACAGGTCAAAGTGAAATTGCTAAATTCCCGCGAAAAAAATAAACCAATGATAATTATGTTTACAAGGATCGTCCAATAAAAGGGCACGTACCGAAATTTAAGTTATCAAAACATTGGGTCGAAGTTCAACGTTAAAAATTGCTCCAGTCTAAGTTTAATAGAGCGCACGTCTGGACATTTAACACCAAATATTTTTCGACAATTAAAAAATTGCGTAACATGGACACGTACTTCAATGTTCTAAATTACTAAATTCTTTGTTATGCATGCCTAATTTAAAGTATTTAATGTGCACACGAATGAAAATAAAACCGGAAAATCAACACGGCACGAGTAGGCTATACGAGAACTATTTCCGGTATGGTTGAACAGGCTTTTACTTAGCCTAGGTAGGGATAATAATATTATAATAATATGATATCTGACCATTGTAATACCCAAATAAAATGGGAATGGCTAAAGAATTAACGCTAAAAAAAAAAAAAATAATTGCTCAAATTCTGGATTTCCGTTAACGATTTATAACATTTCCTTTTGAGATTAGTGCCGTGGCTAGTCAATAAAAATGTCCGTCAGTCAGTCGGATAGCCGATTGTCACAAAGATGAAAGTCCCACTCACAGTTTACTATTCAACATTTTATTATTATATATCGGTTCTCAAACTAATTATTTATTATGTTTAATTCATTGTGATTTTGGGGAAATATTTGAAACCTAATTTTATGACTTTCACTAATGAGTAAAATTGAATCTACACAGGCACAGGGTGACAAGGTGAAGGTTTTATTAAATTTATTAGGCCTAAATTTGATATTGTTGACAAAAATATACGAATATAAAAAGGGAGTTGCTGGGCGATATCCTACATTAAAAGGAATAATGAAAATGTTCAAATGTAAAGTAGGCCTACATTGTAAAAACATAATGTAGGCCTATAGCTTCGAGGCCTAAGCATACATGTACCGTAGCGTAGGCCTACTGCCGTATATGGCTCTTTAGGTTTTAAATAATTATTTAGAATTAGATACACCAAAAATAATTTGTTTTTATCGGTCAATGATTTTAGTTAATAATGTATCAAAATAGAAATAATTGTCTTGTAAGTACAATGTAACATCATGATAGCAATGAATGCAGAGCTAGAGAACAAAAAAATAGTGAAACAACAGTTACCGTTATGTTATTTTTAAAATTACATAGTTGCTTAATATTTTATTTAAAATTATTAAATTTATAACAATTATGCTATTATAACATTTAATATCACATTGCTTCAAGATGCTAAAAGCTTTCTCTAATGGGGTGGTGATCATTGATCCGTGTTTCATTAACACAATTCAAAATGATGTAAAATTGTATTTTTGGGGGTTTGTTTTTCACTTCGGTTGCTAACAACAAAATATTATGTTATATACAATAGTAAGGATAAGTAATTTTTAAAAAAAACAGAAACTTCTGGACTTGTAAACAAAGTTTCCCTTCAAGATTTCGATTCCTTAATATTTTATGGCAGCCAAAATGGGCAATTTGCTGCTGCGGAATGTTTTAAATGTGAACCCCTTTCCATCTTTCGAGAGAAGGCACATAAATATTTTGATTGTTTTTTATACGCCCACATTTTCATGTGGACGTATTATGTCGTCGCCCCTGTCCGTCCGTCCGTCCGGACGTCCGTCCGTCCGTCCACAATTGTTTGTGGACTCTCTACAGGTCACAATTCTTGTCCGATTTTGACAAAACTTAAAATATAGGTTTATCCCAAAAAGATCTCGACTGCTTTCGATATTGGCATGTATCGGATCAAAACTTCATGGATTATGGCCCCTGATTGTACGAAAAATCACGTTTTTAGCTTGTGGACCCTATAAAGGTCACAATTTTGAACCGATTTTGATGAAACTTTACATGCATGTTTATAACCCAAAGATCCTGGTTCATTTCGATATTTGCACCTATCGGAACGTAAATTCCTGAATTATGGCCCCTGATTGTCCGAAAATTCACATATTTTAGCCCGTGGTACCTCTGGAGGTTACAATTATTATCCGACTTGAAAAACAGTTCGATTATATCACCGTTACACCCTAAGGAAGGTTAAGTTCAAATTTCGGAAAAATCGGACCAAAATTACCATACAAAATGGCCGCCGTTCGTACGCAAATACTGTTAAAAAATGGTTTATCATGGTTGTGGGCCCTGTAGAGATCACAATTTTAATTCGATTTTGATGAAACTTGAAATGCATGGTTATAACCCAAAGATCTTGGTTCCTTTTGATATTTGCGCATATCGGATCGTAACTTCTTGAATTATGGCCCCTGATTATACGCAAAATCGTCTTGGTTTAGCCTGTGGTCCCTCTGGAGGTTACAATAATTATCCGATTTAAAATATCGTTTGATTATATCACCGTTACACCCTAAGGAAGGTTGAGTTTGAATTTCAGAAAAAAGGGACCAAAATTGCCATACAAAATGGCCGCCATTCGTACGCAAATACTGTTAAAAAATGGTATATCAAGGTTGTGGATCCTGTAGAGGTCAAAATTTTTATTCGATTTTGATGAAACTTAAAATGCATGGTTATAACCCAAAGATCTTGGTTCCTTTCAATATTTGCGCATATCGGATCGTAACTTCCTGAATTATGGCCCCTGATTATACGCAAAATCGTCTTGGTTTAGCCTGTGGTCCCTCTGGAGGTTACAATAATTAACCGATTTAAAAAATCGTTTGATTATATCACCGTTACACCCTAAGGAAGGTTGAGTTCAAATTTCGGCAAAAATCGGACCAAAATTACCATACAAAATGGCCGCCGTTCGTACGCGAATACTGTTAAAAATGGTATATCAAGGTTGTGGACCCTGTGTAGAGATCACAATTTTAATTCAATTTTGATGAAACTTGAAATACACGGTTATAACCCAAAGATCTTGGCTCCTTTCGATACTTGCGCATATCGGATCGTAACTTCCTGAATTACGGCCCCTGATTATACGCAAAATCGTCTTTGTTTAGCTTGTGGTCCCTCTGGAGGTCACAATTATTATCTGATTTAAAAAATCGTTTGATTATATCACCGTTACACCCTTAGGAATGTTGAGTTCGAATTTCGGGAAAATTCGGAACAAAATTGCCATACAAAATGGCTGCCGTTTGTACGCGAATACTGTTCCTTTCGTTATTTTCACATAGCAGATCATAACTTCCTGAATTATGGCCCCTGATTGTCTGAAAAATCGCCTATGGTCCCTCTGGAGGTCACGATTTCAGGGAAATCGGACCATAATTGCCAGACAAAATGGCCACCGTTTGTACGCTAATAGTGTTAAAATATGGTATATCAAGGTTGTGGACCCAGTATAGGTCCAAATATAGGCAATTGTGTGCCGCGGACAATTGTTCAGACATCCAGCTCTTGAGAGAAGGCATATTGATATTTTTCCTTTTTTTTCTGTTAATCTTATTTGATAGCTACTGATTTTAAAATGCATAACAACCAGGTTCAATATTTCAGATGTAACATGGACAAGACCATTTTTATACGCCCACATTTTCATGTGGACGTATTATGTCGTCGCCCCTGTCCGTCCGTCCGTCCGTCCACAATTGTTTGTGGACTCTCTACAGGTCACAATTCTTGTCGGATTTTAACGAAACTTGAAATATAGGTTTATCCCCAAAAGATCTCGGCTGCTTTCGATATTGGCATATATCGGATCAAAACTTCATGGATTATGGCCCCTGATTGTACGAAAAATCACGTTTTTAGCTTGTGGACCCTATAGAGGTCACAATTTTGAACCGATTTTGATGAAACTTGACATGCATGTTAATAACCCAAAGATCTTGGTTCCTTTCGATATTTGCGCCTATCGAAACGTAATTTCCTGAATTATGGCCCCTGATTGTCCGAAAAATCACCTATTTTGGCTCGTGGTACCTCTGGAGGTCAAAATTATTATCCGATTTGAAAAACCGTTCGATTATATCACCGTTACACCCTAAGGAGGGATGAGTTCAAATTTCGGAAAAATCGGACCAAAATTACCGTACAAAATGGCCGCCGTTCGTACGCGAATACTGTTAAAAAATGATATATCAAGGTTGTGGACCCTGTAGAGATCACAATTTTAATTCGATTTTGATGAAACTTGAAATGCATGGTTATAACCCAAAGATCTTGGTTCCTTTTGATATTTACGCATATCGGATTGTAACTTCCTGAATTATGGCCCCTGATTATACGCAAAATCACCTTGGTTTAGCTTGTGGTCCCTCTGGAGGTAACAATAATTATCCGATTTAAAAAATCGTTTGGTTATATCACCGTTACACCTTAAGGAAGGTTGAGTTCAAATTTCGGAAAAATCGGACTAAAATTACCATACAAAATGGCCGCGGTTCGTACGCGAATACTGTTAAAAAATGGTATATCAAGGTTGTGGACCCTGTAGAGATCACAATTTTAATTCGATTTTGATGAAACTTGAAATGCATGGTTATAACCCAAAGATCTTGGTTCCTTTCGATATTTGCGCATATCGGATCGTAACTTCCTGAATTATGGCCCCTGATTATACGCAAAATCACCTTGGTTTAGCTTGTGGTCCATCTGGAGGTTACAATAATTATCCGATTTAAAAAATCGTTTGATTATATCACCGTTACACCCTAAGGGAGGTTGAGTTCGAATTTTGGAAAAATTGGACCAAAATTGCCATACTAAATGGCCGCCATTCGTAAGCGAATACTGTTAAAAAATGGTATATCAAGGTTGTGGACCGTGTAGAGGTAACAATTTTAATTCGATTTTAATGACACTTGAAATGCATGGTTATAACCCAAAGATATTGGTTCCTTTCAATATTTGCGCATATCGGATCGTAACTTCCTGAATTATGGTCCCTGATTATACGCAAAATCGTCTTTGTTTGTCTTGTGGTCTCTCTGGAGGTCACAATTATTATCCGATTTAAAAAATCGTTTGATTATATCACCGTTACACCATAAGGAAGGTTGAATTCGGATCGTAACTTCCTGAATTATGGCCCCTGATTATACGCAAAATCGTCTTTGTTTGTCTTGTGGTCTCTCTGGAGGTCACAATTATTATCCGATTTAAAAAATCGTTTGATTATATCACCGTTACACCCTAAGGAAGGTTGAACTCGAATTTCGAAAAAATTCGGAACAAAATTGCCATACAAAATGGCCGCTGCGTGTACGCAAATACTGTTATAAAATGGTATATCAAGGTTGTGGACCCAGTATAGGTCACAATTTTGATTCAATTTTGATGAAACTTTAAATGCGATCACAATTATTATCCGATTTAAAAAACATTTGATTATATCATCGTTACATTGTAATGAAGGTTGAGTTTGAATTTTGTGAAATTGAACCACAACTGCCGGACAAAATGGCCGCCACTTGTATGCGAATATTGTGTAAAAATATGGTTTATCAAGGTTGTGAACCCTGTAGAAGTCATAATTTTAATCCGATTTTAAAGTACCTTGAAATGCATGTTCATAACCCATTCAAAGATCTTGGTTCCATTCGATATATGCGCATATCGATTTGTAACTTCATGAGTTATTGTCCTTGATTGTAGGAAAAATCACTTTCTTTTTAGCTTGTTCTCTATCCAACTCTTGTATGTGGGCGTATCCTGCCTGGCAGCCGCTGGTTGATGAAAAACTTGACCAAAATCACGTTGACAAAAAGGAATTTTTGGGAAAACCTAGGTTGTTTTAAGTTGCTAGGAAAACTAGAAAAAATTGTTACACGAATGTGAAAATTTAAGCATAATTAGCCCTAAAGTTGTATTTCATGAATTTACATCTACATTTTTGATAGTCTTGATATGAAATTAAATATGGTATCGCAAACAACACCAAAAATGACCCTTTCAAAGTGGTGTGAAAGTCAAAAATCGCAACTTTGAGCCTCAATAAAAAAAAATAATTTTCATCCGATTTTAAATCTGTAAAAGTTTTGTGAGAAGAATGCTGAGATCTACCTGATAAACTAATAAAATCATGTGTATAATCATAATCTCAAAATCACCTTTTCCACCTACAATAAAAGTGAACAGAAATCAATAGCCCGCAGCTATATGTAGGACCGGTATTTTTATTTATTTGTCAATTATTTTATTAGGAAATTAGGGAATAAAAAGTGAAGAAAGATTAATAGTAAATAATAGCCCAAGTAAAATATTGTATTTATATTTACCGGTATTTATTTATTTGTTAATTATTTTTTAGAAATTTATTGAACTGAAAAGGGAAGAAAAACTAAAAACAGCCTACAGAAAATGTTGTATTTTTTTATTTGCTAATTTGCTTTAGAAAATTATGGAATGGCATTTCATTGTCAGCGATCTCGTACTCTACTGTGTATTCTACAGTGAATATGACTAATAAATTGATAATCTGTAATCTTACCAAGTTACTGTCCTAAAAACAGGACGATCTTTGTCAGCTTGTGCCTTTTGACACCTTGTTTTCAAGAAAAATCGTTCCGTGTTTTGCAGAATAGGCCAGATAGCTTATTAACAAGCTGGCCAAAATTGTTGTTTTCAGTGAAATCAGTCTTCATAAAGTGATCATTAAAATCGATAAAAAAAATTCTCTCCTGACTGTTGTTAATATTTCTGTTTGAATCTTTCTTATGATGTTGTTAATTGCGTTGCCAAAGGATTTAGATAGTTGACTCAAGTATACTTCTGCTAGAACATTTTTTTATTGTCCACCGCCTTTCGAAGAAAGCAGGGGACTATTAAAATTGGTTGGTCCGCCCGTCTGTCCGTCTGTCACACTTTTTGGGACACAATAACTCTCGTTCTAATTGAGCTAGAATGTTCAAACTTAGTGTAGGTGTTTATTATGCCAATACCTTGATGGGGTTAGAAGATGAGCATTTTCTGCTTAGGGTAAGCAGAGATAAGCAATTTCATTGGTTGATGCTTTGGGACACGATAACTTTAGTTCTAATTAAGTGAGAGTGATGAAACTTGGTGTATAGTTTTATTACATCAATACCTTGACTAATGAGCATTTTCTGCTCAGGGTAAGCAGAGCGATAAGCAATTTGATTGGTCGAGATTTTGGAACTGAATAACTCTCCGTCTTATTGAGTTAGAATGTTCAAACTTAGTGTGAGTGTTTATTAGGTCAATGTCTTGATGGAATTCGAAGACGAGCATTTTCTGCTTAGTTTAAGCAGAATCAAGCAATTTGATTGGTTGATGCTTTGGGGCACGATAACTTTAATTCTAATTAAGTGAAATAAATAAACTTGGTGTGTAGTTTCATTAATAATAATAATAACTAGACCTGCAAGCAGCACTGAATCGGCTTTCAGGAATCAGACAGGAAGTGTGTGATAAAATAGCCCATTCATCGAGCTACAAAACGATACTTTAATTGTTTTGATTCAGTGACACCTGGCTGAGAAAATATGTCGATTTTTGCAAGAGTACCAATTTTTTTACTGTATTTTCTTTTTTTTTAAAATTTTTTTGTGTTTTTTTCCCAAATATCTGATATTTTTTCGACTACTTCTGGATTTTGGATTATTGTCGGGATAGTTTTAGCAAGTTGTTTGGATAAATATCTTTCTGTACCAGAAACATCTATTCGGTAGTTGTTTGTAAAAAAGATAAATAAAAGAACATTTTCAATAATTTAACGATTTTTCTACTTTTTTCAAAGATTGAGGCCATTTTTTGACACCTTAAATTATTTCAAACCTTTTCCTTTTGGCTTCACGCCACAGACCACAGATAGGACTCTGAGTAAAAAAAGTTTTAAAAAAATCGCAGGAGTCCTTTTCGAGAAACAGGCGTTTCAAAAGGCTCCAAAAACGGAAAATACTAGATTTTCGGCGTAACATCATTTATTTACTAACCATCGAAATCGTACCATTGAGATGCCATATGATAGTCCATTAATGGGGCCATCCAAAGACATTTTATTTTGTTTGGGCCGGTAATATCTGATGGAGAAATCCAGCTTTTTGAAAGAACGCCATTTTTTTATCCTTTTTTTTTCATTTTTTGAATACTTCCGGTATGGTGATTATTATCGAGATAGTTTTAATAACCGGTTTAGGCAATTGAATAGCGACATAGTTCTGTAATGATATATTACAATATATGATCAGATAAAATGCCCCTGAAAATCCTATGTTTAAAAGTGCCAAAAATGCAAAAATGTCAAAATATCAAAAATTAAATTTCAATAACTGAATACATATTATACATTTTTGGATTCGACATTAGATCAGATATCTAAATATCATAAAGTTTTTTGAAAATCAGTAAAAATAAAAAAAATAATAGAGTATTTTCCAAAATTTCACGATTTTTCGATTTTCAGTTCGTTATTTGACCTATTACGGATTTTTCAAAGTCTAAACGGACTGTTTCATACACAAGACTACCGAAAGGTCTCTTGATAGATAAAGTTTAAAAAAAATCGCTGGAGCAGTTTTCGAGATACAGGCGTTCAAAAACGCTCCAAATCAGAAATTACTTGATTTTCAGCGTGCCATATTTTACTTGCAGTACATGGTATCTGTACGAATTGGATATCATATGATACTGCAATTCTCGGGCAACCAAACAATATCTTAATCGTTCTAATCCGTTGATATCGGACTGAGAATTCATGTTTTTCCCAAAAGCATTCATTTTTGGCGTTTTTTTCAAAATATCTGCCATTTCTGCGACTACTTCCGGTTTATAGAAGTTTATCGAAATAGTTTTATACGTTAGTTTTGAACTATAACTTCATGTTCCATAAGTTTCAGAAATGTCAATTCGGCCGAAAAACGAAACTCGAGCTCACAAAATGGGCAGAAAATTCGAAAAAAATCGAAAAATAAAGGGTGATAACTCGGAATGAAACTTATATTTCTGGAATCGGATGGTCTTCAGGTATCCAAAAATGTAGGTCAAATTTGAAAATTTTGAAAAATGACAAAAATTGTCTCTTAAATTTGTTTTTTTCATTTTTCGAACGCTAGAAGTCAGCGACGAAGTTTCGAAATTTCAAAATTTTCAACTGCTATCATCCGAGAAAAGATTTGGTGTTGCCGAAGATGTCATTTGTATGAAAATAAGTACAGAATTGACGAATCTACGGCCGTTTTTTGATTTTTTGACACCGTACAAAATTCGGCCACTTCCGGTCCACGCAGAAGTTTCAAATGTAGCCCATATGTTGCGAACACATGGTTTAATGATAGAAAATGAGGTTCTAGATCGGTATCTTATACAGGCACTGAGAAATAGGCTCCCCCGAAAAAAAATAATAATAATTAGACCTGCAAGCAGCACTGAATCGGCTTTCAGGAATCAGACAGCAAGTAAGTCATAAAATAGCTCATTCATCGAGCTAGAAATCTATACTTTAATTGTTTTGATTAAGTGACACCTGGCTGAGAAGTGTCGATTTTTGCAAGAGTACCAATTTTTTACTGTATTTTCTTTTTTTTTAAATTTTTTTTGGGTTGTTTTCCATAATATCTGATATTTTTACGAATACTTCTAGATTTTGGATCATTGTCGGGATAGTTTTTACAAGTTGTTTGGATAAATATATTTCTGTACCCTAAATGTCAGAAACATCGATTCAGTATTTGTTTGTAAAAAAAATAAATAAAAGAACATTTTCAATAATTTAACGATTTTTCTACTTTTATCAAAGATTGGGGCCATTTTATGACACCTTAAATTATTTCAAACCTTTTCCTTTTTGATTCACGCCACAGACCACAGATAGGACTCTGAGTGAAAAAGGTTTTAAAAAAATCGCAGTAGTCGTTTTCGAGAAAAGGGTGTCTCAAAAGGCTCCAAAAACGAAAAATACTAGATTTTCGGCGTAACATCATTTATTTACTAACCATCGAAATCGTACCATTGAGATGCCATATGATAGTCCATTAATGGGGCCATCTAAAGACTTTTTATTTCTTTTGGGCCGGTAATATCTGATGGAGAAATCCAGCTTTTTGCAAGAACGACATTTTTATACCTTTTTTTTTCATTTTTTGAATACTTCCGATATGGTGATTATTATCGAGATAGTTTTACAAACCGGTTTAGGCAAATAAATAGCGACAGAGTTCTGTAATGATATATTACAATATATGATCAGATAAAATGCCCCTGAGAAATCCTATGTTTAAAAGTGCCAAAAATGCAAAAATGTTAAAATATCAAAAATTAAATTTCAATAACTGCATAGATATTATACATTTTTGGATTCGACATTAGATCAGATATCTAAATATCATAAAGTTTTTTGAAAATCAGTAAAAATAAAAAGATAATAGAATATTTTCCAAAATTTCACGATTTTTCGACTTTTTTTGATTTTCAGTTCGTTATTTGACCTATTACGGATATTTCAAAGTCTAAACGGACTGTTTCATACACAAGACTACCAAAAGGTATCTTGATAGAGAAAGTTTAAGAAAAAGCATTGGAGCAGTTTTCGAGATACAGGCGTTCAAAAACGCTCCAAATCAGAAAATACTTGATTTTCAGCGTGCCATATTTTACTTCCTGTTCATGTTATCTGTAATAATAGGATATCATATGATATTGCAATTCTCGGGCAACCCAACGATATCTTAATCGATTTAATCTGTTGATATCGGACTGAGAATTCATGTTTTTCCCAAAAGCATTCATTTTTTGCGTTTTTTTCAAAATATCGGCCATTATTTCGACTACTTCCGGTTTATAGATGTTTGTCGAAATAGCTTTATACGTTAGTTTTGAACTATAACTTCATGTTCCAGAAGTTTTAGAAACGTCGATTCGGCCGTAAAACGAAACTCGAGCTCACAAAATGGGCAGAAAATTCGAAAAAAATCGAAAAATAAAGGGTGATAACTCGGAATAAAACTTATATTTCTGGAATCGGATGGTCTTCAGGTATCCAAAAATGTAGGTCAAATTTGAAAATTTTGAAAAATGACAAAAATTGTCTCTTAAATTTTGTTTTTTTAATTTTCGAACAATAGTCCCATAGGAATTTTCGAAATTGAAAAATGTGAGATAGCCATTTCCTCGGGAAAGATTCGGGGTTTACAAAAATGTCATTTGTATGAAAATAGGTACAGAATTAACGAATCTACAGCTGTTTTTTGATTTTATGACACCGCACGAAATTCGGACACTTCCGGTCCGCGCAGAAGTTTCAAATATAGCCCACATGTTGCGAACACATGGTTTAATGATAGAAAATGAGGTTCTAGATCGATATCTGTTACAGGCACTGAGAAATAGGCTCCCCCGAAAAAATAAATAATAATAAACTAGATCTGCTACTGTCCCATGCAGATATGAAAGCTTTCATATTTATCGTCACGTGTCATTGATTGTATCAAGTATCCTAAATAAAAGGATAAGAAGAAACTCGCGAAGTTACAAGTCTAAATATTGTATGAATCATTGCACCCAGGCATAACAATAATCTGAAAACTAAAGGGAAATAACTGAAACTTGTATTACTGTAATGAGACGGATGAGAAAATGAAATGAAAATGGCGGGGGAAAAAAAAATTAAAAATGGCAGGTTGGACAGGCGACCTTACTCCTTGTCACGTACAACCGAGCATTCGAAAACACGCTAGTTAACTCAATGACAGGCGCGCGTGTTAACCATTCAGCCACCCAACCCCCTTTGAAATCAGACACGTGCAATATGTCATATAGGAAGAATAAGAAGTCGCTCACAACAAAATGGTAAATTAATGAGTTTAGGTCAAAAGGTTGAGCTACTGTTTTAGAGTATTTAATAGTTTTAAAGAGACACGTAAAGAGTTGTTCATAGTTAAATGAAAGTTTAATTTTAAATAAGACCAATAAAATTAGGATTTAATAATGCCAGACTAATATTTCCAATATGTTTGGTTATAAGTAGGAAATCGTGACGACTTCTTAAGCATGTTTTAAACAAAGGGTCATAGACTGCAATATACAAGAATGGCACTCTGCAATAAAAAAAAACTGGCCAAAGCAAGATTTATATGCAGAAATTAAATAATTGCTAGAACCAGAAAAATATTTATCCACTATAATAAATAAGCAACATAGAGAAAATGAAATGAAATTGAATGGGGTTTAACGTCCTACTGTGCTGCTCCTAAAATGGGCTACTGAAGACGGGCATACGCCACAAAGTGTGCAATGCGGGAAATTTTACCCGGGCAGCGGCGTTACGACCTACGAGGTTGGACATGCGACCATACTCCTTGTCACGTACAACCAAGAAATCGAAACAACGCCACTTGACTCAGTGACAGACGTTATGATACAGAGCGCACGTGCTAACCATTCAGCCACGCAACTTCCCTAAAATCGGCAAATTGCTGACCTACAGCGAAAAATATTTCAACCGGGCCAAATTTTCTATTTTAACAGTTTAATTTGCACGGTACTTTTAGTTATCAACCGAATATTACAAAACTTTTAAAAATAAGCTCCCCCTGACCAGCTTAATCGTTCGCAATAAACGTTTGCCCCTTAAAATCGGCAAATTGCTGACTTTAAATTGAGAAACATTACAACCGGACGAAATTTTCTGTTTTATCACTTTTACAGTACCTTTGATTACCAACCGATTATTACAAAACTTTAAAAATAAAAGAGAAAGAGAGAAATGCGGCCTAATGTCCATTCGACACAAACTAGGTCATTTCGGGACTAACATATGTTTTTTAATTTTATTTAAAAACTCCCCTTGCGCTTACTGGTCTTTAGCCGTTGGGAGGAAACCGAAGAACACGGAGAAAACCCACGAGATTGGACATCATACACCATGTCACGTGCAACCTGGAGATCGAAACGACGCCCGTTGACTCAATGACAAACGTTACGATACAGCGAGCACATGCTAACCATTCAGCCATCCAGCCTCCCTGAATTCGGAAAATTGCTGGCTTATAGCAAGAAACATTTCAACCGGGCGAAATTTTCTGTTTTAACAGTTTAATGTGCACGGTACTTTAATAATTACCAACCGATTATTACAAAACTTTTGAAAATAAGCTCCAACTGACCAGCTTAATCGTATGCAATAAACGTTTGGCCTGAATTGAAAGTTCTGCACGGAAAAAGTTCATCTCGATTTCCCGGCGTGGTTCCCCTTGTCAGTGAGGCAGAACGCAGGGCCTGACAAGCACAGCTGTCTAGTCCTTCGGATGGGACGAAAAACCAAGGTCCCGTGTACTCATTGGAGTGCACGTAAAATATCCCTAAGCAGTTGGAATTCGATACCGTTGAATAAACTCTATACGATGACTAAATGCGTAGATTGCAGTCACCCACACTGCATGTTTCGCTTAACAATGAAAGGGTGCCGTTTTCAATGTTCGATCCTTTTGTTCTGCTACTCCTGATATGTTGGACTGTTGATCGATGGTTTCATATAAAAGACTACCAATAAGACTCTTTGTAGAAGAAGTTCCCAAAAAATAGTATGTTGACTTTACGAGAAAGACCTCTAAACATGCTCCAAATTGTAAAAATACGACTCTTTGGATTTTCAATCTCTTTTTTTCGATAGAGAAAATGAAATGAAATTGAATGGGGTTTCACGTCCTACTGTGCTGCTCCTAAAATGGGCTACTGAAGACGAGCATACACCATAAAGTGTGCAATGAGGGAAATTTTACCCGGGCAGCGGCGTTACGACCTACGAGGTTGGACATGCGACCATACTTCTTGTCACGTACAACCAAGAAATCGAAACAACGCCAGTTGACTCAGTGACAGACGTTATGATACAGAGCGCACGTGCTAACCATTCAGCCACGAGACCTCCCTAAAATCGGCAAATTGCTGACCTACAGCGAGAGATATTTCAACCGGGCCAAATTTTCTATTTTAACAGTGTAATTTGCACGGTACCTTTAGTTATCAACCGAATATTACAAAACCTTTAAAAAAAAGCTCCCCCTGACCAGCTTAATCGTTCGCAATAAACGTTTGACCCTTAAAATCGGCAAATTGCTGACTTTAAATTGAGAAACATTACAACCGGACGAAATTTTCTGTTTTATCACTTTTACAGTACCTTTGATTACCAACCGATTATTACAAAACTTTAAAAATAAAAGAGAAAGAGAGAAATGCAGCCTAATGTCCATTCGACACAAACTAGGTCATTTCGGGACTAACATATGTTTTTTAATTTTATTTAAAAACTCCCCTTGCGCTTACTGGTCTTTGGCCGTTGGGAGGAAACCGAAGAACACGGAGAAAACCCACGAGATTGGACATCATACACCATGTCACGTGCAACCTGGAGATCGAAACGACGCCCGTTGACTCAATGACAAACGTTACGATACTGCGAGCACATGCTAACCATTCAGCCATCCAGCCTCCCTGAATTCGGAAAATTGCTGACTTATAGCAAGAAACATTTCAACCGGGCGAAATTTTCTGTTTTAACAGTTTAATGTGCACGGTACTTTAATAATTACCAACTGATTATTACAAAACTTTTGAAAATAAGCTCCAACTGACCAGCTTAATCGTATGCAATAAACGTTTGGCCTGAATTGAACGTTCTGCACGGAAAAAGTTCATCTCGATTTCCCGGCGTGGTTCCCCTTGTCAGTGAGGCAGAACGCAGGGCCTGACAAGCACAGCTGTCTAGTCCTTCGGATGGGACGAAAAACCAAGGTCCCGTGTACACATTGGAGTGCACGTAAAATATCCCTAAGCAGTTGGAATTCGATACTGTTGAATAAACTCTATACGATGACTAAATGCGTAGATTGTAGTCACCCACACTGCATGTTTCGCTTAACAATGAAAGGGTGCCGTTTTCAATGTTCGATCCTTTTGTTCTTCTACTCCTGATATGTTGGACTGTTGATCGATGGTTTCATATAAAAGACTACCAATAAGACTCTTTGTAGAAGAAGTTCCCAAAAAATAGTATGTTGACTTTACGAGAAAGACCTCTAAACATGCTCCAAATTGTAAAAATACGACTTTTTGGATTTCAATTTCTTTTTTTCGGCTATCCCTGATATTTAAAAAAAGTGATACAATGATTTCACACAACAGGCTAGCTATAAGACTCTCTATTAACAAAAGTTTCACCGCCCTCCCTTCATTATAACCGAAGTTATCGTGCCCTAAAGAATCATCAAATCAGCATGCTTATCTCTGCTTACCCTAAGCAGAAAATGCTCATCTTTGAACTCAATCATAACATTGACCTAGTGAACGTCTACAACAAGTTTGAACATTCTAGTTAATTAGAATGAAAGTTATTGTGCTCCAAAGTCTCGGCCCTTCAATTGCTTCTATTTTTCATTTTCAATTCAAAATGGTGACTCCCGGTTGACCTAAATCAGAATTCTATTGCGACATTTTTTAGGCCTTCCTACAAGGATTCAGAAAATATAACTCCCGAGTCTGTAAGTAAAATAGCAAAAAAGCCTTATTGATTTTTCACGTTTAAAGATGGTGGCACTTCCGGTTCGATCGACAAACTCCATATTTTGTGTACGAATCAGTAATTCCTTGTCTAGGATAGAAAAAAAACTAGGTCATTCTCACCTATATTTCGACGATTTTTTTGAAAACTTTGATCCTTAATTTCACCAAGGGGAGATAAGTTAGAAAATTTCTAAAGTCATTTTTCAAGTCGCATCATTAAGGTCTACTTACATATTAAATTTCATGAAAATCGTACAACTACTAAAGAAGTTGTCGAGTTGGTGTAAACTTCCGGTTCGAAATCACAGCGACGGATTTTCGAATTTCGAAAATTCGTCGCTGTGATTTCGAAATTGCAGATTTGAAGTAAAGGAGTCAAGGTATTCAAAGAAAAAAGAATTAGTAAAATAGGTGAAATAGTCACAAAGTTACAGCAAAGTAGGTCAAATGCATTTGTTCGTAAAATTCGGTGATTTCGGATGCGAAAAACGTTTTAAAAATATATTTATCCAACAGCCACCACCCATTTTTGGGGGGGTAGGTAAAAGTTTCAGAAAGATCCTATGAGTAGATTCTGAGAAATCCGATTTGTGAATAAAACACAAAAAAAAAAAATAAGAATAGGAAGAATAATAATCTTAACAGAAACAATAAGCTTTCATATATGAATATATGAAAGCTTAATAATAATAATAATAACTAGACCTGCAAGCAGCACTGAATCGACTTTCAGGAATTAGACAGGAAGTATGTCATAAAATAGCCCAGCTACAAAACGATACTTTAATTGTTTTGATTCAGTGACACCTGGCTGAGAAATGCCGATTTTTGCAAGAGTACTAATTTTTTTTTTGTATTTTCTTTTTTAAAATTGTTTTTTTTCTGTTTTTTCCCCAAATATCTGATATTTTTTCGACTACTTCTGGATTTTGGATTATTGTCGGAATAATTTTAAAAGGTTGTTTGGATAGATATCCTTCTGTACCAGAAATGTCAGAAACATCTATTCAGTAGTTGTTTGTAAAAAAGATAAATAAAAGAACATTTTCGATAATTTAACGATTTTTCTACTTTTATCAAAGATTGAAGCCATTTTATGACACCTTAAATTATTTCAAACCTTTTCCTTTTGGATTCACGCCACAGACCACAGATAGGAGTCTGAGTAAAAAAGGTTTTAAAAAAATCGCGGGAGTCGTTTTCGAGAAAAGGGTGTCTCAAAAGGCTCCAAAAACGAAAAATACTAGATTTTCGGCGTAACATAATTTATTTACTAACCATCGAAATCGTACCATTGAGATGCCATATGATAGTCCATTAATGGGGCCATCCAAAGACACTTTATTTCTTTTGGGCCGGTAATATCTGATGGAGAAATCCAGCTTTTTGCAAGAACGCCATTTTTTATCCTTTTTTTTTTCATTTTTTGAGAACTTCCGGTATGGTGATTGTTATTGAGATAGTTTTAATAACCGGTTTAGGCAATTAAATAGCAACAGAGTTCTGTAATGATATATTATAATATATGATCAGATAAAATGCCTCTGAGAAATTCTATGTTTAAAAGTGCCAAAAATGCAAAAATGTCAAAATATCAAAAAATAAATTTCAATAACTGAATACATATTATACATTTTAGGATTCGACATTAGATCAGATATCTAAATATCATAAAGTTTTTTGAAAATCAGTAAAAATAAAAAAATAATAGAGTATTTTCCAAAATTTCACGATTTTTCGACTTTTTTCGATTTTCAGTTCGTTATTTGACCTATTACGGATATTTCAAAGTCTAAACGGACTGTTTCATACACAAGACTACCAAAAGGTATCTTGATAGAGAAAGTTTAAGAAAAATCATTGTAGCAGTTTTCGAGATACAGGCGTTCAAAAACGCTCCAAATCAGAAAATACTTGATTTTTAGCGTGCCATATTTTACTTGCTGTTCATGTTATCTGTCATAATAGGATATCATAAGATACTGCAATTCTCGGGCAACCCAACGATATCTTAATCGATTTAATCCGTTGATATTGGACTGAGAATTCATGTTTTTCCCAAAAGCATTCATTTTTTGCGTTTTTTTCAAAATATCGGCCATTATTTCGACTACTTCCGGTTTATAGATGTTTGTCGAAATAGCTTTATACGTTAGTTTTGAACTATAACTTCATGTTCCAGGAGTTTCAGAAACGTCGATTCTGCCGTAAAACGAAACTCGAGCTCACAAAATGGGCAGAAAATTCGAAAAAAATCGAAAAATAAAGGGTGATAACTCGTAATGAAACTTATATTTCTGACATCGGATGGTCTTCAGGTATCCAAAAATGTAGGTCAAATTTGAAAATTTTGAAAAATGACAAAAATTGTCTCTTAAATTTTGGTTTTTCAATTTTCGAACAACAATAGTCCCATAGGAATTTTCGAAATTGAAAAATGTGAGATAGCCATTTCGTTGGGAAGGATTCGGGGTTTACAAAAATGTCATTTGTATGAAAATAGGTACAGAATTAACGAATCTAAGGCTGTTTTTTGATTTTTTGACATTGTACAAAATTCGGCCACTTCCGGTCTGCGCAGAAGTTTCAAATATAGCCCATATGTTGCGAACACATGGTTTAATGATAGAAAATGAGGTTCTAGATCGGTATATTTTACAGGCACTGAGAAATAGGCTCCCCCGAAAAAAAAAATAATAATAACTAGACCTGCAAGCAGCACTGAATCGGCTTTCAGGAATCAGACAGAAAGTATGTCATAAAATAGCCCATTCATCGAGCTACAAAACGATACTTTAATTGTTTTGATTCAGTGACAACTGGCTGAGAAACGCAGATTTTTACAAAAGTACCAATTTTTTACTTTTTAAAAAAAAAAAATGTGTTTTTTTCCCAAATATCTGATATTTTTTCGACTACTTCTGGATTTTGGATTATTATCGGAATAGTTTTAGCAAGTTGTTTAAATAGATATCTTTCTGTACCAGAAATGTCAGAAACATCTATTCAGTAGTTGTTTGTAAAAAAGATAAATAAAAGAACATTTTCGATAATTTAACGATTTTTCTACTTTTATCAAAGATTGAGGCCATTTTATGACACCTTAAATTATTTCAAACCTTTTCCTTTTGGATTCACGCCACAGACCACAGATAGGAGTCTGAGTAAAAAAGGTTTTAAAAAAATCGCAGGAGTCGTTTTCGAGAAAAGGGTGTCTCAAAAGGCTCCAAAAACGAAAAATACTAGATTTTCGGCGTAACATAATTTATTTACTAACCATCGAAATCGTACCATTGAGATGCCATATGATAGTCCATTAATGGGGCCATCCAAAGACACTTTATTTCTTTTGGGCCGGTAATATCTGATGGAGAAATCCAGCTTTTTGCAAGAACGCCATTTTTTTATCCTTTATTTTTCATATTTTGAATACTTCCGGTATGGTGATTATTATCGAGATAGTTTTAATAACCGGTTTAGGCAATTAAATTGCGACAGAGTTCTGTAATGATATATTACAATATATGATCAGATAAAATGCCCCTGAGAAATCCTATGTTTAAAAGTGCCAAAAATGCAAAAATGTCAAAATATCAAAAATTAAATTTCAATAACTGAATACATATTATACACTTTTGGATTCGACATTAGATCAGATATCTAAATATCATAAAGTTTTTTGAAAATCAGTAAAAATAAAAGAGTATTTTCCAAAATTTCACGATTTTTCGACTTTTTTCGATTTTCAGTTCGTTTTTTGACCTATTACGGATATTTCAAAGTCTCAACGGACTGTTTCATACACAAGACTACCAAAAGGTATCTTGATAGAAAAAGTTTAAGAAAAATCATTGGAGCAGTTTTCGAGATACAGGCGTTCAAAAACGCTCCAAATCAGAAAATACTTGATTTTCAGCGTGCCATATTTTACTTGCTGTTCATGTTATCTGTAATAAGAGGATATCATATGATACTGCAATTCTCTGGCAACCCAACGATATCTTAATCGATTTAATCCGTTGATATCGGACTGAGAATTCATGTTTTTCCCAAAAGCATTCAGTTTTTGCGTTTTTTTCAAAATATCGGCCATTATTTCGACTACTTCCGGTTTATAGATGTTTGTCGAAATAGCTTTATACGTTAGTCTTGAACTATAACTTCATGTTCAAGGAGTTTCAGAAACGTCGATTCGGCCGTAAAACGAAACTCGAGCTCACCAAATGGGCAGAAAATTCGAAAAAAATCGAAAAATAAAGGGTGATAACTCGGAATGAAACTTATATTTCTGGAATCGGATGGTCTTCAGGTATCCAAAAATTGTCTCTTAAATTTTGTTTTTTCATTTTTCGAACGCTAGAAGTCAGCGACGAAGTTTCGAAATTTCGAAATTTTCAACTGCTATCATCCGAGAAAAGATTTGGTGTTGCCGAAAATGTCATTTGTATGAAAATAAGTACAGAATTGACGAATCTACGGCCGTTTTTTGATTTTTTGACACCGTACGAAATTCGGCCACTTCCGGTCCGCGCAGAAGTTTCAAATATAGCCCATATGTTGCGAACACACAATTTAATGATAGAAAATGAGGTTCTAGATCGGTATCTGTTACAGGCACTGAGAAATAGCTCCCCCCCAAAAAAAAACTAATAATAATAATAATTTTAGTAAAAACAATAGTCTTTCAGACGAAAGTCTGAAAGCCTAATAATAATTTTAGTAAAAACAATAGTTTTTCAGACGAAAGTCTGAAAGCCTAACTAGACCTGCAAGCAGCACTGAATCGGCTTTCAGGTATCAGACAGGAAGTAAGTCGTAAAATAGCCCATTCCTCGAGCTACAAAAAGATACTTTAATTGTTTTGATTCAGTGACACCTGGCTGAGAAATGTCGATTTTTGCATGAGTACCAATTTTTTACTGTATTTTCTTTTTTTCTAAATTTTTTGGGAGTTTTTTTCCATAATATCTGATATTTTTACGAATACTTCTAGATTTTGGATCATTGTCGGGATAGTTTTAACAAGTTGTTTGAATAGATATCTTTCTGTACCAGAAGTGTCAGAAACATCCATTGAGTAGTTTTGGAAAAAAAAGATAAATTAAAGAGCGTTTCCAAAAATTTAACGATTTTTCAATTTTTTTCAAAGTCTGAGGCCATTTTTCGACCACTTATATTATTTCAATGCTTTTCATTTTGGATTCCCTATATAGACAACCGATAGGACTTTGAGTAAGAAAAGTTTAAGAAAAATCGTAGGCGTCGTTTTCGAGAAAAGGGCGTCTCAGAATGTTAAAAAATTGGAAAATACTAGATTTTTGGCATACAATAATTTATTTCCTTACCATCGAAATCGTATTAGTTAGATACCATATGATGGCTCATTCATAGGGCTATCCAGCGACACTTTAATTCTTTTGGTCCGCTATTACCTAAGAGAGAAATCAAGTTTTTCCGAAGTGCGACAATGTTTTTACTCTTTTTTTTTCATTTTTTGAATACTTCCGGTATAGTTATTATTTTCGAAATAGTTTTTATAGCCGGTTTGGGCACTAAAATAGCCACAGGGCTCTGTAATAATATATTACATTATCTGATCAGATATAATGCCCCTGAGAAATCCTATGTTTCAAAGTGCCAAAAATGCAAAAAATTTAAAATATCTTAAATTAAATTTTAATAATTACATACATATTATACATTGTCAGAATCGTAATTAGGTCAGCTATCTGAATATACAACCTTTTTTAAAAAATCTCCAAAAATAAAAAAATAGTAGAGCATTTTCCAAAATTTCACGATTTTTCGACTTTTTTCGATTTTCAGTCCCTTTTTTATCCTATTCCAGACATTTCAAAGTCTTATTGAATGACTTCATGCAAAATACCTGCAAAAGGACTCTCGATAGAAAAAATTAAAAAAAAATTGCAGGTTAAGTTTTCGAGATACAGGCGTCCAAAAACGCTCCAAATCAGAAAATACTTTATTTTCAGCGTGCCATATTTTGCTGTCTGTTCATAGTATCCGTATGAATGGGGTATCATATGATAGTCCAGCAATCGTGCCATCAAACGATACCTTCATTCGTTTAATCCATTGATATCGGACGGAGAAATAGCGTTTTCCCTAAAAATTCCCATTTTTTGCATTTTTTTCAAAATATTGCACATTATTTCGACTACTTCCGGTTTAAGGATTCGTGTCGAAATTGCTTTATCAGTTGGTATTGGAATATAACTTCATGTTCCAGAAGTTTATACGTTAGTTTTGAACTATAACTTCATGTTCCAGGAGTTTCAGAAACGTCGATTCTGCCGTAAAACGAAACTCGAGCTCACAAAATGGGAAGGAAATTCGAAAAAAATCGAAAAATAAAGGGCGATAACTCTGAATGAAACTTATATTACTGGAATCGGATGGACTTCAGGTATCCAAAAATGTAGGTCAAATTTGAACATTTTGAAAAATAACAAAAATTGTCTCGTAAACAACATGTTTTCAATTTTCGAACGATAAAAATCATAGACGAATGTTCGAAATTGAAAAATGTGAGATGGGCATTGTCTCAGAAAAGATTCAGGGATTCCAAAAATGTAATTTGTTTGAAAATGGATAAAGAATTGACGAAACTATGGCCGATTTTCAATTCTATTACGTCATACCACTTCCGGTAATAGATGAGATGTGTGTTCTGCACGTGTAACTTCAGTGTGTTAGCTAATATTAGAGCAGGTCAGACGTGGTTTGACAGAGCTCTGAAATATTGATTGGTTCTACAGTCAATGTATGAGACTATGAAATAGTCTAGCTAATTTTTCATACTTCAGTTTATAAAAGTATTCGATTGTGATTACTACGAGGTAGTAATACTAACCTTGTTGTCAGATTATTAGACTTTGGTTAGAGGCTATTCAATCAGTGAACTTTGGTTTGAGATTATTTTCTATTTCCTGTTTTAAAATGGCCGACGCCATGCTGTCTAATAAAGATAATCTCAAGTCTTCTGGTTCTACAAATAGAAGGGGAAGCAAAGAACCAAAGAAGAGGACTTCTTCGGAAAAAGAAGATGCAGTTCCTTCAAAGAAGGTGCTAGCAAGTCCCCAGGCGGCGTGTTCGTCGCAGGCGGCGTGTTCGTCTGAAAAAACTTTAAATTTAAACATTGATAACTCCTCGGCTTCATTAGCGGAAGTAATGGCTGTTCTCGCCGAAATCAGGAACGAACAAAATTGTCAGAAGGGACAGCTAAACATTATGCAGAGCCAAGTGGACGAGGTCTACAATGTGTCATATGAGGGTTTTGAAGGATATGTTGATCCAAACGAAAATTGTGAAGAAACTTTAGAAAGTAATGATATTGTCGTTGACAATAATAATAATGACGTTCAACAGTCATCAGAACTTGTGTCTAAGGACAGTGACAGCGCTGCTGTAGTAGTGAAGATGTCATCTTTTTTAAGAGCAGGAAGAAATTTACAAGTTAAAGATAAACTTGGTGAAAGAGTAAATGATGATTTGGCCGATATTGTAAACACAATTTTTCGGGATGGTATCTCGGAGGAGAGATATCAAGAACTAATGAAAGATACTCTTAGACCAGAAAATTGTACGTCTCTAACCAAAACCACGGTGAATCAGTTAATTTGGGACTTGTTGAGTCCACAGACCCGTACCAGTGATAGTTTAATAATAATAATAATAATAATAATCACATCATTTTACAAGGGTAGCAAATTAGGCCTGAGGCCTTTTTCAAATTTGGCCCTTGGCACAGATCGTGCGAATGATTTCGATCATTACTGCAGGAAGAAACCGAAGAACTCGGGGGAAACCTGCCTGATCGGACGGGAGACCGAATATCCGTTTAGTGCAGCAGCAGCAAAGCACAGTAATAAAAGCAGCAAATAAGTTAATTCAACTTTTAGATAAAGTTGAGAAGTTCGGCTCTGTCTCTGGTGAAGAATCAATTCAAATTCAGAAAAGTCAGATAATCGATATCGTTGATATTGGCATGGACAGTTTAGGACTAATGGCCCAATTTAATAAAATGACTAATTTGAAAAGGAAAGAAAACCATCGTTCTGACTTGAGTCACGAATTTCATCATCTAAGTTCTCCATCTGTGCCATTTACTGATCAATTATATGGAGATGATGTACCCAAAAGCATTAAAGAAATACAGGATGTGAATCGTGTTGGCAAAAGAATTGGCCGACCTATTATGAGGGGTCGTGGATTTTCTGCCTTTTCTGGAGTTTCCAGAGGTGGACCCTTTAGAGGTCGTGGCTCATTTAGAGGTCGTGGATCCTTCAGAGGTAGAGCATCATATGCATATCGGCCCAGGAATGGAGGCATTTCTAACTTTGGTCAGTCTAAAAACTACAGAGGCCAAGCTTACCAGAAAAAGGAACGATTAGTTCAGGTAAGTGATACTAATCAATATACTTGTAAGACAGATGTACAATTTGTGGCAGGCAGACTGAATTTTTTTTCTCATAGTTGGAAAAATATAACTACGGATGTAAATATCCTTGACATAGTAGAAAATTGTCACATTGAATTCATAAATGGAGTTCGCCCTGTACAGGAAAAAATCCCATATCAAGTCAAATTTGATAAAATTAAAGAAAAAGCTATTGATTTACAAATAAAAGAATTTTTGGAAATGGGCATAATCAAAGAGGTAGAATATGAAGCAAGTCAGTTCATATCTACAATATTTACTGTACCAAAGAAAGATTCATCAGAGCAAAGAATGATTTTAAATTTAAAACGGTTAAATGAATTTATCGAACCACATCATTTCAAAATGGAGACATTTGAGTCGGCATTGAGACTAATAACTCCAAAATGTTATCTAGCTTCGGTAGATCTACGTCATGCTTATTATTCAATAAGTATAGCAAAAGAACATCAAAATTTGTTGAGATTTATGTGGAAAGGAAATTTTTTTCAGTATGCTTGCCTCCCTATGGGAATTGCTTGTGCGCCAAGACTTTTCACAAAATTGATGAAACCAGTATTTGCAACGTTGCGTCAGTATGGTCATAAAAATGCACCTTACATTGATGATTCTTTACTAGTTGAAGATTCAATAAATGAATGTTTGGCAAATATTAAAGATACTGTCAATCTTATGGAAAGTCTTGGATTTCTTGTACATAGTAAGAAATCGGTTCTAATTCCTTCACAGAGAATTGTATTTCTTGGAAATATAATAGATTCAGTTGATATGATAGTGGTTTTGACTCTAGAGAAAATGGATTAAATTGAATTTGAGTGTTTATCATTACTCAAAAAAGATAGTAGTAGTATAAGAACAGTTGCAAGAATTATTGGCCTTATTATATCATCTTTTTCTGCAGTAGACTTTGGACCCTTGTATTATAGAGAATTGGAAAGGGCGAAAATCAAAGCTTTAAAATTTTCATGTGGGAATTTTGACAAAGATATGAATATAACAAAAGAAATGAAGGAAGAGTTGATATGGTGGTCAAATAACATTCAACAGCAGAAAAGAATTATTGATCGTGGACATCCAGATGTTTCACTTATAACTGATGCCTCCGCTTTAGGTTGGGGCGCTGTTAAGCAAAATGTACATATTAATGGTCAATGGAATGATAAAGAAAAGGGCTTTCATATAAATTATTTAGAGCTTTTGGCTATATTCTTTGGTCTAAAATCCTTCTTCAAAGATATTTCAAATGTTTTTATTCATGTTTTCTCTGACAATTCAAGTGCGGTTGCATATATTAACAATATGGGAGGTATCAAATCCCATGATTTGGACACTTTAGCAAAGCAAATTTGGTTATGGTGTTGTTCGAGGAACATCTGGATATCTGCGGATCACATTCCAGGAAAATATAACCCTGCTGATTTAGCATCCAGAACATTCAATGCAAATGTTGAGTGGATGTTGAATGTTGACATTTTCAGACACTTGTCTAATAAGTGGGGTCTCATGTCAATGGATTTGTTTGCTTCCAGACTAAATAAGCAGTTGCCCAGATTTGCTTCCTGGCATCCTGATCCAGATGCTGAAATTGTAAATGCTTTCAGTATTATTTGGAATAGAGAATTTTATTATTTATTTCCACCTTTTTCTCTTATTAGTAGGTGTTTGCGGAAGATTCAAGTAGATCAGACAGAGTGTGTGATGGTGGTTCCGTTATGGCCAACACAGATATGGTATTCTGTAATTTTGGGAATGTTAATCGACAATCCGTTGGTACTGACAGTACACAAGGGCCTACTCTTGACGTTACCGAACTCGTGCAAAACTCATCCATTGGAACGTCAGATGCGATTGATGGCGTGTCGGTTATCAGGCAAAAGTATAAAAGTACTGGAATTTCTGAAAAAGCAACCAACATCATTCTTGCGTCTTGGCGGCAAGGTACCAAAAAACAATATGCTACTTTCATCAAAAGATGGCATGTATTCTGTGATAAAAGAAAAGTTAATTTATTTCAACCAGTTGTGAGTGAAGTGTTAGATTTTTTGACAGAACTCTATGAAAGTGGTTTGAAGTATAGTGCTTTAAATACAGCAAGATCCGCCTTGTCTGCATTTGGTATTGAAAAACACGGAATTCTAATAGGGTCAAATGTAACAGTAATTCGATTTATGAAGGGTATTTTCAATTTATGTCCACCTGAACCAAAGTACTGTGTTACTTGGGATGTGTCAAAAGTATTAACATTCTTACAACAACTTTCACCAGTGAAGGATATCTCCTTGAAAGATTTGACATTTAAATTAGTTATGTTGATTGCATTAATTACAGCGTCTAGAACACAGTCACTTCATTTATTAACTATTAATAACTTGGTCAAAACAAGTAACTCATATACATTGTTTTTCAAAGATCATTTGAAACAGAATCGGCCTGGTTATGCACAGAATTATTTTGAACTGTTTTCTTATCCTTCCGATAGGAGATTATGCATCTTTGTTGTATTACAGGAATATTTATTAAGAACTGCCAAATTAAGGAAGAACTGTTCAGATTTATTTATTAGTTATGTTAAACCACATGGTTCAGTGTCAAGAGACACTATTAAGTGATGGACAAAATCAGTGATGTTTAAAGCTGATATTGATGTAAATAAGTTTAAGTCTCATAGTGCAAGATCTGCCTCTGTGTCTAAGGCGAACATTAACTCGGTACCGATAAGTAAAATTATGAGTGTTGGTGGTTGGTCTAATGCAAAAACTTTTGCAAGGTTTTATGATAAACCCATCGTGAGAGACGATACACAGTTTCAAGAAGCAGTTTTGAAATTGTAGTATGATTATATTGGTTGTATAAATGTTGTGGGAGCTTTGTTTCTTTAAATGGGTAAAACATGATTTCTATATGAGTAGTGCCATTATTCAGTAAAGGAATTGTACATGATTTTGTATTTGTTAATATTAATTGCTGATATTATTTGGTATTGGTTGTTCTTGGTGTTTAGTAAATCTTTGAAATCTCATCTATTACCGGAAGTGGTATGACGTAATAGAATCCCCCAACTAAACGAGACTTAACGTAGTTGAGTTGATGTTTGGTTGTGATTCTATGGAGTCATAGAACCACTGACGGGATTAGATGCCCACCTCTAGTTATGGGGTACCCTCCCTTTTATATTTATTGTGATGCTCAAGGTTTTTTCCCACTTCCTTTGTTAGTATTGGAGGGACATAACAATTGTTTGTTATACATGTAATAGTTTATGATTATTATATTTAATAAATTGTTCGTGGGTTTGTAATTTGTTATGTTGTTTTACTCAACACCTGCGTATCTGTAAAGACTGAAGTTACACGTGCAGAACACACATCTCATCTAATCCCGTCAGTGGTTCTATGACTCCATAGAATCACAACCAAACATCAACTCAACTACGTTAAGTCTCGTTTAGTTGGGGGATTTTTAGAGAAATTACAAAGTTCGGTCACTTCCGGTATGCGCAGAAATTTAAAAAAATATTTTATCAAGTAGCCACCACATGGTTTCCCGATAGAAAAGCTAATTTCAGGTCGATATCTGTTATCGAACATGGAGATCTAGGCCCTCGCGGTAAATAATAATAATAATAATAATAATAATTTTAGTAATCTCAATAGGCTTTCAGACGAAAGTCTGAAAGCCTAATAAATAATAATTTTAGCAAAAACAATAGTCTTTCAGACGAAAGTCTGAAAGCCTAATAATAAGTCCACTTATATAGCGCTAGACTCCCCACATATAATGAGCTCAGAGTGCATACAATTGTTCATAAGAAAGTTACAAATGGAGGTCACAGAAGTGTCCACAGCTTTAAAATATTATCATATGAGAGTCAGGATTAGTAGTACTGCAGAAAGAGGTGAGTTTTGAGTTTAGATTCGAAGGCTGAAAGAGTTTCTATGGATTTGAGATTGTCTGGCAGATTGTTCCATTTTGTGGCTGAAAATACACTAAACGAGTGATGGCCGAAAGATTTGAGTTTCCACTTTGGAATTTCGAGAAGCTGTTGGCTGGCAGATCGGAGATTTCTGGTTGGTCTGTAGGTTTTGATGAGTTCGCAGAGGTATTCAGGAGCGGTCTGATGTACACACTGGTATGTCAGAGACAGGATTTTGTAGTCAATGCGACCTTGAACGGGTAGCAAATGGAGAGATTTCAACACAGGGGTGATGTGTGCAGATTTGGGTGTTTTGGTGACAATTCGTGCGGCTGTGTTTTGAATTCTCTGTAGTTTCTGGATCAGTTCTTTAGAAATCTTTGTGAGTAGGCTATTGCAATAATCGAGTCTTGACAGTATCGGTGATCGTGCTAGTGCCGCAGCCGAGTCTTGATTTAGAAGATGACGTATGCTACCTATGTTGCGGAGATGGCGACTTGTTTTTCCATATTGAGTTCAGATTGCAAGATGACTCCAAGATTACATCAATACCTTGACTGAGTTTGATAATGAGCATGTTCTGCTCTTGGTAAGATGGCGGATAAGCAATTTGATTGGTCGAGATTTTGGAACACAATAACTCTCATTCTAATTGAGTTAGAATGTTCACACTTGGCATAGGTGTCTATTAGGTGATTACCTTGATGGGGTTCGAAGGTGAGCATTTTCTTCTTAGGGTAAGCAGAGATAAGCAATTTGATTGGTTGATACTTTTTAAGTTCTGATTAAGTGTGAGTGAGGACACTTGGTGTATAGCTTTAGCTTTATTACACGTTATTGACCAAGTTCGATAATCAACTTTTTCTGCTGAGGGTAAGCAGAACGATAAGCAATCTGATTGGTTGATGCTTTGGGGCACAATAACTTTAGTTGTAATGAAGTGATAGAAATGTAACTCAGAGTATAGATTTATTTTATCATTACCTTGACTAAGTTCTATGGTGCAAATTTTCTGCTTAGGCTAAGGAGCAATGAGCACATCTTGTGAACGCACTAGAGGCTAAAGTTAATATACGATTGACGTTAAATATATACACAGTGTTTAAGGTCATCAGAGGAAGTCCCCTATTTATTTTCAGCGATATCTGATAATTGCATCCAGAGTTATGGCCCTTGATCACTTTGAAAAATCTTATGAACGCTCTAGAGGCTAAAGTTAATATCTGATGGAATTAAATTTTTTACACAGTGTTGAGGGTCAATGGCGGCATTTCTATTTTGAATGGATAATAATATTGCGACCACGTAAGGCAGGTCCGTAGCCAGGAAGTTGTTTTTGGGGGGCAAAGATGTTTTCGGGAGGGCCAACTAGCATGGGCATCTGCATGAATTTTGCGGTAAAGGCCAATTTTCTTGTGATATTGGGGGGGGGGGGAGACTCCGTTTTGGGAGGGCAGGTGCCACCACCTGGCTACGGGCCTGCAGTAAGGTGCTACACTGATTTATATTCCCGATTTTATTCGTACTTCATATGTAAAAAATCGTTATAAAAATGAACTTAAACGCTTCGTCTAATACTCTAACTCAACTCTCGCGCCATGTTTTTATTACTTATCCATAACAATTAATTGCGTATTATTTAATAATAAACAATCAACAACCCGCACCGGAAACTAGGTCATTTTAGTACTAACGTATGGTTTTAAATTTTTATTTCAAAAATTTGCTTGCGCGTAGGGGTCTTTAGCAGTAGAGGTCGAGTAGGCGCCCCTATCTCCATGTCACAATCGCCGATCAACTTATTAAATAAATGCAAATTGAATTATCATAACCTGCCTTTTTTTAATCTGGTGTTGATTATTGAACCCATTCTGCGCAATGAGTTGTGACTATTGACGACAATTGATTGGTGATTGTTAAAGCGCTTAAAAACGATTGAATTAATTTAGAATTGCAAAATGCAACACGTAATTTATTATTTGTTACATATAAAAAATCTTAAATCAATTATTATTATTCGTTACATAATAAACCTTAAATCAATTTATCTAACTGTGCATATTTTCTGATATGGTCTGGTTATTTGAGCCTAAAAATAGAACACAGCAAGTCTTCAAATGGTGCATGCACGCTTCACTTTGATGACAGTTATATCATGGCATCCCATGGGTCGTATATACGATTATATCACTGCGTAAGGTGCGACTGCATGCTTTCTGATCTGGTCAGATTATTTGAGCCCAAAAATAGAACACAGCAAGTCTTCTTTGGTGTGTTATATCACGGACATATACGTTCTGTCGTCTACGGCGGTAGATGAAATCGACGACAAATACCCCAGTTGCTGTCCTCCAAGTTACAATTTAACTGATACTAATTAATCACGTATAGTAGCAATAGTCACTAGAAATGTATATAGTTAACTATTTCACGCTCTACTGGCGTCGGGTCCAGTTACTGACGCACATCAAAGATAACTGGCGGCTTTACTCAGATAGTGACGGGATCTTGATTAGTGGCGTTTTCATGATTAGTCACGTTTTTCTCAATTTCTCCCACACGCACCCGACTAGTGATATAGTCGGCTTAACTCATGTTTGTTTAAATAGTCACGTTATCTTTACATACTGACACAAGTAGGGAATAATAACCAGTTGATCATTAGTGACCATTTATAGGAATACTAACGTTCGGTGCAAGTACTCACGGGATTAAGCGACTACTGACAACACGTATATTTCTCACGAGTTTCAATGAATCCAAAAGGAAAAGGTTTGAAATAATTTAAGGTGTCATAAAATGGCCCCAATCTTTGAAAAAAGTTGAAAAATCGTTAAATTATTGAAAATATTCTTTTATTTATCTTTTTTATAAACAGCTACTGAATAGATGTTTCTGACACTTCTGGTACAGAAAGATATCTATTCAGACAACTTGTTAAAACTATCCCGACAATGATCCAAAATCTAGAAGTATTCTTAAAAATATCAGATATTATGGAAAAAAACACCAAAAAAATTTTAAAAAAAGAAAATACAGTAAAAAATTGGTACTCTTGCAAAAATCGACATTTCTCAGCAAGGTGTGACTGAATCAAAACAATTAAAGTATAGTTTTCTAGCTCGATGAATGGGCTATTTTATGACTTACTTCCTGTCTGATTCCTGAAAGCCGATTCAGTGCTGCTTGCAGGTCTAGTTATTAGGCTTTCAGACTTTCGTCTGAAAGACTATTGTTTTTACAAAAATTATTAGGCTTTCAGACTTTTGTCTGAAAGCCTATTGTGATTACTAAAATTATTAGGCTTTCAGACTTTCGTCCGAAAGACTATTGTTTTTACTAAAATTATTATTATTATTATTATTATTATTTTTTTTTTCGGGGGAGCCTATTTCTCAGTGCCTGTAACAGATACCGATCTAGAACCTCATTTTCTATCATTAAACCATGTGTTCGCAACATATGGGCTATATTTGAAACTTCTGCGCAGACCGGAAGTGGCCGAATTTTGTACGATGTCAAAAAATCAAAAAACAGCAGTAGATTCGTCAATTCTGTTCCTATTTTCATACAAATGACATTTTTGTTAACCCCGAATCTTTCCCAAGGAAATGGCTATCTCACATTTTTCAATTTCGAAAATTCCTATGGGACTATTGTTGTTCGAAAATTGAAAAAACAAAATTTAAGAGACAATTTTTGTCATTTTTCAAAATTTTCAAATTTGACCTACATTTTTGGATACCTGAAGACCATCCGATTCCAGAAATATAAGTTTCATTCCGAGTTATCACCCTTTATTTTTCGATTTTTTTCGAATTTTCTGCCCATTTTGTGAGCTCGAGTTTCGTTTTACGGCCGAATCGACGTTTCTGAAACTCCTGGAACATGAAGTTATAGTTCAAAACTAACGTATAAAGCTATTTCAACAAACATCTATAAACCGGAAGTAGTCGAAATAATGACCGATATTTTGAAAAAAACGCAAAAAATGAATGCTTATTGGAAAAACATGAATTCTCAGTCCGATATCAACGGATTAAATCGATTAAGATATCGTTGGGTTGCCCGAGAATTGCAGTATCATATGATATCCTATTATTACAGATAACATAAACAGCAAGTAAAATATGGCACGCTGAAAATCAAGTATTTTCTGATTTGGAGCGTTTTTGAACGCCTGTATCTCGAAAACGCTGCCACAGATTTTTCTTAAACTTTCTCTAGCAAGATACCTTTTGGTAGTCTTGTGTATGAAACAGTCCGTTTAGACTTTGAAATATCCGTAATAGGTCAAATAACGAACTGAAAATCGAAAAAAGTCGAAAAATCGTGAAATTTTGGAAAATACTCTATTTATTTTTTATTTTTACTGATTTTCAAAAAACTTTATGATATTTAGATATCTGATCTAATGTCGAATCCAAAAATGTATAATATGTATTCAGTTATTGAAATTTAACTTTTGATATTTTGACATTTTTGCATTTTTGGCACTTTTAAACATAGGATATCTCAGGGGCATTCTATCTGATCATATATTGTAATATATCATTACAGAACTATGTCGCTATTTAATTGCCTAAACCGGTTATTAAAACAATCTCGATAATAATCACCATACCGGAAGTATTCAAAAAATGAAAAAAAAAGGATAAAAAAATGGCGTTCTTGCAAAAAGCTGAATTACTCCGTCAGATATTACCGGCCCAAAAGAAATAAAGTGTCTTTGGATAGCCCCATTAATGGACTATCATATGGCATCTCAATGGTACGATTTCGATGGTTAGTAAATAAATTATGTTACGCCGAAAATCTAGTATTTTCTGTTTTTGGAGACTTTTGAGACGCCTTTTTCTCGAAAACGACTCCAGCGATTTTTTAAAAACTTTTTTTACTCAGAGTCCTATCTGTGGTCTGTGGCGTGAATCCAAAAGGAAAAGGTTTGAAATAATTTAAGGTGTCATAAAATGGACTCAATCTTTTATAAAAGTAGAAAAATCGTTAAATTATTGAAAATGTTCTTTTATTTATCTTTTTTACAAACAACTACTAAATAGATGTTTCTGACATTTCTGGTACAGAAAGATATCTATCCAAACAACTTGTTAAAACTATCCCGACAATAATCCAAAATCCAGAAGTAGTCGAAAAAATATCAGATATTTCGGAAAAAAAACACCAAAAAAAATTTAAAAAAAGAAAATACAGTAAAAAATTGGTACTCTTGCAAAAATCGACATTTCTCGGCCATGTGTCACTGAATCAAAACAATTAAAGTATCGTTTTGTAGTTGGGCTATTTTATGACATACTTCCTGTCTGATTCCTGAAAGCCGATTCAGTGCTGCTTGCAGGTCTAGTTATTATTATTTTTTTTTCGGGGGAGCCTATTTCTCAGTGCCTGTAACTGATACCGATCTAGAACCTCATTTTCTATCATTAAACTGTGTGTTTCCAACATATGGGCTATATTTGAAACTTCTGCGAAGACCGGAAGTGGCCGAATTTCGTACGGTGTCAAAAAATCAAAAAACGGCCGTAGATTCGTCAATTCTGTACTTATTTTCATACAAATGACATTATCGGAAACACCAAATCTATTCTCGGATGATAGCAGTTGAAAATTTCGAAATTTCGAAACTTCGTCGCTGACTTCTAGCGTTCGAAAATTGAAAAAACAAAATTTAAGAGACAATTTTTTTTTTTTTTTTCAAAATTTTCAAATTTTACCTACATTTTTGGATACCTGAAGACCATCCGATTCCAGAAATATAAGTTTTCATTCCGAGTTATCACCCTTTATTTTTCGATTTTTTTCGAATTTTCTGCCCATTTTGTGAGCTCGAGTTTCGTTTTACGGCCGAATCGACGTTTCTGAAACTCCTGGAACATGAAGTTATAGTTCAAAACTAACGTATAAAGCTATTTCGACAAACATCTATAAACCGGAAGTAGTCGAAATAATGGCCGATATTTTGAAAATATGCAAAAACTGAATGCTTTTGGGAAAAACATGAATTCTCAGTCCGACATCAACGGATTAAATCGATTAAGATATCGTTGGGTTGCCCGAGAATTGCAGTATCATATGATATCCTATTATTACAGATAACATGAACAGGAAGTAAAATATGGCACGGTGAAAATCAAGTATTTTCTGATTTGGAGCGTTTTTGAACGCCTGTATCTCGAAAACTGCTCCAATGATTTTTCTTAAACTTTCTCTATCAAGATACCTTTTGGTAGTCTTGTGTATGAAACAGTCCGTTTAGACTTTGAAATATCCGTAATAGGTCAAATAACGAACTGAAAATTGAAAAAAGTCGAAAAATCGTGTAATTTTGGAAAATACTCTATTTTTCTTTCATTTTTACAGATTTTTAAAGAACTTTGTGATATTTAGATATCTGATCTAATGTCGAATCCAATAATGTATAATATGTATTTAGGTATTGAAATTTAATTTTCAATATTTTGACATTTTTGCATTTTTGGCGCTTTTAAACATAGGATTTCTCAGGGGCATTTCATCCGATCATATATTGTAATATATCATTACAGAACTCTTTTGCTATTTAATTGCCCAAACTGGTTATAAAACTATCCTTACCATAATCTCCATACCGGAAGTATTCAAAAAATGAAAAAAAAGGGTAAAAAATTGGCGTTCTTGCAAAAAGCAAGATTTCTTTGTCAGATATTACCGGCCCAACAGAAATAAAGTGTCTTTGGAAGGCCCCATTAATGAACTTTTTATATGGAATCTCAACGGTACGATTTCGATGGTTAGTAAATAAATTATGTTACGCCGAAAATCTAGTATTTTTTTGTTTTTGGAGCCTTTTGAGACGCCTTTTTCTCGAAAAGAACTCTTGCGATTTTTTTAAAACCTTTTGTTACGCCGAAAATCTAGTATTTTTTTGTTTTTGGAGCCTTTTGAGACGCCTTTTTCTCGAAAAGAACTCTTGCGATTTTTTTAAAACCTTTTTTACTCAGACTCCTATCTGTGGTCTGTGGCGTGAATCCAAAAGGAAAAGGTTTGAAATAATTTAAGGTGTCATAAAATGGCCCCAATCTTTGACAAAAGTAGAAAAATCGTTAAATTATCGAAAATGATCTTTTATTTATCTTTTTTACAAACAACTACTGAATACATGTTTCTAACATTTCTGGTACAGGAAGATATCTACCCAAACAACTTGTTAAAACTATTCCGACAATAATCCAAAATCCAGAAGTAGTCGAAAAAATATCAAATATTTGGGAAAAAACAGAAAAATAATTTTAAAAAAAGAAAATACAGTAAAAAATTGGTACTCTTGCAAAAATCGGCATTTCTCAGCCAGGTGTCACTGAATCAAAACAATTAAAGTATCGTTTTGTAGCTGGGCTATTTTATCACATACTTCCTGTCTGATTCCTGAAAGTCGATTCAGTGCTGCTTGCAGGTCTAGTTATTATCATTAATTATTTTAATATGAAAGCTTATTGTTTTTGTTAAGATTATTTTTCCTATTATTATTTTTTTTTTTTTTTGTGTTTTATCCACTTTTCGGTTTTCTCAGAATCTACCCGTAGGATCTTTCTGAAATTTTTACCTACCCCCCCCCCCCCCTAAATAAAAATGGGTGGTGGCTGTTGGGTAAATATATTTTCAAAACGTTTTTCGAATCCGAAATCACCGATTTTACGAACAAATGCATTTGACCTACTTTGCTGTAACTTTGTGACTATTTGACCTATTTTACTTATTCCTTTTTCTTTGAATACCTTGTAACATTTACTTCAAATCTGCAATTTCGGATTTTCGAATTTCGAAAATTCGTCGCTGTGATTTCGAACCGGAAGTTAAATCAAAATGACAACTTCTTAAATAGTTGCACGATTTTCATGAAATTTGGTATGTTAGTAGACCCCGCTATTGGGACTTTAAAATTGTTATTAGAAATTTTCTAAATTATCTCCCCTTGGTGATATTAAGGATCAAATTTTTCATAAAAATCGACGAAATATAGGTTAGATTGCCTTGAATTTTTTTAATTTTTTACTAGCTACGACACTACTGATTCGCACACAAAAAATTGAGATTGTAGCCCAAACCGGAAGTGCAAAATCGATATTCCTTTGTTGATATTTTACTTACAGACAAGGCAATTATATTTTCCGAATCCTTTTAGAAAAGCCAAAAAACTGTCGCGAATAGAATTTTGAATTTTTGGAAAATGATGGACGATTTCGAACCGGAAGTTATAATCAAAATGACAACTTCTTTAATAGTTGAACGATTTTTATGAAATTTAGTATGTCAGTAGATTTTGCTCATGTGACTTTAAAAATGTTATTAGAAATTTTTTAAATAATCTCCCCTTGGAGAAATTAAGGATCAAAATTTTCAAAAAATCGAAGAAATATTGGTCAGATTGTCTTGAAATTTTTATTTTTTACTAGCTACGGCACTACTGATTCGTACACAAAAAATGGAAATTGTAGCACAAACCGGAAGTGCCACCATCTTGAAATGTGAAAATCGATATTCCTTTGGTGATATTTTACTTACAGACAAGGCAGTTATATTTTCCGAATCCTTTCAGAAAAGCCTAAAAACTGTCGGGATTAGAATTTTCATTTTTGGCAAATGATGGACGCCATTTTAAATTGAAAATGAGCAATAGTGAAAAATCCACATTCATGGGCTTGAAAACATACACAATTGGTCGTGGCTTAGAGAATTTGTTTCTTATGTACATAATTAATACATTTAAGAATAACCTTGCTCATGGTCGAATGATATGTTTTTGAATATTTCAAAAATTCGAATTACCCCTATGATGTTTTCCGTGCCGACAAGGTTGTTTTCGAGTTAGCTTGTTTTGACTTCGCGCATGCGTTACGCTGGAACCAAAGGTACCATGAGTACCAAATTCCGGCGAGGAACTTTTCACGTTAGTACCTAGGTACCCTGAAATTTTCAAGGCGATATCTGCATTTGTTCAAGTCGTTTGTTCGTGGCACCTACCGTGCGTCATGACTTTGCGCATGCGCTACGCAAGAACCTAAGGTACCATGAGTACCAAATTCCGGCGAGGAACTGTTCACGTTGGTACCTAGGTACCCTGAAATTTTCAAGGCGATACCTGCATTTGTTCAAGTCGTTTGTTCTTGGCACCTGTCTATATAAGACAAGTTACGGAAAAATATCGATTTTCGGAATTTAAAATTGGGTATAATTAATTGTGAAATTGCAAATGCAACGTGATTTTATCGCCTCTTTCATGTCATCTTCATTAGAAGGTTTGATCTCGCCTTAACTACATACAGCTTATCAAGCCCTTCACTCAACACTCTTCATTTTTCGGCACTAAATTTGATTGGGTATAGGCCCTCAACCGTGATCCAATCAGATTCCTTCGTTAAATGGGTTACTAAAAATAGACTACTTTCAATTCATTTTATTTATCCTGCGTTTAAAAAAATCGTCACGATTATCAAGTCTCGCTTCTAGCTAAAATGTCTATGTGACAATCGAAATGTAGAGGTCAAGGTTCGATTCATCGACGTTTAACATTTACACCGGCGTTTTTAGTTGTCAGTGAGTTAGCGGGAAAAAAAACATTCAACGGCTGTAAACTTGTCTAGTTCTTTTTCTGTGGGGGCTGCCATATTTGTTTACTACAGTCACGTGCTACATTGTGAGTGTGTTACGTGCCACGACTATTTTTAATCAGAACAACTTTGATGGATGGGGTGGGTTTTGAATTTTTTTTTCAACGTTCTTTGAATCTCACACTCTTCTATTTTTAATATGTAAGGTACAATCGGTGCAAATTTGAAGGTAATCGGACCTTCGGAACGTTGCTCGGGCGGTGCGAATTAAAACCCGTAACGAAAATTTGTTCATTCTTCAATGCGTTTTATATTGTATTATGGCCGCCACCTTAGATCCGCCGTCATTTACCAAACAACTCCAAAATATACCCCAAATCGACCATAATTTCTTTTAATTTCGCGCATGCCCCACGATGTAACCAATGTTTTCGGATCATTTTGTTTTTGCCCGGGTGCAATGTTTCTAACTATATTTAAACCTGTAACTTTGCGAGTTTTTGACCAATTTTAATACTTTTTTCTTGTTACCTTCTTTAAGATACTTGACATATTTCATGACACGTGACGATGAATATGAAAGCTTTCATATCTGCATGTGACAGTAGCAGATCTAGTTGTTATTTTTTTTTTCGGGGGAGCTTATTTCTCAGTGCCTGTAATAGATACCGATCTAGAACCTCATTTTCTATCATTAAACCATGTGTTTGCAACATATGGGCTATATTTGAAACTTCTGCGCGGACCAGAAGTGGCCGAATTTCGTACCGTGTCAAAAAATCAAAAAACAGCCGTAGATTCGTTAATTCTGTACCTATTTTCATACAAATGACATTTTTGTAAACCCTAATTTTTTCCCAAGAAAATGGCTATCTCACATTTTTCAATTTCGAAAATTCCTATGGAACTATTGTCGTTCGAAAATTGAAAAAACAAAATTTAAGAGACAATTTTTGTCATTTTTCAAAATTTTCAAATTTGACCTACATTTTTGGATACCTGAAAACGATCAGATTCCAGAAATATAAGTTTCATTCCGAGTTATCACCCTTTATTTTTCGATTTTTTTCGAATTTACGTCCGAATCGATGTTTCTGAAACTTCAGGATCATGAAGTTATAGTTCAAAACTAATGTATAAAGCTATTTCGACAAACATCTATAAACCGGAAGTAGTCGAAATAATGGCCGATATTTTGAAAAAAACGCAAAAACTGAATGCTTTTGGGAAAAACATGAATTCTCAGTCCGATATCAACGGATTAAAACGATTAAGATATCGTTGGGTTGCCCGAGAATTGCAGTATCATATGATATCCTATTCTTAGAGATACCATAAACAGCAAGTGAAATATGGCACGCTTAAAATCAAGTATTTTCTGATTTGGAGCGTTTTTGAACGCCTGTATCTCGAAAACTGCTCCTGCGATTTTTCTTCAACTTTCTCTATCAAGAGACCTTTTGGTAGTATTGTGTATGAAACAGTCCGTTTAGACTTTGAAATATCCGTAATAGGTCAAATAACGAACTGAAAATCGAAAAAAGTCGAAAAATCGTGAAATTATGGAAAATACTCTATTAATCTTTCATTTTTACTGATTTTTAAAGAACTTTGTGATATTTAGATATCTGATCTAATGTCGATTCCAATAATGTATAAAATGTATTTAGATATTGAAATTTAATTTTCGATATTTTGACATTTTTGCATTTTTGGCGCTTTTAAACATCGGATTTCTCAGGGGCATTTCATCCGATAATATATTGTAATATATCATTACAGAACTCTTTTGCTATTTAATTGCCCAAACTGGTTATAAAAGTATCCTTACCATAATCTCCATACCGGAAGTATTCAAAAAATGAAAAAAAAGGGTAAAAAATTGGCGTTCTTGCAAAAAGCAAAATTTCTCCGTCAGATATTACCGGCCCAAAATAAAAAAAAGTCTTTTGATGGCCCCATTAATGGACTATGATATGATATCTCAATGGTACGATTTCGATGTTTAGTAAATAAATTATGTTTCGCCGAAAAACTAGTATTATCTGTTTTTGGAGCCTTTTGAAACGCATTTTTCTCAAAAACGACTCCTGCGATTTTTGTAAAACTTTTTTTACTAAAGAGTCCCACCGGTGGTCTTTGGCGTTTATCCAAAAGGAAAAGGTTTGAAATAATTTAAGGTGTCATAAAATGGCCCCAATCTTTGAAAAAAGTTGAAAAATCGTTAAATTATTGAAAATGTTCTTTTATTTATCTTTTTTACAAACAGCTACTGAATATATGTTTCTGACACTTCTGGTACAGAAAGATATCTATTCAAACAACTTGTTAAAACTATCCCGACAATGATCCAAAATCTAGAAGCATTCGTAAAAATATCAGATTATGGGAGAAAAAAAACCCAAAAAATTAAAAAAAAGAAAATACAGTAAAAAAATTGGTACTCTTGCAAAAATCGACATTTCTCAGCCAGGTGTCACTGAATGAAAACAATTAAAGTAAAGTTTTCTAGCTCGATGAATGGGCTATTTTATGACTTACTCCCTGTCTGATTCCTGAAAGCCGATTCAGTGCTGCTTGCAGGTCTAGTTATTATTAAAAAAAATTTCGGGGGAGCCTATTTCTCAGTGCCTGTAACAGATACCGATCTAGAACCTCATTTTCTATCATTAAACCATGTGTTTGCAGCATATGGGCTATATTTGAAACTTCTGCGCGGACCGGAAATGACCGAAATTCGTACCGTGTCAAAAAATCAAAAAACAGCCGTAGATTCGTTAATTCTGTACCCATTTTCATACAAATGACATTTTTGTAACCCTAAATCTTTCCCAAGGAAATAGCTATCTCACATTTTTCAATTTCGAAAATTCCTATGGGACTATTGCCGTTCGAAAAATGAGAAAAACAAATTGAAGAGACAATTATTGTCATTTTTCAAAATTTTTAAATTTGACTTAAATTTTCGGATACCTGAAGACCATCCGATTCCAGAAATATAAGTTTCATTCTGAGTTATCACCCTTTATTTTTCGATGTTTTTCGAATTTTCTGCCGAAATTGTGAGCTCGAGTTTCGTTTTACGGCTTAATCGACGTTTCTGAAACTTCTGGAACATGAAGTTATAGCTCAAAACTAACGTATAAAGCTATTTCGACAAACATCTATAAACCGGAAGTAGTCGAAATAATGGCCGATATTTTGAAAAAAGCGCAAAAAATGAATGCTTTTGGGAAAAACATGTATTCTCAGTCTGATATCAACGGATTAAAACGATTAAGATATCGTTGAGTTGCCCTAGAATTGCAGTATCATATGATATCCTATTCTTACAGATACCATGAACAGCAAGTAAAATATGGCACGCTGAAAATCAAGTATTTTCTGATTTGGAGCGTTTTTGAACGCCTGTATCTCGAAAACTGCTCCTGCGATTTTTCTTCAACTTTCTCTGAGACCTTTTGGTAGTCTTGTGTGTGAAACAGTCCCTTTAGACTTTGAAATATCCGTAATTGGTCAAATAACGAACTTAAAATCGAAAAAAGTCGAAAAATCGTGAAATTTTGGAAAATACTCTATTTTTCTTTCATTTTTACTGATTTTTAAAGAACTTTGTGATATTTAGATATCTGATCTAATGTCGATTCCAATAATGTATAATATGTAATTAGATATTAAAATTTAATATTCGATATTTTAACATTTTTGCATTTTTGGCGCTTTTAAACATAGGATTTCTCAGGGGCATTTCATCCGATCATATATTGTAATATATCATTAGGCTACAGAACTCTTTTGCTATTTAATTGCCCAAACTGGTTATAAAACTATCCTTACCATACTCTCCATACCGGAAGTATTCAAAAAATGAAAAAAAAGGGTAAAAATTGGCGTTCTTGCAAAAAGCAAGATTTCTCCGTCAGTTATTACCGGCCCAAAAGAAATAAAATGTCTTTGGATGGCCCCATTGTTGGACTATGATATGGCATCTCAATGGTACGATTTCGATGTTTAGTAAATAAATTATGTTTCGCCCAAAATCTAGTATTATCTGTTTTTTGGAGCCTTTTGAGACGCCTTTTTCTCGAAAACGACTCCTGCGATTTTTTTAAAACTTTTTTTACTCAGACTCCTATCTGTGGTCTGTGGCGTGAATCCAAAAGGGGAAGGTTTGAAATAATTTAAGGTGTCATAAAATGGCCCCAATCTTTGAATTGAAAATGTTCTTTTATTTATCTTTTTTACAAACAGCTACTGAATATATTTTTCTGACACTTCTGGTACAGAAAGATATCTATTCAAACAACTTGTTAAAACTATCCCGACAATGATCAAAATCTAGAAGCATTCGTAAAAATATCAGATTATGGGAAAAAAATAATTAAAAAACAGAAAATACAGTAAAAAAATTGGTACTCTTGCAAAAATCGACATTTCTCAGCCAGGTGTCACTGAATGAAAACAATTAAAGTAAAGTTTTCTAGCTCGATGAATGGGCTATTTTATGACTTACTTCCTGTCTGATTCCTTAAAGCCGATTCAGTGCTGCTTGCAGGTCTAGTTAGGCTTTCAGACTTTCGTCTGAAAGCCTATTGTGATTACTAAAATTATTATTATTGATTATTATTAATTTTTTTTTCGGGGGAGCCTATTTCTCAGTGCCTGTAACAGATACCGATCTAGAACTTCATTTTCTATCATTAAACCGTGTGTTTGCAACATTTGGGCTATATTTGAAACTTCTGCGCCGTAGATTCGTCAATTCTGTACTTATTTTCATACAAATGACATTTTCGGCAACACCAAATCTTTTCTCGGATGATAGCAGTTGAAAATTTCGAAACTTCGTCGCTGACTTTTAGCGTTCGAAAAATGAAAAAAAAAATTTAAGAGACAATTTTTGTCATTTTTCAAAATTTTCAAATTTGACCTACATTTTTGGATACCTGAAGACCATCCGATTCCAGAAATATAAGTTTCATTCCGAGTTATCACCCTTTATTTTTCGATTTTTTTTCGAATTTTCTGCCCATTTTGTGAGCTCGAGTTTCGTTTTTCGGCCGAATTGACATTTCTAAAACTTATGGAACATTGAGTTATAGTTCAAAACTAACGTATAAAGCTTTTTTGATAAACTTCTATAAACCGGATGTAGTCGAAGAAATGGCAGATATTTTGAAAAAAACGCAAAAAATGAATGCTTTTGGGAAAAACATGAATTCTCAGTCCGATATCAACGGATTAGAACGATTAAGATATTGTTTGGTTGCCCGAGAATTGCAGTATCATATGATATCCAATTCTTACAGATACCATGAACAGCAAGTAAAATATGGCACGGTGAAAATCAAGTATTTTCTGATTTGGAGCGTTTTTGAACGCCTGTATCTCGAAAACTGCTCCAGCGATTTTTCTTTAACTTTCTCTATCAAGAGACCTTTCGGTAGTCTTGTGTATGAAACATTCCGTTAAGACTTTGAAATATCGTGAAATTTTGGAAAATATTCTATTATCTTTTTATTTTTACTTATTTTCAAAAAACTTTATGATATTTAGATATCTGATCTAATTTCGAATCCAAAAATGTATAATATCTATGCAGTTATTGAAATTTAATTTTTGATATTTTAACATTTTTGCATTTTTGGCATTTTTAAACATAGGATTTCTCAGGGGCATTTTATCTGATCATATATTGTAATTTAAGGTGTCATAAAATGGCCCCAATCTTTGATAAAAGTAGAAAAATCGTTAAATTATTGAAAATGTTCTTTTATTTATCTTTTTTTACAAACAAATACTGAATAGATGTTTCTTAAATTTAGGGTACAGGAAGATATTTATCCAAACAACTTGTTAAAACTATCCCGACAATGATCCAAAATCTAGAAGTATTCGTAAAAATATCAGATATTATGAAAAAAAAAAAAAAGAAAAAAAAAAAGAAAATACAGTAAAAAATTGGTACTCTTGCAAAAATCGACACTTCTCAGCCAGGTGTCACTGAATCAAAACAATTAAAGTATAGATTTCTAGCTCGATGAATGGGCTATTTTATGACTTACTTGCTGTCTGATTCCTGAAAGCCGATTCAGTGCTGCTTGCAGGTCTAGTTATTATTTTTTTTTTTTCGGGGGAGCCTATTTCTCAGTACCTGTAACAGATACCGATCTAGAACCTCATTTTCTATCATTAAATCATGTGTTCGCAACATATGGGCTATATTTGAAAATTCTGCGCGGACCGGAAGTGACCGAATTTCGTACGTTGTCAAAAACTCAAAAAACAGCTGTAGATACGTTAATTCTGTACCTATTTTCATACAAATGACATTTTTGTAAACCCCGAATCTTTCCCAAGAAAATGGCTATCTCACATTTTTCAATTTCGAAAATTCCTATGGGACTATTGTTGTTCGAAAATTGAAAAAACAAAATTTAAGAGATAATTTTTGTCATTTTTCAATATTTTCAAATTTGACCTACATTTTGGGATACCTGAAGACCATCTGATTCCTTGAGAAAGATTCAGGGTTTACAAAAATGTCATTTGTTTAAAAATAGGTACAGAATTAACGAATCTATGGCTTTTTTTTCTTTTTTTTTTGACACAGTACGAAATTCGGCCACTTCCGGTCCGCGCAGAAGTTTCAAATATAGCCCATATGTTGCAAACACGTGGTTAAATGATAGAAAATGAGGTTCTACATCGGTATCTGTTACAGACACTGAAAAATAGGCTCCCCCGAAAAAAAAAATAATAATAATAATTTTAGTAAAAACAATAGTCTTTCAGACGAAAGTCTGAAAGCCTAATAATAATATATGCATTTATATCGCGCTAACATTCACTACTGATAGTGCTCTGTGCGCTGGTTCTTCAATACTACTAGCAGATTTTAAAAAGAAAAGTTTTCAATTTAGTTTTGAATATGTTGAGAGTTGAAGATGATTTAATGTCAATAGGTAACTCATTCCATTTTGTGGCTGCAGCATATTGGAAGGATCGCATCCCATATGTCTTGGAGTAAAATTTTGGAACTGTAAAAAGCATCAAATTTTGTGATCGGAGTTGGCATTTTGGGTTGTAGAGCGTGAGTAGTTCCTGAAGATATATTGGAGACGTTCCATGAAAACACTTGTATGCACTAGACATAATTTTGAAATTAATTCCGGCGGATACTGGTAGCCAGTGTAGCTCTCTTAATATCGGTGTAATATGATCAAACGTTTTAGTCCTGGTTACAATTCTTGCTGCCGTATTCTGAATATTTTGAAGCCGTTTAAGTTGTTCCTGATTTGAATTTGCCAGAAGTCCATTGCAGTAGTCTTGTCGTGATAAGACAAGAGCACTTGTTAGCTTTTTGGTTGCGTCGGTGGTTAAACATTCACGTGACAATTCTTGCTGCCGTATTCTGAATATTTTGAAGCCGTTTAAGTTCTTCCTGATTTGAATTTGCCAGAAGTCCATTGCAGTAGTCTAGTCGTGATAAGACAAGAGCACTTGTTAGCTTTTTGGTTGCGTTGGTGGTTAAACATTCACATAGTTTACTGATGTTGCAGAGCTGGTGGTATGTAGTTTTACAGATGTTTGATACTTGTTCGTTAAGTTTTAGATGTTTGTCAATGTATACACCAAGATTTTTCACTTTATCTGTGGACTGGATGGTGCTAGTGTCAATCGTGATGGTTTGATTTGGCAAATTAAGCTTCTGTTATTTACTCTTGCACCCGACCAACATAAACTCGGTTTTGCTGTCGTTCAATTTCAGAATATTTTGGGTCATCCATAGCTTTATTTCCTCACAGCAATGTTCCATTTGATCAAGGGAGTCTCTGGTATCCTCGACTGCGCATGACAAGTACAGATGGTTGTCATCAGCATATTGGTGCTGTTTGACACCATGTTTGGCAGTAATTTTGCCAAGAGGTTTGGTGTAGAGTGTGAATAGCACAGGACCAAGGACGGATCCTTGAGGCACTCCTTGGTTTAGTACAGATGGCTCCGATAGCTGACCACTGATGGTGACTTGTTGTGTCCTTTTTTTAAAATAGGATTTGAACCACTCAAGAGCATGTTCTTGTATGCCGATATGTGATTTCAGACGGAGAAGCAATTTTTCGTGGTTGATGGTGTCAAAGGCTGCTGATAAGTCTAGCAGGACTGAATTTTCTAGCACCTTAGACAAAAAATGGTAGATTCGATACAGGTCGATAATTACTGTGTTGATTTTTGTCCAAGTTTGACTTCTTTAATGAAGGTCGAACAAGAGCTGTCCACTGACTTTGAGTGATATTTACTGTTACAGGGGGGGGGGACTGATTTTTCTAGCATCTTAGACAAAAAATGGTAGATTCGATACAGGTCGATAATTACTGTGTTGATTTTTGTCCAAGTTTGACTTCTTTAATAAAGGTCGAACAAGAGCTGTCCACTGACTTAGAGTGATATTTACTGTTACGTGGAATGTGTGTGTGTGTGTGTTGGGATGGCCTAGTGGTCTAGAGTGCCGCGCTATGACCTCTAGCTGGCCGACCACCTCTGGCTTGCGGCTGTGATTTCGAGCCCTTGTGTGAGCGTATGTGGCATGGAGATGGGGGCGCCTTCTCAACCTCGTGGGCACTCCGGTTTCCTACCACTGCTAAAGTCCCCTACGCGCAAGCGAATTATTGAAATAAAATTAAACCATATGTTAGTCCCGAAATTACCTAGTTGTGCTGAGTGGACGTTAAACCCCAAGTTAAACTCTTAGATTAAGTTTATAATCACTCTTATTGGTTGAATGAATAGTCAGACAAAGGGAAAGGAATGACTTCTGTTTGAGATTAGATTGATGAATATTCCAGCAAAGGATTAAGTCAGCCAATCAAGACAGATTAGGTAGTTAATCAAGGTAGGTGTATAGACGATATAACATAATAAATACGTTGATCACTTAATTACATAATCAATCCAGCCTAATATCAACTCAGTAGACTAAATTAATTTTGGAATTTTGAATATTATTCACCATGTCTTGATGTCTCATTGAGCAAATTCCCGGTCAGACAATTTTGGGCCTTTGGAAAATATCGTTTGACATTTCCGGAATATACAGGCGATAATATTTTCATTATTTGCACGTTCAATCTCATGCAAAAATTATCAAATTTCATGTTTTCTTTAAATTATCGGTATGCTTTGAATGTACAATAGGCCTATTGTTATTTTCAAGTACTGTAACGCTATCGGAATCAAAATCAGTGATAGAAATTTCAATTGCATTTGTAAGGCGGCGGGAATAAAAAATTTGTCAGATCTTTTTCTCGATCAAGAATCGTCACTATTCGACTCTTTCTTTCTTTCTTTTCAAACACATAGTGATAATATAATTTGAAATATTAATATCCGGTTAGGAATGGCGTAATGAATCAAAACTTATTTAAATTTTCAAAGTATTTAATTCTCTTTGTAAAGAATTATATATCTGGATTGTCAGCTTTACTTTAAAAAGAATTATATGCCATTTTGATAATTTCTCTTTTTTTGTTTTAAACGAAACAAAACATCAAATTATAACTGATCGGATTAATTAGTAGGCGTAAGTACTTACTTGAGATAGGCTTTAACATTGACAATAAATTATTATCAATCAACTTATCATTTATTCAAGACGATTAATAATTATTACTCTTTGGCACAATCTGGATTATCAGCTATATTTTGATTAATTTATAGTATTCCACCTCGTGATTGTGATTGACACTCAACTTTATGGTAAATCTAGGATAAATATGATTAAAAATTTTGATTTTGACATTTCTCAAAAAGAATTGTAAGTACCGGTATCCCGAAAACATTAGCGCCAAAATCAAATTTTAATCGCCACCTTAATTAGTTTATTGCAAATTGCAACTTTGGCAACCGGCAGCGTGAGACCTGGCTGCCTCAGTCACATAAAACATATAAATATGATGTGATGGTTTGGCCAATCGTAATAAGGAACCCTATCAAAAATCAGAAGCGCCCTGGCAGTCTATGTATAGTAATTGACTCAGAATTCAAAGTCCCCATTCAAAAGGTTGCTGGTAAACAGACCCGTCAACCCCCCAGAGCTAAAAAGCAGTAGGGTAGTGTCAAAAAAGCAGTAGAAACCATGATTTGGCAGTAGATCTCCGGAAACGCGTAAATTCGCACTTTCAAGGGTAATTACGATATGACACATTTAATTACAACACAATCATTTTATTTAATTAGTCAATAATTTGAATGAATAAAAAAAAAAATAAACACATGAGCAATGTAAAGTATAAACATTTAATTGATTAATAAGTGATTGTAAAAATAATTTAAAAACTGATTACATACAGATATATACATGCAACTAAATATATATTATTTTTTAAAATTGAATATAAATTGCAAAAATACACAATAAATAAAAACTTCACCCAACCACAAACCCTATTTATAAATCTATCACTTATTATGACAATGTTGGTTCATTTATTGTATATTTTGTTGCACTCTTTGTATCTTCTCACAGTTTTTCTGGCAGCACAATTTTTATACGCCCACATTTTCATGTGGACGTATTATGTCGTAGCCCCTGTCCGTCCGTCCGTCCAAAATTGTTTGTGGACTCTCTACAGGTCACAATTCTTGTCCGATTTTGACGAAACTTAAAATATAGGTTTATCCCCAAAAGATCTAGGCTTCTTTCGATATTGGCATGTATCGGATCAAAACTTCATGGATTATGGCCCTTGATTGTACGAAAAATCACGTTTTTAGCTTGTGGACCCTATAGAGGTCACAATTTTGAACCGATGTTGATGAAACTTTACATGCATGTTTATAACCCAAAGATCTTGGTTCCTTTCGATATTTGCACCTATCGGAACGTAAATTCCAGAATTATGGCCCCTGATTGTCCGAAAATTCACCTATTTTAGCTCGTGGTACCTCTGGAGGTTACAATTATTATCCGATTTAAAAAAAACTTTCGATTATATCACCGTTACACCCTAAGGAAGGTTGAGTTCAAATTTCGGAAAAATCGGACCAAAATTACCATACAAAATGGCCGCCGTTCGTACGCAAATACTGTTAAAAAATGGTATAAATATCAAGGTTGTGGACCCTGTAGAGATCACAATTTTAATTCGATTTTGATGAAACTTAAAATGCATGGTTATAACCCAAAGATCTTGGTTCCTTTCGATATTTGCGCATATCGGATCGTAACTTTCTGAAATATGGCCCCTGATTATACGCAAAATCGCCTTGGTTTAGCGTGTGGTCCCTCTGGAGGCTACAATAATTATCCGATTTAAAAAATCGTTTGATTATATCACCGTTACACCCTAAGGAAGGTTGAGTTCAAATTTGGGAAAAATTGGACCAAAGTTGCCATACAAAATGGCCGCCATTCGTATGAATGAATGAATGAAATGGGGTTTAACGTCCTACGCTTAAGCACCTAACCTGGGCCAATTGAAGACCGGCATACGCCATACAGTGTGCTATGAGGGAAATTTTGCCCAGGCAGCGGCGCTACGGCCTACTCTTATATCGAATTCCAACTGCCAAGGGATCTTTTACGTGCACTCCAATTTGTACACGGGACCTCGGTTTTTCGTCCCATCCGAACGACTAGTCAGCTGTCCTTGTCCGACCCTCCTTCTGCATCACTGACAAGGGGAAATCACGCCGGAAAATCGAGATGAACCCGCCATTCGTACGCAAATACTGTTTACAAATGGTATATCAAGGTTGTTGACCCTGTAGAGTTCACAATTTTAATTCGATTTTAATGAAACTTGAAATGCATGGTTATAACTCAAAGATCTTGGTTCCTTTCGATATTTGCGCATATCGGATCGTAACATTCTGAAATATGGCCCCTGATTATACGCAAAATCGCCTTCGTTTAGCTTGTGGTCCCTCTTGAGGTCACAAACATTATCTGATTTAAAAAATCGTTTGATTATATCACCGTTACGCCCTAAAGAAGGTTGATTTCGAATTTCAGAAAAATTGGACCAAAATTGCCATACAAAATGGCCGCCATTCGTACGCGAATACTGTTATAAAATGGTATATCAAGGTTGTGGACCCAGTATAGGTCACAATTTTGATTCAATTTTGATGAAACTTGAAATGCATGGTTATAACCAAAAGATCTTGGTTCCTTTCGCTATTTGCACATATCAGATCATAACTTCCTGAATAATGGCCCCCGATTGTCCGAAAAATCGCCTATGGTCCCTCTGAAGGTCACGATTATTATCCGATTAAAAAAAACGCTTGACTCTATCACCGTTACACAATACGGAAGGTTGAGTTTGAATTTCAGGGAAATCGGACCATAACTGCCAGACAAAATGTCCGCCGTTTGTACGCTAATAGTGTTAAAATATGGTATATCAAGGTATGGACCAAGTATAGGTCACAATTTTACTTCGATTTTGATGAAACTTGAAATGCATGTTTATAACATAAAGATCTTGATTCTTTTCGATATTTGCGCATATCAAATTGTAATATAATGAATTATAGCTTTTGATTGTAGGAAAAATCACTTTCGGTTTTGCTTGTTCTCTAACCATCTCTCGAAAATGTGGGCGTATCCTGCCTGGCAGTGCCAGCTTACTATCTTATACAGTATTTGATGTTGTTTCATTACTTTATGAAGAAAATCCCATTATAAATTAGCGAACGTGAAAATGTTGTCCATTGCTGCCGTTAATAGGTCGCTATTGTTTACGTTATTTAACATGCATTTTAAGAAATGTTGGAACACATGTCAGTAGTTATATCTGCTTAATTAACCTTAAACTGTGCTGATAACTATTGTGATAACTAATCCATCCATTGGCTATTACACCTTAACAATAACCCTCAATCAACGACAACCAAGGTCACGACCTTTCTTTGTTTTAGTAATGGAAAGATTCATTGCACAGTTCAACAGTTTTGGCGGGAAATAAAGCGCCCTTTGTTTGAATTAGCGGTAGGAATCTGTTACCGCGCAGTAGGGCTGTATTTGGGTACATTTAGCAGCAGTTTACCGCGTAATGTGGTAGAGTTGACAGGTCTGCTGGTAAACATCAGTTTTTTACTAAGTTATTGCCCTTGTTACTTAAGGCTTTTAACCAATCCATTCAAAATAAAATCTTTTGTAGACATCTTTTGGATTTATAACATTTTGATTATGTCTAAAAATCGATTATTGAGATAAATTTTCTTTCATTTCAGTATAAAAATAAACTCTGGTCAGATTATTCCTGTAGTTGTAGAACAAAGTGTGGAGTTCTTAAAAGAAAATGGTTAGTTTTATTAAAACTCCTAAATATTTCTATAAGTAATTTGACCATAGAAATGGAAATGGCTTTTTCAAAATTTGTGGGGATGATGTTTTGACATTCAAACTCTTAAAGTGTATAGTGTTTGAGGAACTCAATAAAAATATAAAATCTAATGAACTACTTCAATAAAACTCATAAGATGGAATATTTGTTTGAATTATTTTGTAGCTTTAGATGTAGAAGGTATATTCCGTAGATCAGCCAGTGCTTCAGTTTTAAAACAAGTTCAACAAAAATATAATCAGGGTAGGATTAAAAACATATTAGTATTAGTTTTGTTTTCTGATAATAACAAACACCTAAAGGGACAATAACACTCTTGCTGGCTTGACGGGTTCAGAAAAAAATATAGCCTTATTCTAACTACTAGATGTTTAAGTGTGCTACCTGTTGTGTAAATTATCCATTTCATCCTATTTTATTTGTCCAGAGGTTTCGAAAATATTTTAAAATCTAAGTTACTTTTGAAAAGGTTTACGTCCCTATTCTGCTTGCCAGATGGTTCGAAAATATTTTTAAATCTTAGTTGCATTTGAAAAGGTTTATGTAAAGTTTTTCAAACCATGTAGTTGAATTTTTCTAATTTTTTAAATTTGGTGTGTTAAGATGAAATTTGTATCATCAATTAATTGGAATATTGTAAAATAGTACAATTTGTTGACCAGAATAAGTTATTGGGCCTTTAAACAGATTTGAAATATTCAACATTTACAACTTGTTGTAATGGTTACAGTTACATAATTGATTATTTTGTGGTGTCTATTTTTCTTGGAAACTAAATACCATTATCATTTACTCGACAAGTTCACAAAGCTAACAATTTTTACTTTTACTCTTATTTTAGTAAACATAATTTATGACATTTTTAGGTCAACCGGTTGATTTTCATGAAACCGGGGATGTCCATGTCCCAGCTGTTCTATTAAAAACATTCCTTCGTGAACTCCAAGATCCAATATTAACATATGATTTATATGAACCAATCACAAGACTGCACTGTAAGTAATATCAACATCTTTTCTATTAACTCACAATAATGGAAAGAAAGAAAAAAATCATCTCATTTCAATGTCACGTTTTGCCGATATTAGGTAAGAGGCAGTTATTAACACATATATACCACCTTCACATGTTGCAGAATGACATGTTATGCAAATTTCTTTACATAGATATTTTAGTGATTTAATCTCATGTATACAAGTCTCAATATAGTATTTGGTTAAAGTATAATAATGTGAATAATTATTGAATTTTATTTTATTTATATTTGTACAGTATTAGATAGTAATAAACAGTTAGTAGAGGTTCAGAGATTATTACGTGAAGAAATGCCAGAAGATAACTATATTGTACTAAAATTTGTTATGCAGTTCCTAACGTTGGTAAGAGTTATTGCCCAAGACTTACTGTCAATAGTAGTTTATGAACATGATAGATACTATCTTTTTTCTCCTTTATTAAATGAAACTTGGTTTATTGCCATATATTGTCCCCATAATATTGATAGATACATAATAGATTATAATACATAAAACACCCTTTTCGGGCAGCATGTAAATTATACATTACAGTCAGCATTCTAAATATATTATAAAGCGGATCAAAAAATACATTAAAAAATGGATCAAAAATACATTAAAAAATGGATCAAAAATACATTAAAAAATGGATCAAAAATATACAAAAAGTGGGTGAAAGTTACATAAAAGTGGATGAATAGTACATTTATATACATTGAGAGAGTATGTACAAAATATAAACCAGAGTTTTGAATATATGTCATATATTCGCTTAAACTAAACGTGAAGAGGTCTTTTGAATTGCTGGTTAAATAATTTGTTTTTTGTTTATATAGAAGTGGGTGCCACATCCATTATTTTTAAAAGCCTTATGCACAATGTTGCCAGAGCAAAAGGCGGGTTAAACATGGATAGATTTGGGTCTTAAACAGTGGCGGATTAAGCTCCACCAAGGCCTGAGGCAGCAGTTGCTGGAGGGCCTATAAGGGCCTGTTTAAAATTGCGTGGGCCTAATTAATTTCGGGTCAGGGCCTATGCGGGTTCCCGTTGGGCCTAAACCACACCCCCTAACATTCATTGTCTATGCGTTTTTAATCGTATCGGACAAATTTAAAATTTTTTTTTTACAAAATCTTTGGGCCTGATGCTGCAGCCTCATCAGCCTCAGTGATAATCCGCTACTGGTCTCAAATATACGACATAGACTCTTTTATCAAGTACACAACCCTCATAAATGTAACTGACAATCATAAATGAAACTGGATAATTATATATTCCTAAACAACATGAGATAAAAGTAGTGCCTTGTAATATGACATTATGAGAAGTCATTTAATTAGCCCATTAGTGATTTTCTCACAAAATAAAAACATAAAAATAAAATCCTCCCTCCTGCATCAATATTTTGATAACCAGAATATTTCTTTGGATGGCTTCAAAATATCTGCTTTTATGGTTGTGATCAAAACGTTTTGTGCTTGTACTTATTATTAACTGTATTTTTCAGGTGGTAGCCAAATCTGATGTCAACAAAATGTCACCAATGAATCTTGCTATTGTGTTTGGTCCAAACCTTGTATGGCCAAAAGGTCAATCTAACCTCCTGTCTTTAAACCATGTCAATATGTTTGCATTGTTTCTCATAGAAAAATTTGACCAGGTCTTTCTTAGATGATGATAAACTTAAAAAACATATATATATACACTATGTAATATATCAATTTGTTTATAGCCATATATATAATGTATTGTTTATTCTATATTTAATATGTGTATAAATAGATTTAGAGGTTTCCCTGTATTAATGTTGTATATATAACAATGTACCTCTAAATATATTTTACATGTAATGTATTTGTAATTCTTTATATTTTGAATAACATTATCAAACAATTGTGGATCTTTTCCATGAAGGGGGGGGGGGGGCTTATGTCGACCTAGCAACTGAATGCAACTGGGAGTAGCTGAATGCAACTGAAAAAAGTCAACCTGAGCGCCTCTTACTACTAGTTGCAGCCAGTTGCACATGTTCAACTTTCTGCAACTAGCTGCAACTAGCCGCAACTAGTTGCAGTCGACATGAGCGTTCTTGCAACTGGAGTCAACTCGTTTCCATGGAAAAAATTATTAAAGAAATATGTCATGTGACTTTATAAAAAAACAAATGGAAGCGAACAAAGACACCAACTTTTCACATTTTGATGATGTCAGCAATACTGTATTAAAATAATTGTAGCAAGACTGACCATGCCTTTGAGTTGCTACTTCTAAGTTATTCACCATTTTGTTGATTTCGTGATGAATATATTAACAGTCTGGTGTTAAGAGGGATCGCTCTCAGCTCCGAATTCAGTTGCTCCCATATATAATCGACATAAGCACTCTTGCAAGTTGCAACTGTCTGCAACTAGTTGCAGTCAGTTGCAAAGTCGACATAAGTCCCGCTTATAGTTATACTGATTCTTGATCTTGAAGGAAAATAAAGTTATACTGATTCTTTTCCATGAAGGAAATTATAAGGTTATACTGATTCTTTTCCTAGAAGAAAAATTGATATGGACATTTATGCTTTATTTATACAGCATTTATTGTCAGCTAGTGTGACCACTTTTGTTGCTTAGGGTTGAGGTCACTATATTTGTGAAAATAATTTGACTCTTTTTTTAAATGTGGTTGTATATTGTCGACACCCTGTCTGGTGGTCCGTCATCTACAATTGCTAGAGGCTAGGTCTAAAGTTAATATTCGATTGACTTTAAATTTATACATAATGTTTGAAGGGACAATACCAAATTAGCCTTATTCTGTCTACTAGATGTTTGAGTGTTCTACCTGTTGTGTAAATTATCCATTACATCCTATTTATCTTGTCTAGAGGGTTCGAAAATATGTTTAAATCCAAGTTTCATTTGAAAGTGTTTACGTAAAGCCTTTCAAACCATGTAGTTGAATTTTTCCAACTTTTTTAATTCTGTGTGTTAAGATAAAATTTGTATCATCAATTAGTTGGAATATTGTAAAATAGTTCAATTTGTTGACCAGAATAATGATTGGGGCATATTTTTCAGTTACAACAAGAGTTGTATTGGGGCTTTAAGGTCATGACTCTCTAGAGGCTAAAGTTAATATCCGATTGACTTTAAATTTATATACAGTGTTTAAGATCATGAGAAGAAGAAGCCTATCGAGTTTCAGCAATTTCCGATTCTTACTGCGACGATTGTGGCCCTTGATCACTTCTAAAAAAAATTTGGATCCTCTCTAAATGCTAAAGTTAATATCCGATTGACTTTAAATTTGTACACCGCGTTTGAGGTCAAAGACAAAGAAGCCTATTGATTTTCATTGATTTCCGATAATAACTCCTAGAGTTATGGCCCTTGATCACTTCAATAAGTCTTCTGGAAGCTCTAGAGGCCAAAGTTAAAGTAGCTACGTCTCTAACTTGATATCATCCAAAATCTTCAACATTGAAAACACGAATTATTTGTCAATTTAAATCAACATTGATACTGTGATCTTACCGGAAAAAGATGGGCTTCTGATATCTATATATAAGACAAAATAAACATTTTACCACAAATCGTGTACCATAATGCGTTTCAGCCCCACTTCTAGCAAGATATTCGAGGAACGAGGCTAGACATATTGCACCAAACCAAACGGCATATGTAGACTGGAATAACCAGACGCTGGAAATTTGCATTCGATTGAGACTGTTGGCTTATTTCACGGAACATAACTGATTTGAATTTAGAGTAAAAGCGGAAACCATTGAATGTAAATCAGTTTATATACATTCATATTACAGTATAATATGAGTTGCGACCCACATATGTCAAATTCTAGGTCCCAAATGTTAGAGATTTAGCTCCTTTAATATCCGATTCACTTTAAATTTATAAAAAGTGTTTAAAGTCATGAGACAAAAAAGCCTTTTGATTATGGCCCCTGATCACTTCAAAAAATATTTTGGATGCTCTAGAGGCTTAAGTTATCTCATTGATTTCAGATTGATAAACATAGTTTAATATGCGACAGCTCTTGTTGACTGCCTGGACGATTGATCTGCTATGGGCGTATGTTTCGTTGCCTGGCAACCTATCCTTTCAAATTTATTCATTATTTAAAGTCAAACTGCCTATTCTAAACTTCCAACGCGGAATACCATTTTCTTCAACAGCTGCAATAAAAGTGTTTGATATAATGAGACATCTATTATAAAGAAAGTAAATTTGGTCTTTTCCTATGTGAATGATAGATTATTAGAATATTTTATAAGTATCTTTAGATCTTATACACGGATTATAATTCTCCAGTTTTGATTATGTATTTGTGTAAATATGAACCTCACATTTAAAAGAGCCTTACTGTGAAAACAAACATATCAACTTCATAAATTTACCACATATGATTATGATGGTTTTTGTCAGACTTTTGTGTACGAATTTCACTATATGGATGTTTTTAAAATTCAGTTGACCTGTAGATTGATTTGAATTGGATTTAATGTACATGTAGATAGTGTTATTTTGTTGTTATCATGAAATGGGTGCTTGGAAGATTATTTCTATGAGTCAGTACAATGTTTTATAAGAGAAATTTATGATAGAAAGTGCTGATCACATTGTATGCTAACCAGGCTACTTTCTTGGATATTTTTCCCCCAAGTTTACCAATTATTTCTACATGAAATGAAAATACATGTATCTTAAATTGATGTTCATTGTGTATTATGGTTATTTCTGCAACTGTTTAGGCAACAAATATACATACTCGAAACAAATTTAAATCATTTCTTTGAATCTCACCCAACTAGTTATACTAGGGATGGGATAAAATATATCGAAATGTTGTGCAGGGTTTTTTTCCTCGGCGAATTGAGCTGAAAAATTCATTTTTTGCAAAAGTTTTGACCAAGCACTATTTTTTTGGTCGGGGATCTGCCATTTTCCAAGATGGAGGCCATTTTCCGGTAAATTTCGGGGTTTTTCCCAGATATATTATAAGCACTTTGAATAGGCCTCCAAGAGTATCCTTTGTAGGGTTTTGGGGTAGACAATTACGAATACAATATAATTTTTCGTTTTCGAAAATCCAATATGGCGGAAATTCAAAATGGCGGCCATTTTCCTTCAAAAAAGAGATGAAAACGTCATTTTGTTTCATAGAATGGTGTTAAAATTAGATTTCACACGAAGTGTAATATGCCCCTCATATGGTTATCGGGGTCGACAAGTGTGGATACAATATATTTTACCCATTTCAGCGATTCAATATGGCGGGAAATCCAAAATGGCGGCCATTTTGTTTAACAAAATTACCCAATGAGTATAAACATATTGGATATAGTTTCTAATATGTCCTTTATATGGTTCTGGGAGTCAACAAACACGAATGTAATATCATTTTTCGATTTCATTAATCCAATATGGCGGATTTATTTATTTCTAGATTTATTTACAAATGGTTATTGTCTAAAAACTTTCAAAAAATGTTTTCAACAACGAAATGTTTCTTTACAACAATTACTGAACCAAATTTAAAAATGTTAATTTGTTTGTAATTTATGTATTTTATGGCATACATACTACATGATGAAGCATATTCAAAGAGTGTTAGGTCAGAATGAACAATAGACATATCTAGGAGAGCACTACTTTTACAGTCTATAACAAAAGTTTAGGGACACCTTGTGAAATTGACTCAATTTTGATTAGATCGAAGAATTCTAAGAGCCAGTTTGACCTAGTGAATGAAACTTTGTATATGCAATCTTGAAAATATGCCCCGTCAACTGACGTTGACGTTTGATACGACGACGTCGCGGTTGATGACGTCACGGCACGATCATGACGTCAACTACCAGTCTCAATAATTTGGCCAATTTGAGTGAATTCGTTCACGAATGGATGAGGACAATATATGATATGTTGTGGATACAACGTGCAAGTGACAGTAGGCTAGGATATTATGTCAGCGTCACAAATTACGTCCAAGGGTCGATTTGAAGTCACCAAAAATGCCGCGAAATTGACCCAGACTCGTTCCCCACTTTGACGTCACACAAAAACTTCGTTGTCACGACTGGTTTTGTTGTCTAGCAATACTGTCAGTACTGTCACGTCCATTGTCACATCGCAAATCTTTACAACATTGTCGAATTTCGACGTTAATGTTGCATTTCGTGGCCAAATGGGACGTAAAGCGTCGCTGGCGGAGGCCCAGCGCGCATAAGCCGTTACATTGAAAGAAGAGGGATACTCGATTCGAAATATTGCTCGTCGGTTATGCGTTAGTAAGACTGCTGTTCACAATGCTGTCCTCAAGTTCAATACTAATGGAAGCTTTTGTGATCGCAAACGTTCCGGAAGACCACGAAATACGACGCAGAGAGACGATCACTTAATCAAATGTGTAGTTCACTGGTCACCGTACAGCTCACTGCCAAAACCTCGTGCTCTTCTGCTACAAAAAGGGGCAAATGTTTTAAACATGACTATCGGTCGTCGTTGGAGTGCCTACAGGTTGAAATCGTACAAGCCAGCTAGAAAACCGTTGTTAACAAAGACAATGAAGATAAAACGCTTGGCATTCGCCATGGAACACCGTTCCTGGACTGTTTCAGATTGGAGTCGTGTGCTGTTCTCCGACGAGTCAATGTTTCAGCAGTTCACGTCTAGGCGGCATTTTGATCGAAGACCGGTAGGCAAGCGTTATGACGAGCGTTTCACGGTGCCTACGATGAAACATCCTCCTAGCGTCATGGTCTGGGGTGCATTTTCTTAAGGCGGTACGGCAGAACTCTATTTTCTTCCCAAGGGGCAAACGATGAATGGACAACGGTATGTAAAGTTACTGGAAGAAAAGTTGCTGCTGCATATGGAGGTCCATACGTGTTCCATCTTCATGCAAGATGGAGCTCCGTGTCATCGCTCAAAGTTTGTCAGTGACTTCCTGAAGACGAAAAAGATTCGGGTGCTCGCATGGCCCGGTAACAGTCCAGATCTTAATCCGATCGAAAACCTGTGGAAAATGATGAAAGACCATGTCGCAAGAAGACTGCCGTCAAACATGAATGAACTTATGAATGCAATAAAATTGACATGGATTAATATTTATAAGGAATATTGCCAGACGCTGGTCAACAGTATGCCACATCGTGTGGAAGAAGTGATTGCCAGTCATGGAGGACATACCAAATATTGAAGTTGCAGTCGTGGTGGAGCCAGCAATATGAACTCCTCAGTAACAATATCAAATATTCGACAAATTGTTCTTTTCATTGATGAAATAATCATATAAATATAATAAAGAAAATTGAATTCCATGCCTTTCGTTGATATGTCTCAAACGAATGGGGATAGTGCTTGGTTTACTTTCATCTAAAATATTTGTCATAAACATCGTTTCTGAAGTGAGCTATTATTTTTTTTTTGTAACCTGGAACACATTACATATTAACATTATTGATGACTTCACAATCGACCCTTTGACTTCAAATGTGATCCTGACACTTGCACGTTGTATCCACAACATACCATATATTATTCTCATCCATTCGTATCTTCCTACAAGCAGTGAAAGAATTCACTCAAATTGGCCAAATTACGGAGGTTGGTCGATGACGTCATGATCGTGCTGTGACGTCATCAACCGCGACGTCGTCCTGCCAAATGTCAACGTCAGTTGACGGCGCATATGTTCTATGTCGCATATACAAAGTTTCATTCCAGTGGGACAAACGGGCTTTTAGAATTCTTCGATCGAATCAAAATTGAGGCAATTTCACAAGGTGTTCCTAAACTTTTGTTATAGACTGTAGTAAAGTATCAACATCTCTAATAAATTTAGTTTCTGGCTTTACCACGTCCTTTATCGCCTGTTTCAATTCGTGCATCGTAAAGTTTTGACATCTGTATGTACCATTCGATGTTTTAACTCTTCTCTTTTGACGAATATCTGGTGCGCAAGTCATTCTTAAATATTGTATTTCCAGGAGTTGTTTTTCACTCAATTTGTTGAGCATCCTGATAACTGACACAGTAATTGGACCACCATGTCCCTTGCATGATTCTAATACCTCAAGCATTTTTAAGCATTTCTTTTTTTTTAGTTCCTCCCTTCTTTTTAGTGCCAATTGCCTGGCGACTTTAACTGTGGCAAGAAAGTTCTTCTCTAGCTTTTTAACTTTATTCACTGCATCTGAACATCTAGCCCACTTCCACTTGTTACGTTACTCCTTGGTTTCTAGATTTGTAAATTCCTGCATTACTAATAGTCCGTTTGAAGCGACGATCATTTTCTTTGAATGAGTTTCTACACTCATCATTCCACCTGACACTTTTATTTTATTATCAAGCCGCGCGAAATTAGACTCATAGCCTAGGTTTGTGAGTGGTGCCAGCTCCAATTTTTGTATATCACAAGTACTTTCATCATTACATCAGCGAGTAGACTTCGGCGCAACACTGAAACCAGTCATTCTGTACGAAGGTCGAGACTGCCAGGACCAGACGGTTTGCGTTACAGTCAACTACACAATCAATTTTTTTTATTATATTGTCCTTTTTATTTAAATACAATTTTTCCAGTTCTGCAATACGCTCGAAACAATTTGATATGAATCCCTTGAATCCAGTGCTATCACCACCCAGTGTCGCAATCCATTCCTTGAATTCATTATATAATGACAGGGAATGGGCCGCATTACTTGGTGACAATAGTTAAGTGATTGCGATGAGCGCAACTGTATGTACACTAGATCCAGCATTCTTCAATAATTTGTCGTATTCAATTAACTTTTCTACTCCAATTCTCTGCTCTGAATCTCTGAATATTTTGTCGATGCCGTAGTCTATTCCAAGTACCAAATGTGCGCAACATTTAAGGACTTTCTCATCGGTGATGCCCAGATTTTTTAACATTCTAGCACGATCGGACATCCAAAAGTCAATTTGGGATTTTATATCCTGTTGTATCCGCTAGTATTGCAAGACATTGCATCTTATATGTGTACGCATCAGCAGCATCTTTTCCGGAATGGGACACATTCTCAACATATCCCGTAGACGTAGTTTTCGTTCATTTGTTCCGCTTATTGTGATGTGATTCGTTTTGATGTCGAATTTCTTATGACCTGCAGCTTTAGTGGTGTCATCAAGACCAACTGTAATGACGGCGTCACCCTTTTCAGTGAGTTCTTTTGCAACTACAGTGGACTCTTGTCACATCCGATGTCTGATCACTCCGGATTTCTGTGACATCCGACATTATTTTCATGTCCCGATTTATTTCCTTATTATTTCAGCCCCCCAAAAAGTCCGGATTCTGTCAGGTCCGGATTTTGACAACAATTAGCCGTCCCGTCATTATAATTTCCGTTGATTGGACACCGTATAATCCGTCCTTCAAACGGTGGGTGTGAAGCACCCAATTATCCGTGAGATTAAAATTCAATGGGTGTGAAGCCACAAAAGATTAACAAGTAAACAAGCAATTACCAATCAATTATCTATGAGATTAAAACTCGCTATACGGCGCCGGTCTGTGTTGATTACTTTGATAAGTTTAATCTCTTATACGGCAGTTATGACAAATACAGTACTCAAGAATTTTCTCCCGAATTTCACACTCGTAAAAATATTCCAACCTAGCACATGTTAGAAACATTCGTTGCGCATGCCGATTAACCCTGAATGACCTAGAAGTTTGGTCACTCGACCCGAGTGACGTGGAATTCAGTTCTGTCAGTTCGACGATCACCAATCATTTATCTATGAGATTAAAACTCACTAGCGCCGGCTTGTGTTGATTAATTTGATAATTTTAATCTCTTGTACGTCAGTTTGTGACAAATTCTCAAGAATATCCACGAATTTTCTCCCGAATTCACAATAGTAAAATATTTCTATCTAGCACATGTTAGAAACATTGGTTGCGCATGCCGATTGAACATTAAAGATCTAGAAGTTTTGTCACCCAACAGACCGAATGACGCGGAATTCAGTTCTGTCAGTCTGACGACGAAGATGGTGTGAATAGAATTTTGACGTAATTAAACACAACGTACAGGTTTCGGCTGCAGGGTTGGATGAGATATTTATATATCTAGTCGATCACGCGTTGTAGCCTGATTGTCATTATTTTTGGGATTGAGAACGTTGAATCGAGTTCGCCCATTATCAATGAGCACGTGATAGCAAAGACAAGAATGCGTTCAACCGAAGACAGCCAAGAAGATGAATTAACGACAGACTTGACCTATTCCAAATGCCTGTTATGTTAAATGCAATAGAAATTAATGTAATAAAATTTGGAAAGTACAGAAAAGTTTATAATTTTTTAAAGGGAAAAGCATTCTGGTGATTCGAAGCTACAATATAAAAAATACTTCCGGTTTTCGAAGTTACAGTATTTCCCGTTTTGGAGAAAACCCGGTAATCCGACACTCTGTACGATCCGACATATTGTAACGATCCCGTACGATGTCGGATGTATTTCTTAATTGAGGTATGATGCATCTTATAGATAGTTTTGTAAACATTTCCTGGAGGGCATGACATATGTGCGGTCCATTGAGCCTGTGTGATGTTTTCGTTTAAGATTTGTAGAGCATGAGTAGACATCACAATCTTTGTCATCAGAACTACAACCATTATATTGTGCAGACTTACTCCAATTTTGTCCAAAGTCAGTATTAGCCAAGTCTATCGTAATCCTAAAAAGGTCACCCGTAGTTACTTTATACCGGGCTAGACACGAGACCAAACATCGCATCAATGGTCCGTTTAAAATTTTAAAACTCGTTCGATTTTTCACATCAGGAAAGGCTTCTGGTTTCGAATCTACAGCGGGCACATGGTTGGAACTACGTGAATTATAGATATGCCGAGGCGTAATATACTCTTGAGTTTTCTGAGTCGTTTCAAAATTTAGATCACTCACCACAGCACAGTCTTCAATACCCTTTAAAGCATTCGCAACTTCTTTCATATTGATATTATCTTGTTCTTCATTTAATTTTTCTTGTTCTTTATGTTTCATTATTTCGACTGCTTGTCTCTGCTCTAGCCTTTGTCGTTGTTTGATCCAGTTTCTTGGAACAATAGTAGTGCACCGTGCAGTATAAGAACCTTTACAATTATCTTCATAGAAAGCTACATCATTTTGAGTCATATGAACCCCATGTTCACATTCCAATTGTTTTTCATAATTAGGGTTCACGGTGCGTATATCGTACGCTTTAGTAGTCATTTTTTCCTTGAAAGATTGGGCTTTGGTGAAGAGAAAATCCAACTTCGTATTATTAGCACGATGTTTTGTCTCTGTTTTGCGCATTTCCTTAAATTTATCGTAGTCCTCCTTTATCCTTTTTGCGACAGTTTTTCAGACAATAGATACACATTTTTACTAATCCAATCTGTTCTTACTTCAGCAGTTACAATTTTACTAGCGTCTTCTCGACTGACAGTTTTTCTACCTTTCACGGGCTCCCTGCAAAGTGACACCATGCGTCCTATTAAATAAGCACCGATCGGCAATTTCGCACCTGATACATATTCCTTCTGTTCATTATAGGACTCACCAAATAAATATCTTTTCAAGTCAGAACTTCTGCACTCCCATGTTCAAGAAATCACAATAAAAAGGTTCACATAAAATGAGGAAATACTTTGTCGGATAACATAGAATATGTTATCTTATCATGGCCGAATCGCACCTGACGTTAATTTACGTCACGGTTGACGTAGTACTGTGACGTCATTTTGTATTTTTGTCATCGTATCACGGAAATTCACGTTGTCGACTCCCAAAACCAAAGGACCTAGGCCTATTAGAAAGTATATTATAATATATTTATATTCCTTCGGTAAATTTTCCGCCATTTTGTTAAACAAAATGGCCACCATATTGAATTTCAGCCATCTTGGATCACTTAGATTGATAAAATATAATATATCTGTACTTGTCGATCCCGAAAATGCTAAAAAGGACATAGTACACGGTATATATATTTAATTGTATATTCCATCGTAAAAAAAATAACATTTTTTGCCAATTTGTGAAAGAAAATGGCTGCCATATTGGATTTCCAAAAATGAAAAATTATATTGTATCTGTGTTTGTCGACCCCAATAACCCTGTAAAGGACACACAAGAAGGCCTATTCGAAGTGTTTGAAATATAATATCGTGAAAAAAAAATTACCGGAAAATGGCCGCCATCTTACAAAATGGCCGATCCTCGACCGAAAATATAGCGCTAGGTCAAAAAATTTACAAAAATCCAATTTTTCAGCTTAATTCGCCTAAGACCTGCTGCTCATTTTAATTTAGGAAAATACCTTGTCATTGTCACATCCCTAGTTATACTCAAAAAGTGCATTGAAGAATCAAAGATAATTGCAGTTCCTTCAAACTCGTATATTTTTTAACAATTTCTCCCTAGAATCTCTTGTGTATAGGAAATTAAATAAAAAGTCTGAAAAATGTATAAAATATGGTTGAAATTATTGAGTTTTAATAATATAAAATTGATGGGAACTTTCGCAGTAAACAGTGTGTTAATTTTGTAAAGTCTATCTATTTTATTGTAGTTATTGGTAGTAATATTTTTCTTGCTTTTTCATTGAATTGAAATAGATGGCAACTGTTATTTCTAGATAAAAAGATATATTTATTTGTGTCTGTATTTATTTCAGATGTTCTATGTTTCTTTAATGTAAAATAAAATGTGAGCTTTTATTTACTTAAACTTGCATCATGCAAGACCTAAGTCTTCCTATTGCAGGTCTTTCTTTATGCCCGCAATCTTATCTAAATTATTAATTAGACAGTAATTAACTTCTCCAGAGCATACTCAACTCTTGATGTCAAGGCTAATTTTTGATATAGACTGGATTAGAATCCTATATGCTGCTTAACGCTCATTGATAATCAAATCAAAACAATGGATAATTAAGACTATGCTTTTTAACGTACAAACTTTAGTAATGATGAACAAGGCTAGACAGAAATTTTCAAAGCTGATATCTCCATTCAAAGTGGATCAACTTGACTGAATTTTTCAACAAATTACCTTTACATTATCCCTTTTGAACTATTATAGTAACATCTGTCAGCTTTTTATCTAATCTCTCATAATGTATCTTTAATGTAGATAGTTGCCTGTACACTATCTGTGTAACTACAGTATTTGCTTGTCCATACCCTATGTAACCTAAGTGCATTCAATGCATTTACAAAATTATATACATGCAACTATATTAATAACCATGAAGACTAATTCATATACATTTGATTAATCATAGATAGTGTACTTTTAATTTAAATACATTTTCTGGCAATAGATGTTAATTGACTATATATAGCATAGGATTTTGATACATTAATTATATTGGGCTTTTGGCCGCCAAATAAAGACTTCAGAGAATTAATTTCAGTGAAAATAATCTGTAATGAAATTTAAGATAGTTTGCTTGTATATTATTCTATAAGCTAGTGCAGGGGGACTGCGCCACATATGATTTGCATAAAGAGCAAATATAACGACAAGACATCATACTCAGAAACAGCAAACAAAACAAACAAAAAAAAAATTTCAAAAAAGAGTGAATGGATCCGGGGGCTAGCCGTAAGCGTCCACTGCGCTGTACAGTCCCGGGTCTGAAGCAACACAGACTTCACTCAAAATTGAACACATTTCACTCGTACAAGAAAACGCACAAACAACCGAACACAAAGAAAATAGAGACCGCCTCAGGAGGCAGTTGTCTGCTAACTGAATGCTGTGACGTAAATACGTCGTAATGTTATCAATGACGTCAATAGAATATCTTAACAAAAAGGGCGATAATCAAGATTTAATAATGCTAAAAGCTATAAGTTTAAACAACCAATCAGAATTTTTAAGTTGTATAATTGCACAAAACATAATACTAAATACCCCATACAAGCAATGCAAAACAGGAATGTAGAAGAAAGCATACAATGTAAGTGTATTTATGAAGTCATAAAATAATAACAATAAGGGTGATAATCCAAACAGGGTTACGTAACTATACAAATTAAACTAAATTAAATTGGATAATATGTACTCGGTTATATACTTATAAGAAATGTTAAACTTGGTATATTGATGAAACGGAAGTTTCGAAATTTCTTTAAATATGCTTAATTGTGTACCCCCTTTGGCAGTGCATTTCAAAAACAGGGATTTTATTCGGGAAAGAAACAGTTCTTTATTGTTACATACGGTCAAAAATCGTAATGCCTGTGAATAGAAAACATTATATAGTGTTGTATCTGGTATGTTACTATAAATTGACGGATATTTTACTACTTCAAAACCGAATTTGTCCGTTTTGTCGAAAATACCAACATTAAATTTATTGTTAATGATATTGATGTCCAGGTCAAGAACAGATGCAATTTGGGTGCCGGAATTTTCTTTATTTAATATTAGTTCAGGGGGATATATTTCACTTTTATATTTATTGAAATTTCCATTATCATTGATGGGTGTTATGTCATCAATGTAACGGAAGGTGTAGTTGAGACTTTTAGCTACTTTGTAATCTGTTTTTCTTTTATGGTCCTGAAAGTAGAATTCATATTTATGTAAATGTGCATTTGCCATAAATGGGGCGGGGTCAGTTCCCATTGGTAAACCAATAGTTTGCTGTATTATCTGATCCCCAACCTCAAATATGGCATTGTCAATGAGAAAATGTATTATGTTTTGAAATTTTTCTTTATCAAAAATTACAGTTTCGACATTGCGAGGTTTTATGGTCCATCTAGCATCTTGAGAGTAAATGGCCATCAAGTGTCTGCCTTTTCCGAAAGCTCCATTAAAGGCTTTATCTACAAACCAATCCAAATTAGTTTTAAGATCTGCATGTTGGAGCATAGTATACAAAGTAGAAAAATAGAACGTTTCTATTGTTTTTTGCATTATCTTTATTATTGATTTTATCTATAGTCTCTACTATAGGTTTATTTTTATCAATAATGAAAAAACTATTAATACCAGTGTAATTTCGAAGTGTTTTGCACCAAATTGCATGTTGGGTTTGGCATAATTTAAGGCCTTTGGTGATTGTCTGCGCAAGAGGTTTTGTCTGGCAAACACTGGAGGATATTATATATCTAAATTATACTGGGTTTTTATGAAATTTGGGTATCGAATAAATGTACGGTAGTGCATCAATTTTCACATTGTCTTTAATATCATTACTCCTGTTAAAAGAGCATTGGTTGTGCAAAATATCTTGTTTAGTTAAATCCGTAATGCATTTATAAGTGTCATTATTTGTGTTGGGCCAGAGTCCAACTTCAGTCAGAATATTTTTAATATAGTACTTTTTACAGATAAAAGCAATGTTATTACTGGCCTTATCGACAGGTGTTAGAACAAATCTCCCTTGGAGAGTGGCAAGACACTCAAATGCAGATGCATTTTTTTGAACCTCTGGTGGCGGGTGTCTTGGTTTAAGTTTGATATATTTGATTCTTTTTGACAAGAGATCAAACACAGTATTTTCCCACTCTTCAAAAGACTCAACAGGTGCACGAAATTTATCAGACCAGGCTACAATGCATTTCCTAATTTGGGATTTGAGATCATTATGTAATTTTTTAAAATTAGTTCTATTTGGCTGTTCCCGAAATTGTGGTCCCAATCTGAAGAGATTTCTAAGATTTTTGTCTTCGATAATGTCAAAGTTTCCTGTCAGTATATGGTCATGAAATGTATCTTTAAAGGGAGAGTTGGTGCATTGACATGTAGTATTATCGTAATTTTCAATAAATTCTTGTACGTTTAGGTTTTCGATAGTTTCATGGTAGTTAAATATTTTATTACGGATAGGAGGTAAAAATTTGTATACGACTGTAGGTGAAATTGTAGGAATAGTACCTGGTATAGATTTTATAACTGAACGGTCTCTGAAGATTCTATTCAGTCCAATGTCTTGTATATGTTTATCCGTGAAAAGGATTTTACATAGCACATCAGGTTTTTTCTTATGCACTTTATTAGGCTGTATCGAATAATTGGGTGAAAATTTACTGTTTATCAAATCGGTAATAACATCGTAGTATTGAGGAAGAAAGCGTTCATTAAGTTGATTAGAATGGATGATGTCCTGTATGAGGACACCGAGTTTTTTAGCTGTAGACTTTTCAAAGTGTGTACAATTTGTCGGGCTAAGTTCAGTACACAGGCAGCACAGGACAATTTTTCAGAAGTATGGCATTGGCATACAGAATACAATTCATTCAAAATACTTTCCGGGTCTTTTTGAAATTTCGACTTTTTTATGGAACGTTTTTTATTATGAAAATTTTGGTCAAGTTTTTTGTAACAATTTCTGGTAATCAAAGTGTTTTCATCGCGATTATTGTAATCGGTGTTTTTGAATCTATCATTGAGACCATAAGGAAAAATGGTCTGTAATTTGGTAATCCAAGTTTCCTCTGCATAAGTTCTTTTTTGAGTAACAGCAGGGTCAATTTTACCATTGGCGAGGTGCCCTGAACCGGGAAGTTTTTCAATTACCTGTAAACTGTACCCAAAATCCTTACAAGGACTATTTTTATACGCCCACATTGAAATGTGGTCGTATATTGCCGTCGCCCCTGTCCGTCCGTCCGTCGGTCCGTCCGTCCGTCGGTCCGGCGTCCACAATTGCTTGTTAAAATGTTGATATAATAATTTATGTGCATTTTTAGATTTTCCTGCAGATCTATGACCATTAAACCTCGTTTTACAAGACTTGTTTCCCCAACATACTGTAATCTGCAGTAATTGCAGGTTAATAAATATGTTAAATTTTGCGTATTGCAATTAATGTTGATATCTGTAGAAACATGGTAGCATCTACCAGTAACAGAGCTACTAAAAGTGTGGGCTTCATTGTAATCAGTACACAATTTACATTGTCTATAGTGACAAGCACCGATAGACGGTTGACAAAATTCACAGTTTACATATAAATTATTAGAATTATCAGAATTTAATAGGTTACCCTTATGGGTAATTTGTTTTGTCAAGTTAGTCGAAATTCCTCCCCCGCAGCCAATTCACAATGACAGTACTACCATGTATATCTTTTTTTATACACCCACATTTTAATGTAGGCATATTATGTTGTCACATCGCCTATCAGTCTTGTCAACAGTTGACTGCGATAATGGCTACAGTTTTTAACATATTTTTCTCAAATATGGTGTAAAGCACTGTTGTGAGAGGATGAACCCTATCCATGTTCAGCATTCAAATACCCTCTGCTCCAGTTACAATCCACCCATCCCCTTCCTAAAAAAAATTGAGAACTGGACATGGTACAGAGACTACAGTTTTTATACGCCCACATTTTCATGTGGACGTATTATGTCGTCGCCCCTGGACGTCCGTCCGTCCGTCGACAATTGTTTGTGGACCCTCTACAGGTCACAATTCTTGTCCGATTTTGACGAAACTTAAAACACAGCTTTATCCCCAAAAGATCTCGGCTGCTTTCGATATTGGCATGTATCGGATCGAAACTTCATGGATTATGGCCCCTGATTGTACGAAAAATCACGTTTTTAGCTTGTGGACCCTATAGAGGTCACAATTTTGAGCCAATTTTAAAGAAACTTGACGTGCATGTTTATAACCCAAAGATCTTGGTTCCTTTCGATATTTGCGCATATCGGAACGTAATTTCCTGAATTATGGCCCCTGATTGTCCGAAAAATCACCTATTTTAGCTTGTGGTACCTCTGGAGGTGACAATTAGTATCCGATTTGAAAAACCGTTCGATTATATCACCGTTACACCCTAAGGAAGGTTGAGTTCGAATTTCGGGAAAATCGGACCAAAATTGCCATACAAAATGGCAGCCGTTTGTACGCGAATACTGTTAAAAAATGGTATATCAAGGTTGTGGACCCTGTAGAGGTCACAAGTTTAATTCGATTTTGATGAAACTTGAGATGCATGGTTAGAACCCAGAGATCTTGATTCCTTTCGATACTTGCGCATATCCAATCGTAACTTCCTGAATTATGGCCCCTGTTTATACGCAAAATCACCTTTGTTTAGCTTGTGGCTCCTCTGGAGGTCACAATTATTATCCGATTTGAAAAACGTTTAATTATATCACCGTTACACCCTAAGGAAAGTCGAGTTCGAATTTCGGGAAAATCGGACAAAAATTACCATACAAAATTGCCGCCGTTTGTACGCGAATACGGTTAAAAAAATGGTATATCAAGGTTGTGGACCCTGTAGAGGTCACAATTTTAATTCGATTTTGATGAAACTTGAAATGCATGATTATAACCCAAAGATCTTGGTTCCTTTTGATATTTGCGCATATCGGATCGTAACTTCCTGAATTGTGGCCCCTGATTTTCGAAAAATCCCCTATGGTCCCTCTGGAGGTCACGATTAATATCCAATTTAAAAAAAAAATTGACTCTATCACCATTACACCCTACGGAAGGTTGAGTTCGAATTTCTAGAAAATCAGACCATAATTGCCAGACAAAATGGCTGCTGTTTGTACGCGAATAGTGCTGTGGGCCCTGAAGAGGTCACAATTTTAATTCGATTTTGATGAAACTTAAAATGCATGTTTATAACCCAAAGATCTTGATTCTTTTTGATATTTGCTCATATCAAATTGTAATTTAATGAATTATGGCCTTTGATTGTAGGAAAAATGGCTTTCGGTATTGCTTGTCCTCTATTCATCTATCGAAAATGTGGGCGTATCCTGCCTGGCAGTGCCAGCTTACTATCTTTAACTCCTTTTGGAAATTGGACATTAAAGGTAATTATGAACCCTATTGATTTTCAGGGATCCGCAACCTTTTGTTCTGTAGGTATGAAAGCAACAGCGGCTACAGTTTTGGTGTCAGCGTTAGGACTAAGAGGATGAATCCTATTGATGTTTAGCATTCTAGACCTTTCTGTTCCAGAAATATATTGCATATCTGAAAAAGCTTTTGAAAACAATAGAGATCAGACTTCTTGGGATCCTTATCAACATCTAATTAATCCATTTAGACATGCTACTGTCTAGGGTTATCTTTTTTTATACGCCCACATTTTCATGTTCGGGTCGAAACTTCATGGATTATGACCCCTGATTGTACGAAAAATCACGTTTTTAGCTTGTGGACCCTATAGTTTTCACAATTTTAAGCCAATTTTGATAAAACTTGAAGTGCATGTTTATAACCCAAAGATCTTGGTTCCTTTCGATATTTGAGCCAATCGGAATGTAATTTCCTGAATTATGGCCCCTGATTGTCCGAAAAATCACCTATTTTAGCTTGTGGTCCCTCTGGAGGTGACAATTATTATCCGATTTAAAAAACCGTTCGATTATATCACCGTTACACTCTAAGGGAGGTTGAGTTCGAATTTCGGGAAAATCGGATCAATATTGCCATACAATGGCCGCCGTTTGTACGCGAATACTGTTAAAAAATTGTATATCAACTTACTGGATTATGGCCCCTGATTGTCTGAAAAATGCCCTATGCTCCCTCTGGAGGTCACGATTAATATCCAATCTAAAAAAAACGTTTGACTCTATCACTATTACACCCTACGGAAGGTTGATATTTAATCTCTAGAATATCGACCATAATTGCCAGACAAAATGGCCGCCGTTCGTACGCGAACAGTGTAAAAATATGGCATATTAAAATTGTGGGCCCTGTAGAGGTCACAATTGTAATTCGATTTTAATGAAACTTGAAATGCATGTTTATAACCTAAAGATCTTGATTCTTTTCGATATTTGCGCATATCAAAATTGTAACTTAATGAATTATGGCCTTTGATTGTAGGAAAAATCACTTTCGGTATTGCTTATCCTCTATCCATCTCTCGAAAATGTGGGCGTATCCTGCCTGGCAGTGCCAGCTTACTATCTTTTCTTTGAGACATAGCTGTTGTGGGCATATTTCCACGCTTTGTGTGGCTATCTTCTTTTTGTTCTTTCTTTTTTTTTAAAACTCGATTCAAGAAACATTATTTCTTGTCTGAGTGTATAAAGAATTAATTGCATATAAGATTTATATTGCTCAAGTAGTATAATAGATAGCCATAAACACACTTATTGTTAGAATTTAAAATGAAAGAAGCTTAAAATAGCTACTTTTGTACATTATTCGTCTGAAAGACTATTGTTTTTACTAAAATTATTATTATTATTAAGCTTTCGTGTGTATTTACATATGAAAGCTTATTGTTTCTATTAAGATTATTATTCTTCCTATTATTATTATTTTTTTTGTGTGTTTTATCCACAAATCGGATTTCTCAGAATCTACCCATAAGATCTTTCTGAAACTTTTACCTACCCCCCCCCCCCCCAAAAAAAAACCCAAATGGGTGGTGGCTGTTGGGTAAATATATTTTCAAAACGTTTTTCGCATCCGAAATTACCGAAATGCATTTGACCTACTTTGCTGTAACTTTGTGACTTTTTAACCTATTTTACTAATTCTTTTTTCTTTGATTACCTTGTAACCTTTACTTCAAATCTGCACTTTGGGATTTTCGAATTTCGAAAATTCGTCGCTGTGATTTCGAACCGGAAGTTAAATCAAAAAGACAACTTATTTAATAGTTGCACGATTTTTATGAAATTTGGTATGTAAGTAGATCTCGCTCATGGGACTTTAAAAATGTCATTAAAAAATTTCTAAATTATCTCCCCTTGGTGATATTAAGGATCAAAGTTTTTTTTTATAAAAATCGACGAAATATAGGTCAGATTGCCTTGAAAATTTTATACTAGCCCAAACCGGAAGTGCAACCATATTGAAATGTGAAAATCAATACTCCTATGTTGATATTTTACTTACAGACAAAGCAATTATATTTTCTGAATCCGTTTAAAAAATCCGAAAAACTGCCGGGAATAGAATTTAGATTTTTGGCAAATGATGGACGCCATTTTGAATTGAAAATGAGAACAAGTCGAATGCATTTGACCAACATTGCTAAAACGTTGTGACTTTTTATACGCCCACATTGAAATGTGGTCGTATATTGCCGTCGCCCCCTTCCGTCCGTCGGTCCGTCCGTCCGTCCGTCGGTCCGGCGTCCACAATTGCTTGTGGACGCTCTAGAGGCCAAAGTTAATATTCAATTGACTTTAAATTTATACACAGTGTTTAAGGTCATGAGACGAAAAAGCCTATTGATTTTCAGCGATTTCCGATAATAACTGTCAGAGTTATGGCCCTTGATCACTTAAAAAAATCTTGTGGACGCTCTAGAGGAGAGGCCAAAGATAATATCCGATTCACTTTAGATTTATACACAGTGTTTAGGGGCATAAGACGAAGAAGCCAATTGATTTTCAGCGATTTTCGATAATAACTGGCTAAAGTTAATAACCGATTGACTTTACATTTATACACAGTGTTTAAGGTCGCGAGACGAAGAAGCCTATTGATTTTCAGCAATTTCTGATAATTACTGTCAGGGTTATGGCCCTTGATCTCTTTTAAAAATCTTGTTGACGCCCTAGAGGCTAAAGTTAATAACCGATTGACTTTAAATTTATACACAGTGTTTAAGGTCATAAAATGAAGGAGCCTATCGATTTTCAGCAATTTCCAATAATTACTGTCAGAGTTATGGCCGTTTATCACTTAAAAAGAGGCTAAAGCTAATAAGCGATTGACTTTGAGTTTAAATTTATGCACAGTATTTAAGGTCATGAAACAAAGAAGCATATGGATTTCCAAGGATATCCGATAGTTACTGCCAGAGTTATTACCCTTGATCTCTTCAAAAAACCTTTTGAACGCTCTAGCGGCTAAAGTTAATATCCGATTGACTTTAAATTTAAACACAGTGTTTAAGGTCACGAGACGAAGAAGCCCAGGGATTTTTAATAATTACTGCCAGAGTTATGGCCCTTGATCACCTCAAAAAATATTGGGAACATTCTTGTGGCTAAAGTTGATATCCGATTGACTTTAAATTTATAAACAGTGTTTAAGGCCACGAGACGAAGAGGCCTAGGTACTCTGAAATTTTCAAGGTGATACTTGTTCAAGACGTTTGTTCTTGGCACCTGCTGTTGTTTGTTTTTTTTTAAAAGCTAATTTACGGTTTCAAACTATATTTAGATCCTTAACTTCGCGAGTTTTCGACCAATTTTAATATTCTTTTTCTTGTGATTTTCTTTAAGATACTTGGTATAATCAATCGATGGCATGTGATGATGAATATGAAAGCTTTCATATCTGATTGGGACAGTAACAGATCTAGTTATTTATTATTATTTTTATTTTTTTTTGGGGGGGGGGAGCCTATTTCTCAGTGCCTGTACCAGATACCGACTTGGGCCGTATTTTCTATCATGTAACCATGTGGTTGCCACTCCTTAGACCACATTTGAAACTTCTGCGCAGACCGGAAGTGGCCCAATTTTGTGCGGTGCTAAAAAATTATAAAACGGCCGTAGATTCGTCAATTCTGTACCCATTGTCGTACAAATGACATTTTCGGAAACACCAAATCTTTTCCCGGATGATAGCAGTTGAATATTTTGAAATTTCGAAACTTCGTCATTGACTTATTGCGTTCGAAAAATGAAAAAAAATTTAAGAGACAATTTTTTGTCTATTTTCAAAATTTTCAAATTTGACCTACATTTTTAGATACCTGACGCCAATTCGATTCCAGAAATATAAGTTTCATTCCGAGTTATCGCCATTTTTTTTTCGAATTTTTCTGCAAATTTTGTAACCCTTATATTTTTTTGAAAGCCTCAATCGATGTTTCTGAAACTACTGGAACATACAGCCATATGGTCAGACCAACGGATAAAGCAATTTCAAACAACAATCTTTAAACCGGAAGTAGTCGAAATAATGGCCGATATTTAGAAAAAAACGCAAAAATGAATGCTTTTGGGGAAAACATGATTTCTCAGTCCCATATCAACGGATTAAAACGATTAAGGTATTTTAGGGTTCCTTTAGAATTGCAAAATGTGGCACGCTAAAAATGAAGTATTTTCTGATTTTTAGCGTTTTTGGACGCCTGTATCTCGAAAACTTAAACTACAATTTTTTTTTAACTTTTTCTATTGAGGGTCCATTCAATAGTCTTGTGAATTATGCCATCCAATAAGACTTTGGAATGTCTGGAATACGATAAAAGAGGGACTGAAAATCGAAAAAAGTCGAAAAATCGTCAAATTTTGGAAAATGCTCAATTATTTATTTATTTTAACAGATAGCTGACCTAAATCCGATTCTAACGATGTATAACATGTATTAAAATACTGAAATTTAATTTCCGATATTTTGATATTTTTCGCACTTTTACACATAGGATTTCTCAGGTGTATTTGATCTGATTAGATAATGTAACATATCTTTACAGAGCCCTGTGGCTATTTAATTGTCCAAACCGGTTATTAGAACTATCTCGAAAATAATCACCATACCGGAAGTATTCAAAAAATGAAAAAAAAGGTTTTAAAAAATGCGCTCTTGCAAAAAGCTGAATTTCTCGGTCAGATATTACTGGACCAAAAGAGGTAAAATGTCTTTGGATAGCCCTATTAATAGACTATTATATGGCATCTCAGTGGTACGATTTCGATAGTTAAGATTTTCCGTTTTCGGAGCCTTTTTAGAAGCCTTTTTCTCGAAAAGGACACCTACGATTTTTCTGAAACGTTTTTTAACGCAGAATCCTGATGGTGGTCTGTGACGTGAATCCATAAGTAAAAGGTTTGAAATAATATAAGGGGTCGAAAATGGCCTCAATCTTTGAAAAAAGTTGAAAAATCGTTAAATTATTGAAAATATTCTTTCATTTATCATTTTTACAAACAACTACTGAATAGATGTTTCTGACACTTCTGGTACAGAAAGATATCTATACAAACAACTTGTTAAAACTATCCCGGCAAAGATCCAAAATCCAGAAGTAGTCGAAAAAATATCAGACACTTGGGGAAAAAACACACACAAAAAAAGAAAATACAGTAAAAAATTGGAACTCCTTGCAAAAATCGCCATTTCTCAGCCGGGTGTCACTGATTCAAAACAATTAAAGTATCGTTTTCTAGATCGATGATTTGGCTATTTTATGACATACTTCCTGTCTGATTCCTGAAAGCCGATTCGGTGCTGCTTGCAGGTCTAGTTATTCTTATTATTTCGGATTTTCGAAAATTTGTCGCTGTGATTTTGAACCGAAAGTTAAATCAAAATTACAACTTCTTTAATAGTTTCACGATTTTCATGAAATTTAGTATGTAAGTAGATCCCACTCATGCGACTTGAAGAAATTAAGGATCGAAATTTTCAAAAAAATCGACGAAATATAGGTCAGATTGACTTGAATTTTTTTTCAGCTACTAGCTACGACACTACCGATTTGTACACAAAAAATGGAGTTTGTAGCCCAAACCGGAAGTGCCACCATATTAAAATATGAAAAATCCCTAAGGCTTTTTTGATATGTTTTTTACAGACAAGGGAATTATATTTTCCGAATCCCTTAATTAACGCCGAAAAACGCTCACGAAAAGAATCTTGATTTAGGTCAACTGATGGACGCCATTTTGAATTGAAAATGAACAATAGTGTGACCAACTTGACAACTTCTTTAATAAATCCACGATTTTCATGAAATTTAGTATGTGAGTAGATCTCAACATTGCGACTTTAAAAATGACTTAAATTATCTCCCCTTAGAGAAATTAGGGATCATAATTTTCAAAAAAATCGACGAAATATAGGTCAGATTGCCTTGAAAAAAATATTTTGTACAAGCTATGATACTACCGACTCGTACACAAATAATGGAGTTTGTAGCCCAAACCGGAAGTGCCACCATCTTAAAATGTGAAAAATCCCTAAGACTGTTTTGATATTTTATTTACAGAGAAGGGAGTTATATTTTCCGAATCCCTTAATTAACGCCGAAAAACGCTCGCGAAAAGAATTTTGATTTAGGTCAACTGATGGACACCATTTTGAATTGAAAATGAACAATAGTGAAAAATCCACATTCATGGGCTTAAAAACATACACAATTGGTCGTGGCTTAGAGAACCTATCGTCTATTAACGAAAATAATACATAACAGGATAGCCTGGCTCATGGTCGAATGTTTGGCATTTGAATATTTTAAAAATTCGAATTATTCGAACTTTTCTCGTTAGTACCTAGATACTATGAAATTTTCAAGGTGATACCTGTATTTAATGTTCAAGTCGTTTGTTTGTAGTACCTGTCGTGCGTCGTTACTTCGCGCATGCGCTACACTAGAACCAAAGGTACCATGAGCAACAAATTCCGGCGAGGAATTTTTCACATTGGTACCTAGATACCCTAGAATTTTCATGGTGATATCTGCATTTGTTCAAGTCGTTTGTACTTGGCACGGCTCAAGGTCGGTTGACTTCGTGCATGCGCTACGCTAGAACCAACGGTACCATGAGTGCCAAATTCCGGCGAGGAACATTTAACGTTAGTACCTAGGAACCCTAAAATTTTCAAGGCCATACCTGCATTTGTTCAAGTCGTTTGTTCGTGATGCAGGAGGGATCGCCTGAGTGACAAAGGACACCTGACAAATCGTTTTGGTGGTTCGAAAAACCGAGGTCCCGTGTAAACATTGGCGTGCACGTAAAAGATCCCTTGGCAGTTGGAATTCAGTTGCTGTCCGGGCAAAAATTTCCCTCACAGCACACTGTATGGTGCATGCCAGTCGTTTGCTCTTGGCACCTGTAGTTACGGCTTACATAAGGGAAAGAAAGTTGAATTTCGCCTTCGAAACCGACACCGATTATCCAGAAACCATAAAATTTGGTCAAAATACGCCCATTACCACCGTACTCCCATTTTGATCCGATTAAATAAAAAAGAGTTTTAGCAAAAAATATCGATTTTCGGATTTAATATTGGTTTTAATTAATTTTGAAATTGCAAATGCAAAGAGATTTTATCGCCTCTTCCATGTGTGATAGGTATTAGTACTATACAAATTATCCTTAAAAGACAATTTTTTAATTGGGAAACTAGAAACCGAAATCGCCTTTTTTGACATTTTGATTATTTTTTTTAACCCGGGTGCGTTGTTTCTAACTATAATTATGTAAACCTGTAACTTTGCGAGTTTTTTACTGCTGAGGCACCGTTCCAGATGTCAAAATCTCTTGAATTCCTAGCGCCGCGATGATATTTATCCCATATTAAAAAAAGAAATTGCTCAGATATAAAGAATTAAAAAAACCCGATAAAATACGACTATTTTAAAGCAAAACAGCTTTGATGGGTGGGGTGGGTTTTGAATTTATTTTAAGCGTTCTTTGAATCTCACACTCTTCTATTTTTTATATGTGATAGCTAGAGTCCCAAGGTACAATCTGTGCAAATTTGTATGTTGGTAATCGGACCTTCGGTACGTTGCCCGGGCGGTGCAAATGTACCCTGTCACGAAAATTTGTCCATTCTATTGTATTATGACCGCTGTCTTAGATCCACCCTCATTTACCAAACAACTCCAAAATATACCCCAAATTCCCAAATCGACCATAATTTCTTTTTAGTTCGCGCATGCCTCACGATGTAACCAATGTTTTCAGTTAATTTTTTTGTCCGGGTACAATTTTTCTAACTTCTAGCTGTATATTTAAACCTGTAATTTTGCGAGTTTTTGACCAATTTTAATACTTTATTCTTGTTAATTCCTTTAAGATACTTGACATATTTGATGACACGTGACAATGAATATGAAAGCTTTCATATCTGCATGGGACAGTAGCAGATCTAGTTCCTATTATTAAGCTTTCATATGTATTTACATATGAAAGCTTATTGTTTCTGTTAAGATTAGTATTCTTCCTATTGAGATTACTAAAATTATTATTAGGCTTTCAGACTTTCGTCTGAAAGCCTATTGTGATTACTAAAATTATTATTATTAGGCTTTCGTCTGAAAGGCTATTGTTTTTACTAAAATTATTATTATTATTTATTATTTTTTTTTTTTTTTTCGGGGGAGCCTATTTCTCAGTGCCTGTAACAGATACCGATCTAGAACCTCATTTTCTATCATTAAACCATGTGTTCGCAACATATGGGCTATATTTGAAACTTCTGCGCGGACCGGAAGTGGCCGAATTTCGTACGATGTCAAAAAATCAAAAAACAGCTGTAGATTCGTTAATTCTGTACCTATTTTCATACAAATGACATTTTTGTAAACCCCGAATCTTTCCCAAGGAAATGGCTATCTCACATTTTTCAATTTCGAAAATTCCTATGGGACTATTGTTTAAGAGACAATTTTTGTCATTTTTCAAAATTTTCAAATTTGACCTACAGTTTTGGATACCTAAAGATCATCCGATTCCAGAAATATAAGTTTCATTCCGAGCTATCACCCTTTATTTTTCGATTTTTTTCGAATTTTCTGCTAATTTTGTGAGCTCGAGTTTCGTTTTACGACCGAATCGACGTTTCTGAAACTCCTGGAACATGAAGTTATAGTTCAAAACTAACGTATAAAGCTATTTCGACAAACATCAATAAACCGGAAGTAGTCGAAATAATGGCCGATATTTTGAAAAAACCGCAAAAAATGAATGCTTTTGGGAAAAACATGAATTCTCAGTCCGATATCAACGGATGAAATCGATTAAGATATCGTTGGGTTACCCGAGAATTGCAGTATCATATGATATCCTATTATTACAGATAACATGAACAGCAAGTAAAATATGGCACGCTGAAAATCAAGTATTTTCTGATTTGGAGCGTTTTTGAACGCCTGTATCTCGAAAACTGCTCCAATGATTTTTCTTAAACTTTCTCTATCAAGATACCTTTTGGTAGTCTTGTGTATGAAACAGTCCGTTTAGACTTTGAAATATCCATAATAGGTCAAATAACGAACTGAAAATCAAAAAAAGTCGAAAAATCGTGAAATGTTGGAAAATACTCTATTTTTTTTAAATTTTTACTGATTTTCAAAAAACTTTATGATATTTATTTATCTGATCTAATGTCGAATCCAAAAATGTATAATATGTATTCAGTTATTGAAATTTAATTTTTGATATTTTGACATTTTTGCATTTTTGGCACTTTTAAACATAGGATTTCTCAGGGGCATTTTATCTGATCATATATTGTAATATATCATTACAGAACTCTGTCGCTATTTAATTGCCTTAACCGGTTTTTAAAATTATCTCGATAATAATCACCATACCGGAAGTATACAAAAAATGAAAATAAAAGGTATAAAAATGTTCTTGCAAAAAGCTGGATTTCTCCATCAGATATTACCGGCCCAAAAGAAATAAAAAATCTTTAGATGGCCCCATTAATGGACTATCATATGGCATCTCAATGGTACGATTTCGATGGTTAGTAAATATATGATGTTACGCCGAAAATCTAGTATTTTTCGTTTTTGGAGCCTTTTGAGACACCCTTTTCTCGAAAACGACTGCTGCGATTTTTTTAAAACCTTTTTTACTCAGACTCCTATCTGTGGTCTGTGGCGTGAATCCAAAAGGAAAAGGTTTGAAATAATTTAAGGTGTCAAAAAATGGCCTCAATCTTTGATAAAAGTAGAAAATCGTTAAATTATCGACAATGTTCTTTTATTTATCTTTTTTTACAAACAACTACTGAATAGATGTTTCTAACATTTCTGGTACAGAAAGATATTTATCCAAACAACTTGTTAAAACTTTTCCGACAATAATCCAAAATCCAGAAGTAGTCGAAAAAATATCAGATATTTGGGAAAAAACAGAAAAAAAATTAAAAAAAAAGAAAATACAGTAAAAAATTGGTACTCTTGCAAAAATCGGCATTTCTCAGCCAGGTGTCACTGAATCAAAGCAATTAAAGTATCGTTTTGTAGTTGGGCTATTTTATGACATACTTCCTGTCTGATTCCTGAAAGCCGATTCAGTGCTGCTTGCAGGTCTAGTTAGGCTTTCAGACTTTCGTCTGAAAGACTATTGTTTTTACTAAAATTATTATTAAGCTTTCATATATTCATATATGAAAGCTTATTGTTTCTGTTAAGATTATTATTCTTCCTATTCTTATTATTTTTTTTTTTTTTGTGTTTTATTCACAAATCGGATTTCTCAGAATCTACTCATAGGATCTTTCTGAAACTTTTACCTACCCCCCCCCAAAAAAAAATGGGTGGTGGCTGTTGGGTAAATATATTTTCAAAACGTTTTTCGCATTCGAAATCACCGAATTTTACGAACAAATGCATTTGACCTACTTTACTGTAACTTTGTGACTATTTCTTCTATTTTACTAATTCTTTTTTCTTTGAATACCTTGACTCCTTTACTTCAAATCTGCAATTTCGGATTTTCGAATTTCGAAAATTCGTCGCTGTGATTTCGAACCGGAAGTTTACACCAACTCGACAACTTCTTTAGTAGTTGTACGATTTTCATGAAATTTAATATGTAAGTAGACCTTAATGATGCGACTTGAAAAATGACTTTCGAAGTTTTCTAACTTATCTCCCCTTGGTGAAATTAAGGATCAAAGTTTTTTAAAAAAATCGTCGAAATATAGGTCAGAATGACCTAGTTTTTTTCTTCTATACTAGACAAGGAATTACTGATTCGTACACAAAATATGGAGTTTGTCGATCGAACCGGAAGTGCCTTTAAACGTGAAAAATCAATAAGGCTTTTTTGCTATTTTACTTACAGACTCGGGAGTTATATTTTCTGAATCCTTGTAGGAAGGCCTAAAAAATGTCGCAATAGAATTCTGATTTAGGTCAACCGGGAGTCACCATTTTGAATTGAAAATGAAAAATAGAAGCAATTTGAAGGGCCAAGACTTTGGAGCACAATAACTCTCATTCTAATTAAGCTAGAATGTTCAAACTTGTTGTAGACGTTCACTAGGTCAATGTTATGATTGAGTTCAAAGATGAGCATTTTCTGCTTAGGGTAAGCAGAGATAAGCAGGCTGATTTGTTGATTCTTTAGGGCACGATAACTTCGGTTATAATGAAGGGAGGGCGGTGAAACTTTTGTTAATAGAGAGTCTAATAGCTAGCCTGTTGTGTGAAATCATTGTATCATTTTTTTTAAATATCAGGGATAGCCGAAAAAACGAGATTGAAAATCCAAAATGTCGTATTTTTACAATTTGGAGCATGTTTAGAGGTCTTTCTCTTAAAGTCAACATACTATTTTTTGGGAACTTCTTTTATATGAAACCATCGATCAACAGTCCAACATATCAGGAGTAGAAGAACAAAAGGATCGAACATTGAAAACGGCACCCTTTCATTGTTAAGCGAAACATGCAGTGTGGGTGACTACAATCTACGCATTTAGTCATCGTATAGAGTTTATTCAACAGTATCGAATTCCAACTGCTTAGGGATATTTTACGTGCACTCCAATGTGTACACGGGACCTTGTTTTTTCGTCCCATCCGAAGGACTAGACAGCTGTGCTTGTCAGGCCCTGCGTTCTGCCTCACTGACAAGGGACACCACGCCGGGAAATCGAGATGAACTTTTTCCGTGCAGAACTTTCAATTCAGGCCAAACGTTTATTGCATACGATTAAGCTGGTCAGTTGGAGCTTATTTTCAAAAGTTTTGTAATAATCGGTTAATAATTATTAAAGTACCGTGCACATTAAACTGTTAAAACAGAAAATTTCGCCCGGTTGAAATGTTTCTTGCTATAAGTCAGCAATTTACCGAATTCAGGGAGGCTGGATGGCTGAATGGTTAGCATGTGCTCGCTGTATCGTAAAGTTTGTCATTGAGTCAACGGGCGTCGTTTCGATCTCCAGGTTGCACGTGACATGGTGTATGATGTCCAATCTCGTGGGTTTTCTCCGTGTTCTTCGCTTTCCTCCCAACGGCTAAAGACCAGTAAGCGCAAGGGGAGTTTTTAAATAAAATTAAAAAACATATGTTAGTCCCGAATTGACCTAGTTTGTGTCGAATGGACATTAGACCGCATTTCTCTCTTTCTCTTTTATTTTTAAAGTTTTGTAATAATCGGTTGGTAATCAAAGGTACTGTAAAAGTGATAAAACAGAAAATTTCGTCCGGTGTAATGTTTCTCAATTTAAAGTCAGCAATTTGCCGATTTTAAGGGGCAAACGTTTATTGCGAACGATTAAGCTGGTCAGGGGGAGCTTATTTTTTAAAAGTTTTGTAATATTCGGTTGATAACTAAAGGTACCGTGCAAATTAAACTGTTAAAATAGAAAATTTGGCCCGGTTGAAATATTTCTCGCTGTAGGTCAGCAATTTGCCGATTTTAGGGAGGTTGCGTGGCTGAATGGTTAGCACGTGCGCTCTGTATCATAACGTCTGTCACTAAGTCAAGTGGCGTTGTTTCGATTTCTTGGTTGTACGTGACAAGGAGTATGGTCGCATGTCCAACCTCGTAGGTCGTAACGCCGCTGCCCGGGTAAAATTTCCCTCATTGCACACTTTATGGCGTATGCCCGTCTTCAGTAGCCCATTTTAGGAGCAGCACAGTAGGACGTTAAACCCCATTCAATTTCATTTCATTTTCTCTATGTTGCTTATTTATTATAGTGGATAAATATTTTTCTGGTTCTAGCAATTATTTAATTTCTGCATAGAAATCTTGCTTTGGCCAGTTTTTTTTTATTGCAGAGTGCCATTCTTGTATATTGCAGTCTATGACCCTTTGTTTAAAACATGCTTAAGAAGTCGTCACGATTTCCTACTTATAACCAAACATATTGGAAATATTAGTCTGGCATTATTAAATCCTAATTTTATTGGTCTTATTTAAAATTAAACTTTCATTTAACTATGAGCAACTCTTAACGTGTCTCTTTAAAACTATTAAATACTCTAAAACAGTAGCTCAACCTTTTGACCTAAACTCATTAATTTACCATTTTGTTGTGAGCGACTTCTTATTCTTCCTATATGACATATTGCACGTGTCTGATTTTAAAGGGGGGTTGGGTGGCTGAATGGTTAGCACGCGCGCCTGTCATTGAGTTAACTAGCGTGATTTCGAATGCTCGGTTGTACGTGACAAGGAGTAAGGTCGCCTGTCCAACCTGCCATTTTTATTTTTTTCCCGCCATTTTCATTTCATTTTCTTATCCGTCTCATTACAGTAATACAAGTTTCAGTTATTTCCCTTTAGTTTTCAGATTATTGTTATGCCTGGGTGCAATGATTCATACTATATGTAACTTCGCGTGTTTCTTCTTATCCTTTTATTTAGGATACTTGATACAATCAATGACACGTGACGATAAATATGAAAGCTTTCATATCTGCATGGGACAGTAGCAGATCTAGTTATTATTTATTATTATTTTTTTTTTCGGGGGAGCCTATTTCTCAGTGCCTGTAACAGATACCGATCTACAACCTCATTTTCTATCATTAAACCATGTGTTCGCAAGATATGGGCTATATTTGAAACTTCTGCGCGGACCGGAAGTGGCCGAATTTCGTACGGTGTCAAAAAATCAAAAAACAGCTGTAGATTCGTTAATTCTGTACCTATTTTCATACAAATGACATTTTTGTAAACCCCGAATCTTTCCCAAGGAATGGCTATCTCACATTTTTCAATTTCGAAAATTCCTATGGGACTATTGTTGTTCGAAAATTGAAAAAAACAAAATTTAAGAGACAATTTTTGTCATTTTTCAAAATTTTCAAATTTGACCTACAGTTTTGGATACCTAACGACCATCCGATTCCAGAAATATAAGTTTCATTCCGAGTTATCACCCTTTATTTTTCGATTTTTTTCGAATTTTCTGCCAATTTTGTGAGCTCGAGTTTCGTTTTACGGCCGAATCGACGTTTCTGAAACTCCTGGCACATGAAGTTATAGTTCAAAACTAACGTATAAAGCTATTTCGACAAACATCAATAAACCGGAAGTAGTCGATATAATGGCAAATATTTTGAAAAAAACACAAAAAATGAATGCTTTTGGGAAAAACATGAATTCTCAGTCCGATATCAACGGATGAAATCGATTAAGATATCGTTGGGTTACCCGAGAATTGCAGTATCATATGATATCCTATTATTACAGATAACATGAACAGCAAGTAAAATATGGCACGCTGAAAATCAAGTATTTTCTGATTTGGAGCGTTTTTGAACGCCTGTATCTCGAAAACTGCTACAATGATTTTTCTTTAACTTTCTCTATCAAGATACATTTTGGTAGTCTTGTGTATGAAACAGTCCGTTTAGACTTTGAAATATCCGTAATAGGTCAAATAACGAACTGAAAATCGAAAAAAATCGTGAAATTTTGTTTATTTTTACTGATTCTCAAAAAACTTTATGATATTTAGATATCTGATCTAATGTCGAATCCAAAAGTGTATAATATGTATTCAGTTATTTAAAAATTTAATTTTTGACATTTTTGCATTTTTGGCACTTTTAAACATAGAATTTCTCAGGGTCATTTTATCTGATCATATATTGTAATATATCATTACAGAACTCTGTCGCTATTTAATTGCCTAAACCGGTTATTAAAACTATCTCGATAATAATCACCATACCGGAAGTATTCAAAAAATGAAAAAAAAGTTCTTTTATTTATCTTTTTTACAAACAACTACTGAAGAGATGTTTCTGACATTTCTTGTACAGTCAGATATCTATCCAAACAATTTGTTAAAACTATCCCGACAATAATCCAAAATCCAGAAGTAGTCGAAAAAATATCAGATATTTGGGAAAAAAACACAAAAAAAAATTTAAAAAAAAAGAAAATACAGTAAAAAATTGGTACTCTTGCAAAAATCTGCATTTCTCAGCCAGGTGTCACTGAATCAAAACAATTAAAGTATGGTTTTGTAGCTCGATGAATGGGATATTTTATGACATACTTCCTGTCTGATTCCTGAAAGCCGATTCAGTGCTGCTTGCAGGTCTAGTTATTAGGCTTTCAGACTTTCGTCTGAAAGACTATTGTTTTTACTAAAATTATTATTATTATTAGGCTTCCAGACTTTCGTCTGAAAGACTATTGTTTTTACTAAAATTATTATTAGGCTTTCAGACTTTCGTCTGAAAGACTATTGTTTTTACTAAAATTATTATTAAGCTTTCATATATTCATATATGAAAGCTTATTGTTTCTGTTAAGATTATTATTCTTCCTATTCTTATTAAGCTTTCATATATTCATATATGAAAGCTTATTGTTTCTGTTAAGATTATTATTAAGCTTTCATATGTATTTACATATGAAAGCTTATTGTTTCTGTTAAGATTATTATTAAGCTTTCATATGTATTTACATATAAAAGCTTATTGTTTCTGTTAAGATTATTATTCTTATTATTTTTTTTTTGTGTTTTATTCACAAATCGGATTTCTCAGAATCTACTCATAGGATCTTTCTGAAACTTTTACCTACCCCCCCAAAAATGGGTGGTGGCTGTTGGATAAATATATTTTCAAAACGTTTTTCGCATTCGAAATCACCGAATTTTACGAACAAATGCATTTGACCTACTTTGCTTTAACTTTGTGACTATTTCACCTATTTTACTAATTCTTTTTTCTTTGAATACCTTGACTCCTTTACTTCAAATCTGCAATTTCGGATTTTCGAATTTCGAAAATTCGTCGCTGTGATTTCGAACCGGAAATTTACACCAACTCGACAACCTCTTTAGTAGTTGTACGATTTTCATGAAATTTAATATGTAAGTAGACCTTAATGACGCGACTTGAAAAATGACATTAGAAATTTTCTAACTTATCTCCCCTATGTGAAATCAAGGATCAAAGTTTTCCAAAAAATCGTCGAAATATAGGTCAGAATGACCTAGTTTTTTTTTTCTATACTAGACAAGGAATTACTGATTCGTACACAAAATATGGAGTTTGTCGATCGAACCGGAAGTGCCGCCATCTTTAAACTTGAAAAATCAATAAGGCTTTTTTGCTATTTTACTTACAGACTCGGGAGTTATATTTTCTGAATCCTTGTAGGCAGGCATAAAAAATGTCGCAATAGAATTCTGATATAGGTCAACCGGGAGTCACCATTTTGAATTGAAAATGAAAAATAGAAGCAATTTGAAGGGCCGAGACTTTGGAGCACAATAACTCTCATTCTAATTAAGCTAGAATGTTTAAACTTGTTGTAGACGTTCACTAGGTCAATGTTATGTTTGAGTTCAAAGATGAGTATTTTCTGCTTAGGGTAAGCAGAGATAAGCATGCTGATTTGTTGATTCTTTAGGGCACGATAACTTCGGTTATAATGAAGGGAGGGCGGTGAAACTTTTGTTAATAGAGAGTATAATAGCTAGCCTGTTGTGTGAAATCATTGTATCATTTTTTTTAAATATCAGGGATAGCCGAAAAAAAGAGATTGAAAATCCAAAAAGTCGTATTTTTACAATTTGGAGCATGTTTAGAGGTCTTTCTCGTAAAGTCAACATACTATTTTTTGGGAACTTCTTCTACAAAGAGTCTTATTGGTAGTCTTTTATATGAAACCATCGATCAACAGTCCAACATATCGGGAGTAAAAGAACAAAAGAATCGAACATTGAAAACGGCACCCTTTCATTGTTAAGCGAAACATGCAGTGTGGGTGACTACAATCTACGCATTTAGTCATCGTATAGAGTTTATTCAACAGTATCGAGTTCCAACTGCTTAGGGATATTTTACGTGCACTCCAATGTGTACACGGGACCTTGGTTTTTCGTCCCATCCGAAGGACTAGACACCTGTGCTTGTCAGGCCCTGCGTTCTGCCTCACTGACAAGGGGAACCACGCCGGGAAATCGAGATGAACTTTTTCCGTGCAGAACTTTCAATTCAGGCCAAACGTTTATTGCATACGATTAAGCTGGTCAGTTGGAGCTTATTTTCAAAAGTTTTGTAATAATCGGTTGGTAATTATTAAAGTACCGTACACATTAAACTGTTAAAACAGAAAATTTCGCCCGGTTGAAATGTTTCTTGCTATAAGTCAGCAATTTTCCGAATTCAGGGAGGCTGGATGGCTGAATGGTTAGCATGTGCTCGCTGTATCGTAACGTTTGTCATTGAGTCAACGGGCGTCGTTTCGATCTCCAGGTTGCACGTGACATGGTGTATGATGTCCAATCTCGTGGGTTTTCTCCGTGTTCTTCGGTTTCCTCCCAACGGCTAAAGACCAGTAAGCGCAATGGGAGTTTTTAAATAAAATTAAAAAACATATGTTAGTCCCGAAATGACCTAGTTTGTGTCGAATGGACATTAGGCCGCATTTCTCTCTTTCTCTTTTATTTTAAAGTTTTGTAATAATCGGTTGGTAATCAAAGGTACTGTAAAAGTGATAAAACAGAAAATTTCGTCCGGTTGTAATGTTTCTCAATTTAAAGTCAGCAGTTTGCCGATTTTAAGGGGCAAACGTTTATTGCGAACGATTAAGCTGGTCAGGGGGAGCTTATTTTTAAAAGTTTTGTAATATCCGGTTGATAACTAAAGGTACCGTGCAAATTAAACTGTTAAAATAGAAAATTTGGCCCGGTTGAAATATTTCTCGCTGTAGGTCAGCAATTTGCCAATTTAGGGAGGTTGCGTGGCTGAATGGTTAGCACGTGCGCTCTGTATCATAACGTATGTCACTGAGTCAACTGGTGTTGTTTCGATTTCTTGGTTGTACGTGACAAGGAGTATGGTCGCATGTTCAACCTCGTAGGTCGTAACGCCGCTGCCCGGGTAAAATTTCCCTATTGCACACTTTATGGCATATGCCCGTCTTCAGTAGCCCATTTTAGGAGCAGCACAGTAGGACGTTAAACCCCATTCAATTTCATTTCATTTTCTCTATGTTGCTTATTTATTATAGTGGATAAATATTTTTCTGGTTCTAGCAATTATTTAATTTCTGCATAGAAATCTTGCTTTGGCCAGTTTTTTTTTATTGCAGAGTGCCATTCTTGTATATTGCAGTCTATGACCCTTTGTTTAAAACATGCTTAAGAAGTCGTCACGATTTCCTACTTATAACCAAACATATTGGAAATATTAGTCTGGCATTATTAAATCCTAATTTTATTAGTCTTATTTAAAATTAAACTTTCATTTAACTATGAACAACTCTTAACGTGTCTCTTTAAAACTATTAAATACTCTAAAACAGTAGCTCAACCTTTTGACTCATTAATTTACCATTTTGTTGTGAGCGACTTCTTATTCTTCCTATATGACATATTGCACGTGTCTGATTTCAAAGGGGGGTTGGGTGGCTGAATGGTTAGCACGCGCGCCTGTCATTGAGTTAACTAGCGTGTTTTCGAATGCTCGGTTGTACGTGACAAGGAGTAAGGTCGCCTGTCCAACCTGCCATTTTTAATTTTTTCCCCCGCCATTTTCATTTCATTTTCTCATCCGTCTCATTACAGTAATACAACTTTCAGTTATTTTCCTTTAGTTTTCAGATTATTGTTATGCCTGGGTGCAATGATTCATACTATATTTAGACTTGTAACTTCGCGAGTTTCTTCTTATCCTTTTATTTAGGATACTTGATACAATCAATGACACGTGACGATAAATATGAAAGCTTTCATATCTGCATGGGACAGTAGCAGATCTAGTTAAGCTTTCATATGTATTTACATATGAAAGCTTATTGTTTCTGTTAAGATTATTATTCTTATTTTTTTTTTTTGTGTTTTATTCACAAATCGGATTTCTCAGAATCTACTCATAGGATCTTTCTGAAACTTTTACCTACCCCCCCAAAAATGGGTGGTGGCTGTTGGATAAATATATTTTCAAAACGTTTTTCGCATTCGAAATCACCGAATTTTACGAACAAATGCATTTGACCTACTTTGCTGTAACTTTGTGACTATTTCACCTATTTTACTAAAAAAAAATTCTTTGAATACCTTGACTCCTTTACTTCAAATCTGCAATTTCGGATTTTCGAATTTCGAAAATTCGTCGCTGTGATTTCGAACCGGAAGTTTACACCAAATCGACAACCTCTTTAGTAGTTGTACGATTTTCATGAAATTTAATATGTAAGTAGACCTTAATGACGCGACTTGAAAAATGACTTTAGAAATTTTCTAACTTATCTCCCCTTGGTGAAATCAAGGATCAAAGTTTTCCAAAAAATCGTCGAAATATAGGTCAGAATGACCTAGTTTTTTTTTCTATACTAGACAAGGAATTACTAATTCGTACACAAAATATGGAGTTTGTCGATCGAACCGGAAGTGCCACCATCTTTAAACGTGAAAAATCAATAAGGCTTTTTTGCTATTTTACTTACAGACTCGGGAGTTATATTTTCTGAATCCTTGTAGGCAGGCCTAAAAAATGTCGCAATAGAATTCTGATTTAGGTCAACCGGGAGTCACCATGTTGAATTGAAAATGAAAAATAGAAGCAATTTGAAGGGCCGAGACTTTGGAGCACAATAACTCTCATTCTAATTAAGCTAGAATGTTCAAACTTGTTGTAGACGTTTACTAGGTCAATGTTATGATTGAGTTTAAAGATGAGCATTTTCTGCTTAGGGTAAGCAGAGATAAGCATGCTGATTTGTTGATTCTTTAGGGCACGATAACTTCGGTTATAATGAAGGGAGGGCGGTGAAACTTTTGTTAATAGAGAGTCTAATAGCTAGCCTGTTGTGTGAAATCATTGTATCATTTTTTTTAAATATCAGGGATAGCCGAAAAAAAGAGATTGAAAATCCAAAAAGTCGTATTTTTACAATTTGGAGCATGTTTAGAGGTCTTTCTCGTAAAGTCAACATACTATTTTTTGGGAGCTTCTTCTACAAAGAGTCTTATTGGTAGTCTTTTATATGAAACCATCGATCAACAGTCCAACATATCAGGAGTAGAAGAACAAAAGGATCGAACATTGAAAACGGCACCCTTTCATTGTTAAGCGAAACATGCAGTGTGGGTGACTACAATCTACGCATTTAGTCATCGTATAGAGTTTATTCAACAGTATCGAATTCCAACTGCTTAGGGGTATTTTACGCGCATTCCAATGTGTACACGGGACCTTGGTTTTTGTCCCATCCGAAGGACTAGACAGCTGTGCTTGTCAGGCCCTGCGTTCTGCCTCACTGACAAGGGGAACCACGCCGGGAAATCGAGATGAACTTTTTCCGTGCAGAACTTTCAATTCAGGCCAAACGTTTATTGCATACGATTAAGCTGGTCAGTTGGAGCTTATTTTCAAAAGTTTTGTAATAATCGGTTGGTAATTATTAAAGTACCGTACACATTAAACTGTTAAAACAGAAAATTTCGCCCGGTTGAAATGTTTCTTGCTATAAGTCAGCAATTTTCCGAATTCAGGGAGGCTGGATGGCTGAATGGTTAGCATGTGCTCGCTGTATCGTAACGTTTGTCATTGAGTCAACGGGCGTCGTTTCGATCTCCAGGTTGCACGTGACATGGTGTATGATGTCCAATCTCGTGGGTTTTCTCCGTGTTCTTCGGTTTCCTCCCAACGGCTAAAGACCAGTAAGCGCAATGGGAGTTTTTAAATAAAATTAAAAAACATATGTTAGTCCCGAAATGACCTAGTTTGTGTCGAATGGACATTAGGCCGCATTTCTCTCTTTCTCTTTTATTTTTAAAGTTTTGTAATAATCGGTTGGTAATCAAAGGTACTGTAAAAGTGATAAAACAGAAAATTTCGTCCGGTTGTAATGTTTCTCAATTTAAAGTCAGCAGTTTGCCGATTTTAAGGGGCAAACGTTTATTGCGAACGATTAAGCTGGTCAGGGGGAGCTTATTTTTAAAAGTTTTGTAATATCCGGTTGATAACTAAAGGTACCGTGCAAATTAAACTGTTAAAATAGAAAATTTGGCCCGGTTGAAATATTTCTCGCTGTAGGTCAGCAATTTGCCAATTTAGGGAGGTTGCGTGGCTGAATGGTTAGCACGTGCGCTCTGTATCATAACGTATGTCACTGAGTCAACTGGTGTTGTTTCGATTTCTTGGTTGTACGTGACAAGGAGTATGGTCGCATGTCCAACCTCGTAGGTCGTAACGCCGCTGCCCGGGTAAAATTTCCCTCATTGCACACTTTATGGCATATGCCCGTCTTCAGTAGTCCATTTTAGGAGCAGCACAGTAGGACGTTAAACCCCATTCAATTTCATTTCATTTTCTCTATGTTGCTTATTTATTATAGTGGATAAATATTTTTCTGGTTCTAGCAATTATTTAATTTCTGCATAGAAATCTTGCTTTGGCCAGTTTTTTTTATTGCAGAGTGCCATTCTTGTATATTGCAGTCTATGACCCTTTGTTTAAAACATGCTTAAGAAGTCGTCACGATTTCCTACTTATAACCAAACATATTGGAAATATTAGTCTGGCATTATTAAATCCTAATTTTATTAGTCTTATTTAAAATTAAACTTTCATTTAACTATGAACAACTCTTAACGTGTCTCTTTAAAACTATTAAATACTCTAAAACAGTAGCTCAACCTTTTGACCTAAACTCATTAATTTACCATTTTGTTGTGAGCGACTTCTTATTCTTCCTATATGACATATTGCACGTGTCTGATTTCAAAGGGGGGTTGGGTGGCTGAATGGTTAGCACGCGCGCCTGTCATTGAGTTAACTAGCGTGTTTTCGAATGCTCGGTTGTACGTGGCAAGGAGTAAGGGCGCCTGTCCAACCTGCCATTTTTAATTTTTCCCCCGCCATTTTCATTTCATTTTCTCATCCGTCTCATTACAGTAATACAACTTTCAGTTATTTTCCTTTAGTTTTCAGATTATTGTTATGCCTGGGTGCAATGATTCATACTATATTTAGACTTGTAACTTCGCGAGTTTCTTCTTATCCTTTTATTTAGGATACTTGATACAATCAATGACACGTGACGATAAATATGAAAGCTTTCATATCTGCATGGGACAGTAGCAGATCTAGTTCTTATTATTTTTTTTTTGTGTGTTTTATTCACAAATCGGATTTCTCAGAATCTACTCATAGGATCTTTCTGAAACTTTTACCTACCCCCCCAAAAATGGGTGGTGGCTGTTGGATAAATATATTTTCAAAACGTTTTTCGCATTCGAAATCACCGAATTTTACAAACAAACGCATTTGACCTACTTTGCTGTAACTTTGTGACTATTTCACCTATTTTACTAATTCTTTTTTCTTTGAATACCTTGACTCCTTTACTTCAAATCTGCAATTTCGGATTTTCGAATTTCGAAAATTCGTCGCTGTGATTTCGAACCGGAAGTTTACACAAACTCGACAACCTCTTTAGTAGTTGTACGATTTTCATGAAATTTAATATGTAAGTAGACCTTAATGACGCGACTTGAAAAATGACTTTAGAAATTTTCTAACTTATCTCCCCTTGGTGAAATCAAGGATCAAAGTTTTCCAAAAAATCGTCGAAATATAGGTCAGAATGACCTAGTTTTTTTTTTCTATACTAGACAAGGAATTACTAATTCGTACACAAAATATGGAGTTTGTCGATCGAACCGGAAGTGCCACCATCTTTAAACGTGAAAAATCAATAAGGCTTTTTTGCTATTTTACTTACAGACTCGGGAGTTATATTTTCTGAATCCTTGTAGGCAGGCCTAAAAAATGTCGCAATAGAATTCTGATTTAGGTCAACCGGGAGTCACCATGTTGAATTGAAAATGAAAAATAGAAGCAATTTGAAGGGCCGAGACTTTGGAGCACAATAACTCTCATTCTAATTAAGCTAGAATGTTCAAACTTGTTGTAGACGTTCACTAGGTCAATGTTATGATTGAGTTCAAAGATGAGCATTTTCTGCTTAGGGTAAGCAGAGATAAGCATGCTGATTTGTTGATTCTTTAGGGCACGATAACTTCGGTTATAATGAAGGGAGGGCGGTGAAACTTTTGTTAATAGAGAGTCTAATAGCTAGCCTGTTGTGTGAAATCATTGTATCATTTTTTTTAAATATCAGGGATTGCCGAAAAAAAGAGATTGAAAATCCAAAAAGTCGTATTTTTACAATTTGGAGCATGTTTAGAGGTCTTTCTCGTAAAGTCAACATACTATTTTTTGGGAACTTCTTCTACAAAGAGTCTTATTGGTAGTCTTTTATATGAAACCATCGATCAACAGTCCAACATATCAGGAGTAGAAGAACAAAAGGATCGAACATTGAAAACGGCACCCTTTCATTGTTAAGCGAAACTTGCAGTGTGGGTGACTACAATCTACGCATTTAGTCATCGTATAGAGTTTATTCAACAGTATCGAATTCCAACTGCTTAGGGATATTTTACGTGCACTCCAATGTGTACACGGGACCTTGGTTTTTCGTCCCATCCGAAGGACTAGACAGCTGTGCTTGTCAGGCCCTGCGTTCTGCCTCACTGACAAGGGGAACCACGCCCGGAAATCGAGATGAACTTTTTCCGTGCAGAACTTTCAATTCAGGCCAAACGTTTATTGCATACGATTAAGCTGGTCAGTTGGAGCTTATTTTCAAAAGTTTTGTAATAATCGGTTGGTAATTATTAAAGTACCGTGCACATTAAACTGTTAAAACAGAAATTTTCGCCCGGTTGAAATGTTTCTTGCTATAAGTCAGCAATTTTCCGAATTCAGGGAGGCTGGATGGCTGAATGGTTAGCATGTGCTCGCTGTATCGTAACGTTTGTCATTGAGTCAACGGGCGTCGTTTCGATCTCCAAGTTGCACGTGACATGGTGTATGATGTCCAATCTCGTGGGTTTTCTCCGTGTTCTTCGGTTTCCTCCCAACGGCTAAAGACCAGTAAGCGCAAGGGGAGTTTTTAAATAAGATTAAAAAACATATGTTAGTCCCGAAATGACCTAGTTTGTGTCGAATGGACATTAGGCCGCATTTCTCTCTTTCTCTTTTATTTTTAAAGTTTTGTAATAATCGGTTGGTAATCAAAGGTACTGTAAAGTGATAAAACCGAAAATTTCGTCCGGTTGTAATGTTTCTCAATTTAAAGCCAGCAATTTGCCGATTTTAAGGGGCAAACGTTTATTGCGAACGATTAAGCTGGTCAGGGGGAGCTTATTTTTAAAAGTTTTGTAATATTCGGTTGATAACTAAAGGTACCGTGCAAATTAAACTGTTAAAATAGAAAATTTGGCCCGGTTGAAATATTTCTCGCTGTAGGTCAGCAATTTGCCGATTTTAGGGAGGTTGCTTGGCTGAATGGTTAGCACGTGCGCTCTGTATCATAACGTCTGTCACTGAGTCAACTGGCGTTGGTTCGATTTCTTGATTGTACGTGACAAGGAATATGGTCGCATGTCCAACCTCGTAGGTCGTAACGCCGCTGCCCGGGTAAAATTTCCCTCATTGCACACTTTATGGCGTATGCCCGTCTTCAGTAGCCCATTTAAGGAGCAGCACAGTAGGACGTTAAACCCCATTCAAGTTCATTTCATTTTCTCTATCGAAAAAAAGAGATTGAAAATCCAAAAAGTCGTATTTTTACAATTTGGAGCATGTTTAGAGGTCTTTCTCGTAAAGTCAACATACTATTTTTTGGGAGCTTCTTCTACAAAGAGTCTTATTGGTAGTCTTTTATATGAAACCATCGATCAACAGTCCAACATATCAGGAGTAGAAGAACAAAAGGATCGAACATTGAAAACGGCACCCTTTCATTGTTAAGCGAAACATGCAGTGTGGGTGACTACAATCTACGCATTTAGTCATCGTATAGAGTTTATTCAACAGTATCGAATTCCAACTGCTTAGGGATATTTTACGCGCATTCCAATGTGTACACGGGACCTTGGTTTTTGTCCCATCCGAAGGACTAGACAGCTGTGCTTGTCAGGCCCTGCGTTCTGCCTCACTGACAAGGGGAACCACGCCGGGAAATCGAGATGAACTTTTTCCGTGCAGAACTTTCAATTCAGGCCAAACGTTTATTGCATACGATTAAGCTGGTCAGTTGGAGCTTATTTTCAAAAGTTTTGTAATAATCGGTTGGTAATTATTAAAGTACCGTACACATTAAACTGTTAAAACAGAAAATTTCGCCCGGTTGAAATGTTTCTTGCTATAAGTCAGCAATTTTCCGAATTCAGGGAGGCTGGATGGCTGAATGGTTAGCATGTGCTCGCTGTATCGTAACGTTTGTCATTGAGTCAACGGGCGTCGTTTCGATCTCCAGGTTGCACGTGACATGGTGTATGATGTCCAATCTCGTGGGTTTTCTCCGTGTTCTTCGGTTTCCTCCCAACGGCTAAAGACCAGTAAGCGCAATGGGAGTTTTTAAATAAAATTTAAAAACATATGTTAGTCCCGAAATGACCTAGTTTGTGTCGAATGGACATTAGGCCGCATTTCTCTCTTTCTCTTTTATTTTTAAAGTTTTGTAATAATCGGTTGGTAATCAAAGGTACTGTAAAAGTGATAAAACAGAAAATTTCGTCCGGTTGTAATGTTTCTCAATTTAAAGTCAGCAGTTTGCCGATTTTAAGGGGCAAACGTTTATTGCGAACGATTAAGCTGGTCAGGGGGAGCTTATTTTTAAAAGTTTTGTAATATCCGGTTGATAACTAAAGGTACCGTGCAAATTAAACTGTTAAAATAGAAAATTTGGCCCGGTTGAAATATTTCTCGCTGTAGGTCAGCAATTTGCCAATTTAGGGAGGTTGCGTGGCTGAATGGTTAGCACGTGCGCTCTGTATCATAACGTATGTCACTGAGTCAACTGGTGTTGTTTCGATTTCTTGGATGTACGTGACAAGGAGTATGGTCGCATGTCCAACCTCGTAGGTCGTAACGCCGCTGCCCGGGTAAAATTTCCCTCATTGCACACTTTATGGCATATGCCCGTCTTCAGTAGCCCATTTTAGGAGCAGCACAGTAGGACGTTAAACCCCATTCAATTTCATTTCATTTTCTCTATGTTGCTTATTTATTATAGTGGATAAATATTTTTCTGGTTCTAGCAATTATTTAATTTCTGCATATAAATCTTGCTTTGGCCAGTTTTTTTTTTATTGCAGAGTGCCATTCTTGTATATTGCAGTCTATGACCCTTTGTTTAAAACATGCTTAAGAAGTCGTCACGATTTCCTACTTATAACCAAACATATTGGAAATATTAGTCTGGCATTATTAAATCCTAATTTTATTAGTCTTATTTAAAATTAAACTTTCATTTAACTATGAACAACTCTTAACGTGTCTCTTTAAAACTATTAAATACTCTAAAACAGTAGCTCAACCTTTTGACCTAAACTCATTAATTTACCATTTTGTTGTGAGCGACTTCTTATTCTTCCTATATGACATATTGCACGTGTCTGATTTCAAAGGGGGGTTGGGTGGCTGAATGGTTAGCACGCGCGCCTGTCATTGAGTTAACTAGCGTGTTTTCGAATGCTCGGTTGTACGTGACAAGGAGTAAGGTCGCCTGTCCAACCTGCCATTTTTAATTTTTTCCCCCGCCATTTTCATTTCATTTTCTCATCCGTCTCATTACAGTAATACAACTTTCAGTTATTTTCCTTTAGTTTTCAGATTATTGTTATGCCTGGGTGCAATGATTCATACTATATTTAGACTTGTAACTTCGCGAGTTTCTTCTTATCCTTTTATTTAGGATACTTGATACAATCAATGACACGTGACGATAAATATGAAAGCTTTCATATCTGCATGGGACAGTAGCAGATCTAGTTCTTATTATATTTTTTTTGTGTTTTATTCACAAATCGGATTTCTCAGAATCTACTCATAGGATCTTTCTGAAACTTTTACCTACCCCCCCAAAAATGGGTGGTGGCTGTTGGATAAATATATTTTCAAAACGTTTTTCGAATTCGAAATCACCGAATTTTACGAACAAATGCATTTGACCTACTTTGCTGTAACTTTGTGACTATTTCACCTATTTTACTAATTCTTTTTTCTTTGAATACCTTGACTCCTTTACTTCAAATCTGCAATTTCGGATTTTCGAATTTCGAAAATTCGTCGCTGTGATTTCGAACCGGAAGTTTACACCAACTCGACAACCTCTTTAGTAGTTGTACGATTTTCATGAAATTTAATATGTAAGTAGACCTTAATGACGCGACTTGAAAAATGACTTTAGAAATTTTCTAACTTATCTCCCCTTGGTGAAATCAAGGATCAAAGTTTTCCAAAAAATCGTCGAAATATAGGTCAGAATGACCTAGTTTTTTTTCTATACTAGACAAGGAATTACTGATTCGTACACAAAATATGGAGTTTGTCGATCGAACCGGAAGTGCCACCATCTTTAAACGTGAAAAATCAATAAGGCTTTTTTGCTATTTTACTTACAGACTCGGGAGTTATATTTTCTGAATCCTTGTAGGCAGGCCTAAAAAATGTCGCAATAGAATTCTGATTTAGGTCAACCGGGAGTCACCATTTTGAATTGAAAATGAAAAATAGAAGCAATTTGAAGGGCCGAGACTTTGGAGCACAATAACTCTCATTCTAATTAAGCTAGAATGTTCAAACTTGTTGTAGACGTTCACTAGGTCAATGTTATGATGGAGTTCAAAGATGAGTATTTTCTGCTTAGGGTAAGCAGAGATAAGCATGCTGATTTGTTGATTCTTTAGGGCACGATAACTTCGGTTATAATGAAGGGAGGGCGGTGAAACTTTTGTTAATAGAGAGTCTAATAGCTAGCCTGTTGTGTGAAATCGATGTATCATTTTTTTTAAATATCAGGGATAGCCGAAAAAAAGAGATTGAAAATCCAAAAAGTCGTATTTTTACAATTTGGAGCATGTTAAGAGGTCTTTCTCGTAAAGTCAACATACTATTTTTGGGGAACTTCTTCTACAAAGAGTCTTATTGGTAGTCTTTTATATGAAACCATCGATCAACAGTCCAACATATCGGGAGTAGAAGAACAAAAGGATCGAACATTGAAAACGGCACCCTTTCATTGTTAAGCGAAACATGCAGTGTGGGTGACTACAATCTACGCATTTAGTCATCGTATAGAGTTTATTCAACAGTATCGAGTTCCAACTGCTTAGGGATATTTTACATGCACTCCAATGTGTACACGGGACCTTGGTTTTTCGTCCCATCCGAAGGACTAGACACCTGTGCTTGTCAGGCCCTGTGTTCTGCCTCACTGACAAGGGGAACCACGCCGGGAAATCGAGATGAACTTTTTCCGTGCAGAACTTTCAATTCAGGCCAAACGTTTATTGCATACGATTAAGCTGGTCAGTTGGAGCTTATTTTCAAAAGTTTTGTAATAATCGGTTGGTAATTATTAAACCACCGTGCACATTAAACTGTTAAAACAGAAAATTTCGCCCGGTTGAAATGTTTCTTGCTATAAGTCAGCAATTTTCCGAATTCAGGGAGGCTGGATGGCTGAATGGTTAGCATGTGCTCGCTGTATCGTAACGTTTGTCATTGAGTCAACGGGCGTCGTTTCGATCTCCAGGTTGCACGTGACATGGTGTATGATGTCCAATCTCGTGGGTTTTCTCCGTGTTCTTCGGTTTCCTCCCAACGGCTAAAGACCAGTAAGCGCAAGGGGAGTTTTTAAATAAAATTTTAAAAAACATATGTTAGTCCCGAAATGACCTAGTTTGAGTCGAATGTACATTAGGCCGCATTTCTCTCTTTCTCTTTATTTTTAAAGTTTTGTAATAACCGGTTGGTAATCAAAGGTACTGTAAAAGTGATAAAACAGAAAATTTCGTCCGGTTGTAATGTTTCTCAATTTAAAGTCAGCCATTTGCCGATTTTAAGGGGCAAACGTTTATTGCGAACGATTAAGCTGGTCAGAGGGAGCTTATTTTTTAAAAGTTTTGTAATATTCGGTTGATAACTAAAGGTACCGTGCAAATTAAACTGTTAAAATAGAAAATTTGGCCCGGTTGAAATATTTTACGCTGTAGGTCAGCAATTTGCCGATTTTAGGGAGGCTGCGTGGCTGAATGGTTAGCACGTGCGCTCTGTATCTTAACGTCTGTCACTGAGTCAACTTGCGTTGTTTCGATTTCTTGGTTGTACGTGACAAGGAGTATGGTCGCATGTCCAACCTCGTAGGTCGTAACGCCGCTGCCCGGGTAAAATTTCCCTCATTGCACACTTTATGGCGTATGCCCGTCTTCAGTAGCCCATTTTAGGAGCAGCACAGTAGGACGTTAAACCCCATTCAATTTCATTTCATTTTCTCTATCGAATAAAAGAGATTGAAAATCCAAAAAGTCGTATTTTTACAATTTGGAGCATGTTTAGAGGTCTTTCTCGTAAAGTCAACATACTATTTTTGGGGAACTTCTTCTACAAAGAGTCTTATTGGTAGTCTTTTATATGAAACCATCGATCAACAGTCCAACATATCAGGAGTAGAAGAACAAAAGGATCGAACATTGAAAACGGCACCCTTTCATTGTTAAGCGAAACATGCAGTGTGGGTGACTACAATCTACGCATTTAGTCATCGTATAGAGTTTATTCAACAGTACCGAATTCCAACTGCTTAGGGATATTTTACGTGCACTCCAATGTGTACACGGGACCTTGGTTTTTCGTCCCATCCGAAGGACTAGACAGCTATGCTTGTCAGGCCCTGTGTTCTGCCTCACTGACAAGGGGAACCACGCCGAGAAATCGAGATGAACTTTTCCGTGCAGAACTTTCAATTTAGGCCAAACGTTTATTGCATACGATTAAGCTGGTCAGTTGGAGCTTATTTTCAAATAAGTTTTGTAATAATCGGTTGGTAATTATTAAAGTACCGTGCACATTAAACTGTTAAAACAGAAAATTTCGCCCGGTTGAAATGTTTCTTGCTATAAGTCAGCAATTTCCCGAATTCAGGGAGGCTGGATGGCTGAATGGTTAGCATGTGCTCGCTGTATCGTAACGTTTGTCATTGAGTCAACGGGCGTCGTTTCGATCTCCAGGTTGCACGTGACATGGTGTATGATGTCCAATCTCGTGGGTTTTCTCCGTGTTCTTCGGTTTCCTCCCAACGGCTAAAGACCAGTAAGCGCAAGGGGAGTTTTTAAATAAAATTAAAAAACATATGTTAGTCCCGAAATGACCTAGTTTGTGTCGAATGGACATTAGGCCGCATTTCTCTCTTTCTCTTTATTTTTAAAGTTTTGTAATAATCGGTTGGTAATCAAAGGTACTGTAAAAGTGATAAAACAGAAAATTTCGTCCGGTTGTAATGTTTCTCAATTTAAAGTCAGCAATTTGCCGATTTTAAGGGGCAAACGTTTATTGCGAACGATTAAGCTGGTCAGGGGGAGCTTATTTTTAAAAGTTTTGTAATATTCGGTTGATAACTAAAGGTACCGTGCAAATTAAACTGTTAAAATAGAAAATTTGGCCCGGTTGAAATATTTCTCGCTGTAGGTCAGCAATTTGCCGATTTTAGGGAGGTTGCGTGGCTGAATGGTTAGCACGTGCGCTCTGTATCATAACGTCTGTCACTGAGTCAACTTGCGTTGTTTCGATTTCTTGGTTGTACGTAACAAGGAGTATGGTCGCATGTCCAACCTCATTGCACACTTTATGGCGTATGCCCGTCTTCAGTAGCCCATTTTAGGAGCAGCACAGTAGGACGTTAAACCCCATTCAATTACATTTTATTTTCTCTATGTTGCTTATTTATTATAGTGGATAAATATTTTTCTGGTTCTAGCAATTATTTAATTTCTGCATAGAAATCTTGCTTTGGCCAGTTTTTTTTTATTGCAGAGTGCCATTCTTGTATATTGCAGTCTATGACCCTTTGTTTAAAACATGCTTAATAAGTCGTCACGATTTCCTACTTATAACCAAACATATTGGAAATATTAGTCTGGCATTATTAAATCCTAATTTTATTGGTCTTATTTAAAATTAAACTTTCATTTAACTATGAACAACTGTTAACGTGTCTCTTTAAAACTATTAAATACTCTAAAACAGTAGCTCAACCTTTTGACCTAAACTCATTAATTTACCATTTTGTTGTGAGCGACTTCTTATTCTTCCTATATGACATATTGCACGTGTCTGATTTCAAAGGGGGGTTGGGTGGCTGAATGGTTAGCACGCGCGCCTGTCATTGAGTTAACTAGCGTGTTTTCGAATGCTCGGTTGTACGTGACAAGGAGTAAGGTCGTCTGTCCAACCTGCCATTTTTATTTTTTTTCCCCGCCATTTTCATTTCATTTTCTCATCCGTCTCATTACAGTAATACAAGTTTCAGTTATTTCCCTTTAGTTTTCAGATTATTGTTATGCCTGGGTGCAATGATTCATACTATATTTAGACTTGTAACTTCGCGAGTTTCTTCTTATCCTTTTATTTAGGATACTTGATACAATCAATGACACGTGACGACAAATATGAAAGCTTTCATATCTGCATGGGACAGTAGCAGATCTAGTTCTTCTTATTATTTTTTTTTTGTGTTTTATTCACAAATCGGAATTCTCAGAATCTACTCATAGGATCTTTCTGAAACTTTTACCTACCCCCCAAAAAATGGGTGGTGGCTGTTGGGTAAATATATTTTCAAAACGTTTTTCGCATTCGAAATCACCGATTTTTACGAACAAATGCATTTGACCTACTTTACTGTAACTTTGTGACTATTTCACCTATTTTACTAATTCTTTTTTCTTTGAATACCTTGACTCCTTTACTTCAAATCTGCAATTTCGGATTTTCGAATTTCGAAAATTCGTCGCTGTGATTTCGAACCGGAAGTTTACACCAACTCGACAACTTCTTTAGTAGTTGTACGATTTTCATGAAATTTAATATGTAGGTAGACCTTAATGATGCGACTTGAAAAATGACTTTCGAAATTTTCTAACTTATCTCCCCTTGGTGAAATTAAGGAGCAAAGTTTTCAAAAAAATCGTCGAAATATAGGTCAGAATGACCTAGTTTTTTTTTCTATACTAGACAAGGAATTACTGATTCGTACACAAAATATGGAGTTTGTCGATCGAACCGGAAGTGCCACCATCTTTAAACGTGAAAAATCAATAAGGCTTTTTTGCTATTTTACTTACAGACTCGGGAGTTATATTTTCTGAATCCTTGTAGGAAGGCCTAAAAAATGTCGCAATAGAATTCTGATTTAGGTCAACCGGGAGTTACCATGTTGAATTAAAAATGAAAAATAGAAGCAAATTGAAGGGCCGAGACTTTGGAGCACAATAACTCTCATTCTAATTAAGCTAGAATGTTCAAACTTGTTGTAGACGTTCACTATGTCAATGTTATGATTGAGTTCAAAGATGAGCATTTTCTGCTTAGGGTAAGCAGAGATAAGCATGCTGATTTGTTGATTCTTTAGGGCTCGATAACTTTGGTTATAATGAAGGGAGGGCGGTGAAACTTTTGTTAATAGAGAGTCTAATAGCTAGCCTGTTGTGTGAAATCATTGTATCATTTTTTTTAAATATCAGGGATAGCCGAAAAAAAGAGATTGAAAATCCAAAAAGTCGTATTTTTACAATTTGGAGCATGTTTAGAGGTCTTTCTCGTAAAGTCAACATACTATTTTTTGGGAACTTCTTCTACAAAGAGTCTTATTGGTAGTCTTTTATATGAAACCATCGATCAACAGTCCAACATATCAGGAGTAGAAGAACAAAAGGATCGAACATTGAAAACGGCACCCTTTCATTGTTAAGCGAAACATGCAGTGTGGGTGACTACAATCTACGCATTTAGTCATCGTATAGAGTTTATTCAACAGTATCGAATTCCAACTGCTTAGGGATATTTTACGTGCACTCCAATGTGTACACGGGACCTTGGTTTTTCGTCCCATCCGAAGGACTAGACAGCTGTGCTTGTCAGGCCCTGCGTTCTGCCTCACTGACAAGGGGAACCACGCCGGGAAATCGAGATGAACTTTTTCCGTGCAGAACTTTCAATTCAGGCCAAACGTTTATTGCATACGATTAAGCTGGTCGGTTGGATCTTATTTTCAAAAGTTTTGTAATAATCGGTTGGTAATTATTAATGTACCGTGCACATTAAACTGTTAAAACAGAAAATTTCGCCCGGTTGAAATGTTTCTTGCTATAAGTCAGCAATTTTCCGAATTCAGGGAGGCTGAATGGTTAGCATGTGCTCGCTGTATCGTAACGTTTGTCATTGAGTCAACGGGCGTCGTTTCGATCTCCAGGTTGCACGTGACATGATGTATGATGTCCAATCTCGTGGGTTTTCTCCGTGTTCTTCGCTTTCCTCCCAACGGCTAAAGACCAGTAAGCGCAAGGGGAGTTTTTAAATAAAATTAAAAAACATATGTTAGTCCCGAAATGACCTAGTTTGTGTCGAATGGACATTAGGCCGCATTTCTCTCTTTCTCTCTTATTTTTAAAGTTTTGTAATAATCGGTTGGTTATCAAAGGTACTGTAAAAGTGATAAAACAGATAATTGCGTCCGGTTGTAATGTTTCTCAATTTAAAGTCAGCAATTTGCCTATTTTAATTGGCAAACGTTGATTGCGAACGATTAAGCTGGTCAGGGGGAGCTTATTTTTAAAAGTTTTGTAATATTCGGTTGATAACTAAAGGTACCGTGCAAATTAAACTGTTAAAATAAAAAATTTGGCCTGGTTGAAATATTTCTCGCTGTAGGTCAGCAATTTGCCGATTTTAGGGAGGTTGCGTGGCTGAATGGTTAGCACGTGCGCTCAGTATCATAACGTCTGTCACTGAGTCAACTGGCGTTGTTTCGATTTCTTGGTTGTACGTGACAAGGAGTATGGTCGCATGTCCAACCTCGTAGGTCGTAACGCCGCTGCCCGGGTAAAATTTCCCTCATTGCACACTTTATGGCGTATGCCCGTCTTCAGTAGCCCATTTTAGGAGCAGCACAGTAGGACGTTAAACCCCATTCAATTTCATTTCATTTTCTCTATGTTGCTTGTTTATTATAGTGGATAAATATATTTCTGGTTCTAGCAATTATTTAATTTCTGCATAGAAATCTTGCTTTGGCCAGTTTTTTTTTTATTGCAGAGTGCCATTCTTGTATATTGCAGTCTATTACCCTTTGTTTAAAACATGCTTAAGAAGTCGTCACGATTTCCTACTTATAACCAAACATATTGGAAATATTAGTCTGGCATTATTAAATCCTAATTTTATTGGTCTTATTTAAAATTAAACTTTCATTTAACTATGAACAACTCTTAACGTGTCTCTTTAAAACTATTAAATACTCTAAAACAGTAGCTCAACCTTTTGACCTAAACTCATTAATTTACCATTTTGTTGTGAGCGACTTCTTTTTCTTCCTATATGACATATTGCACGTGTCTGATTTCAAAGGGGGTTTGGGTGGCTGAATGGTTAGCACGCGCGCCTGTCATTGAGTTAACTAGCGTGTTTTCGAATGCTCGGTTGTACGTGACAAGAAGTAAGGTCGCCTGTCCAACCTGCCATTTTTAATTTTTTTCCCCCGCCATTTTCATTTCATTTTCTCATCCGTCTCATTACAGTAATACAAGTTTCAGTTATTTCCCTTTAGTTTTCAGATTATTGTTATGCCTGGGTGCAATGATTCATACTATATTTAGACTTGTAACTTCGTGAGTTTCTTCTTATCCTTTCATTTAGGATACTTGATACAATCAATGACACGTGACGATAAATATGAAAGCTTTCATATCTGCATGGGACAGTAGCAGATCTAGTTAGGCTTTCAGACTTTCGTCTGAAAGCCTATTGTGATTACTAAAATTATTATTATTTATTAAGCTTTCATATGTATTTACATATGAAAGCTTATTGTTTCTGTTAAGATTATTATTAAGCTTTCATATGTATTTACATATGAAAGCTTATTGTTTCTGTTAAGATTATTATTCTTCTTATTATTTTTTATTTTGTGTTTTATCCACAAATCGGATTTCTCAGAATCTACTCATAGGATCTTTCTGAAACTTTTACCTACCCCCCCAAAAATGGGTGGTGGCTGTTTGGGTAAATATATTTTCAAAACGTTTTTCGCATCCGAAATCACCGAATTTTACGAACAAATGCATTTGATCTACTTTGCTGTAACTTTGTGACTATTTCGCCTATTTTACTAATTCTATTTTCTTTGAATACCTTGACTCCTTTACTTCAAATCTGCAATTTCGGATTTTCAAATTTCGAAAATTCGTCGCTGTGATTTCGAGCCGGAAGTTTACACCAACTCGACAACTTCTTTAGTAGTTGTACGATTTTCATAAAATTTAATATGTAAGTAGACCTTAATGATGCGACTTGAAAAATGACTTTAGAAATTTTCTAACTTATCTCCCCTTGGTGAAATTAAGGATCAAATTTTTCAAAAAATCGTCGAAATATAGGTCAGAATGACCTAGTTTTTTTTCTATACTAGACAAGGAATTACTGATTCGTACACAAAATATGGAGTTTGTCGATCGAACCGGAAGTGCCACCATCTTTAAACGTGAAAAATCAATAAGGCTTTTTTGCTATTTTACTTACAGACTCGGGAGTTATATTTTCTGAATCCTTGTAGGAAGGCCTAAAAAATGTCGCAATAGAATTCTGATTAAGGTCAACCGGGAGTCACCATTTTGAATTGAAAATGAAAAATAGAAGTAATTTGAAGGGCCGAGACTTTGGAGCACAATGACTCTCATTCTAATTAAGCTAGAATGTTTAAACTTGTTGTAGACGTTCACTAGGTCAATGTTATGATTGAGTTCAAAGATGAGCATTTTGTGCTTAGGGTAAGCAGAGATAAGCATGCTGATTTGTTGATTCTTTAGGGCACGATAACTTCGGTTATAATGAAGGGAGGGCGGTGAAACTTTTGTCAATAGAGAGTCTAATAGCTAGCCTGTTGTGTGAAATCATTGTATCATTTTTTTTAAATATCAGGGATAGCCGAAAAAAAGAGATTGAAAATCCAAAAAGTCGTATTTTTACAATTTGGAGCATGTTTAGAGGTCTTTCTCTTTAAGTCAACATACTATTTTTTGGGAACTTCTTCTACAAAGAGTCTTATTGGTAGTCTTTTATATGAAACCATCGATCAACAGTCCAACATATCAGGAGTAGAAGAACAAAAGGATCGAACATTAAAAACGGCACCCTTTCATTGTTAAGCGAAACATGCAGTGTGGGTGACTACAATCTACGCATTTAGTCATCGTATAGAGTTTATTCAACAGTATCGAATTCCAACTGCTTAGGGATATTTTACGTGCACTCCAATGTGTACACGGGACCTTGGTTTTTCGTCCCATCCGAAGGACTAGACAGCTGTGCTTGTCAGGCCCTGCGTTCTGCCTCACTGACAAGGGGAACCACGCCGGGAAATCGAGATGAACTTTTTCCGTGCAGAATTTTTTAATTCAGGCCAAACGTTTATTGCATACGATTAAGCTGGTCAGTTGGAGCTAATTTTCAAAAGTTTTGTAATAATCGGTTGGTAATAATTAAAGTACCTTGCACATTAAACTGTTAAAACAGAAAATTTTGCCCGGTTGAAATGTTTCTTGCTATAAGTCAGCAATTTTCCGAATTCAGGGAGGCTGGATGGCTGAATGGTTAGCATGTGCTCGCTGTATCGTAACGTTTGTCATTGAGTCAACGGGCGTCGTTTCGATCTCCAGGTTGCACGTGACATGGTGTATGATGTCCAATCTCGTGGGTTTTCTCCGTGTTCTTCGGTTTCCTCCCAACGGCTAAAGACCAGTAAGCGCAAGGGGAGTTTTTAAATAAAATTAAAAAACATATGTTAGTCCCGAAATGACCTAGTTTGTGTCGAATGGACATTAGGCCGCATTTCTCTCTTTCTCTTTTATTTTTAAAGTTTTGTAATAATCGGTTGGTAATCAAAGGTACTGTAAAAGTGATAAAACAGAAAATTTCGTCCGGTTGTAATGTTTCTCAATTTAAAGTCCGCAATTTGCCGATTTTAAGGGGCAAACGTTTATTGCGAACGATTAAGCTGGTCAGGGGGAGCTTATTTTTAAAAGTTTTGTAATATTCGGTTGATAACTAAAGGTACCGTGCAAATTAAACTGTTAAAATAGAAAATTTGGCCCGGTTGAAATATTTCTCGCTGTAGGTCAGCAATTTGCCGATTTTAGGGAGGTTGCGTGGCTGAATGGTTAGCACGTGCGCTCTGTATCATAACGTCTGTCACTGAGTCAACTGGCGTTGTTTCGATTTCTTGGTTGTACGTGACAAGGAGTATGGTCGCATGTCCAACCTCGTAGGTCGTAACGCCGCTGCCCGGGTAAAATTTCCCTCATTGCACACTTTATGGCGTATGCCCGTCTTCAGTAGCCCATTTTAGGAGCAGCACAGTCGGACGTTAAACCCCATTCAATTTCATTTCATTTTCTCTATCGAAAAAAAGAGATTAAAAATCCAAAATTCCTATTTTTACAATTTGGAGCATGTTTAGAGGTCTTTCTCGTAAAGTCAACATACTATTTTTTGGGAACTTCTTCTACAAAGAGTCTTATTGGTAGTCTTTTATATGAAACCATCGATCAACAGTCCAACATATCAGGAGTAGAAGAACAAAAGGATCGAACATTGAAAACGGCACCCTTTCATTGTTAAGCGAAACATGCAGTGTGGGTGACTACAATCTACGCATTTAGTCATCGTATAGAGTTTATTCAACAGTATCGAATTCCAACTGCTTAGGGATAATTTACGTGCACTCCAATGTGTACACGGGACCTTGGTTTTATTCCCATCCGAAGGACTAGACAGCTGTGCTTGTCAGGCCCTGCGTTCTGCCTCACTGACAAGGGGAACCACGCCGGGAAATCGAGATGAACTATTTCCGTGCAGAACTCTCAATTCAGGCCAAACGTTTATTGCATACGATTAAGCTGGTCAGTTGGAGCTTATTTTCAAAAGTTTTGTAATAATCGGTTGGTAATTATTAAAGTATCGTGCACATTAAACTGTTAAAACAGAAAATTTCGCCCGGTTGAAATGTTTCTTGCTATAAGTCAGCAATTTTCCGAATTCAGGGAGGCTGGATGGCTGAATGGTTAGCATGTGCTCGCTGTATCGTAACGTTTGTCATTGAGTCAACGGGCGTCGTTTCGATCTCCAGGTTGCACCTGACATGGTGTATGATGTCCAATCTCGTGGGTTTTCTCCGTGTTCTTCGGTTTCCTCCCAACGGCTAAAGACCAGTAAGCGCAAGGGGAGTTTTTAAATAAAATTAAAAAACATATGTTAGTCCCGAAATGACCTAGTTTGTGTCGAATGGACATTAGGCCGCATTTCTCTCTTTCTCTTTTATTTTTAAAGTTTTGTAATAATCGGTTGGTAATCAAAGGTACTGTAAAAGTGATAAAACAGAAAATTTCGTCCGGTTGTAATGTTTCTCAATTTAAAGTCAGCAATTTGCCGATTTTAAGGGGCAAACGTTTATTGCGAACGATTAAGCTGGTCACGGGGAGCTTATTTTTAAAAGTTTTGTAATATTCGGTTGATAACTAAAGGTACCGTGCAAATTAAACTGTTAAAATAGAAAATTTGGCCCTGTTGAAATATTTCTCGCTGTAGGTCAGCAATTTGCCGATTTTAGGGAGGTTGCGTGGCTGAATGGTTAGCACGTGCGCTCTGTATCATAACGTCTGTCACTGAGTCAACTGGCGTTGTTTCGATTTCTTGGTTGTACGTGACAAGGAGTATGGTCGCATGTCCAACCTCGTAGGTCGTAACGCCGCTGCCCGGGTAAAATTTCCCTCATTGCACACTTTATGGCGTATGCCCGTCTTCAGTAGCCCATTTTAGGAGCAGCACAGTAGGACGTTAAACCCCATTCAATTTCATTTCATTTTCTCTATGTTGCTTATTTATTATAGTGGATAAATATTTTTCTGGTTCTAGCAATTATTTAATTTCTGCATAGAAATCTTGCTTTGGCCAGTTTTTTTTTATTGCAGAGTGCCATTCTTGTATATTGCAGTCTATTACCCTTTGTTTAAAACATGCTTAAAAAGTCGTCACGATTTCCTACTTATAACCAAACATATTGGAAATATTAGTCTGGCATTATTAAATCCTTAAATCCTAAATTTCTCGTAAAGTCAACATACTATTTTTTGGGAACTTCTTCTACAAAGAGTCTTATTGGTAGTCTTTTATATGAAACCATCGATCAACAGTCCAACATATCAGGAGTAGAAGAACAAAAGGATCGAACATTGAAAACGGCACCCTTTCATTGTTAAGCGGAACATGCAGTGTGGGTGACTACAATCTACGCATTTAGTCATCGTATAGAGTTTATTCAACAGTATCGAATTCCAACTGCTTCGGGATATTTTACGTGCACTCCAATGTGTACACGGGACCTTGGTTTTATTCCCATCCGAAGGACTAGACAGCTGTGCTTGTCAGGCCCTGCGTTCTGCCTCACTGACAAGGGGAACCACGCCGGGAAATCGAGATGAACTATTTCCGTGCAGAACTCTCAATTCAGGCCAAACGTTTATTGCATACGATTAAGCTGGTCAGTTGGAGCTTATTTTCAAAAGTTTTGTAATAATCGGTTGGTAATTATTAAAGTATCGTGCACATTAAACTGTTAAAACAGAAAATTTCGCCCGGTTGAAATGTTTCTTGCTATAAGTCAGCAATTTTCCGAATTCAGGGAGGCTGGATGGCTGAATGGTTAGCATGTGCTCGCTGTATCGTAACGTTTGTCATTGAGTCAACGGGCGTCGTTTCGATCTCCAGGTTGCACCTGACATGGTGTATGATGTCCAATCTCGTGGGTTTTCTCCGTGTTCTTCGGTTTCCTCCCAACGGCTAAAGACCAGTAAGCGCAAGGGGAGTTTTTAAATAAAATTAAAAAACATATGTTAGTCCCGAAATGACCTAGTTTGTGTCGAATGGACATTAGGCCGCATTTCTCTCTTTCTCTTTTATTTTTAAAGTTTTGTAATAATCGGTTGGTAATCAAAGGTACTGTAAAAGTGATAAAACAGAAAATTTCGTCCGGTTGTAATGTTTCTCAATTTAAAGTCAGCAATTTGCCGATTTTAAGGGGCAAACGTTTATTGCGAACGATTAAGCTGGTCACGGGGAGCTTATTTTTAAAAGTTTTGTAATATTCGGTTGATAACTAAAGGTACTGTGCAAATTAAACTGTTAAAATAGAAAATTTGGCCCTGTTGAAATATTTCTCGCTGTAGGTCAGCAATTTGCCGATTTTAGGGAGGTTGCGTGGCTGAATGGTTAGCACGTGCGCTCTGTATCATAACGTCTGTCACTGAGTCAACTGGCGTTGTTTCGATTTCTTGGTTGTACGTAACAAGGAGTATGGTCGCATGTCCAACCTCGTAGGTCGTAACGCCGCTGCCCGGGTAAAATTTCCCTCATTGCACACTTTATGGCGTATGCCCGTCTTCAGTAGCCCATTTTAGGAGCAGCACAGTAGGACGTTAAACCCCATTCAATTTCATTTCATTTTCTCTATGTTGCTTATTTATTATAGTGGATAAATATTTTTCTGGTTCTAGCAATTATTTAATTTCTGCATAGAAATCTTGCTTTGGCCAGTTTTTTTTTTTATTGCAGAGTGCCATTCTTGTATATTGCAGTCTATTACCCTTTGTTTAAAACATGCTTAAGAAGTCGTCACGATTTCCTACTTATAACCAAACATATTGGAAATATTAGTCTGGCATTATTAAATCCTAATTTTATTGGTCTTATTTAAAATTAAACTTTCATTTAACTATGAACAACTCTTAACGTGTCTCTTTAAAACTATTAAATACACTAAAACAGTAGCTCAACCTTTTGACCTAAACTCATTAATTTACCATTTTGTTGTGAGCGACTTCTTATTCTTCCTATATGACATATTGCACGTGTCTGATTTCGAAGGGGGGTTGGGTGGCTGAATGGTTAGCACGCGCGCCTGTCATTGAGTTAACTAGCGTGTTTTCGAATGCTCGGTTGTACGTGACAAGGAGTAAGGTCGCCTGTCCAACCTGCCATTTTTAATTTTTTCCCCCGCCATTTTCATTTCATTTTCTCATCCGTCTCATTACAGTAATACAAGTTTCCGTTATTTCCCTTTAGTTTTCAGATTATTGTTATGCCTGGGTGCAATGATTCATACTATATTTAGACTTGTAACTTCGCCTTATCCTTTTATTTAGGATACTTGCTACAATCAATGACACGTGACGATAAATATGAAAGCTTTCATATCTGCATGGGACAGTAGCAGATCTAGTTCTTATTATTTTTTTTTTGTGTTTTATTCACAAATCGGATTTCTCAGAATCTACTCATAGGATCTTTCTGAAACTTTTACCTACCCCCCCCCCGAAAATGGGTGGTGGCTGTTGGATAAATATATTTTCAAAACGTTTTTCGCATTCGAAATCACCGAATTTTACAAACAAATGCATTTGACCTACTTTGCTGTAACTTTGTGACTATTTCACCTATTTTACTAATTCTTTTTTCTTTGAATACCTTGACTCCTTTACTTCAAATCTGCAATTTCGGATTTTCGAATTTCGAAAATTCGTCGTTGTGATTTCGAACCGGAAGTTTACACCAACTCGACAACCTCTTTAGTAGTTGTACGAATTTCATGAAATTTAATATGTAAGTAGACCTTAATGACGCGACTTGAAAAATGACTTTAGAAATTTTCTAACTTATCTCCCCTTGGTGAAATCAAGGATCAAAGTTTTCCAAAAAATCGTCGAAATATAGGTCAGAATGACCTAGTTTTTTTTTCTATACTAGACAAGGAATTACTAATTCGTACACAAAATATGGAGTTTGTCGATCGAACCGGAAGTGCCACCATCTTTAAACGTGAAAAATTAATAAGGCTTTTTTGCTATTTTACTTACAGACTCGGGAGTTATATTTTCTGAATCCTTGTAGGCAGGCCTAAAAAATGTCGCAATAGAATTCTGATTTAGGTCAACCGGGAGTCACCATTTTGAATTGAAAATGAAAAATAGAAGCAATTTGAAGGGCCGAGATTTTGGAGCACAATAACTCTCATTCTAATTAAGCTAGAATGTTCAAACTTGTTGTAGACGTTTACTAGGTCAATGTTATGATTGAGTTCAAAGATGAGATAAGCATGCTGATTTGTTGATTCTTTAGGGCACGATAACTTCGGTTATAATGAAGGGAGGGTGGTGAAACTTTTGTTAATAGAGAGTCTAATAGCTAGCCTGTTGTGTGAAATCATTGTATCATTTTTTTTAAATATCAGGGATAGCCGAAAAAAAGAGATTGAAAATCCAAAAAGTCGTATTTTTACAATTTGGAGCATGTTTAGAGGTCTTTCTCGTAAAGTCAACATACTATTTTTTGGGAACTTCTTCTACAAAGAGTCTTATTAGTAGTCTTTTATATGAAACCATCGATCAACAGTCCAACATATCGGGAGTAGAAGAACAAAAGGATCGAACATTGAAAACGGCACCCTTTCATTGTTAAGCGAAACATGCAGTGTGGGTGACTACAATCTACGCATTTAGTCATCGTATAGAGTTTATTCAACAGTATCGAGTTCCAACTGCTTAGGGATATTTTACGTGCACTCCAATGTGTACACGGGACCTTGGTTTTTCGTCCCATCCGAAGGACTAGACACCTGTGCTTGTCAGGCCCTGCGTTCTGCCTCACTGACAAGGGGAACCACGCCGGGAAATCGAGATGAACTTTTTCCGTGCAGAACTTTCAATTCAGGCCAAGCGTTTATTGCATACGATTAAGCTGGTCAGTTGGAGCTTATTTTCAAAAGTTTTGTAATAATCGGTTGGTAATTATTAAACTACCGTGCACATTAAACTGTTAAAACAGAAAATGTCGCCCGGTTGAAATGTTTCTTGCTATAAGTAAGCAATTTTCCGAATTCAGGGAGGCTGGATGGCTGAATGGTTAGCATGTGCTCGCTGTATCGTAACGTTTGTCATTGAGTCAACGGGCGTCGTTTCGATCTCCAGGTTGCACGTGACATGGTGTATGATGTCCAATCTCGTGGGTTTTCTCCGTGTTCTTCGGTTTCCTCCCAACGGCTAAAGACCAGTAAGCGCAAGGGGAGTTTTTAAATAAAATTAAAAAACATATGTAAGTCCCGAAATGACCTAGTTTGTGTCGAATGGACATTAGGCCGCATTTCTCTCTTTCTCTTTTATTTTTAAAGTTTTGTAATAATCGGTTGGTAATCAAAGGTACTGTAAAAGTGATAAAACAGAAAATTTCGTCCGGTTGTAATGTTTCTCAATTTAAAGTCAGCAATTTGCCGATTTTAAGGGGCAAACGTTTATTGCGAACGATTAAGCTGGTCAGAGGGAGCTTATTTTTTAAAAGTTTTGTAATATTCGGTTGATAACTAAAGGTACCGTGCAAATTAAACTGTTAAAATAGAAAATTTGGCCCGGTTGAAATATTTCTCGCTGTAGGTCAGCAATTTGCCGATTTTAGGGAGGCTGCGTGGCTGAATGGTTAGCACGTGCGCTCTGTATCATAACGTCTGTCACTGAGTCAACTGGCGTTGTTTCGATTTCTTGGTTGTACGTGACAAGGAGTATGGTCGCATGTCCAACCTCGTAGGTCGTAACGCCGCTGCCCGGGTAAAATTTCCCTCATTGCACACTTTATGGCGTATGCCCGTCTTCAGTAGCCCATTTTAGGAGCAGCACAGTAGGACGTTAAACCCCATTCAATTTCATTTCATTTTCTCTATGGAAAAAAAGAAATTGAAAATCCAAAAAGTCGTATTTTTACAATTTGGAGCATGTTTAGAGGTCTTTCTCGTAAAGTCAACATACTATTTTTTGGGAACTTCTTCTACAAAGAGTATTATTGGTAGTCTTTTATATGAAACCATCGATCAACAGTCCAACATATCAGGAGTAGAAGAACAAAAGAATCGAACATTGAAAACGGCACCCTTTCATTGTTAAGCGAAACATGCAGTGTGGGTGACTACAATCTACGCATTTAGTCATCGTATAGAGTTTATTCAACAGTGTCGAATTCCAACTGCTTAGGGATATTTTACGTGCACTCCAATGTGTACAAGGGACCTTGGTTTTTCGTACCATCCGAGGGACTAGACAGCTGTGCTTGTCAGGCCCTGCGTTCTGCCTCACTGACAAGGGGAACCACGCCGGGAAATCGAGATGAACTTTTTCCGTGCAGAACTTTCAATTCAGGCCAAACGTTTATTGCATACGATTAAGCTGGTCAGTTGGAGCTTATTTTCGAAAGTTTTGTAATAATCGGTTGGTAACTATTAAAGTACCGTGCACATTAAACTGTTAAAAGAGAAAATTTCGCCCGGTTGAAATGTGTCTTGCTATAAGTCAGCAATTTCCGGAATTCAGGGAGGCTGGATGGCTGAATGGTTAGCATGTGCTCGCTGTATCGTAACGTTTGTCATTGAGTCAACGGGCGTCGTTTCGATCTCCATGTTGCACGTGACATGGTGTATGATGTCCAATCTCGTGGGTTTTCTCCGTGTTCTTCGGTTTCCTCCCAACGGCTAAAGACCATTAAGCGCAAGGGGAGTTTTTAAATAAAATTAAAAAACATATGTTAGTCCCGAAATGACCTAGTTTGTGTCGAATGGACATTAGGCCGCATTTCTCTCTTTCTCTTTTATTTTTAAAGTTTTGTAATATTCGGTTGGTAATCAAAGGTACTGTAAAAGTGATAAAACAGAAAATTTCGTCCGGTTGTAATGTTTCTCAATTTAAAGTCAGCAATTTGCCGATTTTAAGGGGCAAACGTTTATTGCGAACGATTAAGCTGGTCAGGGGGAGCTTATTTTTAAAAGTTTTGTAATATTCGGTTGATAAATAAAGGTACCGTGCAAATTAAACTGTTAAAATAGAAAATTTGGCCCGGTTGAAATATTTCTCGCTGTAGGTCAGCAATTTGCCGATTTTAGGGAGGCTGCGTGGCTGAATGGTTAGCACGTGCGCTCTGTATCATAACGTCTGTCACTGAGTCAACTTGCGTTGTTTCGATTTCTTGGTTGTACGTGACAAGGAGTATGGTCGCATGTCCAACCTTGTAGGTCGTAACGCCGCTGCCCGGGTAAAATTTCCCTCATTGCACACTTTATGGCGTATGCCCGTCTTCAGTAGCCCATTTTAGGAGCAGCACAGTAGGACGTTAAACCCCATTCAATTTCATTTCATTTTCTCTATCGAAAAAAAGAGATTGAAAATCCAAAAAGTCGTATTTTTACAATTTGGAGCATGTTTAGAGGTCTTTCTCGTAAAGTCAACATACTATTTTTGGGGAACTTCTTCTACAAAGAGTCTTATTGGTAGTCTTTTATATGAAACCATCGATCAACAGTCCAACATATCAGGAGTAGAAGAACAAAAGGATCGAACATTGAAAACGGCACCCTTTCATTGTTAAGCGAAACATGCAGTGTGGGTGACTACAATCTACGCATTTAGTCATCGTATAGAGTTTATTCAACAGTATCGAATTCCAACTGCTTTGGGATATTTTACGTGCACTCCAATGTGTACACGGGACCTTGGTTTTTCGTCCCATCCGAAGGACTAGACAGCTGTGCTTGTCAGGCCCTGTGTTCTGCCTCACTGACAAGGGGAACCACGCCGAGAAATCGAGATGAACTTTTCCGTGCAGAACTTTCAATTTAGGCCAAACGTTTATTGCATACGATTAAGCTGGTCAGTTGGAGCTTATTTTCAAAAGTTTTGTAATAATCGGTTGGTAATTATTAAAGTACCGTGCACATTAAACTGTTAAAACAGAAAATTTCGCCCGGTTGAAATGTTTCTTGCTATAAGTCAGCAATTTTCTGAATTCAGGGAGGCTGAATGGTTAGAATGTGCTCGCTGTATCGTAACGTTTGTCATTGAGTCAACGGGCGTCGTTTCGATCTCCAGGTTGCACGTGACATGGTGTATGATGTCCAATCTCGTGGGTTTTCTCCGTGTTCTTCGGTTTCCTCCCAACGGCTAAAGACCAGTAAGCGCAAGGGGAGTTTTTAAATAAAATTAAAAAACATATGTTAGTCCCGAAATGACCTAGTTTGTGTCGAATGGACATTAGGTCGCATTTCTCTCTTTCTCTTTATTTTTAAAGTTTTGTAATAATCGGTTGGTAATCAAAGGTACTGTAAAAGTGATAAAACAGAAAATTTCGTCCGGTTGTAATGTTTCTCAATTTAAAGTCAGCAATTTGCCGATTTTAAGGGGCAAACGTTTATTGCGAACGATTAAGCTGGTCAGGGGGAGCTTATTTTTAAAAGTTTTGTAATATTCGGTTGATAACTAAAGGTACCGTGCAAATTAAACTGTTAAAATAGAAAATTTGGCCCGGTTGAAATATTTCTCGCTGTAGGTCAGCAATTTGCCGATTTTAGGGAGGTTGCGTGGCTGAATGGTTAGCACGTGCGCTCTGTATCATAACGTCTGTCACTGAGTCAACTTGCGTTGTTTCGATTTCTTGGTTGTACGTAACAAGGAGTATGGTCGCATGTCCAACTTCATTGCACACTTTATGGCGTATGCCCGTCTTCAGTAGCCCATTTTAGGAGCAGCACAGTAGGACGTTAAACCCCATTCAATTACATTTCATTTTCTCTATGTTGCTTATTTATTATAGTGGATAAATATTTTTCTGGTTCTAGCAATTATTTAATTTCTGCATAGAAATCTTGCTTTGGCCAGTTTTTTTTTATTGCAGAGTGCCATTCTTGTATATTGCAGTCTATGACCCTTTGTTTAAAACATGCTTAATAAGTCGTCACGATTTCCTACTTATAACCAAACATATTGGAAATATTAGTCTGGCATTATTAAATCCTAATTTTATTGGTCTTATTTAAAATTAAACTTTCATTTAACTATGAACAACTCTTAACGTGTCTCTTTAAAACTATTAAATACTTTAAAACAGTAGCTCAACCTTTTGACCTAAACTCATTAATTTACCATTTTGTTGTGAGCGACTTCTTATTCTTCCTATATGACATATTGCACGTGTCTGATTTCAAAGGGGGGTTGGGTGGCTGAATGGTTAGCACGCGCGCCTGTCATTGAGTTAACTAGCGTGTTTTCGAATGCTCGGTTGTACGTGACAAGGAGTAAGGTCGTCTGTCCAACCTGCCATTTTTAATTTTTTTTCCCCGCCATTTTCATTTCATTTTCTCATCCGTCTCATTACAGTAATACAAGTTTCAGTTATTTCCCTTTAGTTTTCAGATTATTGTTATGCCTGGGTGCAATGATTCATACTATATTTAGACTTGTAACTTCGCGAGTTTCTTCTTATCCTTTTATTTAGGATACTTGATACAATCAATGACACGTGACGATAAATATGAAAGCTTTCATATCTGCATGGGACAGTAGCAGATCTAGTTCCTATTCTTATTAATTTTTTTTTTGTGTTTTATTCACAAATCGGATTTTTCAGAATCTACTCATAGGATCTTTCTGAAACTTTTACCTACCCCCTCAAAAATGGGTGGTGGCTGTTGGATAAATATATTTTCAAAACGTTTTTCGCATTCGAAATCACTGAATTTTACGAACAAATGCATTTGACCTACTTTGCTGTAACTTTGTGACTATTTCACCTATTTTACTAATTCTTTTTTTCTTTGAATACCTTGACTCCTTTACTTCAAATCTGCAATTTCGGATTTTCGAATTTCTAAAAAGCTTACACCAACTCGACAACCTCTTTAGTAGTTGTACGATTTTCATGAAATTTAATATGTAAGTAGACCTTAATGACGCGACTTGAAAAATGACTTTAGAAATTTTCTAACTTATCTCCCCTTGGTGAAATCAAGGATCAAAGTTTTCCAAAAAATCGTCGAAATATAGGTCAGAATGACCTAGTTTTTTTTTCTATACTAGACAAGGAATTACTGATTCGTACACAAAATATGGAGTTTGTCGATCGAACCGGAAGTGCCACCATCTTTAAACGTGAAAAATCAATAAGGCTTTTTTGCTATTTTACTTACAGACTCGGGAGTTATATTTTCTGAATCCTTGTAGGAAGGCCTAAAAAATGTCGCAATAGAATTCTGATTTAGGTCAACCGGGAGTCACCATTTTGAATTGAAAATGACATATAGTAAAAAATCCTCATTATTGGGCTTGAAAACATACACAATTGGTCGTGGCTTAGAGAGTGTGTCTCCTATTAACGAAATTAATACATTTCAGGATAGCCTGGCTCATGGTAGAGTGTTTGGTATTCTAATATTTCGAAAATTCGAATTTCTCCTTTGACGTTTTCTGTGCCGACAAGGTTGTTTTCGAGGTTAGCGGTTTTGACTTCGCGCATGCGCTACGCTAGAACCAAAGGTATGATGGCTACCAAACTCCGGCCCCCTACTTGTCACGTTGGTACCTACTAGTCCTGAAATGTTCAGATCGATACCTGCATTCCTTCAAGTCGTTTACATGTAAGGCGGCGGATTTTTTTGCCGTTTTTTTTCTAAGTAAATTCCCGCACTCCGTAAGGGGAAAGAAGTGTTTTTTGCCCTAGCAGCGCCAAAAATTCTTCGACTAACCTGTTTTTTGGGCACGATGTGCCCATTTACTAGCCCGAATTTGAGTACTTGTCCCATCTGATTCCGATGAAAAAAACCCAAAGTTATGGTCAAAAAAACGATTTTACGGCTTTTTTCGCCGATTTTGAGACTAAAAAGTTTTTTTTAGAATTTTGAAATTGCAAACGACAAGATGAAGTCATCTTGTTAGTCTCATGTGATGGGTATGAGTCTTCTGCACCGATGCGGATTGGGTTTGATTTTTTCAAAATGGCGGACTATATTTTTGAGACTGTCAAAGTTTTGATATTCTGAGACTGTCGAGGCATCATTGGGGGGTATTTTTTAAAAAATTTATACTGGTCTCAAAGTACAATCTTTGCAAATTTGAAGGCAAACGGACCAATGGAACGTTGCCTGGGCAGTGCAAATATATCCCGGTCGCAAAAATCTGCATTCGGGAAACCTCGATGGATGATACTATGACCGGACGTATTATGACCTTGACACATACATGATATACATAGTATTAAAATCCTTATGAAATATTTAAATCATTTACTGCTATAATATGAAATATCACTTATTCCCCAGTTAAATAAAAATAGGTCACCGGGTGCTGTAAAATTTCAAGAACCCTGCGACCATTTTACACTTTCTATTGCCAGAAAATATTTGTTTTACTAGTCTAATTCAAGTTTAAAAATAAACAATATTTTTTCTGAAAATCAATGTCGAGTTATAGTGTATTATATATGATACAATGGGCCATAGCCTAGAGATCGGGTGTTCGATCCCTGCATTGGCCGAGAAAGTTCATCTCGATTTTACCGTACTCCACAAGGGGGAAAAAAGGGCCTTTTTGCCCTAGCAGCGCCACAAACTCTTCGATTAACCTGGTTTTTTGGCACGATGCGCCCATTTACTAGCCCGAATTTTGAGTACTGGTTACATCTGATTTCGATGAAAAAACATAAGTTATGGCCAAAAAAACGATTTACGGCTTTTTTCGCCGATTTTGAGACTAAATTTTTTTGTAGAATTTTGAAATTGCAAACGACAAGATAAAGTCATTTTGTTAGTCTCATGTGATGGGTATGAGTCTTCTGCACCGATGCGTATTGGGTTTGATTTTTTTCAAAATGGCGGACTATATTTTTGAGACTGTCAAAGTTTTGATGTTCTGAGACTGCCGAGGCATCATTGGGGGGTATTTTTTAAAAAATTTATACTTGTCGGATGCGCCGCGATGAGGTTAGTAACATATCAAAAGGAGAACATGATCGAATAAAAATTCGAAAAAATATGGCAATGTTTTACAATAAAAAAAAGTTGCTGGGTCGGCTTGGGTTCGAATTTTTTAGGCCATGTTCCCGTATTAGAAGTCACTTTTATTTTGTATATGTGCTAGCTAACATCCCAAGGCACAATCTCTGAAAATTTCAAGAAATTCCGACAACCATAACGCCTGCTCAAACACGCTCGCGCAGTTAGACCTATTTTTTGCCTATTTTTCGAATGTTTTTAGACTAACAAGTCACTTTTTCGTGCGCTACGTTTGAGGCCCCATAGCTCGGCCGCTATGGGTTTGATTCCATATGTTTTGATAGGGATCCATAGCTTGGACACTTCCCTCCGTCGTATAAAAAGTTTGAACCCCTGACCCTAACCACGGTCACGTGACAGGATGTCAAACATGGCTTCCCAAAACGAAGGGCCATGTTTGCTGCCTTATAGCTCGGCCCCTATGGGTTCGAATCAAAATGTGTTGGCTGGGAATAATAGCCTTGACAATTCTCTCCATTGTATAAAAAGTTCGCAGCTCTCACCCGAATGCCATGCACGCGGCACGATATTTAAAACTTAGGCGTTTTTCGACATTCGCGCTACCAAACTCTGGTCCCACCCTGCTCTCGCTGGTGCCTAGGTGTCCTTTAACTTTCAGCCTGATAACTGCATTCCTTCTAGTCGTTTACATCTGAGACTCACTGGACCAGCATTTTTCACCGATGTACCCCCACCCCCACCTGTAAACGTCCCGAAGGGTGCCCGGGCGGGTCTCGAGGCTTGGTATTCAAAAGGAATATCCATCCCGCCGACTCGCTGCGTCACGTCAAAATGCCCGCTCGGGGAACGGAAGTGGGCGAAACGGGCCCATGAAGTGCAGTTTGACCCTACCTTGACCTTCGAGGGCCTCGTAGCATTAAAAGGGTCATGAGCCTAGATGGAGTCATCAATGTCCTTTCATGAGAGAGTTTGACCTTTGACCTGACCTTTGACCTTGGGGTCGAAAAATTCCCAAAACTTAGGTACCGTCCCGAAAATCTGCGTCAAGGTCAAGGCCACGACCCACAAACCCATCGACGGGGCCGTCCCTGAGGTCAAGGTCATGACCTTGGCTGACCTCTACTAGCTTGAGAGATCAATCTCGTGTTTTATGCATTTACCGTATTTTGTGCATTTCACGGCATCGCGTCGCGGCGGCTCATTTTTTTACCCCAGCCATCTGAAAGTTTAATACAACCTGCGCAGCACCCTAGCGCAGGTTGTATCAATTTTTCAGACGATTTGAATACACATTGAGCCCATGATAGAAGTTCCGCTTTTTTGCTGTGCATTACTCCTATTTTGATCCGACTAAATTTTGTTTTGTATTTTCCCCACCTTGTTTATAAGGTAAGTGTAATTTTTTTTTTAGATACCTGATGACATATGACCCTTGACATGTGACCGGAAATGACTTCATATGAAAGCTTTCATATCTGCTTGGGACAGTAGCAGATCTTACTAAAATTATTATTATTAGGCTTTCAGACTTTCGTCTGAAAGACTATTGTTTTTACTAAAATTATTATTATTATTATTTTTTTTTTTCGGGGGAGCCTATTTCTCAGTGCCTGTAACAGATACCGATCTAGAACCTCATTTTCTATCATTAAACCATGTGTTCGCAACATATGGGCTATATTTGAAACTTCTGCGCAGACCGGAAGTGGCCGAATTTTGTACGATGTCAAAAAATCAAAAAACAACCGTAGATTCGTTAATTCTGTTCCTATTTTCATACAAAAGACATTTTTGTAAACCCCGAATCTTTCCCAAGCAAATTGCTATCTCACATTTTTTAATTTCGAAAATTCCTATGGGACTATTGTTGTTCGAAAATTGAAAAAACAAAATTTAAGAGACAATTTTTGTCATTTTTCAAAATTTTCAAATTTGACCTACATTTTTGGATACCTGAAGACCATCCGATTCCAGAAATATAAGTTTCATTCCGAGTTATCACCCTTTATTTTTCGATTTTTTTCGAATTTTCTGCCCATTTTGTGAGCTCGAGTTTCGTTTTACAGCCGAATCGACGTTTCTGAAACTCCTGGAACATGAAGTTATAGTTCAAAACTAACGTATAAAGCTATTTCGACAAACATCTATAAACCGGAAGTAGTCGAAATAATGGCCGATATTTTGAAAAAAAACGCAAAAAATGAATGCTTTTGGGAAAAACATGAATTCTCAGTCCGATATCAACGGAGTAAATCGATTAAGATATCGTTGGGTTGCATGAGAATTGCAGTATCATATGATATCCTATTATTACAGATAACATGAACAGAAAGTAAAATATGGCACGCTGAAAATCAAGTATTTTCTGATTTGGAGCGTTTTTGAACGCCTGTATCTCAAAAACGCTGCCACAGATTTTTCTTAAACTTTCTCTATCAAGATACCTTTTGGTAGTCTTGTGTATGAAACAGTCCGTTTAGACTTTAAAATATCCGTAATAGGTTAAATAACGAACTGAAAATCGAAAAAAGTCGAAAAATCGTGAAATTTTGGAAAATACTCTATTTTTTTTTTATTTTTACTGATTTTCAAAAAACTTTATGATATTTAGATATCTGATCTAATGTCGAATCCAAAAATGTATAATATGTATTCAGTTATTGAAATTTAATTTTTGATATTTTGACATTTTTGCATTTTTGGCACTTTTAAACATAGGATTTCTCAGGGGCATTTTATCTGATCATATATTGTAATATATCATTACAGAACTCTGTCGCTATTTAATTGCCTAAACCTGTTTTTAAAACTATCTCAATAATAATCACCATACCGGAAGTATTCAAAAAATGAAAAAAAAAGGTATAAAAATGTCGTTCTTGCAAAAAGCTGGATTTCTCCATCAGATATTACCGGCCCAAAAGAAATAAAGTGTCTTTGGATGGCCTCAGTAATGGACTATCATATGGTATCTCAATGGTACGATTTCGATGGTTAGTAAATAAATGATGTTACGCCGAAAATCTAGTATTTTTCGTTTTTTGAGCCTTTTGAAACACCCTTTTCTCGAAAACGACCACTGCGATTTTTTTAAAACCTTTTTTACTCAAGACTCCTATCTGTGGTCTGTGGCGTGAATCCAAAAGGAAAAGGTTTGAAATAATTTAAGGTGTCGAAAAATGGCCTCAATCTTTGATAAAAGAAGAAAAAACGTTAAATTATCGAAAATGTTCTTTTATTTATCTTTTTTACAAACAACTACTGAATAGATGTTTCTAACATTTCTGGTACAGAAAGATATCTATCCAAACAACTTGTTAAAACTATTTCGACAATAATCCAAAATCCAGAAGTAGTCGAAAAAATATCAGATATTTGGGAAAAAACAAAAAAAAAAAATTAAAAAAAGAAAATACAGTAAAAAATTGGTACTCTTGCAAAAATCGGCATTTCTCAGCCAGGTGTCACTGAATCAAAACAATTAAAGTATCGTTTTGTAGCTGGGCTATTTTATGACATACTTCCTGTCTGATTCCTGAAAGCCGTTTCAGTGCTGCTTGCAGGTCTAGTTATTATTATTTTTTTTTTCGGGGGAGCCTATTTCTCAGTGCCTGTAACAGATACCGATCTAGAACCTCATTTTCTATCATTAAACCATGTGTTCGCAACATATGGGCTATATTTGAAACTTCTGCGCAGACCGGAAGTGGCCGAATTTTGTACGATGTCAAAAAATCAAAAAACAGCCGTAGATTCGTTAATTCTGTTCCTATTTTCATACAAATGACATTTTTGTAAACCCCGAATCTTTCCCAAGGAAATGGCTATCTCACATTTTTCAATTTCGAAAATTCCTATGGGACTATTGTTGTTCGAAAATTGGAAAAACAAAATTTAAGAGACAATTTTTGTCATTTTTCAAAATTGTCAAATTTGACCTACATTTTTGGATACCTGAAGACCATCCGATTCCAGAAATATAAGTTTCGTTCCGAGTTATCACCCTTTATTTTTCGATTTTTTTCGAATTTTCTGCCCATTTTGTGAGCTCGAGTTTCGTTTTACGGCCGAATCGACGTTTCTGAAACTCCTGGAACATGAAGTTATAGTTCAAAACTAACGTATAAAGCTATTTCGACAAACATCTATAAACCGGAAGTAGTCGAAATAATGGCCGATATTTTGAAAAAAACGCAAAAAATGAATGCTTTTGGGAAAAACATGAATTCTCAGTTCGATATAAACAGATTAAATCGATTAAGATATCGTTGGGTTGCCCGAGAATTGCAGTATCATATGATATCCTATTATTACAGATAACATGAACAGCAAGTAAAATATGGCACGCTGAAAATCAAGTATTTTCTGATTTGGAGCGTTTTTGAACGCCTGTATCTCGAAAACGCTGCCACAGATTTTTCTTAAACTTTCTCTATCAAGATACCTTTTGGTAGTCTTGTGTATGAAACAGTCCGTTTAGACTTTGAAATATCCGTAATAGGTCAAGTAACGAACTGAAAATCGAAAAAAGTCGAAAAATCGTGAAATTTTGGAAAATACTCTATTTTTATTTTTTTTTTTACTGATTTTCAAAAAACTTTATGATATTTAGATATCTGATCTAATGTCGAATCCAAAAATGTATAATATGTATTCAGTTATTGAAATTTAATTTTTGATATTTTGACATTTTTGCATTTTTGGCACTTTTAAACATAGGATATCTCAGGGGCATTTTATCTGATCATATATTGTAATATATCATTACAGAACTATGTCGCTATTTAATTGCCTAAACCGGTTATTAAAACAATCTCGATAATAATCACCATACCGGAAGTATTCAAAAAATGAAAAAAAAAGGATAAAAAAATGGCGTTCTTGCAAAAAGCTGAATTACTCCGTCAGATATTACCGGCCCAAAAGAAATAAAGTGTCTTTGGATAGCCCCATTAATGGACTATCATATGGCATCTCAATGGTACGATTTTGATGGTTAGATAATAAATTATGTTACGCCGAAATTCTAGTATTTTCTGTTTTTGGAGCCTTTTGAGACGCCTTTTTCTCGAAAACGACTCCAGCGATTTTTTAAAAACTTTTTTTACTCAGAGTCCTATCTGTGGTCTGTGGCGTGAATCCAAAAGGAAATGAATGAATGAAATGGGGTTTAACGTCCTACGCTTAAGCACCTAACCTGGGCCAATTGAAGACGGGCATACGCCATACAGTGTGTTATGAGGGAAATTTTGCCCGGGCAGCGGCGCTACGGCCTACTCTTATATCGAATTCCAACTGCCAAGGGATCTTTTACGTGCACTCCAATTTATACACGGGACCTCGGTTTTTCGTCCCATCCGAACGACTAGGCAGCTGTCCTTGTCAGGCCCTCCTTCTGCATCACTGACAAGGGGAAATAACGCCGGAAAATCGAGATGAACTTTCTCGGCCAATGCAGGGATCGAACACTCGACCTCCAGGCTAGCGAACCAGCGCCTTATCCACTTAGCCACCGTGACCCCCTCCAAAAGGAAAAGGTTTGAAATAATTTAAGGTGTCATAAAATGGCCTCAATCTTTGATAAAAGTAGAAAAATCGTTAAATTATTGAAAATGTTCTTTTATTTATCTTTTTTACAAACAACTACTGAATAGATGTTTCTGACATTTCTGGTACAGAAAGATATCTATCCAAACAACTTGTTAAAACTATCCCGACAATAATCCAAAATCCAGAAGTAGTCGAAAAAATATCAGATATTTCGGAAAAAAAACACACAAACAAATTTAAAAAAAGAAAATACAGTAAAAAAATTGGTACTCTTGCAAAAATCGACATTTCTCAGCCATGTGTCACTGAATCAAAACAATTAAAGTATAGTTTTGTAGCTCGATGAATGGGCTCTTTTATGACATACTTCCTGTCTGATTCCTGAAAGCCGATTCAGTGCTGTTTGCAGGTCTAGTTATTATTATTTTTTTTTCGGGGGAGCCTATTTCTCAGTGCCTGCAACAGATACTGATCTAGAACCTCATATTCTATCATTAAACCATGTGTTTGCAACATATGGGCTATATTTGAAACTTCTGCGCGGACCGGAAGTGGTCGAATTTCGTACGGTGTCAAAAAATGAAAAAACAGGCCGTAGATTCGTCAATTCTGTACTTATTTTCATACAAATAACATTTTCGGCAACACCAAATTTTTTCTCGGATGATAACAGTTGAAAATTTCGAAATTTCGAAACTTCGTCGCTGACTTCTAGCGTTCGAAAAATGAAAAAAAAAATTTAAGAGGCAATTTTTGTCATTTTTCAAAATTTTCAAATTTGACCTACTTTTTTGGATACCTGACGATCATCCGATTCCAGAAATATAAGTTTCATTCAGAGTTATCACCCTTTTTTTTTCGATTTTTTTTCAATTTTCTGCCCATTTTGTGAGCTCGAGTTACGCTTTACGGCCGAATCGACGTTTTTGAAACTTCTGGAACATGAAGTTATAGTTCATCACTAACGTATAAAGCTATTTCGACAAACATCGATAAACCGGAAGTAGTCGAAATAATGGCCGATATTTTGAAAAAAACGCAAAAAATGAATGCTTTTGGAAAAGACATGAATTCTGAGTCCGAAATCAACGGATTAAAACGATTAAGATATCGCTGGGTTGCCCGAGAATTGCAGTATCATATCATATCCAATTCTAACAGATAACATGAACAGCAAGTAAAATATGGCACGCTGAAAATCAAGTATTTTCTGATTTGGAGCGTTTTTGAACGCCTGTATCTCGAAAACTGCTCCAATGATTTTTCTTAAACTTTCTCTATCAAGATACCTTTTGGTAGTCTTGTGTATGAAACAGTCCGTTTAGACTTTGAAATATCTGTAATAGGTCAAATAACGAACTGAAAATCGAAAAAAGTCGAAAAATCGTGAAATTTTGGAAAATACTCTATTTTTTTAAAATTTTTTTCTGATTTTCAAAAAACTTTATGATATTTAGATATCTGATCTAATGTCGAATCCAAAAATGTATAATATGTATTCAGTTATTGAAATTTAATTTTTGATATTTTGACATTTTTGCATTTTTGGCACTTTATCTGATCATATATTGTAATATATCATTACAGAACTCTGTCGCTATTTAATTTCCTTAACCGGTTTTTAAAACTATCTCGATAATAATCACCATACCGAAAGTATTCAAAAAATGAAAAAAAAAGGTATAAAAATGTCGTTCTTGCAAAAAGCTGGATTTCTCCATCAGATATTACCGGCCCAAAAGAAATAAAGTGTCTTTGGATGGCCCTATTCATGGACTATCATATGGCATCTCAATGGTACGATTTCGAACGTTAGTAAATAAATTATGTTACGCCGAAAATCTAGTATTTTTCGTTTTTGGAGCCTTTTGAGACACCCTTTTCTCGAAAACGACTACTGCGATTATTTTAAAACCTTTTTTAATCAGCCTCCCATCTGTGGTCTGTGGCGTGTATCCAAAAGGAAAGGGTTTGAAATAATTTAAGGTGTCAAAAAATGGCCTCAATCTTTGATAAAAGTAGAAAAATCGTTAAATTATCGAAAATGTTCTTTTATTTATCTTTTTTACAAACAACTACTGAATAGATGTTTCTAACATTTCTGGCACAGAAAGATATCTATCCAAACAACTTGTTAAAACTATTCCGACAATAATCCAAAATCCAGAAGTAGTCGAAAAAATATCAGATATTTAGGAAAAAACCGAAAACAAATTTTAAAAAAAGAAAATACAGTAAAAAAATGGTACTCTTGTAAAAATCGGCATTTCTCAGCCAGGTGTCACTGAATCAAAACAATTAAAGTATCGTTTTGTAGCTGGGCTATTTTATGACATACTTCCTGTCTGATTCCTGAAAGCCGATTCAGTGCTGCTTGCAGGTCTAGTTATTATTTTTTTTTTGTGTTTTATCCACAAATCGGATTTCTCAGAATCTACTCATAGGATCTTTCTGAAACTTTTACCTACCCCCCCCCCCCCAAAATGGGTGGTGGCTGTTGGGTAAATATATTTTCAAAACGTTTTTCGCATCAGAAATCACCGAATTTTAAGAACAAATGCATTTGACCTACTTTGCTGTAACTTTGTGACTTTTTCACCTATTTTACTAATTCTTTTTTCTTTGAATACCTTGACTCCTTTACTTTAAATTTGCAATTTCGGATTTTCGGATTTCGAAAATTCGTCGCTGTGATTTCGAGCCGGAAGTAAAAATCAAAATAACAACTTCTTTAATAGTTGCACGATTTTCATGGAATTTGGTATGTAAGTAGATCTCGCTCATGCGACTTTAAAAATGTTGTTAGAAATTTTCTTAATTATCCCCCCTTGGTGATATTAAGGATCAAAGTTTTCCAAAAAATTGACGAAATATAGGTCAGATTGCCTTGAAATTTTTTTTTGTACTAGCTACGACACTACTGATTCGTACACAAAAAATGGAGTTTGTAACCCAAACCGGAAGTGCTTCCATCTTGAAATGTGAAAAATAAATAAGGCTTTTTTTGTTTTTTACTTACAGACATGACAATTATATTTTTCGAATCCTTGTATAAAGGCCAAAAAACTGTAGCAAAAACATTTTTGATTTCTGGCAAATCATGGACGCCATTTTGAATTGAAAATGACATATAGTACAAAATTCTCATTATTGGGCTTGACAACATACACAATTGGTCGTTGCTTAGAGAGTGTGTCTCCTATTAACCAAATTAATACATTTCAGGATAGCCTGGCTCATGGTCGAGTGTTTGGTATTCTAATATTTCAAAAATTCGAATTTCTCCTTTGACATTTCCTGTGCCGACAAGGTTGTTTACGAGGTTAGCGGTTTTGACTTCGCGCATGCGCTACGCTAGAACCAAAGTTATGATGACTACCAAACTCCGGCCCCACACTTGTCACGTTGGTACCTAAAAGTCCTGAAAACTTCAGATCGATACCTGCATTCCTTCAAGTCGTTTACATGTGAGGTGGCGGATTTTTTTCCCGCACTCCGTAAGGGGAAAAAAGTGTTTTTTGCCCTAGCGGCGCTAAAAATTCTTCGATTAACCTGTTTTTTTGGCACGATGTGCCCATTTACTAGCCCGAATTTTGAGTACTTGTCCCATCTAATTCCGATAAAAAAAACAAAAGTTATGGTCAAAAAACCGATTTTACGGCTTTTTTCGCCGATTTTGAGACCAAAAAAGTTTTTTAGAATTTTGAAATTGCAAACGACAAGATAAAGTCATTTTGTTAGTCTCATGTGATGGGTATGAGTCTTATGCACCGATGCGGATTGGGTTTGATTTTTTCAAAATGGCGGACTATATTTTTGAGACTGTCAAAGTTTTGATGTTCTGAGACTGCCGAGGTATCATTAGGGGGTATTTTTAAAAAAAATTTATACTGGTCGGATGCGCCAAGATGAGGTTAGTAACATATTAAAAGGAGAACATGATCGAATTAAAAATTCGAAAAAATATGGCCATGTTTTACAATAAATAAAGTTGCTGGGTCGGCTTAGGTTCGAATTTTTTAGGCCATGTTCCCGTATTAGAAATCACTTACATTTTAATATGTGCTAGCTAACATCCTAAGGCACAATATCTGAAAATTTCAAGAAATTCCGACAACCGTAACGCCTGCTCAAACACGCTCGCGCAATTAGGCCTATTTTTTGCCTATTTTTCGAATGTTTTTAGACTAACAAGTCACTTTTTCGTGCGCTACGTTTGAGGCCCCATATCTCGGCCGCTATGGGTTTGAATCCATATGTTTTGATCGGGATCGATAGCTTGGACACTTCCCTCCGTCGTATAAAAAGTTTGAACCCCTGACCCTAACCACGGTCACGTGACAGGGTGTAAAACATGGCTTCCCAAAACGAAGGGCCATGTTTGCTGCCTTATAGCTCGGCCCCTATGGGTTCGAATCAAAATGTGTTGGCTGGGAATAATAGCCTTGACAATAGTCTCCATTGTATTAAAAGTTGGTAGATCTCACCGAATGCCATGCACGCGCTACGATATTTAAGAGTGCCCGGGCGGGTCTCGAGGATTGGTATTCAAACGGTATATCCACCCCGCCGAGTCGCTGCGTCACGTCAAAATGCCCGCCCGGGGACCGGAAGTGGGCGAAACGGGCCCATGAAGTGAAGTTTGACCCTACCTTGACCTTCGAGGGCCTCGTAGCATGAAAAGGGTCATGAGCCCAGATGGAGTCATCAATGTCTTTTCTTGAGAGAGCTTGACCTTTGACCTGACCTTTGACCTTGGGGTCGAAAAATTCCCAACTTGGTAACTTAGCGAGTTTTCGACCAATTTTAATATTTTTTTTCTTGTTATTTTCTTTAAGATACTTGGTATAATCGATGGCACGTGATTATGAATATGAAAGCTTTCATATCTGCTTGGGACAGTAGCAGATCTAGTTCTTCTTCTTATTATTTTTTTTTTGTGTGTTTTATCCACAAATCGGATTTCTCAGAATCTACTCATAGGATCTTTCTGAAACTTTTACCTACCCCCCAAAAAATGGGTGGTGGCTGTTGGGTAAATATATTTTCAAAACGTTTTCGCATCCGAAATCACCGAATTTTACGAACACATGCATTTGACCTACTTTTCTGTAACTTTGTGACTATTTCACCTATTTTACTAATTCTTTTTTTCTTTGAATACCTTGACTCCTTTACTTCAAATCTGCAATTTCGGATTTTCGAATTTCGAAAATTCGTCGCCGTGATTTCGAGCCGGAAGTAAAAATCAAAATAACAATTTCTTTAATAGTTGCACGATTTACATGGAATCTGGTATGTAAGTAGATCTCGCTCGTGCGACTTGAAAAATGACTTTAGAAATTTTCTAACTTATCTCCCCTTGGTGATATTAAGGATCAAAGTTTTCAAAAAAATTGACGAAATATAGGTCAGATTGTCTTGAAATTTTTTTGTTGTACTAGCTACGACACTACTGATTCGTACACAAAAAATGGAGTTTGTAACCCAAACCGGAAGTGCTTCCATCTTGAAATGTGAAAAAAAAATAAGACTTTTTTTGTTTTTTACTTACAGACATGGCAATTATATTTTTCGAATCCTTGTAGGATTGACAACATACACAATTGGTCGTTGCTTAGAGAGTGTGTCTCCTATTAACCAAATTAATACATTTCAGGATAGCCTGGCTCATGGTCGAGTGTTTGGTATTCTAATATTTCAAAAATTCGAATTTCTCCTTTGACATTTCCTGTGCCGACAAGGTTGTTTACGAGGTTAGCGGTTTTGACTTCGCGCATGCGCTACGCTAGAACCAAAGTTATGATGACTACCAAACTCCGGCCCCACACTTGTCACGTTGGTACCTAAAAGTCCTGAAAACTTCAGATCGATACCTGCATTCCTTCAAGTCGTTTACATGTGAGGTGGCGGATTTTTTTCCCGCACTCCGTAAGGGGAAAAAAGTGTTTTTTGCCCTAGCGGCGCTAAAAATTCTTCGATTAACCTGTTTTTTTGGCACGATGTGCCCATTTACTAGCCCGAATTTTGAGTACTTGTCCCATCTAATTCCGATAAAAAAAACAAAAGTTATGGTCAAAAAACCGATTTTACGGCTTTTTTCGCCGATTTTGAGACCAAAAAAGTTTTTTAGAATTTTGAAATTGCAAACGACAAGATAAAGTCATTTTGTTAGTCTCATGTGATGGGTATGAGTCTTATGCACCGATGCGGATTGGGTTTGATTTTTTCAAAATGGCGGACTATATTTTTGAGACTGTCAAAGTTTTGATGTTCTGAGACTGCCGAGGTATCATTAGGGGGTATTTTTAAAAAAAATTTATACTGGTCGGATGCGCCAAGATGAGGTTAGTAACATATTAAAAGGAGAACATGATCGAATTAAAAATTCGAAAAAATATGGCCATGTTTTACAATAAATAAAGTTGCTGGGTCGGCTTGGGTTCGAATTTTTTAGGCCATGTTCCCGTATTAGAAATCACTTACATTTTAATATGTGCTAGCTAACATCCTAAGGCACAATATCTGAAAATTTCAAGAAATTCCGACAACCGTAACGCCTGCTCAAACACGCTCGCGCAATTAGGCCTATTTTTTGCCTATTTTTCGAATGTTTTTAGACTAACAAGTCACTTTTTCGTGCGCTACGTTTGAGGCCCCATATCTCGGCCGCTATGGGTTTGAATCCATATGTTTTGATCGGGATCGATAGCTTGGACACTTCCCTCCGTCGTATAAAAAGTTTGAACCCCTGACCCTAACCACGGTCACGTGACAGGGTGTAAAACATGGCTTCCCAAAACGAAGGGCCATGTTTGCTGCCTTATAGCTCGGCCCCTATGGGTTCGAATCAAAATGTGTTGGCTGGGAATAATAGCCTTGACAATAGTCTCCATTGTATTAAAAGTTGGTAGATCTCACCGAATGCCATGCACGCGCTACGATATTTAAGAGTGCCCGGGCGGGTCTCGAGGATTGGTATTCAAACGGTATATCCACCCCGCCGAGTCGCTGCGTCACGTCAAAATGCCCGCCCGGGGACCGGAAGTGGGCGAAACGGGCCCATGAAGTGAAGTTTGACCCTACCTTGACCTTCGAGGGCCTCGTAGCATGAAAAGGGTCATGAGCCCAGATGGAGTCATCAATGTCTTTTCTTGAGAGAGCTTGACCTTTGACCTGACCTTTGACCTTGGGGTCGAAAAATTCCCAACTTGGTAACTTAGCGAGTTTTCGACCAATTTTAATATTTTTTTTCTTGTTATTTTCTTTAAGATACTTGGTATAATCGATGGCACGTGATTATGAATATGAAAGCTTTCATATCTGCTTGGGACAGTAGCAGATCTAGTTCTTCTTCTTATTATTTTTTTTTTGTGTGTTTTATCCACAAATCGGATTTCTCAGAATCTACTCATAGGATCTTTCTGAAACTTTTACCTACCCCCCAAAAAATGGGTGGTGGCTGTTGGGTAAATATATTTTCAAAACGTTTTCGCATCCGAAATCACCGAATTTTACGAACACATGCATTTGACCTACTTTGCTGTAACTTTGTGACTATTTCACCTATTTTACTAATTCTTTTTTTCTTTGAATACCTTGACTCCTTTACTTCAAATCTGCAATTTCGGATTTTCGAATTTCGAAAATTCGTCGCCGTGATTTCGAGCCGGAAGTAAAAATCAAAATAACAATTTCTTTAATAGTTGCACGATTTACATGGAATCTGGTATGTAAGTAGATCTCGCTCGTGCGACTTGAAAAATGACTTTAGAAATTTTCTAACTTATCTCCCCTTGGTGATATTAAGGATCAAAGTTTTCAAAAAAATTGACGAAATATAGGTCAGATTGTCTTGAAATTTTTTTGTTGTACTAGCTACGACACTACTGATTCGTACACAAAAAATGGAGTTTGTAACCCAAACCGGAAGTGCTTCCATCTTGAAATGTGAAAAATAAATAAGACTTTTTTTGTTTTTTACTTACAGACATGGCAATTATATTTTTCGAATCCTTGTAGGAAGGCCAAAAAACTAGCGAAAACATTTTTGATTTCTGGCAAATCATGGACGCCATTTTGAATTGAAAATGACATATAGTACAAAATTCTCATTATTGGGCTTGACAACATACACAATTGGTCGTGGCTTAGAGAGTGTGTCTCCTATTAACGAAATTAATACATTTCAGGATAGCCTGGCTCATGGTCGAGTGTTTGGTATTCTAATATTTCAAAAATTCGAATTTCTCCTTTGACATTTCCTGTGCCGACAAGGTTGTTTACGAGGTTAGCGGTTTTGACTTCGCGCATGCGCTACGCTAGAACCAAAGTTATGATGACTACCAAACTCCGGCCCCACACTTGTCACGTTGGTACCTAAAAGTCCTGAAAAGTTCAGATCGATACCTGCATTCCTTCAAGTCGTTTACATGTGAGGTGGCGGATTTTTTTCTCGTTTTCTCGTAAATTCCCGCACTCCGTAAGGGGAAAAAAGTGTTTTTTGCCCTTCGATTAACCTGTTTTTTTGGCACGATGTGCCCATTTACTAGCCCGAATTTTGAGTACTTGTCCCATCTAATTCCGATAAAAAAAACAAAAGTTATGGTCAAAAAACCGATTTTACGGCTTTTTTCGCCGATTTTGACACCAAAAAAGTTTTTTAGAATTTTGTAATTGAAAACGACAAGATAAAGTCATTTTGTTAGTCTCATGTGATGGGTATGAGTCTTCTGCACCGATGCGGATTGGGTTTGATTTTTTCAAAATGGCGGACTATATTTTTGAGACTGTCAAAGTTTTGATGTTCTGAGACTGCCGAGGCATCATTAGGGGGTATTTTTTTTAAAAATTTATACTGGTCGGATGCGCCAAGATGAGGTTAGTAACATATTAAAAGGAGAACATGATCGAATTAAAAATTCGAAAAAATATGGCCATGTTTTACAATAAAAAAAAGTTGCTGGGTCGGCTGGGATTCGAATTTTTAGGCCATGTTCCCGTATTAGAAATCACTTAAATTGTGCTAGCTAACATCCTAAGGCACAATATCTGAAAATTTCAAGAAATTCCGACAACCGTAACGCCTGCTAAAACACGCTCGCGCAATTAGGCCTATTTTTTGCCTATTTTTCGAATGTTTTTAGACTAACAAGTCACTTTTTCGTGCGCTACGCTTGAGGCCCCATATCTCGGCCGCTATGGGTTTGAATCCATATGTTTTGATCGGGATCGATAGCTTAGACACTTCCCTCCGTCGTATAAAAATGTGTTGGCTGGGAATAATAGCCTTGACAATTCTCTCCATTGTATTAAAAGTTGGTAGATCTCACCCGAATGCCATGCACGCGCTACGATATTTAAGAGTGCCCGGGCGGGTCTCGAGGCTTGGTATTCAAAGGTTAAATCTCTGGAATTTCTAGCGGTTGCCTGTGCCGCGATGATATTTATCACATATTAAAAGGAGATAATATTCAGATATCAAGAACGAAAATAAATCGATAAAATACGACAATTTTTCAAGCAAAAAAAGTTTAATGGGTGGGGGTGGGTTTATAATTTATTTTCATTGTTCCCGGAATCTCACTCATTTCCATTTTTTATATGCGATAGCTAGAATCTCAAAGTACAATCTTTGCAAATTTGAAGGCAAACGGACCACTGGAACGTTGCCTGGGCAGTGCAAATCTATCCCGGTCGCTAAAATCTGCATTCGGGAAACCTCGATGGATGATACTATGACCGGACGTTTTATGACCTTGACACATACATGATATACATAGTATTAAAATCCTTATGAAATATTTAAATCATTTACTGCTATAATATGAAATATCACTTATTCCCCGGTTAAATAAAAATAGGTCACCGGGTGCTGTACAACTTCAAGAACCCTGCGACCATTTTACACTTTCTATTGCCAGAAACTATTTGTTTTACTAGTCTAATTCAAGATCAAAAATAAACAATATTTATTCTGAAAATCAATGTCGAGATTTAGTGTATTATATATGATACAATGGGCCATAGCCTAGAGGTCGGGTGTTCGATCCCTACATTGGCCGAGAAAGTTCATCTCGATTTAACCGTACTCCACAAGGGGAAAAAAGGGCTTTTTTGCCCTAGAAGCGCCACAAATTCTTCGATTAACCTGGTTTTTTGGCACGATGTGCCCATTTACTAGCCCGAATTTTGAGTACTGGTCTAATCTGATTACGATGAAAAAACAAAAGTAATGGCCAAAAAACCGATTTTACGGCTTTTTTCGCCGATTTTGAGACTAAAAACGTTTTTTAGAATTTTGAGATTGCAAACGACAAGATAAAGTCATTTTGTTAGTCTCATGTGATGGGTATGAGTCTTCTGCACCGATGCGTATTGGGTTTGATTTTTTCAAAATGGCGGACTATATTTTTGAGACTGTCAAAGTTTTGATGTTCTGAGACTGTCGAGGCATCATTGGGGGGTATTTTTTTTAAAAATTTATACTGGTCGGATGCGCCGCGATGAGGTTAGTAACATATCAAAAGGAGAACATGATCGAATAAAAATTGGAAAAAATATGGCCATTTTTCACGGAAAACAAAAGTTGCTGGGTCGGCTTGGGTTCGAATTTTTTAGGCCATGTGCCCGTATTAGAAATCACTTGAATTTTGTATTTGTGCTAGCTAACATCCCAAGGCACAATCTCTGAAAAATTTCAAGAAATTCCGACATCACTAACTCTGCTAAAACACGCTCGCGCAAATAGACCTATTTTTTGCCTATTTTCCGATTTTTTTTAGACTAACAAGTCACTTTTTTGTGCGCTACGTTTGATGCCCTATACCTCGGCCGCTATGGGTTCGAATCGAGGTGTTTTAGTCGGGATCGATAGCTTGGACACTTCCCTCCAAAGTATCAAAAGTTGGGACCCCTGACCCTAACTACGGTCACGTGCAGGTTGTCAAACATGGTTTCTCAAAACGAAGGGCCATGTTTGCTGCCTTATAGCTCGGCCCCTATGGGTTCGAATCAAAATATGTTGGCTGGGAATAATAGCCTTGACAATTCTCTCCATTGTATAAAAAGTTCGCAGCTCTCACCCGAATGTCATGCACGCGGCACGATATTTAAAACTAAGGCGTTTTTCGACATTCGCGCATGCGCACAGCCGGAACCAATACCACCAGCGGTACCAAACTCTGGTCCCAACCAGCTCTCGCTGGTGCCTAGGTGTCCTTTAACTTTCAGCTTGATAACTGCATTCCTTCTAGTCGTTTACATCTGAGACTCACTGGACAAGCATGTTTCACCGATGTACCCGCACCCCCACCTGTAAACGTCCCGAAGGGTGCCCGGGAGGGTCTCGAGGCTTGGTATTCAAAAGGTATATCCACCCCGCCGAGTCGCTGCGTCACGTCAAAACGCCCGCCCGGGGACCGGAAGTGGGCGAAACGGGCCCATGGAGTGAAGTTTGACCCTACCTTGACCTTCGAGGGCCTCGTAGCATGGAAAGGGTCATGAGCCTAGATGGAGTCATCAATGTCCTTTCATGAGAGAGCTTGACCTTTGACCTGACCTTTGACCTTGGGGTCGAAAAATTCCCAACTTGGTAACTTCGCGAGTTTTCGACCAATTTTAATATTTTTTTTCTTGTTACTTTCTTTAAGATACTTGGTATAATCGATGGCACGTGATGAAGAATATGAAAGCTTTCATATCTGCTTGGGACAGTAGCAGATCTAGTTAGGCTTTCAGACTTTCGTCTGAAAGCCTGTTGTGATTACTAAAATTATTAGGCTTTCAGACTTTCGTCTGAAAGACTATTGTTTTTGCTAAAATTATTATTTATTATTATATTTTTTTTCGGGGGAGCCTATTTCTCAGTGCCTGTCCCAGATACCGATCTAGAACCTCATTTTCTATCATAAATCCGTGTGTTTGCAACATATGGGCTATATTTGAAACTTCTGCACAGACCGGAAGTGGCCGAATTTCGTACGGTGTCAAAAAATCAAAAAACGGCCGTAAATTCGTCAATTCTGTACTTATTTTCATACAAATGAAATTTTCGGCAACACCAAATCTTTTCTCGGATGATAGCAGTTGAAAATTTCGATATTTCGAAACTTCGTCGCTGACTTCTAGCGTTCGAAAAATGAAAAAAAAAATTTAAGAGACAATTTTTGTCATTTTTCAAAATTTTCAAATTTGACCTACATTTTTGGATACCTGAAGACCATCCGATTCCAGAAATATAAGTTTCATTCCGAGTTATTACCCTTTATTTTTCGATTTTTTTCGAATTTTCTGCCCATTTTGTGAGCTCGAGTTTCGTTTTACGGCCGAATCGACGTTTCTGAAACTCCTGGAACATGAAGTTATAGTCCAATACCAACTGATAAAGCAATTTCGACACGAATCCTTAAACCGGAAGTGGTCGAAATAATGTGCAATATTTTGAAAAAAATGCAAAAAATGGATATTTTTGGGGAAAACGCTATTTCTCCGTCCGATATCAACGGATTAAATCGATTAAGATATTGTTGGGTTGCCCGAGAATTGCAGTATCATATGATATCCTATTATTACAGATAACATGAACAGCAAGTAAAATATGGCACGCTGAAAATCAAGTATTTTCTGATTTGGAGCGTTTTTGACCGCCCGTATCTCGAAAACCCTGCCACAGATTTTTCTTCAACTTTCTCTATCAAGATACCTTTTGGTAGTCTTGTGTATGAAACAGTCTGTATAGACTTTGAAATATCCGTAATAGGTCAAATAACGAACTGAAAAACGAAAAAAGTCGAAAAATCGTGAAATTTTGGAAAATACTCTATTATTTTTTTATTTTTACTGATTTTCAAAAAACTTTATGATTTAGATATCTGATCTTATGTCGAATCCAAAAATGTATAATATGTATTCAGTTATTGAAATTTAATTTTTGATATTTTGACATTTTTGGCACTTTTAAACATAGAATTTCTCAAATGCATTTTATCTGATCATATATTGTAATATATCATTACAGAACTATGTTGCTATTTAATTGCCTAAACCGGTTATTAAAACTATCTCGATAACAATCACCATACCGGAAGTATTCAAAAAATGAAAAAAAAAAGGATAAAAAAATGGCGTTCTTGCAAAAAGCTGGATTTCTTCATCAGATATTACCGGTCCAAAAGAAATAAAGTGTCTTTGGATGGCCCCATTTATGGACTATCATATGGCATCTCAATGGTACGATTTCGATGGTTAGTTAATAAATGATGTTACGCCGAAAATCTAGTATTTTTGTTTTTGGAGCCTTTTGAGACACCCTTTTCTTGGAAACGATTCCTGCGATTTTTTTAAAACCTTTTTTACTCAAACTCCTATTTGTTCATTCTAATAAGACAACTACAATTTTGACTGAAGAATATATGTACACAATTTAAAACAATTCATTTTATGTATTTCACCACAATGTCAACAGAACATAATCGTGTTGCTAATCACATTAATCTATATATATTTAGTACTTTGTACACTTCATCGAATGGATTAAATAGGTTTTGCTTTAATAATTTAAACGGTATGTAAATCGTGATTATAACTATAAACATTGTATTTCTATGTCTGCTAAATGTATTATGGGAAATGGAATTTTATAACCTTTGCCTTGCTTTTGGATCCCATAATTAAATATTGACTGAATAAATATTGTTAGGAAAACGATCTTATTAAACTCAATAGTAAATGCAGGAGGAAACTCAATAGTAAATGCAGGAGGACTGCACTACACGCAAAACAAAAACTAAAAATCTACAAGATAAACCTGCGGACAAAGACAGAAAATAGACATTGCAAAAAGTAAACAATTATCAAATCAAGTGAATGGATCCGGGGGCCAGCCGTAAGCGTCCACTGCACTGTACAATGTGTTCTCCAAATATTAATTTCAATTCTGCCAATTTCCTGCTCAATAACCAAGTTCTTGTAACCGATATGCCAAATATTATAAACTACAAATAAAAATAGACACGTTATTTAATACTATAATTATTCACTATATCCAGGTTTGAATTAAAAGACCATTTCACCACTTTATTTTGAAAAAGAAAACTGGCCCTTCATCAATTTTTATTGTTATATAACTTATAAATACATCATTATTAACATCTAGTATTATTCATTCAACAAATACCATCCATACTTTTTTAAAACAAATACTTTTAATTGCTATCCTTTGGATATTCAACAAGTTTTTAAACACGGTTCTATGTTGTAATGTTAACGCTCATGGCGTCTACATGTCTCCTACATCAAAGGATGCCGCTAAAGTTTCTTAACACTGTTCACTGACGTTACGTAACTACCATCGCGTGTTCAAGTCTCCAACATCAAAGAATGCCGCTAAAGTTGTAAAAATCAACCCATTTTCTCATGTTCAGTACAAAACTTTTTAATACATATCGCTAAGTTTTACTACTTTAAAAATATGTTTATTGAAAAAGTTCAATGAATCTTAATAATGATTATGCTTTTTGATACCCGCCAATAAGAATATTCTGCTTATCCTTACATTATTATTACATTTACCAGAATTTCAAATAGACTTTTATAGCCTCCCTTGGCCATACTTTACCAAATTGCCGTAAATTGTCAAGATATTATGTTATATTATATGGTCAAAATATCGGTCAGATATGGCAATTTTAAATTAAAGTGTTAAAAAAGGGCATAATATCTGTGATATATTACGATATCACCATTGATAGAAGTAGACGTAGAACTCTAGGAATGAACCACGTAATATATTTTCCTTTATTCACGTACTTAAAAGTCACATCTCACATAATATATTACTTTGAATGAATGAATGAAATGGGGTTTAACGTCCTACTGTTATGCACTGAACCTGGGCTAATTGAAGACGGGCATACGCCATACAGTGTGCTATGAGGGAAATTTTGCCCGGGCAGTGGCGCTACGGCCTACTCTTACATCGAATTCCAACTGCCAACGGATCTTTTACGTGCACTCCAATGTGTACACGGGACCTCGGTTTTCGTCAATCCGAACGACTAGACAGCTGTCCTTGTCAGGCCCTCCTACTGCATCACTGACAAGGGGAACTCACGACGGAAAATCGACATGAACTTTCTTGGCCAATGCAGGGATCGAACACCCGACCTCCAGGCTAGCGAACCAGCGCCTTATCTACTTAGCCACCGTGATCCCCATATTACTTTAAGAACATATTGTTACAATATTTTGGAGGGTCTTGTTTTATTCATATGGAATTACCCTAAAATTTTCATTATAATAAAATTTATATACCAGATATCGAAATCGCTATACAATACTGATTTGGATTTTTAAACGTAAATACTGATAATGCTATGGATTTTGAAACAACTCTAAGTTTCAATGTTAATACTATTAAAATATGGTATGTCATCTTTCAAGTTGAAATTGGCCCACATTTTCAATACAGTCCACACATTTATACATTTATCTAAAAGACTACAATAACCATCGTAAAATACCATTTAATTAATTATCTTTCGGTTAATATACATCTGACGTCCACAAAACATGATGCAAAGCAAACGTATTATGTAAATAGTAACGCAATGTAAGTTACACTAACTGTTAAATTACTTCAATGCACGATTAGTGTGAATATTAAATATTGTACTGTTTAACGTATTTTGTATGGGAAGTGTACATATCACAGATATATTTGTAGTATACTTAATATATAAGGAGACGAATTAATATAAGCCTTTGGCTTGTTTTTGAATCTATACCTTCAGAATTGTATAAATGTATTCAACACCTATCTTATTTGAATAAAATATTGCTTAAATCAAGGTGTAATTGGCTCTTAAAGGGTCGTTCTGTTGTCGTTCATTTTATTCCCACGTCCACCTTCTACATCTCTTCTCTCGGATTTTCTTGCAGCATATTCCAGCGCATATTCCGCATACATTTCTCTCATCCATTATCGACAGCCTTATTCTAAGTTTATACTGAAACGTATAATGTCTGTTTGTTGCTGTTCTTTAAAACCGTACGTTCAACTCTTTCATTTCGCTATGCATCAAAAATTAACACAATATTCTTATAAAGAAATTCAAATAAGATAACGATTTGGAGCGAAGAATAAAAGTACACAATTTCTTAAAATTCTTCTTATTTATCTCACCACACTATTTACATAACATAATCATATCGCTAATCACATTAACCTATGTATATTAAGTATTTTGTACATTTTCAGTAAAGAGGAATAGATATGTTTTGCTTTTGTAATTATAACTGTAAGTCGTAATTATAATTATAAACATTGTATTTTATATGTCTAATATTATGTCTGTAAAAATGTATTACCGGAAATGGATTTATATAAGCTCTGGCTTGTTGGCAGATCCCAAATTAAATATTGTATCTTTTACCTTATGTCTTCTTCTTCTTCTTTTGGTGTTTAACGTCTGCTTCCACTTAAGTGATATCACAGACAAGACATAGGAGAGCCGAAGCTGCTTCCTGATTTTTAGAATATGATTTTGCAATCTTTCCATTTTGGCCTTAGGCCATGGATTAGGTTTTAATTGGAAGTTCTTCCCTTTATTTAATAAAAACACATCGTTGGTAGATGATCTCTTCTGTTTCTGGATTGGTAGATGTCTTCTTTGTGGGATTTGTGTTTTTAGGTGCCAGACCTGTCTTCTCGTGGTCTCCCCTTATTCAACTATCCCACTGGTATTTGTTTTGGCAGAATAGTGTTTAGATGCCGAGTCAATCTGATCATGGCTCCCTCTTACTCCACTATCCCGCCAGTTTAGTAGATGTTAGTAGTAAATTAAACTAATATAAAATTAAATAAATAAAGAGAGTATAATAAAGTTGTAGTCAAAATAAATTAAAGGTAATAAAATAAAGTAAATTAAAGTAAAAGTAAAGTAAAGATAAAGTAAAGATAAAGTAAAATGAATTAATTAAAATTTATTAGTTAATTAATTTAAAGGTAATAAATAAAAATAAAATAAAATAAAATAAAATAAAAAAATTTAAAGTAAAAGTAAAGTAAAGATAAAGTAAAATGAATTAATTAAAATAAAAGTTGTAGAGTGGTTGGGCTTCCTTCGAGAGGACGTTTTTACTTCCCCACCCTACGTCGTATAAAAAAAAAATAAGTTGAGATAAAAAATTAGTAGAAAAAATAAAAAATAAATTGAAGGTAATAAATAAATATAAAATAAATTTAAGTAAAAGTAAAGTATAAAGATAAAGTAAAATGAATAAATTAAAATAAATGTATAGGATGGTTGGGCTTCCTTCGTGAGGACGTTTTTACTCAACCATCCTACGTTGTATGGAGAATTTATCTAGCCGTGACCCTTTCTTATTTCACTAATTTACTTAGTCCAACTGTGTCCATTAGGGTGTGGATTTCTTCGAAGATTTGTAGCTTCAGATCTGGGTCCGTATTCAAAGGTTTTCTAAAAGTTAAGTAAAAATACTTAATTTTTCCACTTAACCAAGTGTCTTACCTTAAATCGGTATTCAAAGGCTCTATTTTTCATTTGCTTGGCTATGTGAAAACTTAACTCCACACTTAAATTATGGAAAACTCACATTCGCCAAAAAGCATGAATTTTCAATTTATGGACTACCCTCCACTGCCAAAAATCACGAATTTCTAACATTGCAAGCAAGTTATGCCCCCTTAAGAGCATCAACTATACTCTATTAAATTCTAAGTTTATATTACTATGAAAATGTTTGTCGAAACATTATACACGTATTGTAACGTTTGAAAATAGTATGATTGTAATTAGGATAAATTATTGTATTGTGCATCCTTGGCCGGAATGGCTGTTTTCATAGATTTTTTCCCTCTAAAATTCCATCTCAAATACATTACAATAAATAGTGGCAGTATAATGATAGATATTGTAAACTTTAATTTTTTAACACTGTATAACGAATAGAAAAAAAAACCCATATTATTAGCAATACACAATGGTCTTTGCCTTCTAATTTAGACTGGACAAATCATACAGTGTTTTTTTTTAATAAATCTATCATTTGCGAAATTCATAGATATTTTGTAAGTACCTACATTTTAGATTTTCAAAGGCCTGGCACGGACGGTACGTACGAAAGATGCATGTTGCATTATATTTTAACTGAATAAATACTATCGATTATGTATATGGGAATGAGATGTAAAAAAGTAAATCATGCCTTGCTTCTAGTGGTAGTATAAATAATTTTAAAAAATGTATAAAGATCTTTGAATTTAACTTTATTATATGACAATTGCGGAAACATGATGAAGCATGTATACAAACATGATAGATGATCGGAAAAAGATATACTATCTCGGTGGTAATAACCTTTTGGTCTATTATGGCACCACAACATCAAAGCTGCCGACGAAAAAGGTAATATAAGGCGAGCTACGCTCGGCGACATTGTCTTTGTTTCAATCTGAATCCCCTAACATTTAAAATCGTCACTACGGGACTGCTACTACAGCGTTAAAAAAAGTAATTATAATCTCACTTAACTTTAAGGTACCTCCCGTAGGTCACTTAAAGTTAAGTGGATATTTCTCACTTAAACTGGCCTTTGAATACCACTTAAAGCCTTACACTTAAAAGTTAAGGCAGCTTAACTTTAAGGGAAAATTTGATACTTAACAGTGCCTTTGAATACCACTCGCCCTTAACTTACAGGAAGTTACGTATATTTAAGTGAAAGCTAGTAGTTAAGTGACTATCTTAGACTTAAGATATCCTTTGAATACGGACCCTGGTCTAGGGAAGAGTAGGTTCTTAGTGTTGAATGGTATGTTATTGATCTCCATCATTCTCACTAAGTCCCGTCTCTCTTCCTTGTAAACATCGCAGTCTACCAGGACATGGTTGGTGGTACACTCTTCTCCGCACTCACAGACGATGACTTGGTGTTTGTAGTCTCGCAGCCTCTCTTTTACCCTTAGTTTCGATATGAGTCTGCATATATCTCGTCTAGGGTGATTGGTCGCTGTCTTGGTGTAGATCTCGTCATCCAGTCTGAATCTGTATGTGTCAAGTTCAACGAGATTTAATTCCCAGATTGAATTGACCTGTCTTTTGACCATACTGTAGATTTCCGTGGTGCTGTAGTCTATGAGGCGGCGTGTAGCTGTGTCCTTGAGACCCTCGTTGGCGAGTCGACCTGCCTCCTCGTTTCCTTTAATGTTGACATGTGATGGAATCCACACGAGCTCTAATTTGCTTCCCTTCTCTAGGACCCTCTGATATAGCTGCCTGATTTCCAAAATGACTTCTGGTCTTGATTCCGAGTTGTCATTTTGGATTGAAATCAGACTGCTCAGAGAATCGCTTGGAATGACGAACTTGTCGGTCTTTTGATGGGAGATCCATGAAATAGCGTCACGAATGGCAACAAGCTCTGCAGTGTACACCGAACAGTTATTGGGCAGTTTCCTGCTTATTCCCTGTTCCCCGTTTGGCAGGTATATTCCAAACGAGCTGGTGCCCCTTTCAGGATTGCGTGAGCCATCCGTGTACACATGGTCCCAGTCATCAGACGGCCAGTTGTCTTCCAAATGTTCTTGAGAGAAAGCACGTGCAGCACTGGGGTTATTTTTCTTGTCGGTTTTCTGTAGTAGATCTAGATTGACCAGTGGTATAGGGAGCGTCCAGGGGGCGACAACTGGGGGGCCGTGTTTATTTATCACGAGCTCCCCCAGTCGAAGTTCCTTGATCGTTTCTCTGATACCCTGGCTGAAGGTTTTCTTTTTGGGATCTCTTACATATTTTGTCTTTTGTAGACTGAGAAATGTTGGGGATCTTTCCCCTAGTTGTGATATCTTGACCCAATACCTTGTCGCCAGTTCTTTTCTTCCTAGGGATAGGGGCAACTCCCCGACTTCTTGTAGTAGTGCCTCTCGCCTAGTCCCGAGCCCTACGCCAGTCGCAATGCACAGAGCTTTGTATTGGATGGTGTCAAGCTTGCTTAAGAGTGTTGGCGCGCAGTTCATAAAGGCCAAAGAGCCGTAGTCTAATACAGAACGTATTAGAGCACGATATACCATCATTAGTGTAACTCTATTGGCGCCCCACGTACTGCCCGTTAATTTTCTCATTAAGTTTAGGATTTTGGAGCATCTATCTACAGTCCAGTCGATGTGTGGTTTCCAGGTCAACCGTCGGTCAAAGATTACGCCAAGGAACTTGGTTTGGTCTTTGAACTCGATGGTTTTCCCGTTCAAACACAGAGTCATTCTGTTTATCCCTCTATCCCTGCTCACAAGCATGCCGACTGTTTTCTTCTCCGAGACTTTAAATCCCCAGTCGTTTGCCCATGTCATGAATTTGTCTAAGGCTCTTTGCATATTCTTTTGTAGTTCACAGAAGCTCGTCACATTTCTCCATATGGTACTGTCATCGGCAAATTTAGCCAAGTTAGTTTTAGAATCGAGGTAGGACGATTTGTGAATGTCATTGATCATGATGTTGAAGAGAGTGGGACTGATAACAGACCCCTGAGTCGTGCCATTTTCTAATGTTTGCTCGGCACTCAGGAATCTGCCAACATTCACCTGTATCCTTCTATCGCTCAGAAAGCTTTTAATCCACCGAAACATTATGCCCGTTATACCGATACGTCCTAACTTGAAGAGCAGCCCGTCTAACCAAACTAAATCGAAAGCCTTGGTCAGATCTACGAACACGGCACATAACAGGTTTCCCGAGAGAAGGGCCTGTGACATGATTTGCTGTAGTCTAACCAAGTGGTCCATTGTTGATCGTCCTTTCCTGAACCCACTTTGATTACCTTATGTTCTTCTTCTTTTTGGTGTTTAACGTCTGCTTCCACTTAAGTGATATCGCAGACAAGACATAGGAGAGCCGAAGCTGCTTCCTGATTTTTAGAATATGATTTTGCAATCTTTCCATTTTGGCCTTAGTCCATGGATTAGGTTTTAGTGGGAAGTTCTTCCCTTTATTTAATAAAAACACATCGTTGGTAGATGATCTATTCTTCTGGATTGGTAGATGTCTTCTTTGTGGGATTTGTGTTTAGGTACCAGGCCTATCTTCTCGTGGCCTCCCCTTCCTCCACTATCCCACTGGTATTTGTTTTCGCAGAATAGTGTTTAGATGCCGAGCCCGTCTGATCATGACTCCCTATTACTCCACTATCCCGCCAGTTTAGTAGATGTTAGTAGTAAATTAAACTAATATAGAATTAAATAAATAAAGAGAGTGTAATAAAGTTGTAGTCAAATAAATTAAAGGAAATAAAATAAAGTAAATTAAAGTAAAAGTAAAGTAAAGATAAAGTAAAATGAATTAATTAAAATTTATTAGTTAATTAAATTAAAGGTAATAAAAATAAAATAAAATAAAATAAAATAAAATAAAATAAAATAAAATAAAATAAAATAAAATAAAATAAAATAAAATAAAATAAAATAAAATAAAATAAAATAAAATAAAAGAAAAGAAAAGAAAAGAAAAGAAAAGAAAAGATAAAGATAAAGTAAAATGAATCCATTAAAATAAAGTTGTAGAGTGGTTGGGCTTCCTTTGAGAGGACGTTTTTACTTCCCCGCCCTACGTCCTATAAAAAAAATAGAATAAGTTAAGATAAAAAATAAGTAGAAAAAATAAAAAATAAATTGAGGTAATAAATAAAAATAAAATAAATTTAAGTAAAAGTAAAGTAAAGATAAAGTAAAATGAATAAATTAAAATAAATGTATAGGATGGTTGGGCTTCCTTTGTGAGGACGTTTTTACTCAACCATCCTACGTTGTATGGAGAATTTATCCAGCCGTGACCCTTTCTTATTTCACTAATTTACATAGTCCAACTGTGTCCATTAGGGTGTGGATTTCTTCGAAGATTTGTAGCTTCAGATCTGGTCTAGGGAAGAGTAGGTTCTTAGTGTTGAATGGTATGTTATTTGTCTCCATCATTCTCACTAAGTCCCGTCTCTCTTCCTTGTAAACCTCGCAGTCTACCAGGACATGGTTGGTGGTACACTCTTCTCCGCACTCACAGACGATGACTTGGTGTTTGTAGTCTCGCAGCCGCTCTTTCACCCTTAGTTTCGATATGAGTCTGCATATATCTCGTCTAGGGTGATTGGTCGCTGTCTTGGTGTAGATCTCGTCATCCAGTCGGAATCTGTATGTGTCAAGTTCAACGAGATTTAATTCCCAGATTGAATTGACCTGTCTTTTGACCATACTGTAGATTTCCGTGGTGCTGTAGTCTATGAGGCGGGGTGTAGCTGTGTCCTTGAGACCCTCGTTGGCGAGTCGATCTGCCTCCTCGTTTCCTTTAATGTTGACATGTGATGGAATCCACACGAGCTCTAATTTGCTTCCCTTCTCTAGGACCCTCTGATATAGCTGCCTGATTTCCAAAATGACTTCTGGTCTTGATTCCGAGTTGTCATTTTGGATTGAAATCAGACTGCTCAGAGAATCGCTTGGAATGACGAACTTGCCGGTCTTTTGATGGGAGATCCATGAAATAGCGTCACGAATGGCAACAAGCTCTGCAGTGTACACCGAACAGTTATTGGGCAGTTTCCTGCTTATTCCCTGTTCCCCGTTTGGCAGGTATATTCCAAACGAGCTGGTGCCCCTTTCAGGATTGCGTGAGCCATCCGTGTACACATGGTCCCAGTCATCAGACGGCCAGTTGTCTTCCAAATGTTCTAGAGAGAAAGCACGTGCAGCACTGGGGTTATTTTTCTTGTTGGTTTTCTGTAGTAGATCTAGATTGACCAGTGGTATAGGGAGCGTCCAGGGGGCGACAACTGGAGGGTCGTGTTTATATATCACGAGCTCCCCCAGTCGTAGTTCCTTGATCGTTTCTCTGATACCCTGGCTGAAGGTTTTCTTTTTGGGATCTCTTACATATTTTGTCTTTTGTAGACTGACAAATGTTGGGGATCTTTCACCTAGTTGTGATATCTTGACCCAATACCTTGTCGCCAGTTCTTTTCTTCTTAGGGATAGGGGCAACTCCCCGACTTCTTGTAGTAGTGCCTCTCGCCTAGTCCCGAGCCCTACGCCAGTCGCAATACACAGAGCTTTGTATTGGATGGTGTCAGGCTTGCTTAAGAGTGTTGGCGCACAGTTCATGAAGACCAAAGAGCCGTAGTCTAATACAGAACGTATTAGAGCACGATATACCATCATTAGTGTAACTCTATTGGCGCCCCACGTACTGCCCGTTAATTTTCTCATTAAGTTTAGGATTTTGGAGCATTTATCTACAGTCCAGTCGATGTGCGGTTTCCAGGTCAACCGTCGGTCAAAGATTACGCCAAGGAACTTGGTTTGGTCTTTGAACTCGATGGTTTTCCCGTTCATACACAGAGTCATTCTGTTTATCCCTCTATCCCTGCTCACAAGCATGCCGACTGTTTTCTTCTCCGAGACTTTAAATCCCCAGTCGTTTGCCCATGTCATGAATTTGTCTAAGGCTTTTTGCATATTCTTTTGTAGTTCACAGAAGCTCGTCCCATTTCTCCATATGGTACTGTCATCGGCAAATTTAGCCAAGTCAGTTTTGGAATCGAGGTAGGACGATTTGTGAATGTCATTGATCATGATGTTGAAGAGAGTGGGACTGATAACAGACCCCTGAGGCGTGCCATTTTCTAATGTTTGCTCGGCACTCAGGAATCTGCCAACATTCACCTGTATCCTTCTATCGCTCAGAAAGCTTTTAATCCACCGAAACATTATGCCCGTTATACCGATACGTCCTAACTTGAAGAGCAGCCCGTCTAACCAAACTAGATCGAAAGCCTTGGTCAGATCTACGAACACGGCACATAACAGGTTTCCCGAGAGAAGTGCCTGCGACATGACTTGCTGTAGTCTAACCAAGTGGTCCATTGTTGATCGTCCTTTCCTGAACCCACTTTGATTTTCGTCGATCAATCGGTTGCTCTCCAGATAGAACTGTAATCGGATATTAACCATTGTTTCCAAGGTTTTGCATAGTGTGGATGTCAAACTTACTGGTCGATATGACTCTGCCTTGTTCTTCTCTTTCCCAGCTTTCAGTAGAGGTATGACGTTTGCTTTTCGCCATTCTTTAGGTACCTCTCCTGACAGCCAGGATGTGTTGAAGAAGTTTAGTAGTATCGTTTTGGCGTTTCTTGGTAGATGTTTGAGCATGGAGTACTTTACTTTGTCCTCACCAGCCGCACTATCCTTCTTGAGGGAAAGAGCCTTATTTAACTCTCCCTCAGAGAAGGGTAGGTTGATTGGTTCAGCCACTTCAATTACTAATGAAGGGTGCTGCGAGTAAAAGATTTCCTTCCTCTTCAGAAACTCTGGTGATTGGTTTTCGTCTCTGCTTGCGTCAGCAAAAGTTTTTGCTAGTAGGTCTACCTTTTCCTTGCCGTTCGTAACGTACTTATCTCCATCTTCAAGGTTTGGTATGTTGAATGATCTGCGATTCCCGTTCATGGCGTTCAGCTTCTTCCAGACGGCACCCGTTTGCGTGTTTTTATTCAACGCATTACAGAATGTCATCCAGTGCCCACTTTGTGCCTTTTTTATGGTGTCTCTTGCAGCGTATTTCAACTTAAGGTAATTTTGGTGGTTGGCTTCATTGTAGTGGCGTTTCCGTAGGCGGAGGGCCTTCCTTCTGTCGTTGACCGCCTTCTGACATTCCGGTGACCACCATGTTTTTCTAGTCCTTGGTTTTCCACCAGAAGTCTTTGGAATGGAGTCGTTAGCAGCACCTATAATAGAGCTCGTAATGTTGGTAGCGTACACGTCGATGTTGGTATCGATGATATCTTCTTCCTTCCACTCAAGGCAGCCTACACGGAATTTAACCCAATCAGCTTCTTTCATAATCCAATTGGGTCTCCCGTTATAGACTTCCCTGGTTGCTTCGGTCTGAATGCAGAATTCTATCAGGAGATGGTCACTGCCAAGTGTTTCATCTTCGTGTACTTGCCAGTCGCAGCGGTTTGCCAGACCAAGAGTACAGAACGTGAGATCTAGATGCGAAGGTGGGGCATTTCCTCCGACAAAAGTAGGGCTCTCATCGTTCAGCATGCATAGGATGTTTGCTTCTATTATTGAGCATAGGCTAGTCCCCCGACAGTCATTCCTCGGCGACCCCCACAGAACGTGTTTTGCGTTGAAATCTCCACAAAACACTGATTCGCCCTGTGGAAGTTGATCGAGAAGTGACTGGAAGTCAACTGGTTTTTTCGTGACATCTGGGGGTACATAGACATTCACTATTGTCAAATTCGTATTATTGCTCAATGTGATGGCTATGCCCATTGCTTCTAGAGGTCCGTCTACGTCCAGTGAAACAGAAATATAATTTAGGTTATCACGGATATAGATGGCAATGCCGCCGCCACGTGTCGTACTTCCTGGTCTGTCCCTTCTCTCACAAGTGTATCCGGGTATGTAGATCTCTTTCGAGGTTGGTAGTAACTTGGTTTCTTGGAGGCAAATAACATCCCTGAGGTTGCGTGTGATGTATTTTCTCAGCTCAGCACATCTGGGGGCCAGTCCATTAACATTAAGTTGTAGAACTTTAACCTGGCCCGCCATGATGACTGTCCGGATGGATGCCCCTCAATGTTAGAGTTCTATTGATCTACTGGTGTCTCGATTTCCATAGAAGGTACCTCATTGGTGTTCGCCTTTGGTGTTGCAACCGACAAGCAACTAGAAACACCGCCAGTGTTCGCCTTTGGTTTTACCATCGACGAGCAACTGGAAATATCTCCAGTACTGTAGTGGCGGACATGAGATATCCTCCTACGTAATGCGAGATTTACTTCTTGATCATTCTTCTCGTCTTCCTCGTCGTCATCTCTATATCTCTTTTTAACTGTGTTGATCGAGTTGACGAGGGTGATTAGGGTGTCTGCGTTTACCATATATGCACGGAGTTTGCCTAGGAGGCTTGCCGTTTTTGTAGTTTTGTCTTCGTCGGACACTGCCACCTTTAGGAGTTCAATCATGAAGCTCATGAAACCACTTTCCGTTTTGAATTTAGGAATAAAGTGAGTCTCATCAGCTTTCATTTTTGCTTGTTCCTTTTTCTTTGGGTTGTTCTTTTTCTTTGGGGTCTTTGTAGTTGGTAGTTGTTCTGATCGGGGGGCCTTTGGTGTTTCTTCCGGCGTCGATGTCGATGGAATTGGCTCCGTCCTTGGTTTATTAACCGGAGCCGTATTCCTGACATCTTTTATCGAACGCTCCTTTTTTTTTAGAATGAGTGCAGCCTCGCTAAAACTCACTTTCTCCTTCCCCTGTATCTTTAGGGCAGCTTTGGTGCTCTGTATCTTGGGGCATTCGGGGGAGTTCGCTGCGTGACCACCCTTGCAGTTCGAGCATTTTATTTGCATGCCCGCCCTGCACTCGGCCACCGCGTGACTCCCACCGCACTGGGCACACACAGTCTTTCCCTTGCAGTACTTGACTGTGTGGCCCAGTTTTTGACAATTGGAACATTGCCTTACCCGGTTGATGTAGGCGTGGGTCCTTCTGGATAAATATACTACTTTTAGTATTTCCGGTGCTTTATTGTTAAAAGTCAGGGCGACACTTCCCTGGCTTTTACCTTCAGCAACCTTAAACCGGTATACCTCCTTGACCGCATATCCTCTGTCTCTTAAATCTTCCAGGATCTCTTCTCCGTCATATTCGGAGGGAATCCCGTGTACCACCACCTTTTCAGTTAACAAGGTTGACGGCTGGGATACCCTCACTTCTATGCCGAGAAGGGATACCTGGTTCACTGCCCTGTCCATGTCCTCCTGTGATTTAAAAGCCAGTCGGACATGACCGGGGACAGTTACTCTGATGTCTGGGATATCTATAATACCCCAGTTCTTCTTTATCTCCTTCCCTATCGCCGTTAGCTTGATCCCTGTGAAAGACTTGCCTTCGGCGGGTTTAACCTGAACGACAAAGGCTTGCTCCTCCCTCTTTTTAGTCACCGGAAAGGTCGATGGTGCCGGAGTGCTATTAAAAGCCTCAACCATCGACATGTTGAGTTCAGCCACGGACTCCATTTCCCTTTTCCTGCTTCGAAAAAGTCTAAATTAAAAAGAAGGATCAACAAGAGATGATTCTAGTTGGTACTAGAGTAGAGTGATGATTATGACCTCTTCCACACAGATCCACTAGTTAATCAGTTTTGGTTATACTAATTGACTATAGGATATTAATGTTTGTATAAGTCAATACTAGATGCAATTGTAATTGTTTTGGATTGATCACCTGATCACGCTACTGACCCTTTCCACACAGATCCACTAGTTAATTAAATTTGATTATACTAATTAACTATAGGTTCCTAATATTTGTATAAGTCAATAGACAGAGCAGCCGTGAGATCGTTAACTCAACAAAGGTGGTTAAGCCTTTGTTTATATCGCCTTTGATCTGAGCGTAGTTCAATCGCTTGAGCTAATCTCTGATCGCTTGGACACTGATTGCCTAACAAAGAATTAGAACTGAAGCCTTTACAACGATAATTTAACCAAGCAAGAATAAAAATAAAAATAAGTTTAAATAAGAGCAAAAAATAAGAAAAATGATATAGAATAAACAAAAAGTATATATATATAAAAAGGAATTCCTATAAAGAAAGTAAAAAATGAAAAAAAAAATAAAAAAATAAACTCAAATAAACTAGAAAAGTAGAACTAGAAAAAAAGATAAAATACCAAGTAAAATAATCTATAAAAAAAGTAAAAAAATAAACTCAAATAAACTAGAACTAGAAAAGAAAGTAAAAAATGAAAAAAGGAAAAAATAAGCTCAAATAAACAAGAACTAGAAAAAAAAAAGATAGAAAACAAAGTAAAATAATCTCGACTGAGCAAACAGTATATAAATTAAAATAAGTAGAAAATAAAACAGAATAACCAAAAAGAGCTGTCAAAAAATAAAAGAAAAAGGTTTAAGCAAAAAAAAATTTAAAAAAAACAAAGTAAACTTATACCTTATTTAGGTATAAGAATTAAATAATAGAAAGACAACCTTGGGACTGAAGATTCTTGTAGAGTCTTATAAGTCAATTGGAGAGTCTTTCTTGAGTCTTTGCTAGGCTACTTTATCTCAGGATAAATTTAGACAATAGCTTAGGAGCTCTGGAGCATTAGGTGTTATCAGTACGAGTACTAATTACCATGGATTACCTTATGTAAATATTGGCTGAATAAATATTGTAAGGAAAAATAACCTTAATTAGATAAGCAGGTGTTAAACTCAATAATTATCCAAATATTACAAAAATATACTCTGCTTTGATTTTTCTCCTTTCATTTTAAAGAAACAAGCTTCAAAAAACAATGAATAAACTATTTGAACAATAATTATTGCCTTAATTGCATATCTTTAACAGCGGAACAATCAATTCCTGATAACATATAATCGAAACTGGGTGTTGTCAAAATGGAACGTAGTCTAAATGGGAGTAAACCATTTTTTAATTGGTTATTGCTTTTTAATTGGTTATTGCTTAATTAGCGAATATCCAATCCTTAACTGTATGTCACTAATCACGTGTCAACACCTTTTAATAGTGTATATAAATCAACTCCAACTTGTCTGCGATATCACTTCGGTGGAAGCGGACGTAAAATAAAGCTATTTCACACATATGTGTTCAGCAACTTGACTGCGATATCACCTCGGTGAAAGCGAACGTTAAATAAAGCTATTTCACACACACTGTGTTCAGCAACAATTGCAATGGATTCGTTGTCCATTGTCGAGGAGATGCTAATTTCAGCAGAAAGGCAGTTTACCAGAGCAAGTGAGCAATATTTGTTGCTCAATTCTAAACTGAGACAAGCTGAAGTTCGACAACGGCGTGCCGTCAACAACAACAGACGGTCTTTACTGTACTCTATCCTTTTAAGGATAAAGATCTTGAACGGTCTACGAAATGCATACCTTGAATACGCACTAATGAAACGGGAACTTGTATTGAATTTGAGAGCAGAAATACGAAGATTAGTGAACCAATAGAAATCATGCTATAGAAAGTTTAAAACGGCCCTTTTAAGGGCCACCAAATACAAGAAAGGGGTTCTTTTCATATTCTTATCATATAAATAGATATATCAGTATTCTATATACTCATATTAAAGGTCCTACCAAAGAGAGAAATGGCGGTTCACGATTATTCGATACAAAATAGGTAATTTCGGGACTAATGTATGGTCGTATTCTCGACTTATTTATTAGAAATACAGTTCTTTCGACACCACAAGTGACATAAGTTTGCTAAAAGTGACATAATTTTGACCGTTTATTTTGCAAGCAAGTATTACTTTCACAAATCTGATAGAGGGTGTCGCTGAACCAAAACAACTTGAGTATCGCTTTGTAGCTCGACGAATCGGCCGTTGTCTTGTGACCTTCAACACTGCGTATAAATTAAAGTCAATCACATAGTCCAGTGAATGGACTTTCGTATGACACACGTCCTGTTCAGTGCTGCTGGGCTATTTTATGACACACATGCACTTCCTCTCTGATTCCTGAAAGCCGGTTCAGTGCTGCTTGCAGGTCTAGTTATTATTATTTTTTTTTTCGGGGGAGCCTATTTCTCAGTGCCTGTCCCAGATACCGATCTAGAACCTCATTTTCTATCATTAAACCATGTGTTCGCAACATATGGGCTATATTTGAAACTTCTGAGCGGACCGGAAGTGGCCGAATTTCGTACGGTGTCAAAAAAACAAAAAACGGCCGTAGATTCGTCAATTCTGTACTTATTTTCATACAAATGACATTTTCGGCAACACCAAATCTTTTCTCGGATGATAGCAGTAGAAAATTTCGAAATTTCGAAACTTCGTCGCTGACTTCTAGCGTTCGAAAATTAAAAAAACAAAATTTAAGAGACAATTTTTGTCATTTTTCAAAATTTTCAAATTTGACCTACATTTTTGGATACCTGAAGACCATCCGATTCCAGAAATATAAGTTTCATTCCGAGTTATCACCCTTTATTTTTCGAATTTTCTGCCCATTTTGTGAGCTCGAGTTTCGTTTTACGGCCGAATTGACGTTTCTGAAACTTCTGGAACATGAAGTTATAGTTCAAAACTAACGTATAAAGCTATTTCGACAAACATCTATAAACCGGAAGTAGTCGAAATAATGGCCGATATTTTGAAAAAAACGCAAAAAATGAATGCTTTTGGAAAAAACATGAATTCTCAGTCCGATATCAACGGATTAAATCGATTAAGATATCGTTGGGTTGCCCGAGAATTGCAAAATCATATGATATCCTATTATTACAGATAACATGAACAGAAAGTAAAATATGGCACGCTGAAAATCAAGTATTTTCTGATTTGGAGCGTTTTTGAACGCCTGTATCTCGAAAACTGCTCCAATGATTTTTCTTAAACTTTCTCTATCAAGATACCTTTTGGTAGTCTTGTGTATGAAACAGTCCGTTTAGACTTTGAAATATCCGTAATAGGTCAAATAACGAACTGAAAATCAAAAAAAGTCGAAAAATCGTGAAATTTTGGAAAATACTCTATTTCTTTTTTATTTTTACTGATTTTCAAAAAACTTTATGATATTTAGATATCTGATCTAATGTCGAGTCCAAAAATGTATAATATCTATGCAGTTATTGAAATTTAATTTTTGATATTTTAACATTTTTGCATTTTTGGCACTTTTAAACATAGGATTTCTCAGGGGCATTTTATCTGATCATATATTGTAATATATCATTACAGAACTCTGTCGCTATTTAATTGCCTAAACCGGTTTTTAAAACTATCTCGATAATAATCACCATACCGGAAGTATTCAAAAAATGAAAAAAAAGGTATAAAAATGTCGTTCTTGCAAAAAGCTGGATTTCTCCATCAGATATTACCGACCCAAAAGAAATAAAAAGTCTTTAGATGGCCCCATTAATGAACTATCATATGGCATCTCAATGGTACGATTTCGATGGTTAGTAAATAAATGATGTTACGCCGAAAATCTAGTATTTTTCGTTTTTGGAGCCTTTTGAGACACCCTTTTCTCGAAAACGACTACTGCGAATTTTTTAAAACCTTTTTTACTCAGACTCCTATCTGTGGTCTGTGGCGTGAATCCAAAAGGAAAAGGTTTGAAATAATTTAAGGTGTCAAAAAATGGCCTCAATCTTTGATAAAAGTAGAAAAATCGTTAAATTATCGACAATGTTCTTTTATTTATCTTTTTTTACAAACAACTACTGAATAGATGTTTCTAACATTTCTGGTACAGAAAGATATCTATCCAAACAACTTGTTAAAACTATTCCAACAATAATCCAAAATCCAGAAGTAGTCGAAAAAATATCAGATATTTGGGAAAAAACAGAAAAAAAATTGAAAAAAAAGAAAATACAGTAAAAAATTAGTACTCTTGCAAAAATCGGCATTTCTCAGCCAGGTGTCACTGAATCAAAGCAATTAAAGTATCGTTTTGTAGTTGGGCTATTTTATGACATACTTCCTGTCTGATTCCTGAAAGCCGATTCAGTGCTGCTTGCAGGTCTAGTTAAGCTTTCATATGTATTTACATATGAAAGCTTATTGTTTCTGTTAAGATTATTATTAAGCTTTCATATATTCATATACGAAAGCTTATTGTTTCTGTTAAGATTATTATTCTTCTTATTATTTTTTTTTTTTGTGTTTTATTCACAAATCGGATTTCTCAGAATCTACTCATAGGATCTTTTTGAAACTTTTACCTACCCCCCAAAAATGGGTGGTGGCTGTTGGATAAATATATTTTCAAAACGTTTTTCGCATTCGAAATCACCGAATTTTACGAACAAATGCATTTGACCTACTTTGCTGTAACTTTGTGACTATTTCACCTATTTTACTAATTCTTTTTTCTTTGAAAACATTGACTCCTTTACTTCAAATCTGCAATTTCGGATTTTCGAATTTCGAAAATTCGTCGCTGTGATTTCGAACCGGAAGTTTACACCAACTCGACAACTTCTTTAGTAGTTGTACGATTTTCATGAAATTTAATATGTAAGTACACCTTAATGATGCGACTCGTAAAATGATTTAGAAATTTTCTAACTTATCTCCCCTTGGTGAAATTAAGGATCAAAGTTTTCAAAAAAATCTTCGAAATATAGGTTTAGAATGACCTAGTTTTTTTTTCTATACTAGACACGGAATTACTGATTAGTACACAAAATATGGAGTTTGTCAATCGAACCGGAAGTGCCACCATCTTAAAACGTGAAAAATCAATAAGGCTTTTTTGCTATTTTACTTACAGACTCGGGATTTATATTTTCTGAATCATTGTAGGAAGGCCTAAAAAATGTTGCAATAGAATTCTGATTTAGGTCAACCGGAAGTCACCATGTTGAATTGAAAATGAAAAATAGAAGCAATTTGAAGGGCCGAGACTTTGGAGCACTATAACTCTCATTCTGATTAAGCTAGAATGTTCAAACTTGTTGTAGACGTTCACTAGGTCAATGTTGTGATTGAGTTCAAAGATGAGCATTTTCTGCTTAGGGTAAGCAGAGATAAGCATGCTGATTTGTTGATTCTTTAGGGCACGATAACTTCGGTTATAATGAAGGGAGGGCGGTGAAACTTTTGTTAATAGAGAGTCTAATAGTTAGCCTGTTGTGTGATATCATTGTATCATTTTTTTTAAATATCAGGGATAGCCGAAAAAAAGAGATTGAAAATCCAAAAAGTCGTATTTTTACAATTTGGACCATGTTTAGAGGTCTTTCTCGTAAAGTCAACATACTATTTTTTGGGAATTTCTTCTACAAAGAGTCTTATTGGTAGTCTTTTATATGAAACCATCGATCAACAGTCCAACATATCAGGAGTAGAAGAACAAAAGGATCGAACATTGAAAACGGCACCCTTTCATTGTTAAGCGAAACATGCAGTGTGGGTGACTACAATCTACGCATTTAGTCATCGTATAGAGTTTATTCAACAGTATCGAATTCCAACTGCTTAGGGATATTTTACGTGCACTCCAATGTGTACACGGGACCTTGGTTTTTCGTCCCATCCGAAGGACTAGACAGCTGTGCTTGTCAGGCCCTGCGTTCTGCCTCACTGACAAGGGGAACCACGCCGGGAAATCGAGATGAACTTTTTCCGTGCAGAACTTTCAATTCAGGCCAAACGTTTATTGCATACGATTAAGCTGGTCAGTTGGAGCTTATTTTCAAAAGTTTTGTAATAATGGGTTGGTAATTATTAAAGTACCGTGCACATTAAACTGTTAAAACAGAAAATTTCGCCCGGTTGAAATGTTTCTTGCTATAAGTCAGCAATTTTCCGAATTCAGGGAGGCTGGATGGCTGAATGGTTAGCATGTGCTCGCTGTATCGTAACGTTTGTCACTGAGTCAAAGGGCGTCGTTTCGATCTCCAGGTTGCACGTGACATGGTGTATGATGTCCAATCTCGTGGGTTTTCTCCGTGTTCTTCGGTTTCCTCCCAACGGCTAAAGACCAGTAAGCGCAAGGGGGGTTTTTAAATAAAATTAAAAAACATACGTTATTCCCGAAATGACCTAGTTTGTGTCGAATGGACATTAGGCCGCATTTCTCTCTTTCTCTTTTATTTTTAAAGTTTTGTAATAATCGGTTGGTAAACAAAGGTACTGTAAAAGTGATAAAACAGAAAATTTCGTCCGGTTGTAATGTGTCTCAATTTAAAGTCAGCAATTTGCCGATTTTAAGGGGCAAACGTTTATTGCGAACGATTAAGCTGGTCAGGGGGAGCTTATTTTTAAAAGTTTTGTAATATTCGTTTGATAACTAAAGGTACCGTGCAAATTAAACTGTTAAAATAGAAAAGTTGGCCCGGTTGAAATATTTCTCGCTGTAGATCAGCAATTTGCCGATTTTAGGGAGGTTGCGTGGCTGAATGGTTAGCACGTGCGCTCTGTATCATAACGTCTGTCACTGAGTCAACTGGCGTTGTTTCGATTTCTTGGTTGTACGTGACAAGGAGTATGGTCGCATGTCCAACCTTGTAGGTCGTAACGCCGCTGCCCGGGTAAAATATTTCCCTCATTGCACACTTTATGGCGTATGCCCGTCTTCAGTAGCCCATTTTAGGAGCAGCACAGTAGGACGTTAAACCCATTCAATTTCATTTTATTTTCTCTATGTTGCTTATTTATTATAGTGGATAAATATTTTTCTGGTTCTAGCAATTATTTAATTTCTGCATAGAAATCTTGCTTTGGCCAGTTTTTTTTATTGCAGAGTGCCATTCTTGTATATTGCAGTCTATGACCCTTTGTTTAAAACATGCTTAAGATCACGATTTCCTACTTATAACCAAACATATTGGAAATATTAGTCTGGCATTATTAAATTCTAATTTTATTGGTCTAATTTAAAATTAAACTTTAATTTAACTATGAACAACTCTTAGCGTGTCTCTTTAAAACTATTAAATACTCTAAAACAGTAGCTCAACCTTTTGACCTAAACTCATTAATTTACCATTTTGTTGTGAGAGACTTCTTATTCTTCCTATATGACATATTGCACGTGTCTGATTTCAAAGGGGGGTTGGGTGGCTGAATGGTTAGCACGCGCGCCTGTCATTGAGTTAATTAGCGTGTTTTCGAATGCTCGGTTGTACGTGACAAGAAGTAAGGTCGCCTGTCCAACCTGCCATTTTTAATTTTTTTCCCCGCCATTTTCATTTCATTTTCTCATCCGTCTCATTACAGTAATACAAGTTTCAGTTATTTCCCTTTAGTTTTCAGATTATTGTTATGCCTGGGTGCAATGATTCATACTATATTTAGACTCGTAACTTCGCGAGTTTCTTCTTATCCTTTTATTTAGGATACTTGATACAATCAATGACACGTGACGATAAATATGAAAGCTTTTATATCTGCATGGGACAGTAGCAGATCTAGTTAAGCTTTCATATGTATTTACATATGAAAGCTTATTGTTTCTGTTAAGATTATTATTCTTATTATTTTTTTTTTTGTGTTTTATTCACAAATCGGATTTCTCAGAATCTACTCATAGGATCTTTCTGAAACTTTTACCTACCCCCCCAAAAATGGGTGGTGGCTGTTGGATAAATATATTTTCAAAACGTTTTTCGCATTCGAAATCACCGAATTTTACGAACAAATGCATTTGACCTACTTTGCTGTAACTTTGTGACTATTTCACCTATTTTACTAAAAAAAAATTCTTTGAATACCTTGACTCCTTTACTTCAAATCTGCAATTTCGGATTTTCGAATTTCGAAAATTCGTCGCTGTGATTTCGAACCGGAAGTTTACACCAACTCGACAACCTCTTTAGTAGTTGTACGATTTTCATGAAATTTAATATGTAAGTAGACCTTGATGACGCGACTTGAAAAATGACTTTAGAAATTTTCTAACTTATCTCCCCTTGGTGAAATCAAGGATCAAAGTTTTCCAAAAAATCGTCGAAATATAGGTCAGAATGACCTAGTTTTTTTTTCTATACTAGACAAGCAATTACTAATTTGTACACAAAATATGGAGTTTGTCGATCGAACCGGAAGTGCCACCATCTTTAAACGTGAAAAATCAATAAGGCTTTTTTGCTATTTTACTTACAGACTCGGGAGTTATATTTTCTGAATCCTTGTAGGCAGGCCTAAAAAATGTCGCAATAGAATTCTGATTTAGGTCAACCGGGAGTCACCATGTTGAATTGAAAATGAAAAATAGAAGCAATTTGAAGGGCCGAGACTTTGGAGCACAATAACTCTCATTCTAATTAAGCTAGAATGTTCAAACTTGTTGTAGACGTTCACTAGGTCAATGTTATGATTGAGTTCAAAGATGAGCATTTTCTGCTTAGGGTAAGCAGAGATAAGCATGCTGATTTGTTGATTCTTTAGGGCACGATAACTTCGGTTATAATGAAGGGAGGGCGGTGAAACTTTTGTTAATAGAGAGTCTAACAGCTAGCCTGTTGTGTGAAATCATTGTATCATTTTTTTTAAATATCAGGGATAGCCGAAAAAAAGAGATTGAAAATCCAAAAAGTCGTATTTTTACAATTTGGAGCATGTTTAGAGGTCTTTCTCGTAAAGTCAACATACTATTTTTTGGGAACTTCTTCTACAAAGAGTCTTATTGGTAGTCTTTTATATGAAACCATCGATCAACAGTCCAACATATCAGGAGTAGAAGAACAAAAGGGTCGAACATTGAAAACGGCACCCTTTCATTGTTAAGCGAAACATGCAGTGTGGGTGACTACAATCTACGCATTTAGTCATCGTATAGAGTTTATTCAACAGTATCGAATTCCAACTGCTTAGGGATATTTTACGTGCACTCCAATGTGTACTCGGGACCTTGGTTTTTCGTCCCATCCGAAGGACTAGACAGCTGTGCTTGTCAGGCCCTGCGTTCTGCCTCACTGACAAGGGGAACCACGCCGGGAAATCGAGATGAACTTTTTCCGTGCAGAACTTTCAATTCAGGCCAAACGTTTATTGCATACGATTAAGCTGGTCAGTTGGAGCTTATTTTCAAAAGTTTTGTAATAATCGGTTGGTAATTATTAAAGTACCGTGCACATTAAACTGTTAAAACAGAAATTTTCGCCCGGTTGAAATGTTTCTTGCTATAAGTCAGCAATTTTCCGAATTCAGGGAGGCTGGATGGCTGAATGGTTAGCGTGTGCTCGCTGTATCGTAACGTTTGTCATTGAGTCAACGGGCGTCGTTTCGATCTCCAGGTTGCACGTGACATGGTGTATGATGTCCAATCTCTTGGCTTTTCTCCGTGTTCTTCGGTTTCCTCCCAACGGCTAAAGACCAGTAAGCGCAAGGGGAGTTTTTAAATAAAATTAAAAAACATATGTTAGTCCCGAAATGACCTAGTTTGTGTCGAATGGACATTAGGCCGCATTTCTCTCTTTCTCTTTTATTTTTAAAGTTTTGTAATAATCGGTTGGTAATCAAAGGTACTGTAAAGTGATAAAACCGAAAATTTCGTCCGGTTGTAATGTTTCTCAATTTAAAGCCAGCAATTTGCCGATTTTAAGGGGCAAACGTTTATTGCGAACGATTAAGCTGGTCAGGGGGAGCTTATTTTTAAAAGTTTTGTAATATTCGGTTGATAACTAAAGGTACCGTGCAAATTAAACTGTTAAAATAGAAAATTTGGCCCGGTTGAAATATTTCTCGCTGTAGGTCAGCAATTTGCCGATTTTAGGGAGGTTGCTTGGCTGAATGGTTAGCACGTGCGCTCTGTATCATAACGTCTGTCACTGAGTCAACTGGCGTTGGTTCGATTTCTTGATTGTACGTGACAAGGAATATGGTCGCATGTCCAACCTCGTAGGTCGTAACGCCGCTGCCCGGGTAAAATTTCCCTCATTGCACACTTTATGGCGTATGCCCGTCTTCAGTAGCCCATTTTAGGAGCAGCACAGTAGGACGTTAAACCCCATTCAAGTTCATTTCATTTTCTCTATCGAAAAAAAGAGATTGAAAATCCAAAAAGTCGTATTTTTACAATTTGGAGCATGTTTAGAGGTCTTTCTCGTAAAGTCAACATACTATTTTTTGGGAGCTTCTTCTACAAAGAGTCTTATTGGTAGTCTTTTATATGAAACCATCGATCAACAGTCCAACATATCAGGAGTAGAAGAACAAAAGGATCGAACATTGAAAACGGCACCCTTTCATTGTTAAGCGAAACATGCAGTGTGGGTGACTACAATCTACGCATTTAGTCATCGTATAGAGTTTATTCAACAGTATCGAATTCCAACTGCTTAGGGATATTTTACGCGCATTCCAATGTGTACACGGGACCTTGGTTTTTGTCCCATCCGAAGGACTAGACAGCTGTGCTTGTCAGGCCCTGCGTTCTGCCTCACTGACAAGGGGAACCACGCCGGGAAATCGAGATGAACTTTTTCCGTGCAGAACTTTCAATTCAGGCCAAACGTTTATTGCATACGATTAAGCTGGTCAGTTGGAGCTTATTTTCAAAAGTTTTGTAATAATCGGTTGGTAATTATTAAAGTACCGTACACATTAAACTGTTAAAACAGAAAATTTCGCCCGGTTGAAATGTTTCTTGCTATAAGTCAGCAATTTTCCGAATTCAGGGAGGCTGGATGGCTGAATGGTTAGCATGTGCTCGCTGTATCGTAACGTTTGTCATTGAGTCAACGGGCGTCGTTTCGATCTCCAGGTTGCACGTGACATGGTGTATGATGTCCATTCTCGTGGGTTTTCTCCGTGTTCTTCGGTTTCCTCCCAACGGCTAAAGACCAGTCAGCGCAATGGGAGTTTTTAAATAAAATTAAAAAACATATGTTAGTCCCGAAATGACCTAGTTTGTGTCGAATGGACATTAGGCCGCATTTCTCTCTTTCTCTTTTATTTTTAAAGTTTTGTAATAATCGGTTGGTAATCAAAGGTACTGTAAAAGTGATAAAACAGAAAATTTCGTCCGGTTGTAATGTTTCTCAATTTAAAGTCAGCAGTTTGCCGATTTTAAGGGGCAAACGTTTATTGCGAACGATTAAGCTGGTCAGGGGGAGCTTATTTTTAAAAGTTTTGTAATATCCGGTTGATAACTAAAGGTACCGTGCAAATTAAACTGTTAAAATAGAAAAGTTGGCCCGGTTGAAATATTTCTCGCTGTAGGTCAGCAATTTGCCAATTTAGGGAGGTTGCGTGGCTGAATGGTTAGCACGTGCGCTCTGTATCATAACGTATGTCACTGAGTCAACTGGTGTTGTTTCGATTTCTTGGTTGTACGTGACAAGGAGTATGGTCGCATGTCCAACCTCGTAGGTCGTAACGCCGCTGCCCGGGTAAAATTTCCCTCATTGCACACTTTATGGCATATGCCCATCTTCAGTAGCCCATTTTAGGAGCAGCACAGTAGGACGTTAAACCCCATTCAATTTCATTTCATTTTCTCTATGTTGCTTTTTTTATTATAGTGGATAAATATTTTTCTGGTTCTAGCAATTATTTAATTTCTGCATAGAAATCTTGCTTTGGCCAGTTTTTTTTTTATTGCAGAGTGCCATTCTTGTATATTGCAGTCTATGACCCTTTGTTTAAAACATGCTTAAGAAGTCGTAACGATTTCCTACTTATAACCAAACATATTGGAAATATTAGTCTGGCATTATTAAATCCTAATTTTATTAGTCTTATTTAAAATTAAACTTTCATTTAACTATGAACAACTCTTAACGTGTCTCTTTAAAACTATTAAATACTCTAAAACAGTAGCTCAACCTTTTGACCTAAACTCATTAATTTACCATTTTGTTGTGAGCGACTTCTTATTCTTCCTATATGACATATTGCACGTGTCTGATTTCAAAGGGGGGTTGGGTGGCTGAATGGTTAGCACGCGCGCCTGTCATTGAGTTAACTAGCGTGTTTTCGAATGCTCGGTTGTACGTGACAAGGAGTAAGGTAGCCTGTCCAACCTGCCATTTTTAATTTTTTCCCCCGCCATTTTCATTTCATTTTCTCATCCGTCAGTTATTTTCCTTTAGTTTTCAGATTATTGTTATGCCTGGGTGCAATGATTTATACTATATTTAGACTTGTAACTTCGCGAGTTTCTTCTTATCCTTTTATTTAGGATACTTGATACAATCAATGACACGTGACGATAAATATGAAAGCTTTCATATCTGCATGGGACAGTAGCAGATCTAGTTCTTATTATTTTTTTTTTTTGTGTTTTATTCACAAATCGGATTTCTCAGAATCTACTCATAGGATCTTTCTGAAACTTTTACCTACCCCCCAAAAAATGGGTGGTGGCTGTTGGATAAATATATTTTCAAAACGTTTTTCGCATTCGAAATCACCGAATTTTACAAACAAATGCATTTGACCTACTTTGCTGTAACTTTGTGACTATTTCACCTATTTTACTAATTCTGTTTTCTTTGAATACCTTGACTCCTTTACTTCAAATCTGCAATTTCGGATTTTCGAATTTCGAAAATTCGTCGCTGTGATTTCGAACCGGAAGTTTACACCAACTCGACAACCTCTTTAGTAGTTGTACGATTTTCATGAAATTTAATATGTAAGTAGACCTTAATGACGCGACTTGAAAAATGACTTTAGAAATTTTCTAACTTATCTCCCCTTGGTGAAATCAAGGATCAAAGTTTTCCAAAAAATCGTCGAAATATAGGTCAGAATGACCTAGTTTTTTTTTTCTATACTAGACAAGGAATTACTAATTTGTACACAAAATATGGAGTTTGTCGATCGAACCGGAAGTGCCACCATCTTTAAACGTGAAAAATCAATAAGGCTTTTTTGCTATTTTACTTACAGACTCGGGAGTTATATTTTCTGAATCCTTGTAGGCAGGCCTAAAAAATGTCGCAATAGAATTCTGATTTAGGTCAACCGGGAGTCACCATGTTGAATTGAAAATGAAAAATAGAAGCAATTTGAAGGGCCGAGACTTTGGAGCACAATAACTCTCATTCTAATTAAGCTAGAATGTTCAAACTTGTTGTAGACGTTCACTAGGTCAATGTTATGATTGAGTTCAAAGATGAGCATTTTCTGCTTAGGGTAAGCAGAGATAAGCATGCTGATTTGTTGATTCTTTAGGGCACGATAACTTCGGTTATAATGAAGGGAGGGCGGTGAAACTTTTGTTAATAGAGAGTCTAATAGCTAGCCTGTTGTGTGAAATCATTGTATCATTTTTTTTAAATATCAGGGATAGCCGAAAAAAAGAGATTGAAAATCCAAAAAGTCGTATTTTTACAATTTGGAGCATGTTTAGAGGTCTTTCTCGTAAAGTCAACATACTATTTTTTGGGAACTTCTTCTACAAAGAGTCTTATTGGTAGTCTTTTATATGAAACCATCGATCAACAGTCCAACATATCAGGAGTAGAAGAACAAAAGGATCGAACATTGAAAACGGTACCCTTTCATTGTTAAGCGAAACATGCAGTGTGGGTGACTACAATCTACGCATTTAGTCATCGTATAGAGTTTATTCAACAGTATCGAATTCCAACTGCTTAGGGATATTTTACGTGCACTCCAATGTGTACACGGGACCTTGGTTTTTCGTCCCATCCGAAGGACTAGACAGCTGTGCTTGTCAGGCCCTGCGTTCTGCCTCACTGACAAGAGGAACCACGCCGGGAAATCGAGATGAACTTTTTCCGTGCAGAACTTTCAATTCAGGCCAAACGTTTATTGCATACGATTAAGCTGGTCAGTTGGAGCTTATTTTCAAAAGTTTTGTAATAATCGGTTGGTAATTATTAAAGTACCGTGCACATTAAACTGTTAAAACAGAAATTTTCGCCCGGTTGAAATGTTTCTTGCTATAAGTCAGCAATTTTCCGAATTCAGGGAGGCTGGATGGCTGAATGGTTAGCATGTGCTCGCTGTATCGTAACGTTTGTCATTGAGTCAACGGGCGTCGTTTCGATCTCCAGGTTGCACGTGACATGGTGTATGATGTCCAATCTCGTGGGTTTTCTCCGTGTTCTTCGGTTTCCTCCCAACGGCTAAAGACCAGTAAGCGCAAGGGGAGTTTTTAAATAAAATTAAAAAACATATGTTAGTCCCGAAATGACCTAGTTTGTGTCGAATGGACATTAGGCCGCATTTCTCTCTTTCTCTTTTATTTTTAAAGTTTTGTAATAATCGGTTGGTAATCAAAGGTACTGTAAAGTGATAAAACCGAAAATTTCGTCCGGTTGTAATGTTTCTCAATTTAAAGCCAGCAATTTGCCGATTTTAAGGGGCAAACGTTTATTGCGAACGATTAAGCTGGTCAGGGGGAGCTTATTTTTAAAAGTTTTGTAATATTCGGTTGATAACTAAAGGTACCGTGCAAATTAAACTGTTAAAATAGAAAATTTGGCCCGGTTGAAATATTTCTCGCTGTAGGTCAGCAATTTGCCGATTTTAGGGACGTTGCTTGGCTGAATGGTTAGCACGTGCGCTCTGTATCATAACGTCTGTCACTGAGTCAACTGGCGTTGGTTCGATTTCTTGATTGTACGTGACAAGGAATATGGTCGCATGTCCAACCTCGTAGGTCGTAACGCCGCTGCCCGGGTAAAATTTCCCTCATTGCACACTTTATGGCGTATGCCCGTCTTCAGTAGCCCATTTTAGGAGCAGCACAGTAGGACGTTAAACCCCATTCAAGTTCATTTCATTTTCTCTATCGAAAAAAAGAGATTGAAAATCCAAAAAGTCGTATTTTTACAATTTGGAGCATGTTTAGAGGTCTTTCTCGTAAAGTCAACATACTATTTTTAGGGAGCTTCTTCTACAAAGAGTCTTATTGGTAGTCTTTTATATGAAACCATCGATCAACAGTCCAACATATCAGGAGTAGAAGAACAAAAGGATCGAACATTGAAAACGGCACCCTTTCATTGTTAAGCGAAACATGCAGTGTGGGTGACTACAATCTACGCATTTAGTCATCGTATAGAGTTTATTCAACAGTATCGAATTCCAACTGCTTAGGGATATTTTACGTGCACTCCAATGTGTACACGGGACCTTGGTTTTTCGTCCCATCCGAAGGACTAGACAGCTGTGCTTGTCAGGCCCTGCGTTCTGCCTCACTGACAAGGGGAACCACGCCGGGAAATCGAGATGAACTTTTTCCGTGCAGAACTTTCAATTCAGGCCAAACGTTTATTGCATACGATTAAGCTGGTCAGTTGGAGCTTATTTTCAAAAGTTTTGTAATAATCGGTTGGTAATTATTAAAGTACCGTGCACATTAAACTGTTAAAACAGAAAATTTCGCCCGGTTGAAATGTTTCTTGCTATAAGTCAGCAATTTTCCGAATTCAGGGAGGCTGGATGGCTGAATGGTTAGCATGTGCTCGCTGTATCGTAACGTTTGTCACTGAGTCAAAGGGCGTCGTTTCGATCTCCAGGTTGCACGTGACATGGTGTATGATGTCCAATCTCGTGGGTTTTCTCCGTGTTCTTCGGTTTCCTCCCAACGGCTAAAGACCAGTAAGCGCAAGGGGAGTTTTTAAATAAAATTAAAAAACATACGTTAGTCCCGAAATGACCTAGTTTGTGTCGAATGGACATTAGGCCGCACTTCTCTCTTTCTCTTTTATTTTTAAAGTTTTGTAATAATCGGTTGGTAATCAAAGGTACTGTAAAAGTGATAAAACAGAAAATTTCGTCCGGTTGTAATGTGTCTCAATTTAAAGTCAGCAATTTGCCGATTTTAAGGGGCAAACGTTTATTGCGAACGATTAAGCTGGTCAGGGGGAGCTTATTTTTAAAAGTTTTGTAATATTCGTTTGATAACTAAAGGTACCGTGTAAATTAAACTGTTAAAATAGAAAAGTTGGCCCGGTTGAAATATTTCTCGCTGTAGATCAGCAATTTGCCGATTTTAGGGAGGTTGCGTGGCTGAATGGTTAGCACGTGCGCTCTGTATCATAACGTCTGTCACTGAGTCAACTGGCGTTGTTTCGATTTCTTGGTTGTACGTGACAAGGAGTATGGTCGCATGTCCAACCTTGTAGGTCGTAACGCCGCTGCCCGGGTAAAATTTCCCTCATTGCACACTTTATGGCGTATGCCCGTCTTCAGTAGCCCATTTTAGGAGCAGCACAGTAGGACGTTAAACCCATTCAATTTCATTTCATTTTCTCTATGTTGCTTATTTATTATAGTGGATAAATATTTTTCTGGTTCTAGCAATTATTTAATTTCTGCATAGAAATCTTGCTTTGGGCAGTTTTTTTATTGCAGAGTGCCATTCTTGTATATTGCAGTCTATGACCCTTTGTTTAAAACATGCTTAAGATCACGATTTCCTACTTATAACCAAACATATTGGAAATATTAGTCTGGCATTATTAAATTCTAATTTTATTGGTCTAATTTAAAATTAAACTTTAATTTAACTATGAACAACTCTTAACGTGTCTCTTTAAAACTATTAAATACTCTAAAACAGTAGCTCAACCTTTTGACCTAAACTCATTAATTTACCATTTTGTTGTGAGCGACTTCTTATTCTTCCTATATGACATATTGCACGTGTCTGATTTCAAAGGGGGGTTGGGTGGCTGAATGGTTAGCACGCGCGCCTGTCATTGAGTTAACTAGCGTGTTTTCGAATGCTCGGTTGTACGTGACAAGAAGTTAGGTCGCCTGTCCAACCTGCCATTTTTAATTTTTTTCCCCGCCATTTTCATTTCATTTTCTCATCCGTCTCATTACAGTAATACAAGTTTCAGTTATTTCCCTTTAGTTTTCAGATTATTGTTATGCCTGGGTGCAATGATTCATACTATATTTAGACTCGTAACTTCGCGAGTTTCTTCTTATCCTTTTATTTAGGATACTTGATACAATCAATGACACGTGACGATAAATATGAAAGCTTTCATATCTGCATGGGACAGTAGCAGATCTAGTTTATTATTATTTTTTTTTTCGGGGGAGCCTATTTCTCAGTGCCTGTAACAGATACCGATCTAGAAACGCATTTGCTATCATTAAACCATGTGTTCGCAACATATGGACTATATTTGAAACTTCTGCGCGGACCGGAAGTGGCCGAATTTCGTACGTTGTCAAAAAATCAAAAAACAGCCGTAGATTCGTTAATTCTGTACCTATTTTCATACAAATGACATTTTCGGCAACACCAAATCTTTTCTCGGATGATAGCAGTTGAAAATTTCGAAATTTCGAAACTTCATCGCTGACTTCTAGCGTTCGAAAAATGAAAAAAAATATTTAAGAGACAATTTTTGTCATTTTTCAAAATTTTCAAATTTGACCTACATTTTTGGATACCTGAAGACCATCCGATTCCAGAAATATAAGTTTCATTGCGAGTTATCACCCTTTATTTTTCGATTTTTTTCGAATTTTCTGCCCATTTTGTGAGCTCGAGTTTCGTTTTACGGCCGAATCGACGTTTCTGAAACTCCTGGAACATAAAGTTATAGTTCAAAACTAACGTATAAAGCTATTTCGACAAACATCTATAAACCGGAAGTAGTCGAAATAATGGCCGATATTTTGAAAAAAACGCAAAAAATGAATGCTTTTGGGAAAAACATGAATTCTCAGTCCGATATCAACGGATTAAATCGATTATAATATCGTTGGGTTGCCCGAGAATTGCAGTATCATATGATATCCTATTATTACAGATAACATGAACAGCAAGTAAAATATGGCACGCTGAAAATCAAGTATTTTCTGATTTGGAGCGTTTTTGAACGCCTGTATCTCGAAAACTGCTCCAATGATTTTTCTTAAACTTTCTCTATCAAGATACCTTTTGGTAGTCTTGTGTATGAAACAGTCCGTTTAGACTTTGAAATATCTGTAATAGGTCAAATAACGAACTGAAAATCGAAAAAAGTCGAAAAATCGTGAAATTTTGGAAAATACTCTATTTTTTTATTATTTTTACTGATTTTTAAAAAACTTTATGATATTTAGATATCTGATCTAATGTCGAATCCAAAAATGTATAATATGTATTCAGTTATTGAAATTTAATTTTTGATATTTTGACATTTTTTCATTTTTGGCACTATTAAACATAGGATTTCTCATGGGCATTTTATCTGATCATATATTGTAATATATCATTACAGAACTCTGTCGCTATTTAATTGCCTAAACCGGTTTTTAAAACTATCTCGATAATAATCACCATACCGGAAGTATTCAAAAAATGAAAAAAAAAAGGTATAAAAATGTCGTTCTTGCAAAAAGCTGGATTTCTCCATCAGATATTACCGGCCCAAAAGAAATACATGTCTTTGGATGGCCCCATTTATGGACTATCATATGGCATCTCAATGGTACGATTTCGATGGTTATTAAATAAATGATGTTACGCCGAAAATCTAGTATTTTTCGTTTTTGGAGCCTTTTGAGACACCCTTTTCTCGAAAACGACTACTGCGATTTTTTTAAAACCTTTTTTACTCAGCCTCCTATCTGTGGTCTGTGGCGTGAATCCAAAAGGAAAAGGTTTGAAATAATTTAAGGTGTCAAAAAATGGCCTCAATCTTTGATAAAAGTAGAAAAATCGTTAAATTATCGAAAATGTTCTTTTATTTATCGTTTTTACAAACAACTACTGAATAGAGGTTTCTAACATTTCTGGCACAGAAAGATATCTATCCAAACAACTTGTTAAAACTATCCCGACAATAATCCAAAATCCAGAAGTAGTCCAAAAAAATATCAGATATTTGGGAAAAAACAGAAAAGAAATTTAAAAAAAAGAAAATACAGTAAAAAATTGGTACTCTTGCAAAAATCGGCATTTCTCAGCCAGGTGTCACTGAATCAAAACAATTAAAGTATCGTTTTGTAGCTGGGCTATTTTATGACATACTTCCTGTCTGATTCCTGAAAGCCGATTCAGTGCTGCTTGCAGGTCTAGTTTATTATTATATTTTTTTCGGGGGAGCCTATTTCTCAGTGCCTGTAACAGATATCGATCTAGAACCTCATTTTCTATCATTAAATCATGTGTTCGCAACATGTGTGGGCTATATTTGAAACTTCTGCGCGGACCGGAAGTGGCCGTATTTCGTACGATGTCATAAAATCAAAAAACAGCTGTAGATTCGATAATTATGTACCTATTTTCATACAAATGACATTTTTGTAAACCCCGAATCTTTCCTAAGGAAATGGCTATCTCACATTTTTCAATTTCGAAAATTCCTATGGGACTATTGTTGTTCGAAAATTAAAAAAACAAAATTTAAGAGACAATTTTTGTCATTTTTCAAAATTTAAAAATTTGACCTACATTTTTGGATACCTGAAGACCACCCGATTCCAGAAATATAAGTTTCATTCCGAGTTATCACCCTTTATTTTTCGATTTTTTTCGAATTTTCTGCCCATTTTGTGAGCTCGAGTTTCGTTTTACGGCCGAATCGACGTTTCTGAAACTCCTGGAACATGAAGTTATAGTTCAAAACTAACGTATAAAGCTATTTCGACAAACATCTATAAACCGGAAGTAGTCGAAATAATGGCCGATATTTTGAAAAAAACGCAAAAAATGAATGCTATTGGGAAAAACATGAATTCTCAGTCCGATATCAACGGATTAAATCGATTAAGATATCGTTGGGTTGCCCGAGAATTGCAATATCATCCTATTATTACAGATAACATGAACAGAAAGTAAAATATGGCACGCCGAAAATCTAGTATTTTTCGTTTTTGGAGCCTTTTGAGACACCCTTTTCTCGAAAACGACTGCTGCGATTTTTTTAAAACCTTTTTACTCAGACTCCTATCTGTGGTCTGTGGCGTGAATCCAAAAGGAAAAGGTTTGAAATAATTCAAGGTGTCAAAAAATGGCCTCAATCTTTGATAAAAGTAGAAAAATCGTTAAATTATCGACAATGTTCTTTTATTTATCTTTTTTTACAAACAACTACTGAATAGATGTTTCTAACATTTCTGGTACAGAAAGATATTTATCCAAACAACTTGTTAAAACTATTCCGACAATAATCCAAAATCCAGAAGTAGTCGAAAAAATATCAGATATTTCTCAGCCAGGTGTCACTGAATCAAAGCAATTAAAGTATCGTTTTGTAGTTGGGCTATTTTATGACATACTTCCTGTCTGATTCCTGAAAGCCGATTCAGTGCTGCTTGCAGGTCTAGTTAGGCTTCCAGACTTTCGTCTGAAAGACTATTGTTTTTACTAAAATTATTATTATTATTAAGCTTTCATATATTCATATATGAAAGCTTATTGTTTCTGTTAAGATTATTATTCTTCCTATTCTTATTATTTTTTTTTTGTGTTTTATTCACAAATCGGATTTCTCAGAATCTACTCATAGGATCTTTCTGAAACTTTTACCTACCCCCCAAAGAATGGGTGGTGGCTGTTGGGTAATATATTTTCAAAGCGTTTTTCGCATTCGAAATTACCGAATTTTACGAACAAATGCATTTGACCTACTTTACTGTAACTTTGTGACTATTTCACCTATTTTACTAATTCTTTTTTCTTTGAATACCTTGACTCCTCTGCAATTTCGGATTTTCGAATTTCGAAAATTCGTCGCTGTGATTTCGAACCGGAAGTTTACACCAACTCGACAACTTCTTTAGTATTTGTACGATTTTCATGAAATTTAATATGTAAGTAGACCTTAATGATGCGACTTGAAAAATGACTTTCGAAATTTTCTAACTTATCTCCCCTTGGTGAAATCAAGGATCAAAGTTTTCCAAAAAATCGTCGAAATATAGGTCAGAATGACCTAGTTTTTTTTTCTATACTAGACAAGGAATTACTGATTCGTACACAAAATATGGAGTTTGTCGATCGAACCGGAAGTGTTACCATCTTTAAACGTGAAAAATCAATAAGGCTGTTTTGCTATTTTACTTACAGACTCGGGAGTTATATTTTCTGAATCCTTGTAGGAAGGCCTAAAAAATGTCGCAATAGAATTCTGATTTAGGTCAACCGGGAGTCACCATGTTGAATTGAAAATGAAAAATAGAAGCAATTTGAAGGGCCGAGACTTTGGAGCACAATAACTCTCATTCTAATTAAGCTAGAATGTTCAAACTTGTTGTAGACGTTCAGTAGGTCAATGTTATGATTGAGTTCAAAGATGAGCATTTTCTGCTTAGGGTAAGCAGAGATAAGCATGCTGATTTGTTGATTCTTTAGGGTACGATAACTTCGGTTATAATGAAGGGAGGGCGGTGAAACTTTTGTTAATAGAGAGTCTAATAGCTAGCCTGTTGTGTGAAATCATTGTATCATTTTTTTTAAATATCAGGGATAGCCGAAAAAAAGAGATTGAAAATCCAAAAAGTCGTATTTTTACAATTTGGAGCATGTTTAGAGGTCTTTCTCGTAAAGTCAACATACTATTTTTTGGGAACTTCTTCTACAAAGAGTCTTATTGGTAGTCTTTTATATGAAACCATCGATCAACAGTCCAACATATCAGGAGTAGAAGAACAAAAGGATCGAACATTGAAAACGGCACCCTTTCATTGTTAAGCGAAACATGCAGTGTGGGTGACTACAATCTACGCATTTTAGTCATCGTATAGAGTTTATTCAACAGTATCGAATTCCAACTGCTTAGGGATATTTTACGTGCACTCCAATGTGTACACGGGACCTTGGTTTTTCGTCCCATCCGAAGGACTAGACAGCTGTGCTTGTCAGGCCCTGCGTTCTGCCTCACTGACAAGGGGAACCACGCCGGGAAATCGAGATGAACTTTTTCCGTGCAGAACTTTCAATTCAGGCCAAACGTTTATTGCATACGATTAAGCTGGTCAGTTGGAGCTTATTTTCAAAAGTTTTGTAATAATCGGTTGGTAATTATTAAAGTACCGTGCACATTAAACTGTTAAAACAGAAAATTTCGCCCGGTTGAAATGTTTCTTGCTATAAGTCAGCAATTTTCCGAATTCAGGGAGGCTGGATGGCTGAATGGTTAGCATGTGCTCGCTGTATCGTAACGTTTGTCATTGAGTCAACGGGCGTCGTTTCGATCTCCAGGTTTAAAAAAATATGTTAGTCCCGAAATGACCTAGTTTGTGTCGAATGGACATTAGGCCGCATTTCTCTCTTTCTCTTTTATTTTTAAAGTTTTGTAATAATCGGTTGGTACTCAAAGGTACTGTAAAAGTGATAAAACAGAAAATTTCGTCCGGTTGTAATGTTTCTCAATTTAAAGTCAGCAATTTGCCGATTTTAAGGGGCAAACGTTTATTGCGAACGATTAAGCTGGTCAGGGGGGGGCTTATTTTTAAAAGTTTTGTAATATTCGGTTGATAACTAAAGGTACCGTGTAAATTAAACTGTTAAAATAGAAAATTTGGCCCGGTTGAAATATTTCTCGCTGTAGGTCAGCAATTTGCCGATTTTAGGGAGGTTGCGTGGCTGAATGGTTAGCACGTGCGCTCTGTATCATAACGTCTGTCACTAAGTCAACTGGCGTTGTTTCGATTTCTTGGTTGTACGTGACAAGGAGTATGGTCGCATGTCCAACCTCGTAGGTCGTAACGCCGCTACCCGGGTAAAATTTCCCTCATTGCACACTTTATGGCGTACGCCCGTCTTCAGTAGCCCATTTTAGGAGCAGCACAGTAGGACGTTAAACCCCATTCAATTTCATTTCATTTTCTCTATGTTGCTTATTTATTATAGTGGATAAATATTTTTCTGGTTCTAGCAATTATTCAATTTCTGCATAGAAATCTTGCTTTGGCCAGTTTTTTTTTATTGCAGAGTGCCATTCTTGTATATTGCAGTCTATGACCCTTTGTTTAAAACATGCTTAAGAAGTCGTCACGATTTCCTACTTATAACCAAACATATTGGAAATATTAGTCTGGCATTATTAAATCCTAATTTTATTGGTCTTATTTAAAATTAAACTTTCATTTAACTATGAGCAACTCTTAACGTGTCTCTTTAAAACTATTAAATACTCTAAAACAGTAGCTCAACCTTTTGACCTTAACTCATTAATTTATCATTTTGTTGTGAGCGACTTCTTATTCTTCCTATATGACATATTGCACGTGTCTGATTTCAAAGGGGGGTTGGGTGGCTGAATGGTTAGCACGCGCGCCTGTCATTGAGTTAACTAGCGTGATTTCGAATGCTCGGTTGTACGTGACAAGGAGTAAGGTCGCCTGTCCAACCTGCCATTTTTAATTTTTTCCCCCGCCATTTTCATTTCATTTTCATATCCGTCTCATTACAGTAATACAAGTTTCAGTTATTTCCCTTTAGTTTTCAGATTATTGTTATGCCTGGGTGCAATGATTCATACTATATGTAACTTCGCGAGTTTCTTCTTATCCTTTTATTAAGGATACTTGATACAATCAATGACACGTGACGATAAGTATGAAAGCTTTCATATCTGCATGGGACAGTAGCAGATCTAGTTTATTATTATTTTTTTTTTTCGGGGGAGCCTATTTCTCAGTGCCTGTAACAGATACCGATCTAGAACCTCATTTTCTATCATTAAACCATGTGTTCGCAACATATGGGCTATATTTGAAACTTCTGCGCGGACCGGAAGTGGCCGAATTTCGTACAGTGTCAAAAAATCAAAAAACAGCTGTAGATTCGTTAATTCTGTACCTATTTTCATACAAATGACATTTTTGTAAACCCCGAATCTTTCCCAAGGAATGGCTATCTCACATTTTTCAATTTCGAAAATTCCTATGGGATTATTGTTGTTCGAAAATTGAAAAAACAAAATTTAAGAGACAATTTTTGTCATTTTTCAAAATTTTCAAATTTGACCTACAGTTTTGGATACCTAAAGACCATCCGATTCCAGAAATATAAGTTTCAATCCGAGTTATCACCCTTTATTTTTCGATTTTTTTCGAATTTTCTGCCAATTTTGTGAGCTCGAGTTTCGTTTTACGGCCGAATCGACGTTTCTGAAACTCCTGGCACATGAAGTTATAGTTCAAAACTAACGTATAAAGCTATTTCGACAAACATCAATAAACCGGAAGTAGTCGAAATAATGGCAAATATTTTGAAAAAACCACAAAAAATGAATGCTTTTGGGAAAAACATGAATTCTCAGTCCGATATCAACGGATGAAATCGATTAAGATATCGTTGGGTTACCCGAGAATTGCAGTATCATATGATATCCTATTATTACAGATAACATGAACAGCAAGTAAAATATGGCACGCTGAAAATCAAGTATTTTCTGATTTGGAGCGTTTTTGAACGCCTGTATCTCGAAAACTGCTCCAATGATTTTTCTTAAACTTTCTCTATCAAGATACCTTTTGGTAGTCTTGTGTATGAAACAGTCCGTTTAGACTTTGAAATATCCGTAATAGGTCAAATAACGAACTGAAAATCGAAAAAAATCGTGAAATTTTGGAAAATACTCTATTTTTTTTATATTTTTACTGATTTTCAAAAAACTTTATGATATTTAGATATCTGATCTAATGTCGAATCCAAAAGTGTATAATATGTATTCAGTTATTTAAAAATTTAATTTTTGATATTTTGACATTTTTGCATTTTTGGCACTTTTAAACATAGGATTTCTCAGGGTCATTTTATCTGATCATATATTGTAATATATCATTACAGAACTCTGTCGCTATTTAATTGCCTAAACAGGTTATTAAAACTATCTCGATAATAATCACCATACCGGAAGTATTCAAAAAATGAAAAAAAAGTTCTTTTATTTATCTTTTTTACAAACAACTACTGAAGAGATGTTTCTGACATTTCTGGTACAGTCAGATATCTATCCAAACAATTTGTTAAAACTATCCCGACAATAATCCAAAATCCAGAAGTAGTCGAAAAAATATCAGATATTTGGGAAAAAAACACAAAAAAAATTTAAAAAAAAAAAGAAAATACAGTAAAAAATTGGTACTCTTGCAAATATCTGCATTTCTCAGCCAGGTGTCACTGAATCAAAACAATTAAAGTATCGTTTTGTAGTTGGGATATTTTATGACATACTTCCTGTCTGATTCCTGAAAGCCGATTCAGTGCTGCTTGCAGGTCTAGTTTATTATTATTTTTTTTTTCAGGGGAGCCTATTTCTCAGTGCCTGTAACAGATACCGATCTAGAACCTCATTTGCTATCATTAAACCATGTGTTCGCAACATATGGGCTATATTTGAAACTTCTGCGCGGACCGGAAGTGGCCGAATTACGTACGGTGTCAAAAAAACAAAAAACAGCCGTAGATTCGTTAATTCTGTACCTATTTTCATACAAATGACATTTTCGGCAACACCAAATCTTTTCTCGGATGATAGCAGTTGAAAATTTCGAAATTTCGAAACTTCATCGCTGACTTCTAGCGTTCGAAAAATGAAAAATAATATTTAAGAGACAATTTTTGTCATTTTTCAAAATTTTCAAATTTGACCTACATTTTTGGATACCTGAAGACCATCCGATTCCAGAAATATAAGTTTCATTGCGAGTTATCACCCTTTATTTTTCGATTTTTTTCGAATTTTCTGCCCATTTTGTGAGCTCGAGTTTCGTTTTACGGCCGAATCGACGTTTCTGAAACTCCTGGAACATGAAGTTATAGTTCAAAACTAACGTATAAAGCTATTTCGACAAACATCAATAAACCGGAAGTAGTCGAAATAATGGCAAATATTTTGAAAAAACCACAAAAAATGAATGCTTTTGGGAAAAACATGAATTCTCAGTCCGATATCAACGGATGAAATCGATTAAGATATCGTTGGGTTACCCGAGAATTGCAGTATCATATGATATCCTATTATTACAGATAACATGAACAGCAAGTAAAATATGGCACGCTGAAAATCAAGTATTTTCTGATTTGGAGCGTTTTTGAACGCCTGTATCTCGAAAACTGCTCCAATGATTTTTCTTAAACTTTCTCTATCAAGATACCTTTTGGTAGTCTTGTGTATGAAACAGTCCGTTTAGACTTTGAAATATCCGTAATAGGTCAAATAACGAACTGAAAATCGAAAAAAATCGTGAAATTTTGGAAAATACTCTATTTTTTTTTTATTTTTACTGATTTTCAAAAAACTTTATGATATTTAGATATCTGATCTAATGTCGAATCCAAAAGTGTATAATATGTATTCAGTTATTTAAAAATTTAATTTTTGATATTTTGACATTTTTGCATTTTTGGCACTTTTAAACATAGGATTTCTCAGGGTCATTTTATCTGATCATATATTGTAATATATCATTACAGAACTCTGTCGCTATTTAATTGCCTAAACAGGTTATTAAAACTATCTCGATAATAATCACCATACCGGAAGTATTCAAAAAATGAAAAAAAAGTTCTTTTATTTATCTTTTTTACAAACAACTACTGAAGAGATGTTTCTGAAATTTCTGGTACAGTCAGATATCTATCCAAACAATTTGTTAAAACTATCCCGACAATAATCCAAAATCCAGAAGTAGTCGAAAAAATATCAGATATTTGGGAAAAAAACACAAAAAAAATTAAAAAAAGAAAAGAAAATACAGTAAAAAATTGGTACTCTTGCAAATATCTGCATTTCTCAGCCAGGTGTCACTGAATCAAAACAATTAAAGTATCGTTTTGTAGTTGGGATATTTTATGACATACTTCCTGTCTGATTCCTGAAAGCCGATTCAGTGCTGCTTGCAGGTCTAGTTTATTATTATTTTTTTTTTCAGGGGAGCCTATTTCTCAGTGCCTGTAACAGATACCGATCTAGAACCTCATTTGCTATCATTAAACCATGTGTTCGCAACATATGGGCTATATTTGAAACTTCTGCGCGGACCGGAAGTGGCCGAATTACGTACGGTGTCAAAAAAACAAAAAACAGCCGTAGATTCGTTAATTCTGTACCTATTTTCATACAAATGAGATTTTCGGCAACACCAAATCTTTTCTCGGATGATAGCAGTTGAAAATTTCGAAATTTCGAAACTTCATCGCTGACTTCTAGCGTTCGAAAAATGAAAAATAATATTTAAGAGACAATTTTTGTCATTTTTCAAAATTTTCAAATTTGACCTACATTTTTGGATACCTGAAGACCATCCGATTCCAGAAATATAAGTTTCATTGCGAGTTATCACCCTTTATTTTTCGATTTTTTTCGAATTTTCTGCCCATTTTGTGAGCTCGAGTTTCGTTTTACGGCCGAATCGACGTTTCTGAAACTCCTGGAACATGAAGTTATAGTTCAAAACTAACGTATAAAGCTATTTCGACAAACATCTATAAACCGGAAGTAGTCGAAATAATGGCCGATATTTTGAAAAAATCGCAAAAAATGAATGCTTTTGGGAAAAACATGAATTCTCAGTCCGATATCTTTGGATACCTGAAGACCATCCGATTCCATTAAACATAGGATTTCTCATGTGCATTTTATCTGATCATATATTGTAATATATCATTACAGAACTCTGTCGCTATTTAATTGCCTAAACCGGTTTTTAAAACTATCTCGATAATAATCACCATACCGGAAGTATTCAAAAAATGAAAAAAAAAGGTATGAAAATGTCGTTCTTGCAAAAAGCTGGATTTCTCCATCAGATATTACCGGCCCAAAAGAAATACATGTCTTTGGATGGCCCCATTTATGGACTATCATATGGCATCTCAATGGTACGATTTCGATGGTTATTAAATAAATGATGTTACGCCGAAAATCTAGTATTTTTCGTTTTTGGAGCCTTTTGAGACACCCTTTTCTCGAAAACGTCTTCTGCGATTTTTTTAAAACCTTTTTTACTCAGCCTCCTATCTGTGGTCTGTGGCGTGAATCCAAAAGGAAAAGGTTTGAAATAATTTAAGGTGTCAAAAAATGGCCTCAATCTTTGATAAAAGTAGAAAAATCGTTAAATTATCGACAATGTTCTTTTATTTATCTTTTTTTACAAACAACTACTGAATAGATGTTTCTAACATTTCTGGTACAGAAAGATATCTATCCAAACAACTTGTTAAAACTATTCCAACAATAATCCAAAATCCAGAAGTAGTCGAAAAAATATCAGATATTTGGGAAAAAACAGAAAAAAAATTAAAAAAAAAGAAAATACAGTAAAAAATTAGTACTCTTGCAAAAATCGGCATTTCTCAGCCAGGTGTCACTGAATCAAAGCAATTAAAGTATCGTTTTGTAGTTGGGCTATTTTATGACATACTTCCTGTCTGATTCCTGACATTTTTGCATTTTTGGCACTTTTAAACATAGGATTTCTCAGGGTCATTTTATCTGATCATATATTGTAATATATCATTACAGAACTCTGTCGCTATTTAATTGCCTAAACTATCTCGATAATAATCACCATACCGGAAGTATTCAAAAAATGAAAAAAAAGTTCTTTTATTTATCTTTTTTACAAACAACTACTGAAGAGATGTTTCTGACATTTCTGGTACAGTCAGATATCTATCCAAACAATTTGTTAAAACTATCCCGACAATAATCCAAAATCCAGAAGTAGTCGAAAAAATATCAGATATTTGGGAAAAAAACACAAAAAAAATTAAAAAAAAAAAGAAAATACAGTAAAAAATTGGTACTCTTGCAAAAATCTGCATTTCTCAGCCAGGTGTCACTGAATCAAAACAATTAAAGTATTGTTTTGTAGCTCGATGAATGGGATATTTTATGACATACTTCCTGTCTGATTCCTGAAAGCCGATTCAGTGCTGCTTGCAGGTCTAGTTATTATTTTTTTTTCTCGGGGGAGCCTATTTCTCAGTGCCTGTATGAGATACCGATCTAGAACCTCATTTTCTATCATTAAACCATGTGTTCGCAACATATGGGCTATATTTGAAACTTCTGCGCAGACCGGAAGTGGCCGAATTTTGTACGATGTCAAAAAATCAAAAAACAGCTGTAGATTCGTTAATTCTGTACCTATTTTCATACAAATGACACTTTTGTAAACCCCGAATCTTTCCCAAGGAAATGGCTATCTCACATTTTTCAATTTCGAAAATTCCTATGGGACTATTGTTGTTCGAAAATTGAAAAAACAAATTTTAAGAGACAATTTTTGTCATTTTTCAAAATTTTCAAATTTGACCTACATTTTTGGATACCTGAAGACCATCCGATTCTAGAAATATAAGTTTCATTCCGAGTTATCACCTTAAATTTTTCGATTTTTTTCGAATTTTCTGCCCATTTTGTGAGCTCGAGTTTCGTTTTACGGCCGAATCGACGTTTCTGAAACTCCTGTAACATGAAGTTATAGTTCAAAACTAACGTATAAAGCTATTTCGACAAACATCTATAAACCGGAAGTAGTCCAAATAATGGCCGATATTTTGAAAAAAACGCAAAAAATGAATGCTTTTGGGAAAAACATGAATTCTCAGTCCGATATCAACGGATTAAATCGATTAAGATATCGTTGGGTTGCCCGAGAATTGCAGTATCATATGATATCCTATTATTACAGATAACATGAACAGCAAGTAAAATATGGCACGCTGAAAATCAAGTATTTTCTGATTTGGAGCGTTTTTGAACGCCTGTATCTCGAAAACTGCTCCAATGATTTTTCTTAAACTTTCTCTATCAAGATACCTTTTGGTAGTCTTGTGTATGAAACAGTCCGTTTAGACTTTGAAATATCCGTAATAGGTCAAATAACGAACTGAAAATCGAAAAAAGTCGAAAAATCGTGAAATTTTGGAAAATACTCTATTTTTTTTATTTTTTTTTACTGATTTTCAAAAAACTTTATAATATTTAGATATCTGATCTAATGTCGAATCCAAAAATGTATAATATGTATTCAGTTATTGAAATTTAATTTTTGATATTTTGACATTTTTGTATTTTTGGCACTTTTAAACATAGGATTTCTCAGGGGCATTTTATCTGATCATATATTGTAATATATCATTACAGAACTCTGTCGCTATTTAATTGCCTAACCCGGTTTTTAAAACTATCTCGATAATAATCACCATACCAGAAGTATTCAAAAAATGAAGAAAAAAAAAGGTATAAAAATGTCGTTCCTGCAAAAAGTTGGATTTCTCCATCAGATATTACCGACCCAAAAGAAATAAAGTGTCTTTGGATGGCCCCATTAATGGACTATCATATGGCATCTCAATGGTACGATTTCGAACGTTAGTAAATAAATGATGTTACGCCGAAAATCGAGTATTTTTCGTTTTTGGAGCCTTTTGAGACACCCTTTTCTCGAAAACGACTACTGCGATTATTTTAAAACCTTTTTTAATCAGCCTCCTATCTGTGGTCTGTGGCGTGTATCCAAAAGGAAAAGGTTTGAAATAATTTAAGGTGTCAAAAAATGGCCTCAATCTTTGATAAAAGTAGAAAAATCGTTAAATTATCGAAAATGTTTTTTTATTTATCTTTTTTACAAACAACTACTGAATAGATGTTTCTAACATTTCTGGCACAGAAAGATATCTATCCAAACAACTTGTTAAAACTATTCCGACAATAATCCAAAATCCAGAAGTAGTCGAAAAAATATCAGATATTTGGGAAAAAACAGAAAAAAAAATTTAAAAAAAGAAAATACAGTAAAAAATTGGTACTCTTGCAAAAATCGGCATTTCTCAGCCAGGTGTCACTGAATCAAAACAATTAAAGTATCGTTTTGTAGCTGGGCTATTTTATGACATACTTCCTGTCTGATTCCTGAAAGCCGATTCAGTGCTGCTTGCAGGTCTAGTTATTAGGCTTTCAGACTTTCGTCTGAAAGCCTATTGAGATTACTAAAATTATTATTATTAAGCTTTCATATATTCATATATGAAAGCTTATTGTTTCTGTTAAGATTATTATTTTTCCTATTCTTATTATTTTTTTTTTGTGTTTTATTCACAAATCGGATTTCTCAGAATCTACTCATAGGATCTTTCTGAAACTTTTACCTACCCCTCCCCCCAAAAAAATGGGTGGTGGCTGTTGGGTAAATATATTTTCAAACGTTTTTCGCATTCGAAATCACCGAATTTTACGATAAATGCATTTGACCTACTTTGCTGTAACTTTGTGACTATGTCACCTATTTTACTAATTCTTTTTTCTTTGAATACCTTGACTCCTTTACTTCAAATCTGCAATTTCGGATTTTCGAATTTCGAAAATTCGTCGCTGTGATTTCGAACCGGAAGTTTACACCAACTCGACAACTTCTTTAGTAGTTGTACGATTTTCATGAAATTTAATATGTAAGTAGACCTTAATGATGCGACTTAAAAAATGACTTTAGAAATTTTCTAACTTATCTCCCCTTGGTGAAATTAAGGATCAAAGTTTTCAAAAAAATCGTCGAAATATAGGTCAGAATGACCTAGTTTTTGTTTTCTTTACTAGACAAGGAATTACTGATTCGTACACAAAATATGGAATTTGTCGATCGAACCGGAAGTGCCCCCATCTTTAAACGTGAAAAATCAATAAGGCTTTTTTGCTATTTTACTAACAGACTCGGGAGTTATATTTTCTGAATCCTTGTAGGAAGGCCTAAAAAATGTCGCAATAGAATTCTGATTTAGGTCAACCGGGAGTCACCATTTTGAATTGAAAATGAAAAATAGAAGCAATTTGAAGGGCCGATACTTTGGAGCACAATAACTCTCATTCTAATTAAGCTAGAATGTTCAAACTTGTTGTAGACGTTCACTGGGTCAATGTTATGATTGAGTTCAAAGATGAGCATTTTCTGCTTAGGGTAAGCAGAGATAAGCATGCTGATTTGTTGATTCTTTAGGGCACGATAACTTCGATTATAATGAAGGGAGGGCGGTGAAACTTTTGTTAATAGAGAGTCTAATAGCTAGCCTGTTGTGTGAAATCATTTTATCATTTTTTTTTAAATATCAAGGATAGCCGAAAAAAAGAGATTGAAAATCCAAAAAGTCGTATTTTTACAATTTGGAGCATGTTTAGAGGTCTTTCTCGTAAAGTCAACATACTATTTTTTGGGAACTTCTTCTACAAAGAGTCTTATTGGTAGTCTTTTATATGAAACCATCGATCAACAGTCCAACATATCAGGAGTAGAAGAACAAAAGGATCGAACATTGAAAACGGCACCCTTTCATTGTTAAGCGAAACATGCAGTGTGGGTGACTACAATCTACGCATTTAGTCATCGTATAGAGTTTATTCAACAGTATCGAATTCCAAGTGCTTAGGGATATTTTACGTGCACTCCAATGTGTACACGGTACCTTGGTTTTTGTCCCATCCGAAGGACTAGACAGCTGTGCTTGTCAGGCCCTGCGTTCTGCCTCACTGACAAGGGGAACCACGCCGGGAAATCGAGATGAACTTTTTCCGTGCAGAACTTTCAATTCAGGCCAAACGTTTATTGCATACGATTAAGCTGGTCAGTTGGAGCTTATTTTCAAAAGTTTTATAATAATCGGTTGGTAATTACTAAAGTACCGTGCACATTAAACTGTTAAAACAGAAAATTTCGCCCGGTTGAAATGTTTCTTGCTATAAGTCAGCAATTTTCCGAATTCAGGGAGGCTGGATGGCTGAATGGTTAGCATGTGCTCGCTGTATCGTAACGTTTGTCATTGAGTCAACGGGCTTTGTTTCGGTCTCCAGGTTGCACGTGACATGGCGTATGATGTCCAATCTCGTGGGTTTTCTCCGTGTTCTTCGGTTTCCTCCCAACGGTTAAAGACCAGTAAGCGCAAGGGGAGTTTTTAAATAAAATTTTTAAAAAATATGTTAGTCCCGAAATGACCTAGTTTGTGTCGAATGGACATTAGGCCGCATTTCTCTCTTTCTCTTTTATTTTTAAAGTTTTGTAATAATCGGTTGGTAATCCGTCCCTGAGGTCAAGGTCATGACCTTGGCTGACCTCTACTAGCCTGACAGATCAATCCCGTGTTTTGTGCATTTCCCGTTTTTTTGTGCATTTCACGGCATCGCGTCGCGGCGGCTCATTTTTGTACCCCAGCCATCTGAAAGTTTAATACAACCTGCGCAGCACCCTAGAAGTTCCGCTTTTTTGCTGTGCATTACTCCTATTTTGATCCGACTAAATTTTGTTTTGTAGTTTCCCCACCTTGTTTATAAGGTAAGCGTAATTTTTTTAGATACCTGATGACATATGACCCTTGACATGTGACCGGAAATGACTGAATATGAAAGCTTTCATATCTGCTTGGGACAGTAGCAGATCTAGTTATTATTATTTTATTTTTTTGTGTTTTATCAACAAATCGGATTTCTCAGAATCTACTCATAGGATCTTTCTGAAACTTTTACCTACCCCCCAAAAAATGGGTGGTGGCTGTTGGGTAAATATATTTTCAAAACGTTTTTCGCATCCGAAATCACCGAATTTTACGAACAAATGCATTTGACCTACTTTGCTGTAACTTTGTGACTATTTCACCTATTTTACTAATTCTTTTTTCTTTGAATACCTTGACTTCTTTACTTCAAATCTGCTATTTCGGATTTTCGAATTTCGAAATATCGTCGCTGTAATTTCGAGCGGGAAGTAAAAATCAAAATAACAACTTCTTTAATAGTTGCACGATTTTCATGGAATTTGGTATGTAAGTAGATCTCGCTCATGCGACTTTAAAAATGCTGTTAGAAATTTTCTAAATTACCTCCCCTTGGTGATATTAAGGATCAAAGTTTTCAAAAAAATTGACGAAATATAGGTCAGATTGCCTTGAATTTTTTTTGGTACTAGCTACGACACTACTGATTCGTACACAAAAAATGGAGTTTTTAACCCAAACCGGAAGTGCTTCCATCTTGAAATCTGAAAAATAAATAAGGCTTTTTTGGTATTTTTTACTTACAGACATGGCAATTATATTTTCCGAATCCTTGTAGGAAGGCCAAAAAACGGTAGCGAAAACATTTTTTGATTTCTGGCAAATCATGGACGCCATTTTGAATTGAAAATGACATATAGTAAAAAATCCTCATTAATGGGCTTGAAAACATACACAATTGGTCGTGGCTTAGAGAGTGTGTCTCCTATTAACGAAATTAATACATTTCAGGATAGCCTGGCTCATGGTCGAGTGTTTGGTATTCTAATATTTCAAAAATTCGAATTTCTCCTTTGACGTTTTCTGTGCCGACAAGGTTGTTTTCGAGGTTAGCGGTTTTGACTTCGCGCATGCACTACGCTAGAACCAAAGGTATGATCGATACCTACATTCCTTCAAGTCGTGAGGTGGCGAATTTTTTTCTCGTTTTTTTCTAAGTAAATTCACGCACTTCGTAAGGTGAAAAAAGTGGTTTTTGCCCTAGCAGCGCCAAAAATTCTTCGATTAACCTGGTTTTTTGGCACGATGTGCCCATTTACTAGCCCGAATTTTGAGTACTTGTCCCATCTGATTCCGATGAAAAAAAACAAAAGTTATGGTCAAAAAACCGATTTTACGGCTTTTTTCGCCGATTTTGAGATTAAAAAAGTTTTTTAGAATTTTGAAATTGCAAACGACAAGATAAAGTCATTTTGTTAGTATCATGTGATGGGTATAAGTCTTCTGCACCGATGCGTATTGGGTATTTTTGAGACTGTCAAAGTTTTGATGTTCTGAGAATGTCGAGGCATCATTGGGGGGTATTTTTAAAAAAATTTATACTGGTCGGATGAGGTTAGTAACATATCAAAAGGAGAACATGATCGAATAAAAATTCGAAAAAATATGGCCATTTTTCACGAAAAACAAAAGTTGCTGTGTCGGCTTGGGTTCGAATTTTTTAGGCCATGTGCCCGTATTAGAAATCACTTGAATTTTTTATTTGTGCTAGCTAACATCCCAAGGCACAATCTCTGAAAATTTCAAGAAATTCCGACAACGCTAACTCTGCTAAAACACGCTCGCGCAAATAGGCCTATTTTTTGCCTATTTTCCGATTTTTTTTTAGACTAACAAGTCACTTTTTTGTGCGCTACGTTTGAGGCCCTATATCTCGGCCGCTATGGGTTCGAATCGAGATGTTTTGGTCGGGATCGATAGCTTGGACACTTCCCTCCATAGTATCACCCTAACTACGGTCACGTGCAGGGTGTCAAACATGGTTTCTCAAAACGAAGGGCCATGTTTGCTGCCTTATAGTCCGGCCCCTATGGGTTCGAATCAAGATGTGTTGGCTGGGAATAATAGCCTTGACAATTCTCTCCATTGTATAAAAAGTTGGCAGCTCTCACCCGAATGCCATGCACGCGGCACGATAATTAAAACTTAGGCGTTTTTCGACATTCGCGCATGCGCACAGCTAGAACCAATAGCACCAGTGGTACCAAACTCAGGTCCCACCCTGCTCTCGCTGGTGCCTAGGTGTCCTTTAACTTTCAGCTTGATAACTGCATTCCTTCTAGTCGTTTACATCTGACACTCACTGGACAAGCATTTTTCACCGATGTACCCGCACCCCTACCTGTAAACGTCCCGAAGGGTGCCCGGGCGGGTCTCGGGGCTTGGTATTCAAAAGGTATATCCACCCCGCCGAGTCGCTGCGTCACGTCAAAATGCCCGCCCGGGGACCGGAAGTGGGCGAAACGGGCCCATGAAGTGAAGTTTGACCCTACCTTGACCTTCGAGGGCCTCGTAGCATGGAAAGGGTCATGAGCCTAGATGGAGTCATCAATGTCCTTTCATTTGAGAGCTTGACCTTTGACCTTGGGGTCGAAAAATTCCCAAAACTTAGGTACCGTCCCGAAAATCTGCGTCAAGGTCTAGGCCATGACCCACAAACCCGTCGACGGGACCGTCCCTGAGGTCAAGGAAATGACCTAGTTTGTGTCGAATGGACATTAGGCCGCATTTCTCTCTTTCTCTTTTATTTTTAAAGTTTTGTAATAATCGGTTGGTAATCCGTCCCTGAGGTCAAGGTCATGACCTTGGCTGACCTCTACTAGCCTGACAGATCAATCCCGTGTTTTGTGCATTTCCCGTTTTTTTGTGCATTTCACGGCATCGCGTCGCGGCGGCTCATTTTTTTACCCCAGCCATCTGAAAGTTTAATACAACCTGCGCAGCACCCTAGAAGTTCCGCTTTTTTGCTGTGCATTACTCCTATTTTGATCCGACTAAATTTTGTTTTGTAGTTTCCCCACCTTGTTTATAAGGTAAGCGTAATTTTTTTAGATACCTGATGACATATGACCCTTGACATGTGACCGGAAATGACTGAATATGAAAGCTTTCATATCTGCTTGGGACAGTAGCAGATCTAGTTATTATTATTTTATTTTTTTGTGTTTTATCCACAAATCGGATTTCTCAGAATCTACTCATAGGATCTTTCTGAAACTTTTACCTACCCCCCAAAAAATGGGTGGTGGCTGTTGGGTAAATACATTTTCAAAACGTTTTTCGCATCCGAAATCACCGAATTTTACGAACAAATGCATTTGACCTACTTTGCTGTAACTTTGTGACTATTTCACCTATTTTACTAATTCTTTTTTCTTTGAATACCTTGACTTCTTTACTTCAAATCTGCTATTTCGGATTTTCGAATTTCGAAATATCGTCGCTGTAATTTCGAGCGGGAAGTAAAAATCAAAATAACAACTTCTTTAATAGTTGCACGATTTTCATGGAATTTGGTATGTAAGTAGATCTCGCTCATGCGACTTTAAAAATGCTGTTAGAAATTTTCTAAATTATCTCCCCTTGGTGATATTAAGGATCAAAGTTTTCAAAAAAATTGACGAAATATAGGTCAGATTGCCTTGAAATGATTCGTACACAAAAAATGGAGTTTGTAACCCAAACCGGAAGTGCTTCCATCTTGAAATCTGAAAAATAAATAAGGCTTTTTTGGTATTTTTTACTTACAGACATGGCAATTATATTTTCCGAATCCTTGTAGGAAGGCCAAAAAACGGTAGCGAAAACATTCTTTGATTTCTGGCAAATCATGGACGCCATTTTGAATTGAAAATGACATATAGTAAAAAATCCTCATTAATGGGCTTGAAAACATACACAATTGGTCGTGGCTTAGAGAGTGTGTCTCCTATTAACGAAATTAATACATTTCAGGATAGCCTGGCTCATGGTCGAGTGTTTGGTATTCTAATATTTCAAAAATTCGAATTTCTCCTTTGACGTTTTCTGTGCCGACAAGGTTGTTTTCGAGGTTAGCGGTTTTGACTTCGCGCATGCACTACGCTAGAACCAAAGGTATGATCGATACCTACATTCCTTCAAGTCGTGAGGTGGCGGATTTTTTTCTCGTTTTTTTCTAAGTAAATTCCGACACTTCGTAAGGTGAAAAAATTGTTTTTTGCCCTAGCAGCGCCAAAAATTCTTCGATTAACCTGGTTTTTTGGCACGATGTGCCCATTTACTAGCCCGAATTTTGAGTACTTGTCCCATCTGATTCCGATGAAAAAAAACAAAAGTTATGGTCAAAAAACCGATTTTACGGCTTTTTTCGCCGATTTTGAGATTAAAAAAGTTTTTTAGAATTTTGAAATTGCAAACGACAAGATAAAGTCATTTTGTTAGTATCATGTGATGGGTATAAGTCTTCTGCACCGATGCGTATTGGGTTTGATTTTTTCAAAATGGCGGACTATATTTTTGAGACTGTCAAAGTTTTGATGTTCTGAGAATGTCGAGGCATCATTGGGGAGTATTTTTTAAAAAATTTATACTGGTCGGATGAGGTTAGTAACATATCAAAAGGAGAACATGATCGAATAAAAATTCGAAAAAATATGGCCATTTTTCACGAAAAACAAAAGTTGCTGTGTCGGCTTGGGTTCGAATTTTTTAGGCCATGTGCCCGTATTAGAAATCACTTGAATTTTTTATTTGTGCTAGCTAACATCCCAAGGCACAATCTCTGAAAATTTCAAGAAATTCCGACAACGCTAACTCTGCTAAAACACGCTCGCGCAAATAGGCCTATTTTTTGCCTATTTTCCGATTTTTTTTTAGACTAACAAGTCACTTTTTTGTGCGCTACGTTTGAGGCCCTATATCTCGGCCGCTATGGGTTCGAATCGAGATGTTTTGGTCGGGATCGATAGCTTGGACACTTCCCTCCATAGTATCACCCTAACTACGGTCACGTGCAGGGTGTCAAACATGGTTTCTCAAAACGAAGGGCCATGTTTGCTGCCTTAAAGCTCGGCCCCTATGGGTTCGAATCAAGATGTGTTGGCTGGGAATAATAGCCTTGACAATTCTCTCCATTGTATAAAAAGTTGGCAGCTCTCACCCGAATGCCATGCACGCGGCACGATAATTAAAACTTAGGCGTTTTTCGACAATCGCTCATGCGCACAGCTAGAACCAATAGCACCAGTGGTACCAAACTCAGGTCCCACCCTGCTCTCGCTGGTGCCTAGGTGTCCTTTAACTTTCAGCTTGATAACTGCATTCCTTCTAGTCGTTTACATCTGACACTCACTGGACAAGCATTTTTCACCGATGTACCCGCACCCCTACCTGTAAACGTCCCGAAGGGTGCCCGGGCGGGTCTCGGGGCTTGCTATTCAAAAGGTATATCCACCCCGCCGAGTCGCTGCGTCACGTCAAAATGCCCGCCCGGGGACCGGAAGTGGGCGAAACGGGCCCATGAAGTGAAGTTTGACCCTACCTTGACCTTCGAGGGCCTCGTAGCATGGAAAGGGTCATGAGCCTAGATGGAGTCATCAATGTCCTTTCATTTGAGAGCTTGACCTTTGACCTTGGGGTCGAAAAATTCCCAAAACTTAGGTACCGTCCCGAAAATCTGCGTCAAGGTCAAGGCCACGACCCACAAACCCGTCGACGGGACCGTCCCTGAGGTCAAGGTCATGACCTTGGCTGACCTCTACTAGCCTGACAGATCAATCCCGTGTTTTGTGCATTTCCCGTTTTTTGTGCATTTCAGGGCATCGCGTCGCGGCGGCTCATTTTTTTACCCCAGCCATCTGAAAGTTTAATACAATCTGCGCAGCACCCTAGAAGTTCCGCTTTTTTGCTGTGCATTACTCCTATTTTGATCCGACTAAATTTTGTTTTGTATTTTCCCCACCTTGTTTATAAGGTAAGCGTAATTTTTTTAGATACCTGATGACATATGACCCTTGACATGTGACCGGAAATTACTGTGAATATAAAGCTTTCATATCTGCTTGGGACAGTAGCAGATCTAGTTATTATTTTTTTTGTGTGTTTTATCCACAATTCGGTTTTCTCAGAATCTACCCATAGGATCTCTCTGAAATTTTTACCTACCCCCCCCCCCAAAAATGGGTGGTGGCTGTTGGGTAAATATATTTTCAAAACGTTTTTCGAATCCGAAATCACCGAATTTTACGAACAAATGCATTTGGCCTACTTTGCTGTAACTTTGTGACTATTTGACCTATTTTACTAATTCCCTTTTCTTTGAATACTTTGTAACATTTTCTTCAAATCTGCAGTTTCGGATTTTCGAATTTCGAAAATTTGTCGCTGTGATTTGGAACCGGAAGTTAAATCAAAATGACAACTTCTTTAATAGTTGCATGATTTTTATGAAATTTTGTATGTAAGTAGATTTTACTTAAGCGACCTTTAAAATGTCGTTAGAAATTTTCTAAATTATCTCCCCTTGGTGATATTAAGGATCAAAGGTTTTATACAAATCGACGAAATATAGGTCAGATTAGAAAAATAAAGCAATATGGTCAAACCACTTGTTAAAGCAATTTCAACAACAATCCGTAAACCGGAAGTAGTCGAAATAGTATGCGATATTTTGAAAAAAAAGTAAAAAATGGGAGTTTTCGGTAAAAACAAGACTTCTCCGTCCGATATCAACGGATTAAACAAATTAAGATATCATGTGGTCGGACGATTATTGGACCACAGAATGATACCCAATTTGTACGGATATGATGAGCAGGAAGCAAAATATTGCACGCTGAAAATGAAGTATTTTCTGATTTTGAGCGTTTTTGGACGCCTGTATCTCGAAAACTGAACCTACAATTTTTTTTTAACTTTTTCTATCGAGAGTCCATTCGATAGTCTTGTGAATTATGCCATCCAATAAGACTTTGAAATGTCTGGAATACGATAAATAAAGAACTGAAAATCGAAAAAAAGTCGAAAAATCGTCAAATTTTGGAAAATGCTCAATAATTTGTTTATTTTAACAGATGTTTAAAAAATGGTTACACATTCAGGTAGCTGACTTCGATCCGATTCTAACGATGTATAATATGTAAAATCTATTATTGTCCGTTTGTGGGGCCTTTTTAGAAGTCCTTTTCTCGAAAACTACACCTACAATTTTTCTGAAACTTTTTTAACGCATAGTCCTATCGTTGGTGTGTGGCATGAATCCAAAAGGAAAAGGTTTGAAATAATAATAAGAGGTCGAGAAATGGCCTCAATCTTGAAAAATCGTTAAATTATTGAAAATATTCTTTTATTTATCATTTTTACAAACAACTACCGAATGGATGTTTCTGACTCTTCTGGTACAGAAAGATATCTATCCAAACAACTTGTTAGAACTATCCCGGCAATGATACAAAATCCAGAAGTAGTCGAAAAAATATCAGATATTTGGGAAAAACACACACAAAAAAGAAAATACAGTAAAAAATTGATACTCTTGCAAAAGTCGCTATTTCTCAGCCGTGTGTCACTAAATCAAAACAATTAAAGTATCGTTTTCTAGCTATTGAAAACACCGACCTAATAACGGTTCTAACTATGTATAATATATAGTGAATTGTTGAAATTTAATTTTTGATATTTTGACATTTTAGCATATTTGACACTTTTGAACATAATTATGATTTCTCAGGGGGATTTTATCTGATCGGATAATGTAGTATATCATTAAAAGGCCATGTTCCCATATAAGTTAAAAAAGCAGTTCAAAAAAGGGTAAAAAGGGTAAATAAAATGTCGCTCTTGCTAAGGGTGAACTATCGTGGAGATATTCGAAGACAATTTACTCTGAAACTTAGTTATGCATGTAGTATACATAAAGTTCAAGGATTAACCGTAGATAGAGCTGTGGTTGGAATGAAAAAAATATTTGCTTTTGGTCAGGCATATGTTGCGCTTAGCCGAATGACCTCTTTAAATGGATTAGTTGTCCGAGATTTTGATGAAAATGTAATATGTTGTGATCCAAAAATCGAAAATTCCATAAAAGATATGCCTTTATATTTAGAACCAAATATTGAAGTACACAGAGACACCAAAATAATACTATTTAATGTTGAAGGTTTGATGCAGCATTATGAAGATATAAAACATGATTATAGGTTTATCCAAGCAGATTTTATTTGTTTAACAGAAACTTGGATCTCTCAAATGGCAGAATGTAGAAATTTTCGACTTAATGGATATACATTATATAATCAACCAAGACATGCTTCATATGATGACTCTAATGAATTTGAAAAATTGAAGGCAATGAAAAATGGGGGTGTTGCTGTTTATTATGCCAATAACCGAAAATGCAATATACATACATTGGGCACTTTTATTTTGAACACCTTGCATTTAAGGTACCAGATATAGATCTTATGGTAATTGTTGTATACAGGCCACCTTGTTACAGAGCTGGTTTATTTATTGAAAATTTACAGTTGTTATTGACAGAATTAAATGAATATGGTGGTGATGTAATTATTTTTGGCGATTTCAACCAGGATGTTACAGATGGAAATTCGACCATCGAAAAATGCATGTTAGACAATGGTTTTACACAGATTATAGATTTCAAAACTACAACCAGCGGTACAATATTAGATCTGGTATTCCGTAAATTCATTGATCGTTCCAAAATCCATTTGAAACTTGTACCTACTTGCTACTCATATCATGAATGTATTAGTATAGGGCTTGATGCGTGATGACAACATAATTCTAATCCAATTCAGATTATTACGAAAGTACACAGTCTTTTTCCTAATATAATGACATGGATAAAATATGCCGCATGATAATGATAACGCCAAAAAGGATCCAATAACAGTACAATAGTGTACATTTTGTTTACCTTCTTCAAGTTATGAATTGAAAAGTAGATGTAACATCTCGTCTATAAATTTACATAAGTTTTGAATAATTATTATATATCATACCATTTTTAATTAGGAACTTTATTTCAGAATAAAACAAAATGTGAAATGTTTTCTTTTATGCCAGAACTGTGAGTGTGGCAAAGATGTGCCCCCTGAGCCAAACTTCTTCAACCTGTGATTAATTAATTAGTTTAACGATATGATGAATTGATAAGCAGATGTAACATCTGGCTATGCGTTTACATCGGTTTTGAAAAATTATAATATATCAGTATCGGTACATACGTGGTTTGCACTATTTTTCCTATACTGTGATGTTTAAGACTTCAAATTTTGTCTAATTGTAGTGATTGTTCGTACTTGGTTTTATTTTATTATCATACATATATCAAACATTAAGGAATACTTTACTTCAGAATAAAACAAAGTAATATGAAATGTTTATCTTTTATGCCAGAACTGTGGCAGCTAGTGTGGCTAGAAAAGATGTGTCCCCAATGACAGAAGAATTGCTAGAAAGAGTTCTCTCAATACCAGAAATGTCACAGTGGGTGTATAATTATTGGATATCATTAACGCGTTAAGTATCTTTTACCATTTTCAGAGGGGGGGGGGTGATAAACATATGGAATTAAATTACTATTTTAATGGAAAAATAATTAGGATTTTTGAATTACATGTCTTTTTTACTAATGCCAAAATTTTATCAATCTCTTCTGCTTCGAGCTTTACGAACTTGCTCCATCTCTCATTTGCATTGGTAAAAATCTGTTCAGCTATATTTCCACCCTAATCGTAATCAATGCAAATGACATAGAAGTACATTAATTAAGTTAAGCAGACTTGAACATGTTATATATTACTATTTCAGATGTGATAATCCTTACATGTCATAAAGATGGTAGGTATCATGTACCATTATCTGGCTCTTTCATTGTAGTCTATTTTCTAAAGATCAAACATAATATGGAATGCAATTACTATTTAAATCAAAATAGTCAACGCTTCTATTGTTAAATGCTGCCCAAAGAAAATACATGTGCAATACCTTTCCTTTTCATATTTTATTACGAAACTATCCTATGTTTATAACAGATAAGAAACAATAAATAATTATTACACGTGTCAGTTAGCCCACTCCATGATACATGCCTGATTTTATTAACACAGTTGGTTGTAAAGCAGTATACACTTAATCTTAATAATAATGACTATATTTGAGAATTCATGTATTAAATAACAATATTTCATATATTTTATTACAGGGTTAGAAATATTTTTTCCCTCTGGGTATCTGTTTTGTGGTGATGGACAGATTAGAACCTATGGTAAGCATAATAAGTTCATATAAAGTATGTCAATTACAATATGTGTTACAAATTTAATAATCAAATAGAATATAACCACTAAATATATTATTAACAACTTTGGATAAACACTAGTAGGGATGTCACCACCCTAACCCTAACCTTAGACACTGTATTTTGACAGACCCTTTGTCCTGTACTTTTGACAGAGAGAAACCACACTGCAAAATTTAGGGGAAGATTCTTGACCAACCCAAGGATCAGGGTATATAATCATAGTATTGGAAAGAATATGGTCGATAACCCGAATTCACGACACCACGACATATTTGTAGGGTGTTTTCCGGTATTTTGGTGTGTTTTCCGGTATTAAGTGGTTTTCCGGTGTTTTCCGGTATTCAGTATAAAATGATGTTTGCCGGCTGTTTTCCGGTTGTTTTCCGGTGTTTTCCGGTATATAGTATTGCCGATGTAGACTTTAATGAAAAATATAAACCATATCTAAACTTTGTTATGTCATCAAAGGCCTTTGTACTCATGCTCTCTACAAATAAAGTAATGACATCTTCTTGTAGGAATTTTATTTTCAAAGTTTTACATTATTATACTGCATTTCTAATAATTTTTTTCAGATAATTTGGACGGGTTTTTCTGACAAGAGAAGGGATAAAACAATTTTTTTCTTCTGTTAGCCACAAGCTGGTTATGGTCTATCATTTGATCTCCACATTGCTACCCATCGGAAGTATTATCCTAATACTTTTAATTATATGATTATATAATTATACTACAGAGAAATATCAAATATGGCGGACAATTTGTTGTCACTTCACGTGCCAAAAGTACAGATTCATAATTTATTATCCATGAGTCTTATGTCTATTGTCATTTGGGAGTCACCAAACCATATAAGCAAGGTAACTGTAAACCATACATGATTAATAATATTAGGATATTGTGTCTTAGATGTATGTCATAGTCTTCATTTTTGATGTCATAATAATGGAAACTTCATATCTCCGACGCCTGGTTTGCTTGCAGTCCTGCTACTCTCAACATTTGCTGCTCCTTGCTTTACCATCTTGTTAAATGAAAAGTTAGTGACATCCCTACTATAAATAAACTTATATATTTAGCTTTTTACTATGGTTGTATTCATTTTCATTACAAATCAGTGATCTAGTCGCAAGAAACAGAACGGTGGCCTTTACTTAAGATTGGATTAAAAAAAACATCCTCTACACAGTTTGGCAAGCATGAAACAGTTCTAATAAAAAATAACAGGTAAACCTTTGACAGTGCAATATCCAAATAGTTGGCCATAATCCAGGCAAAATTCATTACATAATGCAATGCATGTTGCATACTCGTTTTTATTACCCCAATTTCTGAGCAGTCATAGAACCTAATATCCTTATTCAAAAACCTTGTTCACTCCTGCATCGACTTACCTTCCATGAATGTTTCGTTCCACATGCCTTAAGACCAAACACAATCTAGCTCTTGATGACCGAATTCAAGTGAGTGTGCACTGGGTCATGCATATAAAAAGTTCTATAATTATTTCTTACAAGGGAAAAGGCTCAACTACGGTCTTTGTATTGACTGACAGTTGTTCTTTTTGAACAATTGTCAAGTTTTATCCAATTCAATTAACAACTGAGTGAAAAGTAGCAATTCAAAGTTTTTTGTCCACATGAACAAACCAAATGAAATTTAGCCACTAATAGCCGATGTGTAAATATACCAACCATATCTAAACGGACTATAATTTCTTCCAAACCTTAAGGCCAAAACCTTTGTACTTATATCCTCTGGAACTACAGCAGGGGTGATGTCTGAATCGTTAGCGTGCACGCCCTGTATCTTAAATCCTGTCAACTGGCATGGTTTCGAATCCCCGGTTTTACGTGGCAAGCAGTAGGGTCGCCTGTCCAACCTCTTAATTTTTTTTTTGGGTCCTCCGGTTTCCTCCCACTACCAAAGACCCCTACACAAAATCGAACTATTGAAATAAAATGAATTCCTGTTAGTCCCGAAATGACATAGTTTGTGTTGTGTGGACGTTAAACCCCATTTCCCTCTATCTCTCTCTCTCAATGGAACTTAAGTCATGTTATCATTTTGTGATAAATTCCTTTCAGAGTTTACATTATTACCTTTGTAATATATTTTATTCAGAAATCTTTGGGGTTTTCTATTACAGTTGGAAAAAAAATCCTATATTTCTTTTGTTTGCCAGAAGTTTGATCTACACATTACTACCCATCGCAAGTATTACCCTAATACTTTTATTTATTACTATATAATTATACTATGGAAATTATGGGAAACGTGAATATATAGAGCTTAACTCTTAACCAGACTACGCAATTTGGACGTCAAGTAGTCAGGCTAAATAAAGACTAAAATGAAATGCCAATTGCAAAAAAAATACTTCCAGATAATTATACATACCCACTTTTTTAAAACCAATTCTTTAGGAGTTTATTTCATTACAGTTACGTCTTTTATTACAGGGTAACACATATATTATTACATTTTCTATGCTAGTACCAAACCTGATTTTCGTCTTGTTTCGCGATCAGCTATTACAATATTTATTACAGATTCAATAATCAAACAAATTAGTAAAAATTTATTCTGAAAAAAAAAATATTAATCAGAATTGCATCAATAGAAAGAATCTTGTACAATGTGTATTATCATCCATTAATAAAACATGCATTTTCATTGCTTCTCAGTGTATTAAACTTTTTAAATTTTATGTTTCAGGTTTTAAAACAGATGTCACATTTGCAACTTGAAAAACCCCCCACCAAAATCTACATAATTTTTTACATTAACTTTCTTAGTTGTATTTGTATCTTAAAGTCAATAAAAAAAAATGTAAAATCTATCTGCATTTCTAATTTGAAAACGATAATTCTTATTCTTAGTAGGCATTCCTTTTAGTAGACCTTCTTGTAACGTAGGTCCAATATTCAATCCCCATTTACTCGAGAAATATTTAAATTCCCAAACTCGGTTCTTAAGGATGATGGTCTGACATATAGGACAATATATACTTGGAGGGGATGCGATTACTTGGTCCTATCTACGCATTTGCTTGCACGTAACCCAAGCCCTGACAAAAATCCTTCATACCACACTTATTAAAAGTGAAAAATATTTCCAATATTCTATACATTGATTATCTATTTCCGGTTATGTGCAGAGTTTTGATTCCATTTTAACCTAAGGAACTGTCAGAGTGTCAATTACATACTTTAAGAGAGAAGGTTGGGGGGGGGGGGCTGACCAAATAATTAACGCTGTGGATGCGAGTCATAAATGACAAGGACTAGGGTCTGTCCTACCTAGTTTAATTCCTACTACAAAAGGTTCCGCCACACAGTGAAACTGCTGTGGATTACACCCCTGTTTTAGTGATCAGGGCATAGGGTTGCCTGTCCACCTCGTAGTTTTCTCTAGGTCCTCTGGCTTCCCTCCGGTGCTAAGGACCTTCCAAACGATACTTTTTGCAAGAGTACCAATTTGTAGCACAGTAATGTATAAAGAACCCTTGCCTGAAATAGGGTGCCCCGGACTTAAAAAAATCTCGAAAACAATTTGCAGTTATGACACTATATTTATATAAACAACAACCCTAGATGGCCATTTATTATAACCTGTCAAGAAAGTGTACCTGCTTGCTATATTTCACAAGATATATCCATTCGAATGTCCGTTAAAATAGACTGCTTTCGTGTTCGGTCGGCGCCATATTTGTTTTGAATTTTAAATGTTGGCGGAGTTATCTCCCCCTGGTTATTTCAAATTTTTGATTTATTTTCCGATAAGAATGAACCAACACTAGCATTCGGATTCATTTGTTTAAATCGAAATTTGCTATCTGATGAAATCTGCTGCATGCCTCGATTGAATTTAAGATTTCCGATCATGCGCAACACAGCTCAGTTTTGGAACTGCTATTCACGCGTAATTAATTTTAATGTGTGCAGTCCAATTCAAATTTATTTAAGGTTTTGTAGATATATTTGACCAATATATTTATATTTTCTGTATACCCATAGACACATAGGCCTATTTATATTGGTATTTATATGTGAATGCGTCATTTTTAAATTAATATTTGATGTCCCATTTAAGAAATAATGTTCGGAAAGTATGTATATTGACGAAAAGTTTCATGGCGTAATTAGAGTATTAAATAAACAATGATAGACTATTTAGATCAATCTAACTGAAAAATATGCAATAGCTGATCAAGTTATGTACAGATTTGAGATGTATATTGACATTTTGAAGTTGGGTTTGAATAAGTAAATACAAACTAGAAGATACATAATTAAGAACAAATTCAAATTCGGGAGGACGTTCCTTTTTGTAGGATAGCATTTACACAAGAATAAATATGCTGATTATATTAATATGCATTTCCTATAATTTTATAGGGACTGAAAGGATCGATAACATTAACAAAAACACGTCTCATCGTGACCATCGCCCTGAGTCGATATGTATGCCTGTGTGTTAGATCTTCTTTCTTAACGGCATGTCGTCTATATTACAACAACCTTAAATCATATACATTTATGATGTACAGTAGAACATCTGTCTTAGCAGATATTATTTTTATAAAACAGTCAATATTATCTTGTCAGCTATTATACGAAAGAAATACTAGTCCCCCCCCCCCCAAAAAAAGGTTAAAAATTAAGGTAATCAGCGCAGGTGTACTCACTTTATCAAACAAAGCATATAACTCAAATCTTACCCCAAAACACGATCTGTTGCGACAATTCACTAATCGATTGATAATAAATAATACAGTCATTATTTACCAAACACAGATATATAATTTAGAACTAATCTGTAATACACATATAATCCAAATTGTAACCCCTGGGACGAAATAAAAAGTTAAGTTTTACTTAAAGTATCTCAAAGGCAATTTTTCAAACACGATATCAAAGCAGATCTACAGTAGTAGGCGTATTTTGTAAAATAAATGGCTATCCGAAAATTAACCGATTAGTTCACAGAAAACAGTTATTAAATAATGAATTGTTAAAATACTCTGAGAAGTGTCGGAATGTCGGTCTGCTGGGACGTCTGGATTGAGAAATAAAAATGGTTTTAAAAACGAAGAATGAAGAAATTGTATTTTTTGTAACCGGTAAAAGGGGCATTGAAAGTTTCTTCCGGTTAGGTAGGATCAGGCATGTCAATTAATTTTTGTAAATTTTCTTTTAAAACTGGAATCGAGTTTTCCTTACCGGCGACAGTAAAATAAAATATAGACTTACTAGAAACTTGCTGATTTAAAACATACCTACGAAACCGGAGTGTGCCTTCAGTGTCTCTTTCATTTCCCTATCCATAAGTTGTAAAAGCCCATTTTCCATACCCTCTTTACTTTCCTAAAGACCCGTCCCGACAATTTCTGATGTTAGGCGTTCTTTTTTCCTAATCTCACGTTTTCCCTTTTCTATTAATTCATTCTTTTTCGCCAAAAGAACCGCTAGCTTTTTTCTTTCGATTTCTTCCCGTCTTTGCCTAAATTTAGAAAGTTGATTTTTAGTAAACGTTTGAGCATCCATTAAGATCAAATTACGTTTATCAGGTGAAAGATTTTTTAGCCATTCATCAGATTTATTCATTTTATATAAAATGGACGCTTCATTTAAAGTTTCAAGAGTAGTTTGCGCAGATTTATCAGCCATATTTCGAAGACCAATAATAATTGGCGTATGAGTCGAGTCCGCGGTTATTGCATATTTACCGAATTTGGAGCCAAATTTTGTAGTTTCGTCCGTATATAAAGTGGTATTTTTCGCTGACTTTAGGGTTTCCGAAACATGTTTTAAAGATACACCGACGCGCTCACATGATATTCTTTGAACTGTAGTTTTTGTTGGAGTATAATTAGATTTGAGTCCCGCGACAGCCAAACATGCGGTTATAACCGCTTCGACGTTCCTATCTGAAACATTGAGTTTTTTTTTTAGTTGCATGACCAAATTATGGCATTCTGAAGTGTATCTTCGATTTTCGACATCATGCAGAATTACTTCTTCCCTACGAGGCTGGGACATACAGCGCTCTTTTCTATATGCCAAAACTTTCTTATGGTTAGCCTTCGTGCGAATCAATTCTTTGAGGTCTTCCTTAGTCGATTTGTTAAACTGAAATTATTTTTTTTTATACCTATTGATCCTACTTGCTAAATTCCTATTTTTCCTATTTAATTTCGTCAAAGTCGCATCGACAGATGTCTGTGTCTCTCTATTATTTAAATAGACCTTGCTGGTATCTGCCGATGGTGTCTCGTCCACTAACCCGGGGAAAAGGGACTGTTGAGATAATCGTCATATAATTTTAAAGAATTATTAGAATTATATTTATTTTTACCCAGCTTTCTAGTCTTTGTCTTCAGTCTGACCAGACTACTTCGAATACTTGTGTCAGCAAACGTCGCGATGTCGTCATGTAAACTAGTAATTATAGACTGGTGCTCCGTATTGGTCGGAAATTTATTAATAAGGCCTAGTACTAGCCTATTTGTAATTCTTGCGAAGGGAAGTTTAGTTATTGCACTGAGATCATATTGATCACCCAAATCAATGCTGGAAAGTAATTCATCGTGTCTGCTAAAGTAACTGAATGGATTGACAACAAATTTAAAAAAGTACGTATGTCTTAACCCTAAACAAATTAAAAAGATTTGTTTCCCTTTAACCCTAAAAGCCAATAGTCTCGAACATTAAAGTATATTCAATCGAGACTATTGTGCGTTTCGATTAATTTCCGATAGCAAATTTAAAATACGAAACAATTTGTTGATTTTCTAACTTGACAATTAGCGTTTTAGGTATCCCACTAAGATTTTAGGAACCTTTAAACAATTAAAAGATAAATACGACTTTTATTCTTATCCCGACTAAAGCAAGCCTAACGGAGATGTGAAATCGTCGAAACTAAACGAGTACTCTCTGTAAATAAATAGCGAATTAAAAAATAAAAACGACAATAATTTTCAGAATTTTGAACGTGGTTTGCGATCAAATAATATCTAAAGACAAACGCGTGATGACAATAATTTTAACTATCCTTTATTTACCATCTGATGATGTGACAATACCACGTGCATAACCATATATAGTGACATTCGCTGCGATGAATTACTCGCACGTGCAGCCCGATGCTGTTTGAAGTGTTTCGTCATCATTCAGAGATTTGTCTTCGGAGAGTGAACAACTCGTCAGGTAAGACAACATTCGTTAGCCGATAAATTTGACTACACGGGGCACTCTACCTGAAAAGGAGGGAGACAAAATATATCTTTAAAAAAAACGGCACTACCGAGAGAGAGAGAGAGAGAGAGAGAGAGAGAAATGGGATTAACGCCCACTCACACAAACTATGCATTTCGGCACTAACATGGTTTCATTTCAATTATTCGATTGCACATAGAGGTCTTTAGTAGTGGGAGGACCTGGAGAAAACCCACGAGGTTGGACCGATATATGAAAAAATTGAAGGAAGCATTCGAACAAGTCCATTCACTGGGATATTGAACAAAATATCCGATGCTTTATCGACTATTGCCAGTTTGAGCATCATTTTCGGGACACAAACTATGTCATTTCGGCACTAACATGGTTTCATTTCAATTATTCGCTTGCAGATAGGTCTTTAGTAGTGGGAGGAAACCAAAGGACCTGGAGAAAACCCATGAGGATGGACCCAGATATGGAAGAATAGAAGAAAGCATCCAAACAAGTTCATTCACTGGGATAACGAACAAAATATCCGATGCTTTATTGACTATTGCTAGTTTAAGCATCATTTTCGGGATAGTTTTTTTTAACACATGGCGTTTGAACTTAATTTCCTGTTCTAGATGTTTCAGAAACATCAATTACCAGATATTTAACAATTTTTAGCCAAAAAATGGTTGCCTGAATCGAGCTTTGAGATAGTTATATCCCTTATAATAGGTAAAAATATTACGATTTTTCGACTTTTTTTTTCAAAAATTGGGGCCCATTTTGGAACATAAAATCAAGAACTTTCTGATTTGGGGTGCTTTTGGAGACCTGTATCTCAAAAAACGGTCCACCGATTTTTCTTAAACTTTCCCTATCGAGAGTCCCTTCAGCCATCCAATAAGAAACTCGTCAAATTTTGGAAAACGCTCTATTACTTTATTTTTTGAACAAATTTTAACAAAAAGATAACACATTCGTATAGCTGGCCAAATTACGATTCTAACAATGGATAATATGTATTGAGCTATTAAAATTTAATTTTTTATATTTTAACACTTTTGAACATAAGATTTTTCGGCGGAATTTTATCTGATCAGATTATGTGATATATCATTACAGAGTCCTGTGGATTTTTAATAGAGCAATCCGATTATTAAAACTATCCCGACCATAATCTCCATACCACAAGTATTCAAAAAAAAATTTAAAAAAATTGGCGCTCTTGCAAAAAACTTGATTTATCTGTCAGATATTACCAGCCCAAAAGAAGTAAAGTGACTTTGGATAGCCCCATTAATGAACTGTCATGACATCTCAATGATACGATGTTGATGGTTAAAAAATAAATTATTGTATGCCGAGAATCTAGTATTTTCCGTTTTTGGAGCCTTTTGAGACACCTTTTTCTTGAAAACAACTCAAGCGATTTTTTGTAAACTTGTTTGACTCAAAGTCGTATCGGTAGTCCGTGGCATGAAAAGGGTTTGAAATAATATAAGGGGCCCATAAATGGCATCAATCTTTGACAAAAAAACTGAAAAATCATTTATTATTGATAATGTTCTTTTATTTATGTTTTTACAAAAACCTACTAAATAGATGTTTCTGACACTTCTAGGACAGAAAGTTAAGTATCTAAACAACTTGTTAAACTATCCCGACAATGATTCAGAAACCAGAAGTAGTAGAAAAATATATCAGATGTTTTTAAAAAATGAAGAGTTTTGCACAAAGCGCGATTTATCCATTGGATATTAGCAGATCAAAAGAGATAAAGTTTCGTTGGATAGTCCAGTGAATGGATTTTCGTATGACACACGTCCTGTTGACTGCTGCTGGGCTGTTTTATCACATACATGTACTTCCTGTCTGATTCCTGAAAGCCGTTTCAGTGCTGCTTGCAGGTCTAGTTATTATTATTATTATTCTTTTCTTTTGACTAGATCTCAGCAACTGCTTGTCGAATCGTTACGCTTTCTTCGGTTTTACTAGGAAAATGGGTGTGACTTAGAGGATAAAGCTATTTTGAACGTTCTGCGACAATGCGAAATGTCCGAAATCACCGAAGTTATCATTTTTAAAAATATTGCATTAATTTTAACAATATTACATGTCTCAAATGCCCATAATTTTGGTCTGTTCTGGTGAAAAACGCCATCAGCAAGCACAAACACATTTAAGCAGACGAAATACATGTCACTTGCAAGCTGTCAATCAAACCACGTGATGCATACTAATTAGCCATGTGGTTTGAATTGAGACACAATGTGCTGCTCAGTGTGAGTGAATTTACGCGACGGCTTTGTGTACTAAAAGTTAAAAAAATATAAATTCTTGTTTATAATATCCTAATAAACATGGTCATTTTATCAGATTTTCGGCCAAAGGACGACATGTGAACACAATACAGCAGTAAACTGATGCCAAATCTGTATAATTACTATAGAGCCCTGTGAGCGTGTTGAACCAACCATGTCACTTCCGGTTTGAATAAAAATTAATTTCTCACTTACAAAAACTTTTTTGCTGTGTGTTACAGAGGGGATTATTTATAAATATATATTTAAGATTTATGGAAACCTTGTTGAAAGTCGTTGGTCTTCCCCTTTAAATTCACATATTAACAAAACTGATACGGTCATTTAGATATCATAAAATTGTTTTTAACCTGTTCGGTTGCCAAGATATAGGCGGTTTTCTAAATGTCACTTTTGAAGGTTTTTGGCCCATAAAAAGGCCAATTATTATTCGACTTCATACATTTTTCACCCTTTGAGGCCTAATGTCATGCACAATGTTATAAAACTAATTTAAAGTTTTCAGTATTACCGGAAGTAATGTCATTTCGGCAAAAACTGTATTTTAAGCCTTCAAAACAGATATTTTATTCAAATGAGTCTAATATATAATGTTTTTAAAATTATGATATTTGATGTCATTCGTTAAATAGAATGGACCCAAGCGATCATACAGATGCCACAAAATTGTTTCTAGCTTGTACCGTTGCCGAGAATTAGCCGATTTGCTACAAGTCACTTTTCAAGGTTGTGGGTCTATACAAGTGGCATATACTATTCGATTTGCATAAAATTTTCACCATGTGATGCCTTATGCCAGTTCTGATTTCAAAAAAGTACTTGTACATTTTTATTCACCGGAAGTACTGTACACTTACATGCAACAAATGTATAAAATGAATCGATATTACTGTATTTGGTTGATTCTGCTTCCATTGTATTTGATGTGTGCAATGTTTAAGTGGAAATATGTTTATCGGTTCCATTAGTACTGCAACTGATATGAGTTGAAGGGTAACGTGGCACTGGAAGTGACATAAGTGCAAAGGTAATGTGGTACCAGTGAAACCCGCCAGGTCTAGTTCGTATTATTAGGCTTTCGTCTGAAAGCCTATTATTGTGATAACTAAAATTATTATTAAGGTAATGTGGTCACATTATGAAATATGAAAGCTTATTGTTTTTGTTAAGATTATTATTAAGCTTTCATATTTCATATGGAAGCTTATTGTTTCTGTTAAGATTATTATTAAGCTTTCATATTTCATATGAAAGCTTATTGTTTCTGTTAAGATTATTATTTTGTGTGTGTTTTATCCACAAATCGGATTTCTCAAAATCTATCCATAGGATCTTTCTGAAACTTCTACCTACCCCCCCCCCCAACAAAAAAAATGGGTGGTGGCTGTTGGGTAAATGTATTTTGAAAACTTTTTCGAATCCGAAATCAACGAAATTTATGAACAAATGCATTTGACCTATTAAGCTGTAACTTTGTGACTATTTGATCTATTTTACTAATTTTTTTCTTAGTGTACCTTGACTCGTTTACTTCAAATATGCAATTTCGGATTTTCGAATTTCGAAAATTCGTCGCTGTGATTTCGAACTGGAAGTTAAAATCAAAATGACAGCTTCTTTAATAGTTGCACGATTTTTATAAAATTTAGTATTTAAGTAGGTCTCACTCATGCGACTTTAAAAATACATTAAAAAATCGATGAATTTTTTTTACTAGCTACGGCACTACTGATTCGTACACAAAAAATGGAGTTTGTATCACAAACCGGAAGTGCCACCATCTTGAAATGTGTAAATCGATACTCCTTTGTTGATATTTTTCTTACAGACAAGGCAATTATATTTTTCGTATCCTTTTAGGAAAGCCGAAAAACTGCCGGGAATAGTAGTTTGATTTAGGTCAAGTGGTGGACGCCTTTTTGAATTGAAAATGAGAACAAGTCGAATGCATTTGACCTACATTGCTGTAACTTTGTGACTTTTTGACCTATTTTATTAATTCTTTTTTCTTTGAATACCTTAAAATATATACTTTAAATATGCAATTTCGGATTTTCGAATTTCGAAAATTCGTCGATGTTATTTCGAAACCAGAAGTTGAGACCAACTTGACAACTTCTTTAATAGTTTCACGATTTTCACGAAATTAAGTATGTGAGTAGATCTTATCAATACGACTTGAAAAATATCAATTGAGAAATTAAGGATCAAAATATTTTTTTAAAAAATCGACGAAATATAGGTCAAATTGCCTTGAAATTGTTTTTTGTAATAGCTACGACACTACTGATTCATACATAAAAAAATGAGTTTGTAGCCCAAACCGCAAGTGCAACCATCTTGAAATGTGAAAATCGATAAGGCTTTGTTGATATTTTACTTACAGAGAAGGCAATTGTATTTTCCGAATCCTTTAGGATAGCCGAAAAACTTTCGGTAATCGAATTTTGATTTAGGTCAACTGCTGGACGCCATTTTGAATTGAAAATGAACAATGGTGAAAAATCGGTTCTATTTCAGTAACGAAAGTCATGGAGACTTGAAATTTCAGCTAAATCGACCAATAACTATTCATTTTACCGACCTTAAGCTTGCCACGAGAGATAAAAAAATTCCGTTCGGCGCCATTTGCAATCGTTGACTCTAGACTCGAATAACAATACACTCAAACGAACCCCAACACTCGGCGCTTCGTGCCTAACACTGCAGTTCATAATAATAATAATGATTTTCGTATATTTTAATTATACGCCAACATGGAAATGTGGTCGTATATTGCCGTCGCTCCGACCGGCCGTCCGTCGCTCCGTCCGTTCGTTCGTCGTCCACAATTTCTTGTGAACGCTCTAGGGACTAAAGTTAAATACCGATTGACTTTAAATTTATGCACAGTGTTTAAGGTCATGAGACAAAGAAGCATATGGAAATGTGGTCGTATATTGCTGTCGGCCCGCCCGTTCGTCGTCCACAATTTCTTGTGAAGTCTCTAGAGGCTAAAGTAAATACCCGATTGACTTTATGCACAGTGTTTAACGTCATGAAACAAAGAAGCATATGGATTTTCAAGGATTACCGATAGTTACTGCCAGAGTTATTACCCTAGATCTCGTCAAAAAAGACTTGTGAACGCTCTAGCGGCTAAAGTTAATATCCGATTGACTTTAAAGTTAAACACGGTGTTTAATATCAAGAGACGAAGAAGCGTAATGATCCTTGATCACTTTTAAAAGTCTTGTGAAATCTCTAGCGACTAAAGTTATTATCCGTTTGACTTTAAATTTATGCACCGTGTTTAAGGTCACGGGACGAAAAAGCCTTTTCGTATACTTATTACCCTTGATCTCTTTAAAGAATCTTGAGATCAAGGGTAATAACTCTGGCAGTAACTATCGGATATCCTTGAAAATCCATTTGCTTCCTTTCTCACGACCTTAAACACTGTGCATAAATTTAAAGTCAGTCGGGTATTAATTTTTGACCAATTTTATTATATTTTGTTTGTTATTTTCTTTAACATACATGTGACGATGAATATGAAGCTTTCATATCTGCATGGGACAGGAGCAGATCTAGTTCTTTTTTCTTTTTTTTTTGTGTTTTATCCACAAATCGAATTTCTCAGAATCTACCCGCAGTATCTTTCTGAAACTTTTACCTACCCCGCAAAAAAAGGGTGGTGGCTGTTGGGTAAGTATATTTTTAAAATATTTTCGAATCCGAAATCACCGAATTTTACGAACAAATGCATTTGACCTACTTTGTTGTAATTTTGTGACTATTTGACCTATTTTACTAATTCTTTTTACTTGCTGTTTATGGTATCTGTAAGAATTGGATATCATATGATACTGAAATTCTCGGGCAACCCATCGATATCTTAATCGTTTTAATCCGTTCATATCGGACTGAGAAATCATGTTTTTACCAAAAGCATATATTTTTAGCGTTCTTTTCAAAATATTGGCCATTATTTCGACTACTTCCGGTTTATAGATGTTTGTCGAAATAGCTATATACGTTAGTTTTTGAACTATAACCTCATGTTCCAGAAGTTTCAGAAACGTCGATTTGGCCGTAGAACAAAACTGGAGCTCACAAAATGGGCCGAAAATTCGAAAAAAAATCGAAAAATAAAGGGTGATAACTCGAAACGGAACTTATGTTTCTGGAATGGGATGGTCTTCAGGTATCCAAAAATGTAGGTCAAATTTGAAAAATTTGAAAAATAACAAAAATTGTCTCTTAAATTTTAAATTTTCATTTTCGAACGCTAGAAGTCAGTAAAAGAGTTTCGAAATTTCGAAATTTTCAACTGCTATCATCCGAGAAAAGATTTGGTGATTCCAAAAATGTCATTTGTAAGAAAATAGGTACAGAATTGACGAATCTACGGCCATTTTTGGATTTTTTTACACCGTACGAAATTCGGCCATTTTCTGTCCGCGAAGGGGTTTCAAATGAGGTCCCAGATCGGTATCTGTTACAGGCACTGATAAATAGGCTCCCCCAAAAACAAAATAATAATAAACTAGACCTGCAAGCAGCACTGATCCGGCTTTCAGGAATCAGACAGGAAGTATGTCATAAAATAGCCCATTCATCAAGCAACCACCAAACGACACTTTAATTGTTTTGATTCAGTGACACCCACCTGAGAAATCGCGATTTTTGAAAGAGTACCAATTTTTTACTGTATTTTTTTCTTCTTTTTTTTTGTGTTTTTTTACCAAATTTCTGATATTTTTTCGACTACTTCTGGAATTCGGATTATTGTCGGGGTAGTTTTAACAAGTTGTTTGGATAGATATCTTTCTGTACCAGAAGAGCCAGAAACATCTATTCAGTAGTTTTTTGTAAAAAAAAAAATAAATAAATAAAAGAACATTTTCAATAATTTAATGATTTTTCAACTTTTTTGAAAGATTGAGGCCATTTGTTGACCCCTCAAATTATTTCAAACCTTTTCCTTTTGGATTCACGCCACAGTCCACCGATAGGACTCTGCGTGCGTTAAAAAAGTTTCAGAAAAATCATAGGTGTCGTTTTCGAGAAAAAGGAGTCTAAATTGGCTCCAAAACCGGAAAATATTAGATATTCGGCGTACCATAATTTTTTTTCTAACCATCGAAATCGTACCATTGTGATGCCATATAATAGTCCATTAATTGGGCTATCCTAAGACAATTTACTTCTTTTGCTTTGGTATTATCTGACCTAGATATTCAGCTTTTCGCAAGAGCACAATTTTTTTATCATTTTTATCTAATCAGATAAAATACACCTGAGAAATCCTATGTTCAAAAGTGCCAAAAAAGCAAAAATATCAATATATCGAAATTTTAATTTCAGTATTCAATACATATTATACATCGTTAGAACCGGAATTAGGTCAGCTATCTGAATGTGTAAACATTTTTTTAGAATCTTTTAAAATAAAAAAAATATGGAGCATTTTCAAATAATTTACGATTTTTGAGAATCTTTTCAAATAATTTACGATTTTTGAGAATCTTTTCAAATAAAAAAAATATGGAGCATTTTCAAATAATTTACGATTTTTCGACTTTTTTCGATTTTCAGTCCCTTTTATATCCTTTTCTAGACATTTCAAAGTCTTATTGAATAGGTTCATGCCAAAGACAACTGAGAGAACTCTCGATAGGGAAAGTTTAAGAAAAATCTGTGGCGCCGTGCTCGAGACAGGCGTCCAAAAACGCTCAAAATCAGAAAATACTTGATTACAAGCGTGCCATATCTTGCTTCCTGCTCATCGTAATTGTGTCTTAATTTTATATTTTTTAATTTTCGAACGACAAAAGTCCCATAGGAATTTTCGAAATTGAAAAATGTGAGATAGCCATTTTCTGGGAAAAGGTTCAGGGTTTACAAAAATGTCATTTGTTGGAAAATAGGTACAGAATTGACAAAGCTATGGCCGCTTTTTAATTTTTTAGTACCGCACTAAATTCTGCCACTTCCGGTCTGCGCACCAGTTTCAAAAATAGTTTTTCAAGTAGCCACCACATGGTTTCACGTCAGAAAATTGGGTCCCAGATCGATATCTGTTACAGGCACTGAGAAATAGGCTCTCGCGGAAAAAAATAATGAATAATAATTTTAGTAAAAACAATAGTCTGAAAGCCTAACAATAATCTTAAAAGAAACAATAAGCTTTTATATGTAAATACATATGAAAGCCTTATAAGAATAATAATCTTAACAGAAACGATAAGCTTTCATATTATTATTATTTTATTATTATTATTATTACAATAATCTTAAAAGAAACAATAAGCTTTTATATGTAAATACATATGAAAGCCTTATAAGAATAATAATCTTAACAGAAACGATAAGCTTTCATATTATTATTATTTTATTATTATTATTATTACAAAATTTATATAGCGCCCCATCACAGGTGTGTTCAAGGGCACTTTACAGTGTAACAAAACATACATTCAAAACGTAAATAACACCAAGAGTGTTAGAAATACATTAAATAAGCATAAAAGAACTACGATAGACAAAATATTAGGTGTTACAATTTGTTATAATTATAAGCCTTTAAAAATAAGAAAGTTTCGTCTGTTTTTTAAAAGTAACTAGTGATGATGAAATTCGAATATTTAAAGGTAATTGATTCCATAGAATAGGCACTTGATAACTAAAAGAACGTGTCCCATAACCAGAGAGGTTTACAATTTTTTGCTTTAAAAGTAATTTATCAGATGAACGTCGGGGGTAAAGAATTCTAAAAGTTCAGATAAATACTTTGGTGCTAAATTATGAAGGCATTTGAAAGTTAAAAGTAAAATCTTAAAATATATTCTATATTTAATGGGCAACCAGTGCAGCTGAAAGAGAACAGGGGTTATACTTGTATATTTATTCGTCAAGGTTATTAATCTAGCAGCAGTATTTTGTATTCGTTGGAGTTTGTTAATAAGTTTAAGAGGTAAGCCTGCTAATAGAGGGTTGAAATTATCGAGTCTTGACGTCACAAGGGAGTTAATAAGAGATTTTGTCGCATCTTATTAAAAAGTTTCGTATTTTACCAATATTACGAATATTAAAATAACAAACTTTTAGATATATGATTAGCTTGTGCCTCCATATTCATAAAATTATCAAACATCGCACCAATATTACGACTAAAAGCAGTAGGGTTAATCTCACAATTACCTATAACAATGGATAAGTTAGAATGTACATGTCTATTTAATTGATATTTAGATCCCAAAAAAAGAAATTCTGTTCTATCGCCATTTGATTTAATTCTTAGACATCCATAGTCTTAATTCAATAACACAGTCTTCGAGTTGTTGTTTTGATAGGTTAAAGGATGATGGATATTTGGGGTTAAAAGAAATATTTAACTGAGTATCATCAGCATATAAGTTAAATTTAAGGTTATATTTATCTACAATATTGCTAATAGGTGATGAGTATAATATAAAAAGTATCGGGCCTAAAACTGATCCTTGTGGAACACCAAAAGATAAAACAGTTTCTTTTGATAATTTGCCATCTAATAAAATAGATTGTGTCCTACCTACTAAATAACTTTTTATCAGTTTCAATGCATCACTCTGTATATTAAATCTACAACGTTATCTATGAAGAAGAATAGAATGGTCAACAGTGTCAAATGCTGCAGATAGGTCCAATAAAAGCAAAAAGACACACTCTTTTTCATCTAATTCAAGAAGTATATCATTGGATACTCTTGTTAGGGCAGTTTCAGTACTATGGAATTGCTTATATGCACTTTGAAATGGCTCATCTAAACAGTTGTCTTCTGTATGGCTCTTTAGTTGGATTGCAATTAAATTTCAAGTGATTTTGGAATGAAACTAAGATTCGAAACTGGTCTATAATTTTAAAAATATTGGGTCCAGATTAGGCTTTTTAATCAGTGGAATAACATATGCTAGCTTAAAAACATCAGGAATAACACAGAAATTAATACAAGAGTTAATAATATCAACAATAACAAGAATAATTTCATCTAAACATTCTTTGAGTATATAGGTAGGTAGAGGGTCTAATGTACATGACTTGGAAGGTGACGATTTAATTACTCTTTTAACCGTATCCTCGGATACGAGATGAAACTTATTTAATGTAGATTGGACATTAGAGGTATCAAACATATGTGGGTTGTAATCTAGGGTTGTATTTATAACATCTAGCCCCTCTCTTATAACTTGCATTTAAGATGTGAAATAGTCAGAGAAACAGCTAGTTAAATCAGACGACTTATCAATGCTCGGAATAATACTTTTCTGCGAATTATGCCCCAGTAAGATATTTACAATTTTGTATAAATCTTTCTGCTTATTTGTACCATGTTCAATTTTATCAGAATAAAACTCCACCTCAGCCTTATCAATCATATAATTCACTCGGTTTTTTTAAGTGTTTATATATCTGTTTGTGTATTTCTAAGTTAGTTCTTCGCCAGACATGTTCAGCTTTATTCCGTTCTCTTTTGGCTTACAGTATAGTTTCATTATACCACTGAGTATTGGGGCCAACCGTTACAGTTTTTGATTTTAAGGGAGCTACTGATTCGATAACTTCAGCTAAGTTGTTATTGTAAGCGACCGCTTTATTGTGGATGTTTTCAATGGATGTTATACCAGTACGTAGATCTTTAAGTTCAGATTTGAGCTTATTTATGTCAAGCGATTTAAAGTTTCTATACGTAAATGTTCTTCTGACAGGGTTAGGTGGTTTAATGGAAAGATTGAAGCACACTGGAAAGTGATCAGATAATAAACAATCTGAAACGGATGGGTTGTTTAAAGTTAATTCATCATATATGGTGATGACAAGATCTAAGATATGTCCACCTTTATGCGTTCGATTTGTCACATGTTGCATCAAAAATCTATTGTCTAAAATATCACAAAACTTTCTTGTTGATGGATCACATAAATTGTCTAGATGCAAATTAAAATCTTCCAAGATTATAATCTCACATTTTGATATCATTAGTTGATAGTGATAACTCGAATAGTTTTAGATGGAAATTGCAGTGTACTATCTTGATACTCGAAAGATTCAAATTTATCCTCTTGATTGTTTTTATATTTAATCGATGACTTGTATGTGCAACTCCGCCACCACACGAGTCCCTCAGACGATGTTTAATAGAATAACCGTTAGGCACAAGTGCAGCAAGAGTCGATGAGTCCGAAATGTCATCATTAAGCCAAGTTTCAGTAATGCTGCATACATCCAGAGATTTCTCATTAATAAAATCTGACAAGCATGTTGTTTTATTTCTCATAGATCTAGCATTTAACAGTCCAAAAGAAGATATTGTTTTTTCATCATTGAACTCTCTAACATCAGTTTTAATATTTGTTAAATTACTATAGTTTTTAGATGATAAGTTAGTCTTATTGGTTATTTTACGGTGTACATAATCCGTTTCTGTTAGATAAACCAAATTACCATAATTGTTCTCACTGAATTGATTAGGTTTATAAACATTGTCCACTCTATTGGTGGTGATAACTCGTATTGTTTATGATTTCCAGCTCTACAACCCCTCATCTGGTGAACACCGGTATTGTCATGTATAAATCCGATAGCCAGAGTTTGTTTAAGAAAGTATATTATGAGTAAGAGCACAAAACTAAGATGCTTAACCATAACACGATTACTAGTAATCACTGGTTCACAAACACAATGAAATATATAAAAAAAACCTGTAGCTGCCTGCTAATCCTCAAGGTTTTTCATGCATATTAGGCCAGGCATTATAACATAAGTGCGGGCAGTTGCTGCAATAGAAATGCCAACCACGGTTTATGGTAGGTCTAGACGTATATTATCATAAAAAAAAAGTCCCAGTCCGAAATCCGTGCCCAAATGGGTCAAATTGGCCAAAATCCAAAATGGCCGCCAGTTTTGGAGGAAAAAAATCTAATTTTCACCAATTATCATAATGTGATAGAGTTTGGTATCAAAATATATGTTTTCGGGGTTGCTGAACCCATTTCCATAACAAATTTCGTGATAAGTGATACCCATTAGTCTATATGACAAAAAATTCAAGATGGCGGCCAGTTTGAGTGGGAAAATTCGATTTTTATAAAAGGATCAAGTTTGGTGTCGATATATACGTTTTCGGGGAAGCTGAATCCACTACATCACATATTCATGGATTGGGACGACCCACACCGTTATACGAACAAAATAAACTATATAACATTCATCAAAAGGGTCGCAAATACAGCACCACTTTAAGTCCGGTAGCCAAACCCAATTTTTCGAGTGAACCTGGAAATTATATACAAAGATTTTTTTGTGATTGATTTTAGTAGCCTAGGGTGTCCTCTTTCAGAGTCTGTTGGGTGAACCTCGGTCACCCTTGAGCGTTTTGAGAAATTCAAGATGGCGTCCAATGTGGCCACTACATCCAATAATCCCATATAGCTTCCATAGTATTTATTCTAGGATGATAATATGGCCCTTTCACTTATTAGTGGCTGTTGGGGGCATCTATTTCACCATACCAAACTATATCTAGAGACAAATTATATATTTCTGGATAAAGAAGCGTATGAGTGATAGGATAACACCACATACATCCCTATCAGGGGCTTCAGGTCCACATGGGTCGGTCCTTAAAAAGGAGGCACAAACTGATTGTTGATAACTTAAAAGAGCAAATTCTACCCGCAAAACAGGAACATAACCTTAACAAAACTAGGTAATATCCATGTTTAAACCTTTAGTCATGTTTCTTGCCGCAACATGTGACAGCACAAGCGCAAAATACCGTATATTCTAATAGTTAATGCAGGGGGGCTGCCCAACATATGATTTACATAAAGGACAAATAAAAGAAAACATCATTCTCCGAAACAACATACAAACAAATAAACAATTCAAAAAAGAGAACAAAGAGAAAAGAGAGTTCACCTAGTGCAGCTAAAAGCCCAAGTACCACATAGGCTGTCACTATTGGATCCACGTCTGATGAGCCACATGACAGACCCCGGAGAAAGTTGGCCGGTTGTAATGTTCTCAATTTGGTATCCTTCTCCCAGCAATACTATTCAAGTTCAAGTTCCGGTGGATTCTGTTCTCCCAATGAACGCAAATCGATGATTGAAACATGCTGGAAGGTATAGGCATCCAAAACTGGAAATGTATCGACATCATCCCCACATATATAATTTGTCTATAGATTTAGTTTGGTTTGGTGAAACAGTAAAATTAAACATGCCAGACAATGTGGCCCTTTACTCGTTAGCGGCGGTTGGAGAATTATTTCACCTAACCAAACTAAATCTAGAGACAACTCATATATTTCTGGACAAATGAGCGTATGAGTAATAGGATAACACCACATACATCGCTATCAGTGGCTTCGGGGCCACATGGGTCGGTCCTGAAAAGGGAGGCACAAACCGATTGTTGATAATTTAAAAGAACAAATTCTACCCGCAAAACTGGAACATAGCCTTCACAAAACTAGGTAATATCCAGTTTAATCCTTTATTCGTGTTTCTGGCCACAACCTCTGCCATCACAAGCGCAAAATACCGTATATTCTAAGTCATCCCTAGTGCTGCTACAAGCACAAGTACCACATGAGCTGTCACTATTGCATCCACGTCTGATGAGCCACATGACAGACTCCGGAGCAAGTTGGCCGGTTGTAATATTCTCAATTTGGTATCCTTATCCCAGCATTATTATTCCAGTTTCAAGTTCCGAGTGAAAGGACCATATTGTCTGGCATGATTAATTTTACTATTTCACAGAATCAAACTAAATCTAGAGACAAACTATATAGGTGGGGATGATGTCAATATATTTCCAGTTTTGGATGCCTATACCTTCCAGGCGGTTGGGGCGATTATTTCACCGAACCAAACTAAATCTAGAGATGAAGTCGATACATTTCCAGTTTTGGATGCCTTTACCTTCCAGTGTGTTTCAGTCATCGATTTGCAAGAGCTCTTTCCAAAACAAGCTTACAATCAAACACAGATCACTGTATTTGTGGTAGCTTGTTATGGACAGTGTTTTAAAAATCTATGTCTTAAACACGCTGGAGGGCGTGGACATCTAAAACTGGAAATGTATCGCCATTATTCCCCACCGAACCATGTAATCTTGCTCAACCAATGATACATTTGCAAAGAATATAAAAAGAGCTCACCACCAAGCTATTGTGTGGCGTTCACTGGAAGATTGGAATCTATCTGAACTTGAACTGGAATAGTATTGCTGAGAGAAGGATACCCAATTGAAAATATTACAACCGGCAAAATTGTTCCGGAGTTTGTCATGTGGCTCATCAGGCGTGGATGCAATTGTGGCAGCTCAAATGTGGTAACTGTGCTTGTAGCAGCACTAGACCGGACTTAGAATATACGGTACTTTGCGCTTGTGATGTCACAGGTTGCGGCAAGAAACACGACTAAAGGATTAAACTGGATATTACCTAGTTTTGTGGAGGTTATGTTCCTGTTTTGCGGGTAGAATTTATTTTTGTAAATTATCAACAATCAGTTTGTGCCTCCTTTTTCAGGACCGATCCATGTGGCCCTGAAGCACCTGATAGGGATGTATGTGGTGCTATCCCATCACTCATACGCTCTCTCGTCCAGAAATATATAGTTTGTCTCTAGATATAGTTTAGTTCGGTGAAATAGATGCCCCCAACAGTCACTTATTAGTTAAATGGCCATATTGTCTGGCATGTTTGATTTTACTATCATGTAATCATCTCACAATCATCTACCATACGATAAATGAGTTCAGTGTATTCCTTGTCCCCACAAACATACGGTTAGACATCCAAATTATCATCCTAGAATAAATACTATAGAAGCTATATGAGATTTTTTGATGTGGCAACCATCTTGTACGCCATCTTGAATTTCTCAAAACGCTTAAGAGTGACCAAGGTTCACCCGGCAGATTCTGAACAAGGTGACATCCTAGGCTACTAAAATCAATCACAAAAAAAACTTTGTATATTATGTTTTCCAGGTTCACTCGAAAAATTGGGTTTGGCTACCGCACTTAAAGTGGTGCTGTATTTGTGACCCTTTTGATGAATGTTAAATAGTTTATTTTGTTCGTATAACAGTGTGGGTCGTCCCAATCCATGAATATGTGATGTAGTGGATTCAGCTTCCCCGAAAACGTATATATCCACACCAAACTTGATCCTTTTATAAAATTTAAATTTTCCAACTCAAACTGACCGCCATCTTGAATTATTTTGTCATATAAACTCATGGGTATCACCAATCACCAAATTAGTTATGGAAATGGATTCAGCAACCCCGAAAACATATATTTTGATACCAAACTCGATCATATTATGATAATTGGGGAAAATTAGACTTTTACCTCCAAAACTGGCGGCCATTTTGGATTTTGGCCAATTTGACCCATTTGGGCACGGATTTCGGACTGGGACTTTTTTTTGGTGGTAATATACTTCTTGACGAGCAATAAACCGTGGTCGACATTTCTATTGCAGCAACTGCCCGATATGGTGCAAAATTGAGCTAAAATGCCTGGCCTATATCCACTAAGTCGTGTTTGGCCTAGAACTAGACTGACAACACACAGTAGCCTAATAGTTAGGCCTATACTCCGAATTTGACACAGGTAAAAGTACAATCACAGAGCAAAATATTGTGGCTGCCACAATGGTCATGAATAAGTAATAAATGCTTCTTCGCAATAATAGTTACATAAACACCAAACACAAACACTACTTCGCATAAAAATGTTCCAACAATAGAACTGATATCTATCGCATAATTTACCAATAGATAACTCATCGAAAAATTATTCATAGGCCTAGGGCCTACTATAGGCTATTGTGCAAATCATTTGAAAGTAACGGCTTTACCACGCCTGCACATTATATAATCGCATGTCGAATCCACATTAATCCACAATAATAACACAGGCACTAAAACACAGGGCACAATAAGGCACGGTCAGCCACTAAGGCATTATACAATACTAGTTGTAGTGATACGACAATTTGTCAATAACGGCCATTTTGGATTTTTGACAGTTAACAGCTGATCGGCACAATAAATACAAAATCTATAGATCTGCTACAAAATACAAAATGTAGATCTACCTCGCGTCAAAATGGTCCTGGTCATCACGCACAATAATGACATAAAAAAATTATCCCATTCATTATTAGTAAATATGTAATTATCGGAAAAAACTTACAGTACCGTTTTAAGGTACCAGCTAATAATCTAAACAAAAACAATAAGCTTTCATATATAAATATATAAAAGCTTAATAATAATCTTAACATGAACAATAAGCTTTCCTATGTAATACATAATATGAAAGCTTAATAATAATTTTAACAAAAACAAGAGTGTTTCAGACAAGCTACGCAGTGTGAAACCCTAATAATTTTAACAAAAACAATAGCGTGAAACCCTAATAATAATTTTAACAAAAACAATAGTGTTTCACACAAGCTACGCAGTGTGAAACCCTAATTATAAGTTTTAAACACCTCAAAATTTGTGTGAAAGTCCACTGTTTCAATCGCTCAAACGACAAAACAAGTAGGCCTATGGCTTAAATAGTAGGCTATAACGCGCATGTATTAAACATACTAGAACAAAGGAACGATTATTACAACGCAGCAAACTGTGAAACATAATACAGGATTTATCAGTGTACCAAAATATAAAACTTATAATATAAACAAAATGATAATGTGAAATAATATAAAGCTCAATCTGTTCACAACTTGTCACATTCCACAAGGAGATGTCTGGCTGATTCTTAGACCAAGTTCTTGGGTGTGTGAGAATTGATCGTAGATTATATATATAACACTAACCATATTTAAAGCATCACCTTACAGTGCTCCCTGCTACAGAAAATCAGGTGTTGTTACTGATTTGAGTAGCACATAATTCCTCTTTAATGGCTATCAAACAAAATTTGTGAATTGGCCTTTCGTATAGACCTGTGGCTTTTTTTTCTCACTTTCCTGACATGACCACCTGCACTAGGGTATACTCCCTGTACCAGCGCGAGTTTCCACACAGCTCTTGGTAAATGCGGGTCTAACAAAATACACAAATCTCCAACTTCAAGATTGTCTCTTGAATGAAACCACTTGTTTCTGGAAACTAATGTTGGTGCAAAATGTCTAATCCACTGGTCCCAAAATAACTGAATTCTATGTTGGACGGAATTATTTAAATGTCTAGGGTTAACCATATCTTGTTTCTCTGGCTGCGGTACGGCAATGTTATGTCCTTACAATAATAAATTCGGCGTGATAGGTGGTGCATCAAGAATATTATCTGACGATGGATATAATGGTCTACTGTCGACTAAGTTACTGGATTCGTAAAGAATTGTTATCCACTGACTTTGAGAATAACTGGCAAACCCAAATACTCCATAAATGGCCTTCCTGATCGATTTAATAAGTGATTCAACGGCACCATGCATGTGGCTGGTTCTTGGGCAATTAAATTTCCATTCAAATTTAGACTCATTGTCGACAAAATCATTCCGAATTTTTATCAAGTTCCATTTATTGATCATTTCACGAAAGTAAGTCTGCGAACCGACAAAGTTAGTTCCATTATTAGAATCAATTAACTTTGGCCATCCTCTAATGGATGAAAATCTGCGTAAGGCAATGAGGTAACTATCTGTAGATTCGTTCAACACAAGTTCTGCATGGACGGCTCGTGTAGTTAGGCATGTAAAAATACATCCGTAGGCTTTTTCACTTGTTCTTCTGGCGACTTTAAGTTTCAGAGGACCAAATAAACCAACCGATGTATTAGCAAAGGCAGGTGTACTAATATCGGCACAAAATTGAGGCAAATCTTCCATCTGTTGATTCGAAAGAGGCTCACGTCTCCTCTTACAGATTAGGCAGTTTTGGTAAATTGATCTAGCAAGATCTCGAACACCAATAATCCAGTACCTTTGTCGAGCCTCTGAAACTAGCCGTTTGTAACCCGGGAAACCCAATTTCCTATAAGAGGTTTCCAAGATTCTTCTCACAAATAGGTTATCACCCTGCAATACAATGGGGTGAGGTATTCTATAAGGAAGGCTTCTGGCCTGTTCGAGTCTTTCCCATCCTTATCAAGAAACGGCTGAATCCCAAAAAGTTTCTTATCGTCTGCGTCAAAGTCTTTTTGGGACTTCTTGATTAAAAACAATTGGGCTGGATCTAGTTCATCTGGTGTAAGATTACCGGATTTCGTGTCATCTGAAGATAGTTGACAGTTCTTCAGAAAATGTAACCATATGGCAGCATAGCGACGCATTTTGAACCAATCAAAACTGCGATTTGCGAAACAGTTTATAGCATCTTCAACTATTTGAATAGCTGAAATTTAACAGGTTTGCGTTCAGGATAATCTTTACCCGGGCCCGAGTTCACAAAGCATACTTAAGTACAAATCTATGCTCAACTTTGAGAATTTTCTCAAATCGAAAATTCTCAAAATAAATGGAGTTCACAAAACAATTTGAGAACATTTTTGTTCTCAAAGTTGAGAAAGTTCTCAAATATTTGAGAAAGCTGCTAAGCGTACTTAAGTCTAAAATTTTGACAGATATTTTATTAATAGTACTAGTAGGCCTATGCTCATACTAATAGTACAATTATTTATAAATAAAGTATTTATAATTTTTAAATCTGCATTAATTTCATAACATTGAAGCTTTGGGTTTTTTTTATATAGATTTAAATTAGTTTTTTAACTATCAGTTCCTTATTTAAATCTTACACACAATGTTATTACTTAGTTAGACATAGGGCCTACTTCTTTGTTTTATGTTACAGTTATGATACTTCATTTTTTACTTTTCCAATGCCCCTCTTTTTTGTTATAAATTGTCTGAAATAGTAAACAATATTTAAATGGTAGATTTAGTTAGAATTTGTATTTTAATTTATAGGCCTACTTAATAGGCCTATTTTGACCGTGATTAGTGTGAATGTGATATTTATCTAATAATTTCTATCACTATATTATTAGTATTTATATTACTAAGTATCACTATTTTAATAAAGATTAAACTTGTTGAACTTTTAATATTGATGTGATTTGTGTGAATAAGATAGTAGGCCTACCTGTAGGCTATAGATTTAGGGACTAGTCTAAATTAATAAATAGGCCTAATAAGCTAAACTTACGACACCCATTTTCTTTCATTTTGGAAATTTTCCCCAAGACACCACATCCCTTTATTTTCCCAAATAAAGTAGCCTCCATATTCGTACATTCTTCTATCAGACTCATCTACTCTGCGTTTAGACGCCCTCTTCCTGCCATCGCCTTCCATTTTTACTTTGTGACAAGCATAGCAGACGATGTTGGAATGGGTTTGTTTACATTTTTCGTTACGACGAATGTCATAATAATATAACTTTATTTAAGACGGGTAAAGGATTAGGCTGTAGAAGCCTTTCTACCATCCCACCCTCCGTGAAAAAATATAATTATAATAATAATACAAAAGATGATAGCTTGTTCATTTGACCCAATTATAAGTACTAAATTAAGTAGCATCTTCAGTCGAGTTTTCATTGAATAAAAACAATAATTCAATCGGTTTGTTGGTAGGTATTTGTTCAATGGCAAGTGGAAATTAAGTAAAAATAACAATTATATAGTTATTACTACAATTCCATTCATTTCTTATTGAACACGCTAATTCTACTATGTAAAACACTGGTATCTTAATATAGATTTTATTCCTAGCGATTTCATTGGCTAATAGGTAGAGCTGACCCCAGTCGCTTGTAGCATTGAAAACAAATAACATGACGTAATCGATGACGCCGTTAAATAAAATACTTAAGCTGAGTATTTGCTCAACTGCTTTTGTGAACACCAAAGTTGAGAATGTTCTCAACTTGAGAATATTCTCAACTTTGAGCAGAAATATTAACTGAGATTTTTTTTTCTTTGTGAACTCGGGGCCCGATCTTTTGACGACTTCAAGAATAGGTCATTCGTCTTCAGGCAGCCGAAGGAATTTTGGTCCGTTATGCCAATTTTCCAGTTGATCAGGTCTAACTCCTTTGGTAAGAGAATTTGCTGGGTTGTATTCACTGGGTACATATCTCCATATAACTGGGTCATGGCTCTTCTGAATCTCAGCTATGTGTACTCCAACAAATGGCTTAAACGATCTGGGGGTGCTTCTGATCCATCCAAGAGCAGTGACGAATCACTTCATAAAATGATTCTTTCGAAGTTAATTCTCATGGCAGATGTGACAGTGTCTACGAGGCGAGAAAGGATAACACATCACATCAATTCAAGTCTTGGAATGGTTTTCCTTTTAAGCGGGGCTACAGATTGCCTAGAGGCAACAAATCGGCAATCTATGGATCCGTTTGGAAGGCACCATCTAAGAAATACACATGATCCATAACCATTTTCCCCTCCATCAGCGAAATCATGTAACTGCGGCAGGCCAATAACATCACTAGGCGTCATACTACTATGTGTTTTAAAATCTAAAATAGCAGGTAAGTCATTAAACAGTTTGTCCCATTTAACAGTAATGTCTTGAGGTAAAACTTCATCCCAACAAAATCCTTCTGGCCATAGATTTTACATTTCAATTTTGAGCTTGATCATTGACGGGCCTACAAGTCCTATTGGATCCCAGCATTGAGCAATGACACCAAAAACAATCATCGTTGTATGTTTTCCAGGGATATTTGAGAAATCTTTTTTTAAAGCCAAAACAGTCTCTATAACTCTATCAGTATCTGGTGCTTTGTCAACAAGTTAATGATTACTATGACAGGCCTCAATGTTGAACCATCCTTTCTGAAGAATATGGTCCACTTATGTTATTATTTCCAGAGCAGTGTCCTCATTACAATTGGAATCAGCAACATAATCCATATAAATATGATGTATTAAAGCCTCTTTACCTTTAGGGAATTCAATTTCATTGTTCTTTGCTAGAATCTGGATTCCTGAGCAGTATAGGCCTGGTAATGACTTATCACCAAAAATCAGTCTTACCCACTGGTACACATTCGGTTTCTTTGACAAATCACAACCTCTCCGAAGGAAACGATGAAAAGGATGATCATCGGGATGGATACTGATCTTTTTAAACATCTTGCGTATATCTCCCATTAGGCAATTGTGTCTTGTCTCTATCCTATTAGAACTTTAAACATGTCGTTCAAATAATTTGGGCCTTTCTCTAGAGCATCATTAGGACATTTACCCAAATATTCTGCGGCAGAGTCAAAAACGATTCTGATTTGTGTGCTTGAGGCATCTTGTCGTTTAACTTCTCTGTGAGGCAGTAACCAGAAAGGTTTTGACCAGTTGATATCTTCAGACTTTAACTTAATACAAAAGCTGTCATTAATACGTTTACGAATCTCATTGTTATACAGTTCTACCTTGTTACTTTGAATTATGTGTTTTTACAGCGAACAAAGTCTTTTCAGGGCCATAGGGCGATTATCTGGAAATGATGGATGACCTTGTTCCCAAGGCATTTTCATCTGAATTCTACCATCAGGCAAAAACGTGGTATTTGACTTCAGACTTCTATAAAAAGCAGATTCGGCTCACTCACTTTCTCGGCATGTGCAGGCTTTAGTAGGCTTTTACTCCGAGGCTATAAATTTCGAACAGTTTGGCAATATTCGGTGTATCCATAATAGTGAGACGATTGATGTACGATTCTTTGGACTGTTGTCCTAATTCTCCCGAAAGTGTCCAACCTAAAGGTGTTTGCTTGGCTATTGGCACACTTTCGTCTGAAATACAGCAGGAACCCAAGTCTTTAAAAGCGGTTGGGAAGTTGGTCCCGATAAGCAAATACAGCAGGAACCCAAGTCTTTAAAAGCGGTTGGGAAGTTGGTCCCAATAAGCAAATCGACTTTTCCACCATCGCAATAAAAAAGGTCTAAAAGTCCAGACAAGTGAGGGTACAGTGACAGATTATGGTTGTCAATCGGTTGAATATCGAAACAGACAGTTTCAAGCGAAGTGGTAGCCAATTCGTAGACTTGAGAATTATTAACATCGGATATTTTAAGTACATAACATCGTGATTTTTCAACAATTTCACAACCACCAGCTAATCTAATATGAATGTCTTTGGGTTGGAAACCACGCAGTCTAAGTTTATTAGCAAACGATTTTCGAATAAGTGATTGTTGGCTACCAGATTCTATCATTGCGATTGCTTCGTGTGTGTCACCATAGTCGTCTTAAACATGAACTTTTACGACTGGCAAGTGACCACATCCAGCTGTATTAATTGAAGAACTGCTTGATTTGGCTTGTGTTGACTGACTGTAATCCTCATGGAGAAGTGGGTGATGATTCTTTTCACAACCAGATTTCGTGCACTTTTTCTTTTCAAAACAGTTTCTAGTCTTATGATAAGGCCTCAAACAGCAAAAACAACATTTACTGTCTTTAATTATTTCCCATCGATCTTGAACTTTACGCGCATAAAATGCAGGACATTCCTTAAGGGGGTGTGAGGCATCACATTTCAATAGGCAAGGATGACTGGTGGCCTTTAAGGCGCTCAAGTTGCTCTTCCTCATCTTGGCAAGATTTTCTCATAGCTAATTTATAACTACTCTTCCAGCTTGGATAATCACGGATCCTACCCGAAAAATGTCGAATTTTCAATCTGCCAAGTTGACATTTCATTTGCATATCTGACACAGGGTGTTGGCGAGGTGGTGTTTTTTTCTCTTCTTCTTATTGTGCTTTCTCAACATTTGAAACGGTCAATATTAAGTTTGTGACAGCTTTGGTTATAAGAATCTGCGTCTTTGATATAAATCATATTAATCTGAAGTTCCTCTTCGGTACAATCGTCAGGCAAGGCAGCTAATGCAGTCACAAGATTATGATAGTTCAATTCCATTTTTTCAACAGCTATTTCAATTTGGCTAATTGTTGGCTTCCTTCATTTTCCTCGTGTAGACTTGGCTTTAGTTGACCAAAAGTTCCTCAGGCAAATTTTGAGATTGTTTGGGGGTTGCCGGCAGGCAAATTTACATAGTAACACCGTGGTTTTAATTGGCTATAATTACCATTGTCAATGGTTACATAGTATATAGGTAACGAGCAGAAAACCTGTATACACGTGTGTTAATCTGTTGCATATGGGTACAATACAATTTAGAAACAATGAATGGTAGATAATAAAGGGATAGATTAAGAATATTAATAAAGGAAATTAATGGTCAATTGTTACCTAATGACTAGTAAGTCGAGGAGCGTATTTTTTTAAAAAATAAAATGGCTCTCCATTGATTTCCATTTCGTGGTGTCATCGACTTTCATTTTATAAAAAGGGAAAGTTTAAAATTTAACTTGTAGGTGTTTCGCACATTTAAAGATGTGTCGATTTACAAATAAGGGCCCGTATTTAATATTACAATCCCGTCGATGGTTGCGTACTCTATTCCGTAGATGAGTGGATGTCTCTCCAATATAAAAATTTTCACGGCCAATACAAGACATATACGAATTTTTTTGTGTCACAATTCATATTGTCATTGACGCTAAAAGTAAAGTTATGAAAATTATATTTGTTATTTGGTGTTATATGGTCACAACATATGCATCGAAGATACGAGCATTTAGATACATAATATATATATATATATATATATATATATATATATATATATATGTGTGTGTGGTTACATTCGTTCAGACTAAATATGAAATTGTGTATAAGGATAATTCAGCTAGATTGGCTACTTGCAAGCTTTGGATCATGAAATAAGACCCCCCCCCCCCGGGAAAGTTGAATATGGAGTAATAACTATCGATCGTAAAAAAACGGATCGATAAAACTGGAGAACGTCAAGTTAAAAACGTAAACAGAGGGTCCAAGTTAACATCTTGATCTCGATAGCTTAAGTGTTCACGCTCATGTATGTGCGTGTGTGTGATATAAAATGAATGAATGAAATGGAGATTAACGTCCTACGCTTAGGCACCTAACCTGGGCTAATTGAAGACGGACATACGTCATACAGTGTGCTATGAGGGAAATTTTGCCCGGGAAGCAACTGAATTCCAACTGCCAAGGGTTCTTTTACGTGCATGCCAATGTGTACACGGGACCTCGGTTTTTCGTCCCATCCGAACGACTAGGCAGCTGTCCTTGTCAGGCCCTCCTTCTGCATCACTGACAAGGGGAAATCACGCCGGAAAATCGAGATGACCTCCAGGCTAGCGAACCAGCGCCTTATCCACTTAGCCACCGTGACCCCCCCCTATAAACATAATAATAAATGTATATTAAGTACTCCGTATATTAGCATGATACAAAATATAAAACGTATCGGAAAAACACGTAGCGCCGCTGATCGGCCAAATTTTCCCTCATAGCACACTGTAGGAGCAGAACAGTAGGATGCTAAACCCCATTTCATTTCATTCATACGGCCATGTAATTATCTATTTAATATATCGGCCGTAAAAAATCGCTGCGATCGGGCGGAAAAATACACTCATCTGTCCGTAGCATAAGGGTGGCAAGAGTCAGGTGAAGTGTGACGTCCAATTTTAAAACGCTCACATTTTCATGTGTCTACGTATATTGTCGTCGCCTCTGTCCTTCCGTCCATAATTGTTTGTGAAGACGATTTCAATGGAACTTGAAATATAAGTTAATCACCCCAAAAGGCCCAAGATCTTGGCTCCTTTCGATATTGGCATGTTCCATTCGATATTGCCCTCAGGACACAAATCTTAATGGATCGTCTTGGAACTCTTGATTTTGGTGAATGTCACACGACCTCCAGGGGAAGAGTCACGTCCAATTATTTTTTTACGCCCATATTTTCATGTGGACTTATATTGTCGTCGCCCCTGTCCGTCCGTCCGTCCACAAATATTTTCGAACACTTTACAAGTCACAATTTTTATTAGATTTCAATGAAACTTGAAATATAAGTTTATCACCACAATATCTTGGTTCCTGTCGATATTGGCATGTATCGGACTGTAACTTTATGGATTATGACCCCTGATTGTACGAAAAATCGCGTTTTTAGCTTGTGCACCAAATAGAAGGAACAATTTTTATCCGATTTATAAAACCGTTTGAATATATCACCGTTACACCCTTTTAAATTCCAATCCGACTTGAAGACTTATTTGTTTAAATTATATTAAATTCGTTTTTTTGATGAATTTTGAGAGAAAATGAATTCTTTTTTTTAGCATGGACTGGTATTAACAATTTTCCAAACATAAAAAAAATAAAATTGTTAAAAAAGGGAAAAAATTTGCTGTTTTATCTACAGATCTTTAGAATCTATGAATTGTGAGCGAATGGCAAATATTTATTGGTGAATGGATTATTAACACCCACAACATATTAAAATTAGTAAAATATAAATAAATATATAATTTGTGGTAAAGGTACTTTTTTGGGGAAAAGAAGAAAATCTATGAATTGTTTTGGGAGAAAGGCACATTTTTATTTGTTGGATGTTTTATATTATTACCCCCCCCCCCCCTTTATAAGTCAAATAGTTACATTTTCATAAATTATCAAAAAAATTTCGATAAAAGAGTTCACATATTTAGTTCATTTTTCATTTTCAAGATCTTCGTCTGTAAGGGCTGTTGAATTAGAGCAGTTGATGCCTCCGTATCCGACCATAACTTTCCGAATTATTGCCCCTGATTGTACGAACAATCGCGGTTTTAGAAGGAAGATTTTTTATCCGATTTATAAAACCGTTTGAATATATCACCGTTACACCCTCAGGTTGGTCGAGTTCGAATTTCATAAAAATCGGACTGAAACTGACGGACACAATTGCTAATCCTTGTACGCAAATAGTGTGATTAATTTCAAAATACTTTAGCGGGTTGCTTGTTAACCTTTTTATTCATATTTCAAAATAGTTGATGACTCTCAGTTAAACATGGACAACTAAATGATCTGTGCAAAAAGTGTTATTTTCACCTCAAAAGTATTGGTTCCATTCGAAATCTCATCACTGAAGACGCAGCTCTAGTTAGATCTCTCATTTTTTCTTGACTTGACTATTTCAATAGTCTATTTGTTGGCATACCAAAGTATCAAATGGACGTCTTCAGCGCATTCAAAATACAACTGCTCGTATTGTGACTAGGTCAATTCTACGCCCTCATATCACTCCTGTCTTTTGCCTATCAGTGTCTGGGTGGAAGTGCTCCCAAGTACCTGTGCGATCTCTTAAAATTTTACATCCCATCTAGACAGTAACGGTCACTTAATCAGAAAAAAAGTCTGTGTTCCTCAGTGGAAGTTGAAGTCATTTTTTCCAAGTCACTGCATCTACAAAGTGGAACAAACTACCACCATACCTTTACAGAAGTCCTACACTTAATAAATTCAAATCCGACTTGAAAAGTGGTCTAGAGTGCCGCGCTTCGACCTTTAGCTGGTCTGTCACCTCTGGCTTGCGGCTGTGGTTTCGACCGTAGCGTGAGCGTATGTGACATGGTGATAGGGGCGCCTTCTCAACTTCGTGGGTTTCCTCCGGGCACTCCAGTTTCCTCCCACTGCTAAAAGACCCCTACGCGCAAGCGAATTATTGAAATAAAAGTTGAAAACCATACGTTAGTCCCAAAATGGCCTAGTTTGTGTCGAGTGGACGTTAAACCCCATTTCTCCCTCTCCATCTCCGACTTGAAAACTTATCTGTTTAAATTATATTATTAGAGACTTGTGTATTATGCGCCATGAGCACGTTTTGTGGCTATAGCGTTTCATTAATGGAAATATTATTATTATTTTATTATTAGCCCAAATTTTACAGTTCTAAAACAATGCTTTATTTTCATGTTCTACGAAATGTATACATGTATAATAGAGGTGGAACCAGATGTGCACTAAACAAACGTTTTCTATTAAGTATCGATGGGGATGGATATTATCAAGCTCATTGAATTGGGCTCTTGAAAATCGCGAGAAAAAAAACATTCAAGAGAATTGCTTTTTGGTCCATGTCTAAGATAAAGCAAACATTTGGATGAATATTTTGCAAGAATTCAATATGACAGATAGCGGTAATGTCAGCATATCCATTTTGGTTGTAAGATATTAATACAAGTATAGGCATATTAATGTCCAAGGATAATATTCTACGAACAAACCAGTAGTTCAGTTTTTAAGCGCAGGGGGACATTGTATAAATAAACAAAACAACACGTATTATATCTGATGCCGACTTTTTAAACTTTTCTAAGACAAAAATCTGTCTTTAATCACCAGTCATTAGACAATTGTGATGAATTAACCTGTGTTTTCAGTGCCTTAGTTAAAGCCAATCTATAAACTACATGACTAATTAGTAGTAAATGTTGTATGTGCGTCGCGTGTTCGTCTCATGTTAAATCAGTTATGTACATCGATAACATCTGTCATCTTTCAACTACCAGACCTATACACATATCGTCATCTTCACCCTCATCTCCAGTAAAGTGGGACAAGCATGGATCCAGGAATTCTTTTAGGGCGTGGGTGGAGCCATTCGCAGTTTTTCTATTGTTTTTTTTTCTTTTGGGTTTATCTGTTGTTTTTTTTCTTAAGACAACCTATTCTAAAGTTATTCTGGCTCGAATTTGTTTAGCAAAAAGTATAAAACTGGATAAATTTTGGCCTACTTTTAAAACTGCTGATTGGCAGTCTGATTTGCTTTCTTCATGGATTTGTACGAAACAAAGGTTTAGTAAACCAACCCCAATCGTAGTGCTCTTATTCAAATTCGTTTTAGGCCTACAGAACCCATGAATACAGATACAATTTATAATAATGTCGTGCTTTAATGGCAAATAACATAGAAAATGGCATTTAACAATGTCACATAAGCTTAATTGCAGCCTAAAAATACTTGTGAAAAAACGTATTGATTTAAAGGGTATTTGTAATAGAAATTGAGTAAATCTGATATCGCCTGTACATTGAGATAATCTGTTGCTTACACTCCCTTGGAGACTGACAAATGAGATCGGTAAACATATCAACAGTCAGTGAGAATCAGCTTAACTCGATGTGGAATACCATTTAATTAATCTCATGGTGCCAATTAAGAAGAAGGATCATCCATAAGGGTCCTTGTTAGTTGACAATAACTGAAACATTGTCACCGGAGATTGGAAGACAACCATATTAAATTCCCTTCCGTTTTCTTTAAACCGATGATGAATATCTATCCAATCTGGTCTCACTAACGCCACAGAAACCACCGCACGGACTAGTCATAAACACAATGTAGAACAGATTTAACTCAAAATTAATGTCACTAGTCTACCGTAAAGTCACTTATTAACTGTAATCACATAAGGAAATTTGACGTTTCTCTTGATTTTTCTGCTCCCGTGGGAAACTGTGAGAAATTTTTAGCAGAGAAGTTTTCGTGTTACTTTACAATTTGTCAAATTAATTAAATCAATTTTACGACATGAAACACACGACTATATAACTAGTGTCTAAGTGGAGTCAGCGGAGCCAAATATGATTGCGAAAGGGAGCATGAGAGAGAGAGGGGGATAGGAGCAGGACATGCCCGTAGCCAAGGGGGGGGGCCTAGGGGGGCGAAGCCCCCCTAGAAATAATCTTGCCCCCCCCCCCCCTGACAAAAAGTTGTCGACCATATGGCCGGGGGAAGAGAACTATCCCGCCCACCCTACGCCAGCAAGCTGGCTACGGGCCTGGAGCGGGATTTAACGTCCACTTTATAAACAAAATCAATGCCAATGGGTACGTTACATTTATTAGTACTATGGGACATTTTTTAAAATTTGGAAACTCACTCGCACTTTGTCCTAGTTCTATTTATGACGAACATAAAAATAAACACCGCAACTACTACATGTAATAGGGGTAGTGCTTGATTGTCCCGCACATAAAGACACGATTGAAGATGCAGCATTGATACGTACAACGAACACAACAACATACATGGAGCATGGAGTGGCGAGATGACGCAAAGATTACTACGCCGTGTTGACGACGGTTTCGCTGATAAATAAACGCTAAGTACGTTTTCATGTCCATACTACGTAATTTTGTGTATATTATTCCTGTTGGACTTAAGTCCTAATGATTTGTTGTGTCCTAATATTATCCCTCCTCTTTATAATTGTAATCGAATATTTCAAGCAGGACAAGCACCTTGATAGGTTGCACTGGCGACGGCAACAGGTTAGCAACAGGCTAGCAACGGGTTGCGAACGGTTGCATTGGGTGGGATGGCTATAATTAATTAATTACGTAGGCTGTGAGATATGCGGGTCGGGTTACATTTAGAGACCTGATAATCGAGTTGCGGCTGTATTTATATTGTGAGTTTTGAAAAATAGAAATGGAAGTCAGTTTTTGAAGTTTTTCTGTGTTTTTCGATCCCAACCTGGCTGCTGAAGCCTCGCCCGAAAGAAATTCTACATGGTCCGACGAGACGGATGGGGTTTCAAGTGATTTAAAGTATTTCCGACAGGTGAGAGCTGAGAAATAATGTCAAATTTCTATCAAGTTCGTAGACTACGATAAGAGCCTCGTTTTGAATAGACAGAACTCACCACGCGGTTGTCAATTTGATTGTTGATTTTTGATGTTAATTTCAAGCCATGCCGCCTATTATTAAGCGGAAATTAAAGATCCGTGATTGTCAGTGAAAGGACTAATAAATAAAGTCGATGATAATTTATCAGTTATATCGGAAGGAAATTTCAAAGTGTTGATGCCTAAACTTATTCGTCTGAAGGGAAACTTAGAAGAAAGGGCCCAAAATTTTTTGACGTATGATAAAGAAATCTTGAATTCAATAGACCAAGAGAATATAAGCGAAGAAATTGAAGAAACGGATCAGTATAGGGAAATAATTCAGTCAGCTTTAGAAAGAATTGAAAAGGGCTGCGAAGCAACACCAGTCAGTCTACATTTATCAAACGAAAATACATCTCCTCAGGTACAAATAGAGCCTACCACCCATGATGATATCACTACCCTTCCTCGTCATTAAGCAAGCGAGGGTAATTTAAATAAAACTGTTTCGTCAATTGAGTCAGCACATGATGTCCCCGTCAGTGATAACCACCCTCCTTTGGAAACAAATACTAATCCAAGTTATAGCAAAACACTCAAGTTACCAAAATTGGAACTTAAGAAGTTTGATGGTAATTTAGCAAATTGAAAAACTTTCTGGGACACCTATGAAAATGCGATACATAACTCAAACCTAGCAACCATAGAAAAATATACATACCTAAATTCCTTAGTACAAGGGTCTGCTGCAGATGAAATAGCAGGCCTACCTCTGACTTCTGAGAATTATGCTGAAGCTGTTGATATACTAAAACATAGATTTGGTAACAAACAGCTGATTGTGAACCAACACATGGAAGGACTTTTATATATAGAATCAGCCTCCAATAACATAAGGTCGTTAAGAAAATTATACGGTGCTGTCGAAGCGTAAGTGAGAGCCCTTAAATCCATTGGAGTGCCCTCCGAAGCGTACGGATGTTTGTTTTTGTCCGTTTTCATGACAAAACTGCCTGCAGAAATGAAATTGATTATCAGCAGAGATACCAAAGGAGAAGAATGGAATTTGGATGCAATTTTACAAACTTTTTCTCTTGAACTCGAAGCACGTGAAAGAGTATATCAACTCCATTCAGGGAAGAATTTCTCCAATACTTACCAATCTGCGAAGAACTATAAGTCAGATAACACGTTAAGAAGTAGACTTAGATCCGCGACATCGCTTCTTACCAGGCACCTACCAAATTCCAATAGTCAGATCATAATAATATGCACATACTGTCTACTGCAGATGAAATAGCAGGCCTACCTCTGACTTCTGAGAATTATGCTGAAGCTGTTGATATACTAAAACATAGATTTGGTAACAAACAGCTGATTGTCAACCAACACATGGAAGGACTTTTATATATAGAATCAGCCTCCAATAACATAAGGTCGTTAAGAAAATTATACGGTGCTGTCGAAGCGTAAGTGAGAGCCCTTAAATCCCTTGGAGTGCCCTCCGAAGCGTACGGATGTTTGTTGTTGCCCGTTTTCATGACAAAACTGCCTGCAGAAATGAAATTGATTATCAGCAGAGATACCAAAGGAGAAGAATGGAATTTGGATGCAATTTTACAAACTTTTTCTCTTGAACTCGAAGCACGTGAAAGAGTATATCAACTCCATTCAGGGGAGAATTTCTCCAATACTTACCAATCTGCGAAGAACTATAAGTCAGATAACACGTTAAGAAGTAGAATTGGATCCGCGACATCGCTTCTTACCAGGCACCTACCAAATTCCAATAGTCAGATCATAATAATATGCACATACTGTAGATCCAACCATCCATCTAATTGTTGTCGCATTGTCACAAGTGTTCCGGCTAAAAAAACAGGTTTTAATACGCTGGGGAAAATGCTTCAATTGTCTGAAAAAGGGGCACATTGTTAGAAATTGCCCTGACAGAAGAAGATGTCCTTGATTACATGGAAGTCATCATATTAGTATTTGTCCTAATTCAGTAAGCACTCCGTCAACATTTGGTCAAGACATTGTCGGAGGGCCATCATATATGACAGTAGACGGAGTCAGTAAAATGATTATAGTAAGTCATTCCACGGAAGTTTCAATGGAGGACAACAATTTCAGAATTTCAATCAACTTCATGGTGTGAATGGACAATTTCATGAAAATCAGCCAGTCAACATTATGTCAACATTTAAAAATGGCATGATTAGTGGAAGAAATGGTTCAGAAAATTCGAAGTCTTCTTCTCACAGGATGCAAAGCGCACCAACTCTTCATATGGTAATGAATCAATAAACTTTCCTTCAGCATTTACAGGGTCTAACTCTACTAATAGCTACAAAGGTCATGGTCAACAACGCTATGGTACCGTACACCAACTCTTTTACTCTGGTCCTGCTTCAGACTGCGCGAGCATCTTTTTTCAACCTAATTCATCCTGAACTGCGGAAGTATGTCCGACTCATCTTCGACAATGGAAGCCAGAGATCTTACGTTTGTACCAACATCAAGGAGAATCTGAATCTTTCAGTAATATTTTCATACGCGATATCTTTAAATCCTGGGCATATATTAATTTTACTCCCTTATGCCATAAAAATTCTGTTATATGGTATAACTCTAACATAAAGATAAATAATAAAACCATATTCTATATAAAAAAATGGTATGCAGTAGGAATACACAGAGTATCAGATCTACTGGATGAAAATGGAATTTTTTTAAGGTTTGATTCGTTTCAAAAAAGATATAATATTAATGTTAATGTTCTTACATATCACGGGTTAATATGTAGTATCAAAAAACTATATAGCAATCAGGGTAAAACAACAGCATTCGATAAAATAATGTCAATAGATAAAGTAAATAAATATGCATATGAGCAGTTGAGAGAACACACAAACATTGACCTCTCAAGGACAAAATGGAGAGAATTCAAAATAAAAGACAATTTCAACCCATTTATTGACTTACGTAAAATTTTTATAGATCCAAAAATTCGAAATTTCCAGTTTAAGTTACTACATAAATTACTACCAACAAACTCGTATTTACACAAAATAGGACTTGCTAAGTCACCCTATTGTGTATACTGTAATGAATTAGATACTATTGAACACTATCTATATAAGTGTAGAAAAGTTAACCCTATATGGGAAGAAATATCAAATATAATACAAACAATAAGTGGCGATTTTAAGCTAGATTTTAAAAATGTAATAATTACAGGACAGCAATATTAAAGGAAATACGAACTCCTTTGATTTTTTAATTCTATTTACCAAATATTTTATCATGTGCTGTAAATGTCAAGATATCTCTATCAGCCTCTCACATTTTAGGCAAAGACTTAGATACCGAGAATCTATTGAACATATAATAGCTTTGAATAATAATACATTATCTGTGCACACATCGGAGTGGTCTGTTCTTCGCACCATAGCTTTATAGCTTTATAGCTATAGTTAACCGATGTTGACAACAACTTATAAATTGGAAATGTTTAAACCGCACGTTTTGGGTAATTGTCTCTATAATTTCGCCCATTTTCGAATAGAAGACAACAAAATAATAATAAGGAAAACAGATATTTTGAGAAAGCGTGATGGAAAAAAAATAAATAAAAAAATAAATAAAAAAATAAAAGCCATAATGTGGAAAAATCTCAAATACATCATGTCTTTTTCGTTCCTGTGGGGAATGACGAGGTGGGGGACTTATTATTTTTTATTATTATTATTATTATTATTATTATTATGATTATTGATTGATTGATTTTTTTTGATTTTTTTTTTCTCCCCTCGTTGTTTGGTAAGGGTTGGGGTGGAGGCGGGGGGTAGTGATAATGTGTCGGGTGAATTACTGTTTATTGTGTTTGGGTTTTTTTTTTCTTTGTTTCTTTTACTGATGTAGTAATGTGTATATTTTATTGTGTAATACTGTTTATAGTGTATATATATTATAACTGTATAGTGTAGACCAATAAAAAAACGAAAAAAAAAAGAAAAAAAAGTATAATATATGTTGAGGATCAAACGATCTCTGAGATCGATTGTGGTGGGCATAGAACCGATACGTCTTGTGTTCGTTCGTTCGAATCTAAAGTTTAACGCCCACTTCCACCTAGGGTGTTATCGAGGACAAGCTTCTTGGGTTATGACCACTGACTTTATGCAAAAATGAAATATGTACTAAGTTTGTGGACCCACTTTAAGATGAAACTTAAAATATGCATAAAGTATCGAAAGATGTTGGATTGGTTTGATTTTTGGTGCGTATCATATCTTCCGTTCGTGAGTTATCACCTTTTTCCGAAAAGATTGTGAACGTGATAGAGGCTATACTTTTTAACATATTTTTTTCGAATTTTATATGCCTCCTGAGCCGAAACCTTCGCGGTGGAAGCTACAGCTGTTAACAGATTTTATTCATGTCCGATGTGAAGCATTGGGACAATGGGAGGATGAGTCGTATCGATTTACGTGACGAGGAGTAGGGTCGCCTGTCCAGCCTCGTGGGTTTTCTCCAGTTCCCCCGGTTGCGTCCCCTCGGCTAAAACCATATGTTAGTCACAAAATGACATAGTTTGCGTCGAGTGGAGCTAAACCCCATTAAAATTAAAATATTAAAATAAAATGCAGTAAGGTTAAAAAAACCTTCTCTATTATGAATTAAAATTATGTACATAAGGTTACAACGTTTATGAATGTATCTTTAAAAGAATATTCGCTTTTAAATTTGATCAAACAGTTGTGTTTTTAATTGAGGTAGGTAGATTATTCCAGAGACAATTTCCGATGTACTTTTTGCTATTTTTATATATTGATTTATTAGGTTGAGAAATATTAAATCGAATATCAATTATTATTATTATTATTATTATTATTATTATTTTTTATTATTATTATTATTATTATTATTATTATTATTATTATTATTATTTAAACATTTATATAGCGCTAATTCCACCAACGGTGTTCAGAAGCGCTTTACAATCATATACCAGTAAAACAGAAAATATATAAAACAACTAAAAGACTACAAAAAGATGCAATATAATAAAATAATATATATCTAATTAAAAGCCTTTTTAAATAAGTAAGTTTTAAGAGCACATTTAAAAGATTGTACTGAAGGGCTAGAACGAATATCAGTATCAGAACCAGATGGTTTTAAATCATTCCACAGGTTTGGTTTAAAAACGAGAATATTGGTTAGGTATTTTAGGCATTTTTTATGAACTAATTTGTACAGTAAGATGTATTTATTGAATTAGTATTAGCACATATTATTATTTACACAAGTCAACAAGTCCGTGGACGTGGTGTTGTTTTTCTCTGACGTCGAGGCCTTGTTTCGAGCGAATGTTTGGAGTGAAAACGTTTCTTCTTAAAAAAACGTAATTAGTTTGTATTAACTCATATTAAAGTACATAAAAAGATTCACTGAACCATAACACACGTTTTACACCACATTAGAACACATTTACACTTGATATTTATAGGTATTTCATCAAAAAAACTAGCTAGTCACATTTTCTCTCCTCTACGCTCACGCATGCGCATTCCGCGGTATAATTATTAACCAAAATGTGTATGGAAATAGATTCAGCTACCCCGAAAGGATACATTTTAATACCAAGCTAAATCATTTTAAAATAATTGGATACAAATTGACATTTTCCAGTCAAAACCGGCCATTTTGAATTTGACCCATTTCTGCATGGATTTCGGACTGGAACTTTTAGGGGTGATAATATACTCCAGATCGACCATAAATCGTCGTCGGCATTTGTATTGCAGCAATTGCCAGCATTCATCTACAACCTCAAATAAAATTGCTAACAAACCATCAAAAAGGAACAATTTTCGTCATGACTTCATCCAATCTGATTAAAACACAGATCCAATTTCGTTTCGTTTTTTATAGTTCATAATTTTGTTTTACTTGTCTTTACTACACTTTAGGATCTGGAAGGTTTGTTATTTAACTCGTGTTCAGCTTCAAATGAGGGGTCACCCAATCAAATTGTCCGTCGAATAGGGGGTTTGACCTCTCTTGCACGGAACTGTGGGTAGACATGAACTCTGACAGATATCGAAACAAAGCAAAATTAGATCAAAAACATAGCCACTTGCAACAACGATTCTGATTGGTTAATCGAATGACTGACCTTATGGGGTCAAATGTCGTTTTCTGCGTCATAGAACGTGATCTCCCACTATAAGTTGTTAGATCTTCATGTAGTGTAGGCCATCGAAAGTATAAAAAACGAAACGAAATATAGATCTGTATTTTAATTAGATTGGACTTCATAATGACCGCTTATAACGCCAAAACGTCACATGGAAACACTGCACATCACTCACAGGTTGGTGAATTGCTAAAATATTGGTTTTATAATATCATTGTCTTACACCTAGGTTTTTCAAAATAACGACATTGAAAGAATATGAGAAGAAAAAAAGGGATTTTTGTCACATGGCGGCCATTTTGTTTGACGTCATATTTAGACCCTTTGTGGTAGCTCAATTTCATAAAACTTTTAATATGTTGTTGTCTGGACCAAATGCTATAAGATAATGCAATAAAACGTTTTCTTGCAATTTTTTTAGGGTTATTCTGCAATTTGACTCTACTTTTTTCGGAAATTCTTGTGAACGTAGAAGCTTACAGTAATAACGGATGTTTTTAAATTCGATATCAGGCCCTGGGACAATGAGAGGGAGAGCCCTTTCGATTTTTACTGTTATCTGGCCAACATTTGCTTTAACTTTTCTGGTAGCATTATCCATAAGAAGCAAATGTATTTCAGATATGATCGTTTGTCGTATCAACTTTCACCACTAATAAACAATGTTTCTTCATCTTCCGCCATTTTAGTCGCGTGAAGAAAAGCCAGAATACGCCAGACCAGGGCCGTATGTAAGATTTTAAAAGTTGGGGTGCAGCAAAGTAGTGGGGCGCCAGTATATTGACCAAGTTACTGATATTGATCATACTCAAGTGTATCATTTTATAATCGAAAGAGGGGAATTAGGTGGCTGAATGGTTAGCGTGCGCGCGCTGTATCATAAAGCCTGTCATTGAGTCAACTGGCGTGATTTCGAATCCCCGGTTGTACGTGGCAAAGGGTATGGACGCCTGTCTAACCTCGTGTTTTTTTTCCAATGCTAAAGACCCCTACGCGCAAGCGAATTTTCTGAAATAAAATTGAAAACCATATGCTCGTCTCGAAATTACCCAGTTTGTGTAAAATGCTCTCTCCCTCTCTCTCTCTCTGTCAAATTTTTTTGTGGAGGGGGGGCATATTTTTCTTGGGGCGCAATTTACCCCCTTCATCCCCGCTAGATCCTGCACCAGACAGTCTTACTGAGACAGCTACTTTTGGGTTTAAACCATTGGCATTGTGTCTCTGCTGGCGGCCTATGCCCCAAACGTATTTTCGACCAAACGATCCCTCAAATTAGCTATGCCTGTACACGAGGCAGGGTATGCATAGTCTTTCTAGAACATCTGATATCACTTCTCATAGCTAACTAACTTTTATTGCCCGTTCAGTTCATCAAAATCAACATATTTTTAACACTCTTCAAAACGATTCTAAAAATTTGAATACATAGTTCAAACCATATTTGAGCAAACGGAAAATGGTAGTCAGGGGGCAGTCGATTCCATGTTTCAGTTGCATAGCTGGTGGGAATATGGATAGTAGCTGCAAGGTAGTCATGCAGGATTATTGTACCATACCCCCCTCTTCACCCGAAGTAATTGTTAAAGGCTGTCTAACAGGTATATGGCTTTATGGTAGCAAAGGTATTAGTTGACCCGTTAAGGGGTTCGGTTCCTGTTAGAATAATGAATCTAAGCGATAACCATGTACCTTGTACAGCCAAACGGTGGTTGGTAATTTTGATGTAGTAAATGACCCCACACTCCAAAAGCCAATTCGAAGGCTAGATGTTTCAAATGAGTAAGGCACAGTAGATGTGTTACCAGTCCATCTTGAAGAATTGTCCAAGAGATCCTGTGTAAATCTAGATCATACACAGGCTCAGAGGCGTAGCCGTGAAACAAATTTTTTTTTTGGGGGGGGGGGATCCGCTAAAAAAATTATATAAAATGTTGACAATCTGTGCTGCCGGAAGGAGAGTTTGTAAAAACTGATTTGGCTTATTTTACGGGGTTAAACGAAAACATCACACCAACATATTGGGATATGTACAGGTTTTATATAGATAGAATCTTAACTAATCGCAATAATTGTTGTAAATAAATAGGAGTTAGGGCCTACTATCTTTTTTTAGGGGGGGGGGGCGAAAAACAGTTGTTTGACGCCCATGCGCAGGCTAGTGCTCTAAAGGGTCTTCTACTGAAATGTAAAGATATATTTTCCATGACGGCGGGCTGACTCATCTAACCGAACACTGCATTGACACCGGTGATGCCTGTGATATGACGAAGGTTGCAAGTTCAAGACTACTTTATTAATGTCAAGGTTATAGACACGGCAAGGTGAAAGGCGGGGTTATACATTACTATTACATCCCCCGTTTTGTATAAAAACGGGGAAAAAAACACTGCAAAAATAAACACTAGAAATGTAGTGTTTAGAAAATAAGCTATATCACAAATAATGGTGATTTGTTAATCTATACGATTTGGTCCTTTTTGTAAAACAAAAATAAAATTTTATACATGTAGCATTGGAATCAATTTACAGTTTGTTCACTAGCTCGTGTGATTCAAATGTCACTGCAAAAATAAACACTGGGAGTGTAGTATTAGGAAATAAGTTGATATCAGAATAAGCTATATCACAGATAATGGTGATCTGTTAATCTATAGGGTTTAATTAAAACGATTTGGTACTTTCACGACTCGTCTAGACCGTGTGTTATTGTCTGTAGCACAGTTTGTAATGGGGTTTTAAAACCGTACACCTTTTTTTCGGCGTTAGCTAGTGCGTTTACACGATTTGTTGGTTATAGAATGTTTGTGGAATCACACGAACGATGATTAGGTGCATGCTGAGATAGTTTGTTTGGAATGTTTAGCTCTATCTGGAGTGGCTTGTTCATAGGTGTATGTACGTGATTGTTCGTTTGGTACTTCTCGGATATGCGATCGATTCCTACGGAATTAATGACCGTTTTCTGTTTGAAGAATATATAACTGCGTGGCTCTGGAGACTTTTCGACACCCGTTGCACGTTTCCATTGTCCGACGAATGTATAGAGGTGGTAACTCTTTACATTTTCGGTCGTGATAGGCTTTTTGGGAGTTTTGTCTGGGTCACAGGTGTGACCTAATGGCCTCGCTTGCTGGTGAACTATTCGTTGAAACATTACTTCAGCAGATTTTGTTGTCGACTGGGGTAATTCTCCATCGTAAGAGAGTTAGTTGTTTATCTTCATTGGCTGACATAGCTTTCTTCGTGATGTGTTTGCAGGTTTTAATCTGGTGTTCGATGAATCCGTTTGATCTACCGTAGTGAGGTGTAAAAGTGATGTTTAGAATGTTCCAAATACTAGTGAATTACCGACCATTGTCGGATCGAATGATGTCTGGAATTCCCATGATGCTACAATATTTTCTTGTTATATCTGCAACAACCTCAGAAGGTGATGGTCAAGGAAGGCATTATATAATGGGAAACGTTTTGAAATAATCACAAATGATGAGATAGTGTTTGTTGAATAAAATATGTACCAATAATATTCCAGGGTCTAGTAGGTTTCTCTGTTTGAAGTAAGGGTTCAGGTTAATGCTTGGCTTGATGAGTTTGACATATGTTGCAAAGAGGTGAAACTATATCAATTAGATATTTAGGAACTAGTCTATTTAAAGTTTTGTAGAAAAGTATCATTTTATGTTAGAAGCGTCCTTATTGAAGATTGCAGATTTCAGTTTCCGTATAAAGTATATTATGAGAGGTACCAAGTGAAAGATCGGTTATAGTACGCAAATGGGTCGAGTTGAAGTCTTCAAGTTGGGTTGATTTATTTATTCCATACACAATCTGCATAATCGAAAATTGGAAGAATGAATGACTGATATATAGTTTCTAGCGATTTACGTTTTATGCGGTATTTAAAACTTCGCAGATAATTTATCAGTTTCCTTTTTTTGGCTTAAGGTAATCTACATGTACACCCCAGTTACACGACTTACTGAAAAGAAGCCCCAAATGTTTATGACTTACTTCATCGTTTATATCTGAGTTGTTTAGCGATTTAAAGATTGAGGACGATAATTTTCTTGAAAAAGTCAAAATTACAGTTTTTGATGGGTTAAAATCCAAATTCAATTTAATCGACCATTGATTTATTTTTTCAATATCTCTATTTAAAATGTCTTGAGTGTCTTTAGGGTTGTTTATTATTTTAAAAAAAGAAGTGTCGTCGGCGAACAAGCGTATATTAGATTCAATGTCATTTACAATATCATTTATGTAAATAAAAAACAGTAACGGACCTAAAATGAAACCCTGGGGTACCCCAGAAGCAATATTTTGAAAAAGAGGAACTCTGGCCACCAATTAGCACCTTTTGTTTTCGATTCGATAAATAATTTTCAATTAATTTTAAAGTTTTATTTCTAATACCCACTGAGTTTAGTATATAAGATAGGCCCTCGTGTCAAACACGATCAAACGCTTCATTTATATCAAAGAAGATGATTTGACTTCATATCCATTGCCAATGGCTCAACATATATAATCATACATCGCAATAAATTGGTAAACGGCAGAATTATTTGGGTGAAAGCCGGCCTGTAAAGGTGGTGGTTTTTGGCCCTTTAAAAAGGTACGACTTATACAAAGGGTATTAGCAAACCTTTCGTATGAAGCATGCCTTGTCTATTTGGACGATATCATCATATTCTTAAAAGACTTCAAATCCCACCTTGTGAAATTGATAGACTCCGGGTGCTGGGTTAAAATTAAGCTCAAAGAAATGTCAGTTGTTGCAGAATGGAGTTACCCAGATAAATAGATGTTGTTAAGCAGTGGCCCAAACCACAATTTTTCGAAGTGTGAAAAGAAATATTGTGTAACAATGGGGGGGGGGGGGCTGTTGGCTATAGTACTTGCAGTCAAACACTTCCATCATTAACTTTATAGAATACATTTTAAGATTAGGGTTGTGGATTAATTTCAAGAACCCAGCTTGAAATATTGTCGGTATATGACTATGAATCGAGCATAGAAAGGGGGATTACAGACACATTGTCCCGCTGTCCGTGTCTAGACAGTGAATGCGCACACTGTTCAAGGCTGGATGTTTATTGGAGTGAAGAATCGAAAGGAACGGGCTTTGGTAAATGCTTCTGGTTTGATTCATACGGGCCCGAACCAGAATCAGTTAGGACACGTGACAAGAAGCCAAGTGGTTGGCGTGCTCTACGTGGTTGGCCGTAGAGTCAGAGATTGTTCTTTGTGGACGTAATCCGCTCGAGAAAAGTTCACTAGATGAAGGAATTGAGTTTAAGGTAACAATGGTCCGGGAATGTTTAGAATTTAACCATACTCCTTCTATAGATAGGGTTGAGCCTATTAATATTGTATATGGTTCCCGAGAACCTCGCTCACCCCCTATTAATACAGAGGCCAGAGGCCAGTGTCCTGTTAGAAAAGAACACTTAACCGAAGAAGAAGTTAGTTGTCTTCAATCAGCCGAAACGGCATTAGGCGGTGTAATGAAACAAATGGAACAAGGTGTAAGGTCATCGTGGGAGGAAATGGCTCCTTTTGGCATAGAAGTGAAGCATTACTGCTGTATGTGGAACATGCTTAGACTGGAAAACAATATTTTGTATAAGAAATGGGTAGGGGATACCGATACTGTTACCTGGTTAATATTGTATATGGTTCCCGAGAACCTCGCTCACCCCCTATTGTTAGAAAAGAACACTTCACCGAAGAAGAACTTAGTTGTCTTCAATCAGCCGAAACGACATTAGGCGGTGTAATGAAACAAATGGAACAAGGTGTAAGGTCATCGTTGGAGGAAATGGCTCCTTTTGGCATAGAAGTGAAGCATTACTGCTGTACTGTATGTGGAACATGCTTAGACTGGAAAACAATATTTTGTATAAGAAATGGGTAGGGGATACCGATACTGTTACCTGGTTGATAGTTCTTCCACGGACATTAAAAACTGTAGTTCTAGACCAGTTACATGACAGCCCTACTGGGGGTCATCTGGAAGTGCAAACACTGTAGAGAAGGTCAGGAGTAGATACTACTGGTATGACATAAAGAAAGACATCGAATATTCCTGTCATATGTGAGACACCTGTGCTAGGAATAAAGTGAGTGGCAGAAATCTTAAGGCACCCTGAAAGTTGTCATTGTTGGAGCACCCATGGAGAGAATTGCTCTCGGTATATTGGGATCGCTAACGCGTACTCACAAGGGGGACATATTCCTTCTGGTGGCTGGGGATTATTTTACAAAATGGTCAGACATCTATCCTATAACAGATCAAGAGGCGCGGACCATAGCCTAGAAGTTGATTGATAGATTTGTATCGTTGTTTTGTGTCCCAATGCTTATACATACGGATCAGGGGTCAAATTTTTATTCCGCACTGTTCAAAGAAGTTTGTGCCATTTTAGGACCCAACAAAACTAGAACCACGGCTTACCTACTACCCCAATCGGATGACATGGTAGAGAGATTGAATATGATCATCGGCTGCATGCTTATATCTTTTGTTGATAGTCACCAAAGACTTCAAGCGAATAATATGGAATTGCAGAAAAACAAATATTGAGGGTATACGCACAGCAACACTAAACACTAACGGGAACAATCTTGTCGATCGTTCTGATATTGATGCATCATGTGTTCGATTTACTAGCAAATTGATCAATATAGCAAAAAATAATATACCAAGCAAACTAGTAACAATAAGACAAAACGATACACTTTGGATGAAAAACAGCATTAGAAGAATGAAAAAGAAAAAAAATAGACTACAGTACTGGCCAAATTAATAGCATATTTTTATAAAACGTTGCAGAATTAAGTCACTAGAATTGAAGTATGGATAGAATTATGCACGGTGCATATATTAAACTGAATTTTCTAACACATAATCAAATTGACATCTACTTCATATTGCATGTTTGGTCGACGTATTTGATGACGTCATGACGTCGTAGCGGCCGATGACGTCATTGATGTCCGTCATGTTGTTTTTTTGCAGTTTTTGGAATACAATCATTAGGGAATTTCTCTAATACAAGAGCACCAGTTACGTTTTGGGGAATATTACAGGACAGACACACTCAATAACAATGATTTTAATGGTCGTCATTGAAGCCATTACGACTGTGTGACGTCACGATGACGTCATCTCGCCAAAACAGGTGTTGTACGAGAAAACGCTTCTACTTGATCGATTTCCATGTTTTTGGTGTCGATTTATATCTTTACTGGGACGCCGAATCGAACTAAGACTATTAAAATGTTCAGAAATCAACATAAATTTAATTTTTCAACAATAGTTGGTCTACAACGATGGGCCAATGATTCCAGACTATGATTTCAGACGAAGTAGTAAACTAATGGAACGGACTAACGTTAGTAACGGATGAAATAAATAGACGCTGCGTTGCATAATTAGTTGAATCGCCCCCTGTAATTGTACATGTTGTACATGAAGTTTCTATATTTATGAAATATAATTTCTATAAAATTCAGAATCGTTTTTAGTCAATTTCAGGACGCATGCAGCCCTGAAATCACAGTCTGCTCCTCCATTTGCTCATCGTTGTAGACAAACTATCGTTTATGTCGATTTTTTAACATTTTAGTTCGATTCGGCGTCCCAGAAAAGATATAATTTGACACCAAAAACATGGAAATCGATCAAGTTGAGGCGTTTTCTCGTACAAAACCTGTTTTGGCGAGATGACGTCATTGTGACGTTACACAGTCGTAATGGCGTCAAGGACGACCATTGAAATCATTGTTATTGAGTGTGTCTGTCCTGTAATACCCCCCAAAACGTAACTGGTGCTCTTGTATTAGAGAAATTCCCTAATGATTATATTCCAAAAACAGCAAAAAAACAACATGACGGACATCAATGACGTCATCGGCCGTTACGACGTCATGACGTCATCAAAAAAGTCGACCAACCATGCAATATGAAGTGGATGTCAATTTGATTATGGGTTAGAAAATTCAGTTCAATATATGCACCGTGCATAATTCTATCCATACTTCAATTCTAGTGACTAATTCTGCAACGTTTTATAAAATTATGCTATTAATTTGGCCAGTACTGTAGATATGAGAGCAGTTAAAAGAAATCTAGAAACTGATTGGCAAAATTTTCGTAAAATAAGAAATTACTAGATAAATATGATATGGAAATGTAAAAAAGAATACTTTGACACAAAAATTAATATACCAAGTCACAGGCTGCATCTTCAAAAAAGCCCCCCCCCCACACACACACTAACAGTCGGAAATGATACAAGCCAATGCCCTTAATAATTATTTCATTCTACAAACCGAACTGCCAAGTACTAACAAAACTCTTCCACTCCTCCAAATGAATACTAATAGTCTAGACTCGATTGTACTAACCCCTGGAGAAGTTAGGGACATAATAAATAGCCTAGATACAATTAAAGCCTCTTAAAATATATCGTAAATGAAATTGGTAATCCCTTATGCCAACGTTTTCGTTTTTCACTAGACACACATACTTGTCCAAACTTATGGAAATTTGCAGATGCCATGGCTATTTTCAAAAAAAGGACACCCAACTGACTGCAGCAATTATAGACCCATTTCACTCCTAAGCATTATTATAAAAATATTTGAGAAAATAATATACAAACATGTCTTTAACTTCTTCAAGGATAATTCAATACTAACAGCACTTCAAAGTGGCCTTTTTCGGGTGATTTAACTATCTTCCAATTAATAGATCTATTTTACTTCTTTTGTCAAGCCATTGATCATAACAAATATACCAGGATCGTCTTTTGTTACATCAGCAAGGCTTTTGACAGAGTTGTAGTCTGCTAGGATCAGAGGAGGACTGTTGTCATGATTGAAGAACTATCTTGAAAATCGACAACACTCCGTCGTCATAAACGGAATATCCCCGGACCCCAGGGGTAGTACCGCTTGTGTCCCACATGGCAGCGTATTGGGGCCATTATTATTTTTATTGTATATAAACGACATTGTGGATAATATACAATCGAACATCCGACTTTTTGCTGATGATATCTCTTTATACCCAAAAATAGATGACCCAGGGGCATGCGCACTTACATTAAATAAAGAACTCGAATCAATCGATACATGGGCGGAAACATGGCTAGTATCTTTTATCCCCTCCCCAAGACAAAAACTTGAACCCTCTCCACTAAACGCATTTTTGTGAAACCAACCCTTGTAATGAACTCAAAAGGAATAAAGAAGGAAGTAACTGAACATAAACACCTCGGACTTATATATCTTTCAAAGCAATTGCAAATGGAACAGCCACATTGATAGTATAATTAAAAAAGTAACAAAATTAGTAAACCGTCTTCGCTACTTAAAATATCGTTTAAACAGAAAATCGCTACATACCCTATATTCTTCCTTCATTCTACCGGACTTTGATTATGCCGATGTTATCTGGGACGGGTGCACTGACTACCTCAGTAATAATCTTGAATACCTTCAGCTTGACGCACTATTTGCGGGGCAGTTAAGGGAACTACCCATGCTTCCCTCTACGCAGAAACTGGGTTTATTCCACTCAAAGAAAGACGAAATCTTCATAAATTAAAATTACAAAATTATCAATAACCTAACCCCTCCTTACCTTAAGAATCTCATAAGCCTTGAACCGACAAATAAATATTCCCTTCGTAATGAAGACAAATTAAAAGAAATTCGATGCCGTACTGATTTTTTTCTACATCATCTATACCATCATGCATAAGAGGAATTGTAGAACTCTGAAAACAATTCCGATCATCTATCAAAATCCGATATCAAAGTTCCTTCGTTTTATTATAGGCAGTGGATATTCAACCGGAAACGGCACTTTACTCTATTTACTATATCGCCGTAACTTCCGTTTGACATGCGCAATTCTCTGATCCGTGGACTTAGCAGTTTTCAGCAGTTTTCGCAATGATGCCTCACCCGAACCCTAACCCTAACCAAAACCCTTACCCTACCATAACTACCAATCGTTCTTTGTCTAACCTTACTACTTTCTCCGTTTCTTATATAGGACGTAATAGCCTTACTTGGATTTCTACGGTAGAACCCAATGAATTAGTTTTAGAAGAAAATAAAATAATAAATATAAATTGTAGAAAATTATTCTATTTCGGTCAAGGGCTTATTTCTGTGGATTTTGGTTTTTAATTTAAGTTTTTTTGTTTAGGTTTTTTTCCGTAAAACCGTGCTTCTGCGCCAAACTTGAAAGACGAAGTTACCGTTCTTGTGGAATATATCAACTGCGCATGAACGGAAGTTATTATTTAACCAATCACACACGATGTATATATACGTCATTGCGATTTACGGTGCAATAGCGTTAGTAAATAGGGTACCGTTTACGGCTATATATCCACTACGTTTATTATAACGGTCACCGGAAACCCAAAATAATTCATTGTAAATTAGGGGGGGGGGGGGGTTGGGATGGCCTAGTGGTCTAGAGTGCCGCGCTTTGACCTCTGGCTTGCGGCCGTGGTTTCGAGCCCTGGTGTGAGCGTATGTGGCATGGAGATAGGGGCGCCTTCTCAACCTCGTGGGTTTCCTCCGGGCACTCCGGTTTCCTCCCACTGCTAAAGACCCCTACGCGCAAGCGAATAATTGAAATAAAAAATTAAACCATATGTTAGTCCCGAAATGACCTAGTTGTGTTGAGTGGACGTTAAACCCCATCTCTCTCTCTCTCTCTCTCATTGTAAATTAAGACTTCGATGCTCTGACCTTCAGGGTCACAAATTCTTAAGACATGTTGCCGACAGTCCCGCGTGCGTCTGTGGTCACATATTTGAGGAACCGGACCATTACCTTCTACGATGTTCCTTAAGCTTGGCGCAGACGGTCAACCTTTCGTCGCTTGTTGCTACAATAGGCCACTCGAGGTCTCCAGGGCGACCTTCGCTTATCGTGATTTCTTGACTATAGTCGAACTAAATGAATCCGAATTTTATTTAGTCGGGACCATAGTCCAGAAATACTGAACCATGCTATTGTGGCATTGTCGTAGTAGTTCAAAGATGGCGGGCGTGGATGAAACGTAAGTGTAGAATATTTAGAAAGAATCTATTTTTGTTTAGCATTTTATATTAGGGAAGTTAAAATTAGTTTTAAATGGTTGCTAATGCTACCAGCAGCTATTTGTATCCCCTATGTTATGCCGGAATCTATGTGAGTCTTGAAATTACGCATTATTTCAATATTTGTGCTATGCAAAAAGTAAAGTCCATGGGGGCAGCCATCTTTGAACAGACGTTGTCCGGACCATCCGCGTTCGGTTTTTAGTTCCGACCACCAGTCGTGAAAAAAATATAACCGAAGGTCGCCCTGTGTGCGCTGACTGGCAACGAGAAGCAATTTTTCCCCTGATGTATCCGGAATGCCGATGTCACGGGATCATTCAAAATGGCGCCGTACATACAATAACAAAAGCAATACGCGATACAATACTAGCCGCTCAGTCCATATTTCCACCAACATGTCTTCCATCTCTACGGATCATGTTAATTTTGTTAGCTGTTCCATCTTGAAGTATCACATTGTAGTGTATTTAGGCACTATAATAATGTCATAGTCAGAAGTCTCACTCCTGCTCCATAGGCAATACCTTAAGAGTTATCTCATTGTCACGCGACCTCTATTACAGCCATGCTAGTTGTTATGACGCTGACATATTGTATTTGTTATATTGAATAAATCTTATAATATGGAATTTAGATGGTAATATTCAACAATTGGCGACGAGGATGAATTAAACAAGACACGAAGATGTCTCAACACAGAGTATTTGAACCGTTTGTACCAGCTGACGAGAGTATTGCCTGTTATTTGGCAAGAATCGGGCAGTATTTCATCGCTGTTGACCTGGACGATAATCGCGACAACAGGGCAAAACGTAAAGTGATATTTCTAAGCAGCATTGAAGCAAAAATCTTCAAGAGTCTGACAGATTTGGCATTTCCCCAACGGCCTGATGAGCTTTCTTACGATGAGATGGCAGTTTCTCAAGAAACATTACAAGTCAAAAACGCTTGTGGTAGCCGAACGGTACAAATTACGCCGGTTAAAACAGACTTACGCACACAAACTGTTACCGAATTCGCTTCCAGTTTACGACAAGCGGCTATGACTTGTGAATTTGTAGGGGCTGAAAACTTGGACCAGAATTTGAGAGACACATTTATTGCTGGACTTTGTCACGAAAGCACCGAGAAGAAACTCTTGACACAAGAAAAAAAATTGTACTTTTTCAAGGGCTTTGGACATCGCTCTCGCAGATGAGGCAGCTTCTCAGAACGTAAAAGATCTTTCGACAGAAGGAGAAAGGGTTCATAAAGTACAGCCACCCTATCAACGACATTCTCATCGCAGACGTTGTGAACGATGTGGCATGTCAAACTGCAGCAAGAACGACTGCAAATTTGCTAACGCCACATGTTAAAAATGCAAACACAGGGGACACCTACCATCTGAATTTAAACAACGATCACCCCCGTCACATAATAAACCTAGTGGTAGGAATCGGAAAAGAAATATTACAAATCGTATCAATTTTCTTCTAGAGTGAACAATGTTGATACTGGCACATACTCTAGAAGATACGACAACGATTCTGATGATTTTATAGGATCAATTCTTAAAGTCACACAGTAGAGTAAGCAGTATTATAACCCAATTCAAGTTTCAGTTAGGTTATCTGGTTTACCCATTTCTATGGAACTGGATACTGGAGCTTCTGTTGCCATCATGGGTAAATATGACTACAGACAATATTTACATCATATACCAATTGAAGAGGTTGATAGAGTTCTACATACATACAGCGGTGCTAAATTAAAAGTTTTAGGTAAAATTCATGTAGAAGTAGAATACGAAAATCAAAGTGCACGACTACCTTTAATTATTGTAGACACTGATAATTACGCACCTCCACTGATTGGCAGGAACTCGTTGCGAGATATACGATTTGGAGTCCGAGAAAAGCTATTGGAATTGAAGGACAGATATAGTGATATCTGATCAAAGCTACGTAAATGGTGTAGAAGCAACATTGCATTTAAAGCCTGACGCTATTCCAGTCTTCCATCGAGCAAGGTCTGTACCTTTCGCTTTACGCCCCGCAGTTGAGAGAGAGCTTATACGCATTCAGGAAGAAGGTATCATATTTCCTGTCGATTACAGTGAATGGGCTACGTCTCTCATCAACGTACTGAAAACTGATGGAACCGTGAGACTATGTGGAGATAATAAGGTTTCCGTAAATCAAGCTATTCACACTAACTCCAATTCCCTATACCAACACCAGAAGAGATATTTAGTAAATTGGCTGGCGGAAAGAAATTCAGAAAAATAGACTTAAAGTGCGACTACCAACAGATGCGACTTGATGAGAAGTCACGGGAACTTGTTACGGTGAATACGATAAGATGATTGTTTAGATATACACGTCTTCCTTATAGAATTCCTCTAGTCCAGCCATATGGCAGCGATTTATCGAACAAGTCATATCAGGACTTAATGGTACATGCGCAATTATTGATGGTGTTTTAGTTACCGGGAAGGACGACAATGAACATTTACGTAATTTGGAAAACGTATTTAAAAGATTCAGCAAGTATAATCTACGAGTTAAGGCTGAAAAATGTGGCTTCATGAAAGAAAGTGTTGTATATATGGGACGTAGACTATCTGAGCAGATTATTCATCATACGAAAGATAAGGTGAAGGCTATACGTAAGGCTCCGACACCAACCAACGTTACAGAGCTTCGCTCATGGTTGGGTATGGTGAATTTCCATGCACAATTTCTAGCAAGCCTATCATCGAAGATGTACCTTTAAATTAACTGCTAGGCAATAAACCATGGAAGTGGTCGCAGAAGTGTGAACGTGCCTTTAACGAGATCAAGGAACTGATTAGCTCATTACGATGAAACATTACCCTTAACGATTGCAACAGATGCATCGCCTTACGGATTAGGTGCCGTTATATTTCATACGGATGGAAATGGTAAACAGCGACCTATAGCGTATTCATCACGTAGTTTGAACAAACATGAAAAGGGTTACTCTCAGTTGGATAAAGAGGCTTTATCAATTATCTTTGGATTAAAAAGATTCAGAACGTATTTGTATGGTCGTTTCTTCCGGATTCTATCAGATAATAAGCCACTTCGACGTATCGTGGGACCAAAGATTGCAATCCCGAGTCTTGCAGCACAACGCTTACAACGGTGGGCAATACATTTATCTGCTTTTGGTTACGAACATTATATTTCATCAAAGGATAATGTCTTTGCAGACGCTTTATCAAGGTTATCGTTACCTTGTACGAGTAAATCATGTGATCTCGATAGTCTTCCAGTGACAAGTAAGGAGATCAGGCATGCTACACGCGTTGATAAGGTTACCTTTCGAGTTTTAGATTTTTTTTCGGAATGGATGGCCGATAGAAGTTCAAGATGAACGTTTGAAACCATATTTTCAACACGGAAGCATGAACTGACAGTGGAACAAGATTGTATTTTATGGGAATTAAGAGTGGTTGTTCCAGAGAAATATCAACAAGATCTTCTAAACAAGCTACACTCATCTCATCCAGGTATGGTTCGTATGAAGGAGTTGGCACGAAGCTACGTATGGTAGCCCAACATCACTTAAAGTGAAATATATCCCCCGGAACTAATATTAAATAAAGAAAATTCCGGCACCCAAATTGCATCTGTTCTTGACCTGGACATCAATATCATTAACAATAGATTTAATGTTGGTATTTTCGACAAAACGGACAAATTCGGTTTTGAAGTAGTAAAATATCCGTCAATTTATAGCAACATACCAGATACAACACTATATAATGTTTTCTATTCACAGGCATTACGATTTTTGACCGTATGTAACAACAAAGAACTGTTTCTTTCCCGAATAAAATCTCTGTTTTTTAAATGCACTGCCAAAGGTGGTACACAGTTACGCATATTTAAAGAAATTTTGAAACTTCCGTTTCATCAATATACCAAGTTTAACATTTCTTATAAGTATATAACCGAGTACATATTGGATAATTATCCAATTTAATTTAGTTTAATTTGTATAGTTACGTAGCCATGTTTGGATTATCGCCCTTATTGTTATTATTTTATTACTTCATAAATACACTTACATTGTATGCTTTCTTCTACATTCCTGTTTTGCATTGCTTGTATAGGGTATTTAGTATTATGTTTTGTGCAATTATACAACTTAAAAATTCTAATTGGTTGTTTAAACTCATAGCTTTTAGCATTATTAAATCTTGATTATCGCCCTTTTTGTTAAGAAATTCTATTGACGTCATTGATAACATTACGACGTATTTACGTCACACCATTCAGTTAGCAGACGACTGCCTCCCGAGGCGGTCTACATTTTCTTTGCTTCATTGTGTTGGGCTGTTTGTGCGTTTTCTTGTACGAGTCAATATGTTCAATCTTGAGTGAAGTCTGAGTTGCTTCAGACCCGGGACTGTACAGCGCAGTGGACGCTTACGGCTAGCCCCCGGATCCATTCACTCTTTTTTGAATTGTTGTTTTATTGTTTGTTTCGTTTGCTGTTTCGGAGTATGATGTATTGTCGTTATATTTATCCTTTATGTAAATCATATGTGGCGCAGTCCCCCTGCACTAACTATTAAGAGATATAAACTTTAGTACGCCAGAGCTCAAGTTGTCAACAAACACGCAACTCTCCATCAGTTGCTCCCTTAATGCTTAATATGGCCTAGCGCACCGTGGTATAGAGTTCATTCACATCGATTACGCTGAGAAAAATGGACAAAAGTTTCTAATCATGGTTGACTCATATTTTAAATGGCCAGAAGTTATTCACATGAAAAGTACAACTTCAACCGCAACGATTACTGCAATACGAGACTTATTCAGTAAATATGGCATACAATTACAAATTTAAAGTGATAACGGACCTCAGTTTGTTAGTGAGAAGTTTGAAACATTGTCAAGCACCATATCACGCAGCCAGGAATGTTGCAGCTGAACGCATGAGTCAGTCGTTCAAACGTGAATCTAATGGCCGAACCTTACAAAAATTTATTGACGCATTCTAAAGTGGCCTACACACGATCAAAATTTTTGACAAAAAAGTTGACGTCAAATATTTTGACAGGGTTTTTGATCGTCTGTGGGTGATATTGACGGCAAAAAAAGGTTACCGTTACCTTGTACGAGTAAATCATGTGATCTCGATAGTCTTCCAGTGACAAGTAAGGAGATCAGGCATGCTACACGCGTTGATAAGGTTACCTTTCGAGTTTTAGAAATTTTTTTCAGAATGGATGGCCGATAGAAGTTCAAGATGAACGTTTGAAACCATATTTTCAACACGGAAGCATGAACTGACAGTGGAACAAGATTGTATTTTATGGGAATTAAGAGTAGTTGTTCCAGAGAAATATCAACAAGATCTTCTAAACGAGCTACACTCATCTCATCCAGGTATGGTTCGTATGAAGGAGTTAGCACGAAGCTACGCATGGTAGCCCAACATCACTTAAGAGATATAAACTTCAGTACGTCAGAGCTCAAGTTGTCAACAAACACGCAACTCTCCATCAGTTGCTCCCTTAATGCTTAATATGGCCTAGCGCACCGTGGTATAGAGTTCATTCACATCGATTACGCTGAGAAAAATGGACAAAATTTTTCTAATCATGGTTGACTCATATTTTAAATGGCCAGAAGTTATTCACATGAAAAGTACAACTTCAACCGCAACGATTACTGCAATACGAGACTTATTCAGTAAATATGGCATACAATTACAAATTTAAAGTGATAACGGACCTCAGTGTGTTAGTGAGAAGTTTGAAACATTGTCAAGCACCATGTCTTCAGGTTAGGTGCAGAAGCGTAGGACGTTAAACCCCATTTCATTCAATCATTTTAGCTTGTGGTCCACAATTATTATCTGATTTACAAAACCGTTAAATTATATCATCGTTACATCGAAAAAAAAGGAGTTCAAATTTCGTGAAAATCCGGCTAAAACTCACAGATAAAATGGCCGCCACTCGTACGCGAATAGTGTAAAAATATGGTATATCAAGGTTGTGGACCCTGTAGAGGTAACAATTTTAATCTGATTTTAATATAACTGGAAATACGTGTTGATTACCCCAAAATCTTGGTTCCATTCGATATTTGCGCATATCGATTTGTAACTTCATGAATTATGGCCCTTGAGGAAAAATCACATTCTTTTTAGCTTATTCTCTATCCAACTCTTGTATGTGGGCGTATCCTGCCTGGCAGCCGCTGGTTAAATTCCTAAGTTCGGGGAGATGTCTGTAGCGATCAATGACCCCCAATAGGGAGAGAGAGGGAGAGAGAGAGAGAGAGAGAGACAGAGAGAGAGAGACAGAGAAGGGGTTTGACGTCCACTCAACACAACTAGGTCATTTCGGGACTAAAATATGGTTTTAAAATTTTACTTCATTAATTCGCTTGCGCGTAGGGATCTTTAGCCGAGGGAGAAAACCGGAGTACCTAGAGGAAACCCATGAGGTTGAGAAGGCGCCCCTATCTCTATGTCACATACGCTCACACCAGGGCTCGAAACCACAGCCGCAAGCCAGAGGTGGCCGTCCAGCTAGCGGTCGAAGCGCGACACTCTAGACCACTAGGCCATCCCCCCCCACACCTCCAAAAGGAACTCTTTTTTTCTCCTTCTTTTGTTGGGACCATGCAGATGTGCATGCGGAGACGTCCGGACGGAGATTGAAAAGTTGCGCAATATTTTGACGTGTTGCCACACACGACTCAAAACATGTTGTGCATACCTCAGTTTGCGCCAAAAAAATCTACTGAATTTGATTTCATCAACATTTGATGTCAATCTTTTTTTGCCGTCAATATCACCCACAGATGATCAAAAAACCTGTCAAAATATTTGACGTCAACTTTTTTAAACGTGTGTAGGCCACTTTAGAATGCGTCAATAATTTTTTGTAAGGTTCGGCCATTAGATTCACGTTTGAACGACTGACTCGTGCGTTCAGCTGCAAAATTCCTGGCTGCGTGATATGGTGCTTGACAATGTTTCAAACTTCTCACTAACACACTGAGGTCCGTTATCACTTTAAATTTGTAATTGTATGCCATATTTACTGAATAAGTCTCGTATTGCAGTAATCGTTGCGGTTGAAGTTGTACTTTTCATGTGAATAACTTCTGGCCATTTAAAATATGAGTCAACCATGATTAGAAAAATTTTGTCCATTTTTCTCAGCGTAATCGATGTGAATGAACTCTATACCACGGTGCGCTAGGCCATATTAAGCATTAAGGGAGCAACTGATGGAGAGTTGCGTGTTTGTTGACAACTTGAGCTCTGACGTACTGAAGTTTATATCTCTTAAGTGATGTTGGGCTACCATGCGTAGCTTCGTGCCAACTCCTTCATACGAACCATACCTGGATGAGATGAGTGTAGCTCGTTTAGAAGATCTTGTTGATATTTCTCTGGAACAACTACTCTTAATTCCCATAAAATACAATCTTGTTCCACTGTCAGTTCATGCTTCCGTGTTGAAAATATGGTTTCAAACGTTCATCTTGAACTTCTATCGGCCATCCATTCTGAAAAAAAATCTAAAACTCGAAAGGTAACCTTATCAACGCGTGTAGCATGCCTGATCTCCTTACTTGTCACTGGAAGACTATCGAGATCACATGATTTACTCGTACAAGGTAACGGTAACCTTTTTTTGCCGTCAATATCACCCACAGACGATCAAAAACCCTGTCAAAATATTTGACGTCAACTTTTTTGTCAAAAATTTTGATCGTGTGTAGGCCACTTTAGAATGCGTCAATAAATTTTTGTAAGGTTCGGCCATTAGATTCACGTTTGAACGACTGACTCATGCGTTCAGCTGCAACATTCCTGGCTGCGTGATATGGTGCTTGACAATGTTTCAAACTTCTCACTAACAAACTGAGGTCCGTTATCACTTTAAATTTGTAATTGTATGCCATATTTACTGAATAAGTCTCGTATTGCAGTAATCGTTGCGGTTGAAGTTGTACTTTTCATGTGAATAACTTCTGGCCATTTAAAATATGAGTCAACCATGATTAGAAAATTTTGTCCATTTTTCTCAGCGTAATCGATGTGAATGAACTCTATACCACGGTGCTCTAGGCCATATTAAGCATTAAGGGAGCAACTGATGGAGAGTTGCGTGTTTGTTGACAACTTGAGCTCTGACGTACTGAAGTTTATATCTCTTAAGTGATGTTGGGCTACCATACGTAGCTTCGTGCCAACTCCTTCATACGAACCATTCCTGGATGAGATGAGTGTAGCTCGTTTAGAAGATCTTGTTGATATTTCTCTGGAACAACCACTCTTAATTCCCATAAAATACAATCTTGTTCCACTGTCAGTTCATGCTTCCGTGTTGAAAATATGGTTTCAAACGTTCATCTTGAACTTCTATCGGCCATCCATTCCGAAAAAAAATCTAAAACTCGAAAGGTAACCTTATCAACGCGTGTAGCATGCCTGATCTCCTTACTTGTCACTGGAAGACTATCGAGATCACATGATTTACTCGTACAAGGTAACGATAACCTTGATAAAGCGTCTGCAAAGACATTATCCTTTGATGAAATATAATGTTCGTAACCAAAAGCAGATAAATGTATTGCCCACCGTTGTAAGCGTTGTGCTGCAAGACTCGGGATTGCAATCTTTGGTCCCACGATACGTCGAAGTGGCTTATTATCTGATAGAATCCGGAAGAAACGACCATACAAATACGTTCTGAATCTTTTTAATCCAAAGATAATTGATAAAGCCTCTTTATCCAACTGAGAGTAACCCTTTTCATGTTTGTTCAAACTACGTGATGCATACGCTATAGGTCGCGGTTTACCATTTCCATCCGTATGAAATATAACGGCACCTAATCCGTAAGGCGATGCATCGTAATGAGGGTAATGTTGCATCGTAATGAGCTAATCAGTTCCTTGATCTCGTTAAAGGCACGTTCACACTTCTGCGACCACTTCCATGGTTTATTGCCTAGCAGTTAATTTAAAGGTACATCTTCGATGATAGGCTTTCACCATACCCAACCATGAGCGAAGCTCTGTAACGTTGGTTGGTGTCGGAGCCTTACGTATAGCCTTCACCTTATCTACGTCCCATATATACAACACTTTCTTTCATGAAGCCACATTTTTCAGCCTTAACTCGTAGATTATACTTGCTGAATCTTTTAAATACGTTTTCCAAATTACGTAAATGTTCATTGTCGTCCTTCCCGGTAACAAAAACACCATCAATAATTGCGCATGTACCATTAAGTCCTGATATGACTTGTTCGATAAATCGCTGCCATATGGCTGGACTAGAGGAATTCTATAAGGAAGACGTGTATATCTAAACAATCATCTTATAGTATTCACCGTAACAAGTTCCCGTGACTTCTCATCAAGTCGCATCTGTTGGTAGTCGCACTTTAAGTCTATTTTTCTGAACTTCTTTCCGCCAGCCAATTTACTAAATATCCCTTCTGGTGTTGGTATAGGGAATTGGAGTTAGTGTGAATAGCTTGATTTACGGAAACCTTATTATCTCCACATAGTCTCACGGTTCCATCAGTTTTCAGCATAGGCGTACGGGACCGAACTTGTTTGGGGGGGGCCAGCATATATTCCCGACAAATATATTTCTTTAGGGTCCGCGGAGCCGCGGGCGGCGAAGCCGTCTGCCCGCGAGCGTCGCAGGCGCGAAGCACTCGACGGGGGGTATGGGGGGACTCCCCCAGAAAATTTTGAAAACCAGACGGCCGTAGACGCGTTTTCCAGGCATTTCGAATACTTTCTAGTAATTTTGAGTGGGTATTATGTCAGTTGCAGCATACAAACTGGTGAAAAATCATCTTTAAAGTACAAACTCTATTACGAAAACATGAACAAGTCGAGCGCGAAGCACTCTACGGGGGTTTTGGGGGACTCCCCAAGAAAATTTTGAAAACCAGACGGCCGTAGACGCGTTTTCCAGGCATTTCGAATACTTTCTAGTAATTTGGAGTGGGTAGTAAATTATGTAAGTTGCGGCATAAAAACTGGTGAAAAATCATTTTTAGAATGCAATTTAAAGTGTCCTTTGTCCATTATCTGTTGTTGGCAGGACGTACATTGTATTTTGCCGCCATGATCTTTCTTTCGGTTATTTGACTGTGACGCCATAGTAGATACGTTTCCTTCAATTTTCACGGCAGTACTGCAGAAAGTTTTTAAATCTTCAATACTGATTTTAGTACTGCTAAAGCATTAGTAATCTTCTATATGCTAGCAGTATTTAAATCAGTACTGAAAATAGTTTTTTGTTTTTTTATCGAATTGATATAAAATATCAGCAATAGAAAGTGTACACTCATATCATTGGAGTTATATAAGCGGTGCGTCCGCCCTGACAACAAATTAAATATGGACTTTACTTCTATTCAATCCCAACAGTTTTGACAACAAACAGTTTTTTTTTCAAATTCAGACAGTTTTCTCACCAAGTGTACCTTGATTGTATAAACACGGTACCGCACACAACTAACTTGACAAAAAACGCGCGAGAACTTAATTCATAGAAATTGATTAGTTTAACAAAGTCATAGAAAATTGAAAAGGAGATTAATGAGTTACTATAAGACGATGGGCAAAATTTACAATTATCTTGTACTGTAACCGAATCCATTAATCAATCGACGACACTTTTTTAAGTTTGTCATCCAAAATACTCGACTCGAGAACTGAGAAAGGTCATGCGTACGTGCTAGTTTTATTCAGATGGCGTACGTATTCTTCTTTGACTAGCCTGCTTTCTTTACGCTTCCATATTATTAAAAATATTCAAAACCGGACAGACGGCTCGACGCTTCCCGACAAACTGAGCATTCATTCCCGACAAGACCACAGCCATTCCCGACAAGGCCATACCCCTACCCCACCTCATTTTCAAAAACTCCTCGAATAATGACCGATCTCACAATTCTGAGCTCTTTTTAGATTTCTAAATTTTTTTCATGAAAATATTTGGGGGGGCTAGGGCCCCCCCGGCCCCCCCGCCTCGTACGCCTATGGTTTTCAGTACGTTGATGAGAGACGTAGCCCATTCACTGTAATCGACAGGAAATAATTATGATCTCTTCTTCCTGAATGCGTATAAGCTCTCTCTCAACTGCGGGGCGTAAAGCGAAAGGTACAGACCTTGCTCGATGGAAGACTGGAATAGCGTCAGGCTTTAAATGCAATGTTGCTTCTACACCATTTACGTAGCTTTGATCAGATATCACTATATCTGTCCTTCAATTCCAATAGCTTTTCTCGTACTCCAAATCGTATATCTCGCAACGAGTTCCTGCCAATCAGTGGAGGTGCGTAATTATCAGTGTCTACAATAATTAAAGGTAGTCGTGCACTTTGATTTTCGTATTCTACTTCTACATGAATTTTACCTAAAACTTTTAATTTAGCACCGCTGTATGTATGTAGAACTCTATCAACCTCTTCAATTGGTATATGATGTAAACATTGTCTGTAGTCATATTTACTCATGATGACAACAGAAGCTCCAGTATCCAGTTCCATAGAAATGGGTAAACCAGATAACCTAACTGAAACTTGAATTGGGTTATAATACTGCTTACTCTACTGTGTGACTTTAAGAATTGATCCTATAAAATCATCAGAATCGTTGTCGTATCTTCTAGAGTATGTGCCAGTATCAACATTGTTCACTCTAGAAGAAAATTGATACGATTTGTAATATTTCTTCTCCGATTCCTACCACTAGGTTTATTATGTGACGGGGGTGATCGTTGTTTAAATTCAGATGGTAGGTGTCCCCTGTGTTTGCATTTTTAACATGTGGCGTTAGCAAATTTGCAGTCGTTCTTGCTGCGGTTTGACATGCCACATCGTTCACAACGTCTGCGATGAGAATGTCGTTGATAGGGTGGCTGTACTTTATGAACCCTTTCTCCTTCTGTCGAAAGATCTTTTACGTTCTGAGAAGCTGCCTCATCTGCGAGAGCGATGTCCAAAGCCCTTGCAAAAGTACAATTTTTTTTCTTGTGTCAAGAGTTTCTTCTCGGTGCTTTCGTGACAAAGTCCAGCAATAAATGTGTCTCTCAAATTCTGGTCCAAGTTTTCAGCCCCTACAAATTCACAAGTCATAGCCGCTTGTCGTAAACTGGAAGCGAATTTGGTAACAGTTTGTGTGCGTAAGTCTGTTTTAACCGGCGTAATTTGTACCGTTCGGCTACCACAAGCGTTTTTGACTTGTAATGTTTCTTGAGAAACTGCCATCTCATCGTAAGAAAGCTCATCAGGCCGTTGGGGAAATGCCAAATCTGTCAGACTCTTGAAGATTTTTGCTTCAATGCTGCTTAGAAATATCACTTTACGTTCAGCGATGAAATACTGCCCGATTCTTGCCAAATAACAGGCAATACTCTCGTCAGCTGGTACAAACGGTTCAAATACTCTGTGTTGAGACATCTTCGTGTCTTGTTTAATTCATCCTCGTCGCCAATTGTTGAATATTACCATCTAAATTCCATATTATAAGATTTATTCAATATAACAAATACAATATGTCAGCGTCATAACAACTAGCATGGCTGTAATAGAGGTCGCGTGACAATGAGATAACTCTTAAGGTATTGCCTATGGAGCAGGAGTGAGACTTCTGACTATGACATTATTATAGTGCCTAAATACACTACAATGTGATGGAACAGCTAACAAAATTAACATGATCCGTAGAGATGGAAGACATGTTGGTGGAAATGTGGACTGAGCGGCTAGTATTGTATCGCGTATTGCTTTTGTTGTTGTATGTACGGCGCCATTTTGAATGATCCCGTGACATCGGCATTCCGGATACATCAGGGGAAAAATTGCTTCTCGTTGCCAGTCAGCGCACACAGGGCGACCTTCGGTTATATTTTTTTCACGACTGGTGGTCGGAACTAAAAACCGAACGCGGATGGTCCGGACAACGTCTGTTCAAAGATGGCTGCCCCCATGGACTTTACTTTTTGCATAGCACAAATATTGAAATAATGCGTAATTTCCAGACTCACATAGATTCCGGCATAACATAGGGGATACAAATAGCTGCTGGTAGCATTAGCAACCATTTAAAACTAATTTTAACTTCCCTAATATAAAATGCTAAACAAAAATAGATTCTTTCTAAATATTCTACACTTACGTTTCATCCACGCCCGCCATCTTTGAACTACTACGACAATGCCACAATAGCATGGTTCAGTATTTCTGGACTATGGTCCCGACTAAATAAAATTCGGATTCATGTAGTTCGACTATAGTCAAGAAATCACGATAAGCGAAGGTCGCCCTGGAGACCTCGAGTGGCCTATTGTAGCAACAAGCGACGAAAAGTTGACCGTCTGCGCCAAGCTTAAGGAACATCGTAGAAGGTAATGGTCCGGTTCCTCAAATATGTGACCACAGAGGCACGCGGGACTGTCGGCAACATGTCTTAAGAATTTGTGACCCTGAAGGTCAGAGCATCGAAGTCTTAATTTACAATGAGAGAGAGAGAGAGAGAAATGGGGTTTAACGTCCACTCAACACAACTAGGTCATTTCGGGACTTAAATATGGTTTAATTTTTTATTTCAATTATTCGCTTGCGCGTAGGGGTCTTTAGCAGTGGGAGGAAACCGGAGTGCCCGGAGGAAACCCACGAGGTTGAGAAGGCGCCCCTATCTCCATGCCACATACGCTCACACCAGGGCTCGAAACCACGGCCGCAAGCCAGAGATGGCCGGCCAGCTAGAGGTCAAAGCGCGGCACTCTAGACCACTAGGCCATCCCAACCCCCCTAATTTACAATGAATTATTTTGGGTTTCCGGTGACCGTTATAATAAACGTAGTGGATATATAGCCGTAAACGGTACCCTATTTACTAACGCTATTGCACCGTAAATCGCAATGACGTATATATACATCGTGTGTGATTGGTTAAATAATTACTTCCGTTCATGCGCAGTTGATATATTCCACAAGAACGGTAACTTCGTCTTTCAAGTTTGGCGCAGAAGCACGGTTTTACGGAAAAAAACCTAAACAACTGACCGTCTTGGTACTTAAATTAAAAACCAAAATCCACAGAAATAAGCCCTTGACCGAAATAGAATAATTTTCTACAATTTATATTTATTATTTTATTTTCTTCTAAAACTAATTCATTGGGTTCTACCGTAGAAATCCAAGTAAGGCTATTACGTCCTATATAAGAAACGGAGAAAGTAGTAAGGTTAGACAAAGAACGATTGGTAGTTATGGTAGGGTAAGGGTTTGGGTTAGGTTTTGGGGTAGGGTCATGGGTTAGGGTTAGGGTTCGGGTGAGGCATCATTGCGAAAATTGCTGAAAACTGCTAAGTCCACGGATCAGAGAATTGCGCATGTCAAACGGAAGTTACGGCGATATAGTAAATAGAGTAAAGTGCCGTTTGCGGTTGAATATCCACTGCCTATAATAAAACGAAGGAACTTTGATATCGGATTTTGATAGATGATCGGAATTGTTTTCAGAGTTCTACAATTCCTCTTATGCATGATGGTATAGATGATTTAGAAAAAAATCAGTACGGCATCGAATTTCTTTTAATTTGTCTTCATTACGAAGGGAATATTTATTTGTCGGTTCAAGGCTTATGAGATTCTTAAGGTAAGGAGGGGTTAGGTAATTGATAATTTTGTAAATTAAATTTATGAAGATTTCGTCTTTCTTTGAGTGGAATAAACCCAGTTTCTGCGTAGAGGGAAGCATGGGTAGTTCCCTTAACTGCCCCGCAAATAGTGCGTCAAGCTGAAGGTATTCAAGATTATTACTGAGGTAGTCAGTGCACCCGTCCCAGATAACATCGGCATAATCAAAGTCCGGTAGAATGAAGGAAGAATATAGGGTATGTAGCGATTTTCTGTTTAAACGATATTTTAAGTAGCGAAGACGGTTTACTAATTTTGTTACTTTTTTAATTATACTATCAATGTGGCTGTTCCATTTGCAATTGCTTTGAAAGATATATAAGTCCGAGGTGTTTATGTTCAGTTACTTCCTTCTTTATTCCTTTTGAGTTCATTACAAGGGTTAGTTTCACAAAAATGCGTTTAGTGGAGAGGGTTCAAGTTTTTGTCTTGGGGAGGGGATAAAGGATACTAGCCATGTTTCCGCCCATGTATCGATTGATTCGAGTTCTTTATTTAATGTAAGTGCGCATGCCCCTGGGTCATCTATTTTTGTGTATAAAGAGGTATCATCAGCAAAAAGTCGGATGTTCGATTGTATATTATCCACAATGTCGTTTATATACAATAAAAATAATAATGGCCCCAATACGCTGCCATGTGGGACACAAGCGGTACTACCCCTGGGGTCCGGGGATATTCCGTTTATGACGACGGATTGTTGTCGATTTTCAAGATAGTTCTTCAACCATGACAACAGTCCTCCTCTGATCCCAGCAGCCTACAACTCTGTCAAAAGCCTTGCTGATGTAACAAAAGACGATCCTGGTATATTTGTTATGATCAATGGCTTGACAAAAGAAGTAAAATAGATCTATTAATTGGAAGATAGTTAAATCACCCGAAAAAGGCCACTTTGAAGTGCTGTTAGTATTGAATTATCCTTGAAGAAGTTAAAGACATGTTTGTATATTATTTTCTCAAATATTTTTATAATAATGCTTAGGAGTGAAATGGGTCTATAATTGCTGCAGTCAGTTGGTTGTCCTTTTTTTGAAAATAGCCATGGCATTTGCAAATTTCCATAAGTTTGGACAAGTATGTGTGTCTAGTGAAAAACGAAAACGTTGGCATAAGGGATTACCAATTTCATTTACGATATATTTTAAGAGGCTTTAATTGTATTTAGGCTATTTATTATGTCCCTAACTTCTCCAGGGGTTAGTACAATCGAGTCTAGACTATTAGTATTCATTTGGAGGAGTGGAAGAGTTTTGTAAGTACTTGGCAGTTCGGTTTGTAGAATGAAATAATTATTAAGGGCATTGGCTTGCATCATTTCCAACTGTTAGTGTGTGTGTGTGTGTGGGGGGGGGGGCTCGTTTGAAGATGCAGCCTGTGACTTGGTATATTAATTTTGTGTCAAAGTATTCTTTTTTACATTTCCATATCATATTTATCTAGTAATTTCTTATTTTACGAAAATTTTGCCAATCAGTTTCTAGATTTCTTTTAACTGCTCTCATATTTAGTCTATTTTTTTTTCTTGTTCGTTCTTCTAATGCTGTTTTTCATCCAAAGTGTATCGTTTTGTCTTATTGTTACTAGTTTGCTTGGTATATTATTTTTTGCTATATTGATCAATTTGCTAGTAAATCGAACACATGATGCATCAATATCAGAACGATCGACAAGATTGTTCCCGTTAGTGTTTAGTGTTGCTGTGCGTATACCCTCAATATTTGTTTTTCTGCAATTCCATATTATTCGCTTGAAGTCTTTGGTGACTATCAACAAAAGATATAAGCATGCAGCCGATGATCATATTCAATCTCTCTACCATGTCATCCGATTGGGGTAGTAGGTAAGCCGTGGTTCTAGTTTTGTTGGGTCCTAAAATGGCACAAACTTCTTTGAACAGTGCGGAATAAAAATTTGACCCCTGATCCGTATGTATAAGCATTGGGACACAAAACAACGATACAAATCTATCAATCAACTTCTAGGCTATGGTCCGCGCCTCTTGATCTGTTATAGGATAGATGTCTGACCATTTTGTAAAATAATCCCCAGCCACCAGAAGGAATATGTCCCCCTTGTGAGTACGCGTTAGCGATCCCAATATACCGAGAGCAATTCTCTCCATGGGTGCTCCAACAATGACAACTTTCAGGGTGCCTTAAGATTTCTGCCACTCACTTTATTCCTAGCACAGGTGTCTCACATATGACAGGAATATTCGATGTCTTTCTTTATGTCATACCAGTAGTATCTACTCCTGACCTTCTCTACAGTGTTTTGCACTTCCAGATAACCCCCAGTAGGGCTGTCATGTAACTGGTCTAGAACTACAGTTCTTAATGTCCGTGGAAGAACTATCAACCAGGTAACAGTATCGGTATCCCCTACCCATTACTTATACAAAATATTGTTTTCCAGTCTAAGCATGTTCCACATACAGTACAGCAGTAATGCTTCACTTCTATGCCAAAAGGAGCCATTTCCTCCAACGATGACCTTACACCTTTTTCCATTTGTTTCATTACACCGCCTAATGTCGTTTCGGCTGATTGAAGACAACTAAGTTCTTCTTCGGTGAAGTGTTCTTTTCTAACAGGACACTGGCCTCTGTATTAATAGGGGGTGAGCGAGGTTCTCAGGAACCATATACAATATTAACCAGGTAACAGTATCGGTATCCCCTACCCATTTCTTATACAAAATATTGTTTTCCAGTCTAAGCATGTTCCACATACAGCAGTAATGCTTCACTTCTATGCCAAAAGGAGCCATTTCCTCCCACGATGACCTTACACCTTGTTCCATTTGTTTCATTACACCGCCTAATGCCGTTTCGGCTGATTGAAGACAACTAAGTTCTTCTTCGGTTAAGTGTTCTTTTCTAACAGGACACTGGCCTCTGTATTAATAGGGGGTGAGCGAGGTTCTCGGGAACCATATACAATATTAATAGGCTCAACCCTATCTATAGAAGGAGTATGGTTAAATTCTAAACATTCCCGGGCCGTTGTTATCCTACCCCTCTGAGTTACCTTAAACTCCATTCCTTCATCTAGTGAACTTTTCTCGAGCGGATTACGTCCGCAAAGAACAATCTCTGACTCTATGGCCAACCACGTAGAGCACGCCAACCACTTGGCTTCTTGTCACAAGTCTTAACTGATTCTGGTTCGGGCCCGTATGAATCAAACCAGAAGCATTTACCAAAGCCCGTTCCTTTCGATTCTTCACTCCAATAAACATCTTCATACTCATATTTTTCTTCCAGCCTTGAACAGTGTGCGCATTCACTGTCTAGACACGGACAGCGGGACAATGTGTCTGTAATCCCCCTATCTATGCTCGATTCATAGTCATGCCGAAGTGTTGCTTTCTTGGGGTTGTAGCTTATTGCAACACTTACGACGAAAACTCAGATAAATAGTAAAAATTGTACTTTTAATAACGAGTGTCCAAAACTGGTTAACGGTCAGAATAACGAGATAGGTATCGCTAGAGCGAGCCGGTCGCCAAGACTAAAGTTACAATAGAATACAGAACATATATACAAGCTTAGGATTACAATAATTATATAATAAGATTTGATATAATGTTAAATTGCACATAGGAAACAGATGTTTAAATACAGAAGAAGATATGGACATAGCAAAATTGCGTGTTAACTATAATTACGTAATATATATCGTTACATTAAGTATAAACTCAAACAGTTAAACGACTTGAAAGATTAGTGAGATATCAATTCGGACATTGGTCAATTACCACTTTAACAAAAATTATATCATAACATATATACAAAGATACACTACAACAGTCATATACCGACAATATTTCAAGCTGGGTTCTTGAAATTAATCCACAACCCTAATCTTAAAATGTATTCTATAAAGTTAATGATGGAAGTGTTTGACTGCAAGTACTATAGCCAACAGCCCCCCCCCATTGTTACACACTATTTCTTTTCACACTTCGAAAAATTGTGGTTTGGGCCACTGCTTAACAACATCTATTTTATCTGGGTAACTCCATTCTGCAACAACTGACATTTCTTTGAGCTTAATTTTAATCCAGCACCTCGAGTCTATCAATTTCACAAGGTGGGATTTGAAGTCTTTTAAGAATATGATGATATCGTCCAAATAGACAAGGCATGCTTCATACGAAGGGTTTGCTAATACCCTTTGTATAAGTCGTACAAATGTGGATGAGGCGTTACAGGGCCCGAAAATCATAACCTTTTTAAAGGGCCAAAAACCACCACCTTTACAGGCCGGCTTTCACCCAAATAATTCTGCCGTTTACCAATTGATTGCGATGTATGATTATATATGTTGAGCCATTGGCAATGGATATGAAGTCAAATCATCTTCTTTGATATAAATGAAGCGTTTGATCGTGTTTGACACGAGGGCCTATTGTATATACTAAACTCAGTGGGTATTAGAAATAAAACTTTAAAATTAATTGAAAATCATTTATCGAATCGAAAACAAAAGGTGCTAATTGGTGGCCAGAGTTCCTCTTTTTCAAAATATTGCTTCTGGGGTACCCCAGGGTTTCATTTTAGGTCCGTTACTGTTTTTTTATTTACATAAATGATATTGTAAATGACATTGAATCTAATATACGCTTGTTCGCCGACGACACTTCTTTTTTTAAAATAATAAACAACCCTAAAGACACTCAAGACATTTTAAATAGAGATATTGAAAAAATAAATCAATGGTCGATTAAATTGAATTTGGATTTTAACCCATCAAAAACTGTAATTTTGACTTTTTCAAGAAAATTATCGTCCTCAATCTTTAAATCGCTAAACAACTCAGATATAAACGATGAAGTAAGTCATAAACATTTGGGGCTTCTTTTCAGTAAGTCGTGTAACTGGGGTGTACATGTAGATTACCTTAAGCCAAAAAAAGGAAACTGATAAATTATCTGCGAAGTTTTAAATACCGCATAAAACGTAAATCGCTAGAAACTATATATCAGTCATTCATTCTTCCAATTTTCGATTATGCAGATTGTGTATGGAATAAATAAATCAACCCAACTTGAAGACTTCAACTCGACGCATTTGCGTACTATAACCGATCTTTCACTTGGTACCTCTCATAATATACTTTATACGGAAACTGCAATCTTCAATAAAGACGCTTCTAACATAAAATGATACTTTTCTACAAAACTTTAAATAGACTAGTTCCTAAATATCTAATTGATATAGTTTCACCTCTTTACGTTTCAAACTCATCAAGCCAAGCATCAACCAGAACCCTTACTTCAAACAGAGAAACCTACTAGACCCTGGAATATTATTGGTACATATTTTATTCAGATAGTAACAACAAACACTATCTCATCATTTTTGATTATTTCAAAACGTTTCCCATTATATAATGCCTTCCTTGACCATCACCTTCTGAGGTTGTTAATAACAAGAAAATATTGTAGCATCATGGGAATTCCAGATACCCTTCGATCCGACAATGGTCGGTAATTCACTAGTATTTGGAACATTCTAAACATCACTTTTACACCTCACTACGCTAGATCAAACGGATTCATCGAACACCAGATTAAAACCTGCAAACACATCACGAAGAAAGCTATGTCAGCCAATGAAGATAAACAACTAGCTCTCTTACGATGGAGAATTACCCCAGTCGACAACAAAATCTGCTGAAGTAATGTTTCAACGAATTGTTCACCAGCAAGCGAGGCCATTAGGTCACACCTGTGACCCAGATAAGACTCCATAAAAGCCTATCAAGACCGAAAATGTAAAGAGTTACCACCTCTATACATTCGTCGGACAATGGAAACGCGCAACGGGTGTCGAAAAGTCTCCAGAGCAACGCAGTTATATATTCTTCAAACAGAAAACGGTCATTAATTTCGTGGGAATCGATCGCATATCCGAGAAGTACCAAACGAACAATCACGTACATACACCTATGAACAAGCCACTCCAGATAGAGCTAAACATTCCAAACAAACTATCTCAGCATGCACCTAATCATCGTTCGTGTGATTCCACAAACATTCTATAACCAACAAATCGTGTAAACGCACTAGCTAACGCCAAAAAAAAGTGTACGGTTTTAAAACCCCATTACAAACTGTGCTACAGACAATAACACACGGTCTAGACGAGTCGTGAAAGTACCAAATCGTTTTAATTAAACCCTATAGATTAACAGATCACCATTATCTGTGATATAGCTTATTCTGATATCAACTTATTTCCTAATACTACACTCCCAGTGTTTATTTTTGCAGTGACATTTGAATCACCAGCTAGTGAACAAACTGTAAATTGATTCCAATGCTACATGTATAAAATTTTATTTTTGTTTTTCAAAAAGGACCAAATCGTATAGATTAACAAATCACCATTATTTGTGATATAGCTTATTTTCTAAACACTACATTTCTAGTGTTTATTTTTGCAGTGTTTTTTTCCCCGTTTTTATACAAAACGGGGGATGTAATAGTAATGTATAACCCCGCCTTTCACCTTGCCGTGTCTATAACCTTGACATTAATAAAGTAGTCTTGAACTTCCAACCTTCGTCATATCACAGGCATCACCGGTGTCAATGCAGTGTTCGGTTAGATGAGTCAGCCCGCCGTCATGGAAAATATATCTTTACATTTCAGTAGAAGACCCTTTAGAGCACTAGCCTGCGCATGGGCGTCAAACAACTGTTTTTCGCCCCCCCCCCAAAAAAAAAAAAGATAATAGGCCCTAACTCCTATTTATTTACAACAATTATTGCGATTAGTTAAGATTCTATCTATATAAAACCTGTACATATCCCAATATGTTGGTGTGATGTTTTCGTTTAACCCCGTAAAATAAGCCAAATCAGTTTTTACAAACTCTCCTTCCGGCAGCACAGATTGTCAACATTTTATATAATTTCGTTAGCGGATCCCCCCCCCCCCAATTTGTTTCACGGCTACGCCTCTGAGCCTGTGTATGATCTAGATTTACACAGGATCTCTTGGACAATTCTTCAAGATGGACTGGTAACACATCTACTGTGCCTTACTCATTTGAAACATCTAGCCTTCGAATTGGCTTTTGGAGTGTGGGGTCATTTACTACGTCAAAATTACCAACCACCGTTTGGCTGTACAAGGTACATGGTTATCGCTTAGATTCATTATTCTAACAGGCACCGAACCCCTTAACGGGTCAACTAATACCTTTGCTACCATCAAGCCATATACCTGTTACACAGCCTTTAACAATTACTTCGGATGAAGAGGGGGGTATGGTACAATAATCCTGCATGACTACCTTGCAGCTACTATCCATATTCCCACCAGCTATGCAACTGAAACATGGAATCAACTGCCCCCTGACTACCATTTTCCGTTTGCTCAAATATGGTTTGAACTATGTATTCAAATTTTTAGAATCGTTTTGAAGAGTGTTAAAAATATGTTGATTTTGATCAACTGAACGGGCAATAAAAGTTAGTTAGCTATGAGAAGTGATATCAGATGTTCTAGAAAGACTATGCATACCCTGCCTCGTGTACGGGCATAGCTAATTTGAGGGATCGTTTGGTCGAAAATACGTTTGGGGCATAGGCCTGTTACAACCCCTATTGTAATAACAACCCCTATTGTAATAAATGTAATAATTGTAATAAAATTTCAGTCAACCCCTATTGTAATATCAACCCCTATTGTAATAAATGTAGTAATTGTAATAAAATTTTACTTAACCCCTATTGTAACATCAACCCCTATTGTAGTAATTGTATTAAATGTATATTTCCATACAATAAATTCGACATCTAAATCAAAAAGTCTATGAAATTTGATAACCATCTGAATATCAATATTTAGAAATAATGGCATGCGTTTACACTGCATAAAATATTATTAAACACCACTACCGAGAACATGACTAAAAGCCGTTAAGGAGTTTGGAGAAATTATTAAAATGGGAGGTCCAACCCCTATTGAAATCAATGATATTTATATAACCGTAAAGTATGATCTCTCAAAGATCTGTCGTCTGGGGATTTTTATCATCTTTTCCGTATGTACATCGGATAAAATAATTCTGCTTATAGCATTTTTTAAATCCTTCTCTACACTTAGACATATTTATTACAATAAGGGTTGATATTACAATAGGGGTTACACGACGAAACCCCTATTGTAATACAATTTCTGTCAACCCCTATTGTAAAAAATGTGTTTGTCATGCCAATAAAATCGACACCTAACTGTAAATGTCTATGTATTTTCATCACCATTAGCGTATCAATATATAAGGTAATAGTATGCCTTTATACTGTATAGAATATTATGAAACAAAACCATCGAAACATGTTTTAAAGCCGTTTGAAGCATTATTAAAATGGAATGTCGACCCCTATTGTAATCAACGATATTTGAATAAACGTAAAGTATCTTCTCTGATATTTATGTCGATACTTTTCCGTGTGCATACCAGATAACAGAATCCTCCTGATAGCATTTTAAAAATCCTTCTCTACACTTAGACACATTTGTTACAATAGGGGTTACATGGCATAACCCCTATTGTAATAAAATTTATGTTAACCCATATTGTAATAATTGTAATAAATATGTTTTGCAATGTCAGTAAAATTGACACATAACTTTAAATGTCGATTGAATTAAATCACCATATCCATATCAATACTAATATGTTAGAGTGCTGGTATATCTTTATACTTTATAGAATATTATGATAAAAAAAAACCCGAAATCATGTCTCAAAGCCAGCCGTTTGGAAAATTAAACAAAAGGAAAGTCAACCCCTATTGTAATCAATGATAATTAATGAAAAAAAAAACAATAAATGTGTTTTACCATACAAATACCATCGACATTCCAATTTATTAATTCTCCAAACGGATGGCTTTGAGACATGATTTGATTTCGGTTTTTTTTTTATCATAATATTCTATACAGTATAAAGATATACCAGTACTTTTACATATTGATAGGGATATGGTGATCAAAATCAATTGAAATTTATTAGGTATCGATTTTATTAACATGGCAAAACATATTTATTACAATTATTACAATAGGGGTTAACATAACTTTTATTACAATAGGGGTTCTGTCGTGTAACCCCTATTGTAATATAAACCCCTATTGTAACAAATGTGTCTGAGTGTAGAGAAGGATATTAAAAATGCTATCAGGAGGATTTTTTTATCTGATATGCACACGGAAAAGATATTCAAAATCCTCAGACGACCGACCTTTCAGAGACGATATATACTTTACTTTGGTTTTTTTTTTATTATTAAATATTGTTGATTGCGATAGGGGTTGACATTTAATTTGATTATATCTCCAAACGGCTGGCTTTGAGACATGATTTCGGTGGGGGTTTTTTTTATCGTAATATTCTATACAGTATAAAGATATACCATTACTCTTACATATTGATACGGATATGGTGATCAAAATCCATTGACATTTAAAGTTAGGTGTCGATTTTATTGACAAGGCAAAACACATTTATTACAATTATTACAATAGGGGTTGACATACATGTTATTACAATAGGGGTTATGCCGTGTAACCCCTATTGTAATATCAACCCCTATTGTAATAAATGTGTCTAAGTGTAAAGAAGGACTTAAAAAATACTATCAGGAAGGGTTTTTTTCTGATGTGCACACGGAAAAGATTTTAAATATCCTCAGACGACAGAAGTTTCAGAGATTATTCTTTATGTTTATCAAATATCAATGAGTACAATAAGGGTTGACATTTCATTTTAATAATTCTCCAAACAGTTTTAAGATATGATTTCGGTGGTTTTGTTTCATAATAATTCTATACAGTATTAATGCATACCATTATCTTATATTGATGCGGAAATGGTGATCAAAACCATAGAATATTAAAGTTAGGTGTCGATTTTATTGGCATAGCCAAACACATTTATTACAATTATTACAATAGGGGTTAACATAAATATTATTACAATAGGGGTTATACCGTGTAACCCTTTTTGTAATATCAACCCCTATTGTAATAAATGCGTCTAACTGTGGAGGAGAATTTACAAAATGCAAATTGGGGCGATTATTTATGTGATATGCATACGAAAAATCCCCAGACGACCGATCTTTCAGAGATTATACTTGATAACAATACGGACTAACATTCCATTTTATTAATTCTCCAAAATGCTTTGAAACACGATTCCGGTGTGGGAATGGGGAGGGAGGGCATAATATTCTACACAGTATAGATTACAATAGGGGTTGACATTCCATTTTAATAATGCTTCAAGCGGCTTTAAAACATGTGTCGGTGGTTTTGTTTCATAATATTCTATACAGTATTAAGGCATAATATTACCTTATATATTTATACGCTAATGGTGATGAAAATCTATCGACTTTTACAGTTAGGTGTCGATTTTATTGGCATGACAAACACATGTATTCCATGTATTACAATAGGGGTTGACATACATGTTATTACAATAGGGGTTATGCCGTGTAACCCCTATTGTAATATCAACCCCTATTGTAATAAATGTGGCTAAGTGTAGAGAAGTATTTAAAAAATGCTACAAGGAGAATTATTTTATCCGATATACATACGGATTAGATGATCGAAATCCCAAGTCGACCGATCTTTCAGAGATTATACTTTACCATTATTTAAATATCATTGATTGCAATAGGGGTTGGACATTCCATTTTATTAATTCTCCCGCAATAGGGGTTGGACATTTCATTTTATTAATTCTCCCGCCTTTAATCATGTTTTTGGTTGTGGTATTGATACTAAGATGGTAATCAAATTTCATAGACTTTTGATTTAGATGTCGAATTTATTGTATGGTAATATACATTTATTACAATAGGGGTTGATATTACAATAGGGGTTGATTGAAATGTTATTACATTTATTACATTTATTACAATAGGGGTTGTTATTACAATAGGGGTTGTTATTACAATAGGGGTTGTAACATAGGCCGCCAGCAGAGACACAATGCCAATGGTTTAAACCCAAAAGTAGCTGTCTCAGTAAGACTGTCTGGTGTAGGATCTAGCGGGGATGAAGGGGGTGAATTGCGCCCCAAGAAAAATATGCCCCCCCTCCACAAAAAAATTTGACAGAGAGAGAGAGAGAGAGAGAGCATTTTACACAAACTGGGTAATTTCGAGACGAGCATATGGTTTTCAATTTTATTTCAAAAATTCGCTTGCGCGTAGGGGTCTTTAGCATTGGAAAAAAAACACGAGGTTAGACAGGCGACCCTACCCTTTGCCACGTACAACCGGGGATTCGAAATCACGCCAGTTGACTCAATGACAGGCTTTATGATACAGCGCGCGCACGCTAACCATTCAGCCACCTAATCCCCCTCTTTCGATTATAAAATGATACACTTGAGTATGATCTATATCAGTAACTTGGGCAATATACTGGCGCCCCACTACTTTGCTGCACCCCAACTTTTAAAATCTTACATACGGCCCTGGTCTGGCGTATTCTGGCTTTTCTTCACGCGACTAAAATGGCGGAAGATGAAGAAACATTGTTTATTGGTGGTGAAAGTTGATACGACAAACGATCATATCTGAAATACATTTGCTTCTTATGGATAATGCTACCAGAAAAGTTAAAGCAAATGTTGGCCAGATAACAGTAAAAATCGAAAGGGCTCTCCCTCTCATTGTCCCAGGGCCTGGTATCGAATTTAAAAACATCCGTTATTACTGTAAGCTTCTACGTTCACAAGAATTTCCGAAAAAAGTAGAGTCAAATTGCAGAATAACCCTAAAAAAATTGCAAGAAAACGTTTTATTGCATTATCTTATAGCATTTGGTCCAGACAACAACATATTAAAAGTTTTCTGAAATTGAGCTACCACAAAGGGTCTAAATATGACGTCAAACAAAATGGCCGCCATGTGACAAAAATCCCCTTTTTTCTTCTCATATTCTTTCAATGTCGTTATTTTGAAAAACCTAGGTGTAAGACAATGATATTATAAAAACCAATATTTTAGCAATTCACCAACCTGTGAGTGATGTGCAGTGTTTCCATGTGACGTTTTGGCGTTATAAGCGGTCATTATGAAGTCCAATCTAATTAAAATACAGATCTATATTTCGTTTCGTTTTTTATACTTTCGATGGCCTACACTACATGAAGATCTAACAACTTATAGTGGGAGATCACGTTCTATGACGCAGAAAACGACATCTGACCCCATAAGGTCAGTTATTCGATTAACCAATCAGAATCGTTGTTGCAAGTGGCTATGTTTTTGATCTACTTTTGCTTTGTTTCGATATCTGTCAGAGTTCATGTCTACCCACAGTTCCGTGCAAGAGAGGTCAAACCCCCTATTCGACAGACAATTTGATTGGCTGACCCCTCATTTGAAGCTGAACACGAGTTAAATAACAAACCTTCCAGATCCTAAAGTGTAGTAAAGACAAGTAAAACAAAATTATGAACTATAAAAAACGAAACGAAATTGGATCAGTGTTTCAATCAGATTGGATGAAGTCATGACGAAAATTGTTCCTTTTTGATGGTTTGTGAGCAATTTCATTTGAGGTTGTAGATGAATGCTGGCAATTGCTGCAATACAAATGCCGACGACGATTTATGGTCGATCTGGAGTATATTATCACCCCTAAAAGTTCCAGTCCGAAATCCATGCCGAAATGGGTCAAATTCAAAATGGCCGGTTTTGACTGGAAAATGTCAATTTGTATCCAATTATCTTAAAATGATTTAGCTTGGTATTAAAATGTATCCTTTCGGGGTAGCTGAATCTATTTTGGTGAATAATTATACCGCGGAAAATGCGCATGCGTGAGCGTAGAGGAGGGAAAATGTGACTAGCTAGTTTTTTTGATGAAATACCTATAAATATCAAGTGTAAATGTGTTCTAATGTGGTGTAAAACGTGTGTTATGGTTCAGTGAATCTTTTTATGTACTTTAATATGAGTAAATACAAACTAATTACGTTTTTTAAGAAGAAACGTTTTCACTCCAAACATTCGCTCGAAACAAGGCCTCGACGTCAGAGAAAAACAACACCACGTCCACGGACTTGTTGACTTGTGTAAATAATAATATGTGCTAATACTAATTCAATAAATACATCTTACTGTACAAATTAGTTCATAAAAAATGCCTAAAATACCTAACCAATATTCTCGTTTTTAAAAATACACCTTATACTAATATTAATCTTCGATTTAATATTTCTCAACCTAATAAATCAATATATAAAAATAGCTAAAAGTACATCGGACCTTGTCTCTGGAATAATCTACCTACCTCAATTAAAAACACAACTGTTTGATCAAATTTAAAAGCGAATATTCTTTTAAAGATACATTCATAAACGTTGTAACCTTATGTACATAATTTTAATTCATAATACAGAAGTTTTTTTTTTAACCTTACTGCATTTTATTTTAATATTTTAATTTTAATGGGGTTTAACTCCACTCGACGCAAACTATGTCATTTTGTGACTAACATATGGTTTTAGCCGAGGGGACGCATAGGGGTCTTTAGCCGAGGGGACGCAACCGGAGGAACTGGAGAAAACCCACGAGGCTGGACAGGCGAGCCTACTCCTCGTCACGTACAATCGGAGATTCGAAACTACGCCTGTTGACTCATGATGCAGCACGCACGTACTAACCATTCAGCCATCTAACCCCCGTTCAAAAATGAGCGGAGATAACAATTGCAATGGCAATTATGTTTAGGACATAATACAACTTGGGGTAAAGTCATGACAGAGTTCAACAATGAGCCAAGGACGTACTAGGTCCTCGGAATGAGGCTAGGCAGACCAAATTGAGGGCACTTTAGGAGAAAGGGCAGGATCAGGAAAATTCAATTCTGTTTCCTAATGAGGGGATGAGTAGGGGATAGAATTGAAAGTAGACTGACAACACCAAGAACGAGAAGACGACCAAGTTACTGGTTACAGTATAGAGGTCATAGTGACGGTTAGGGCGATAACTCCTCGACGAAATGCCACGGAACGCTCATGGACGGAGAACAGGGTAAATCGATACGACTCATCCTCCCATTGTCCCAATGCTTCACATCGGACATGAATAAAATCTGTTAACAACTGTAGCTTCCACCGCGAAGGTTTCGGCTCAGGAGGCATATAAAATGCGAAAAAAATATGTTAAAAAGTATAGCCTCTATCACGTTCACAATCTTTTCGGAAAATGGTGATAACTCATGAACGGAAGATATGATACGCACCAAAATCAAACCAATCCAAGATCTTTCGATACTTTATGCATATTTTAAGTTTCATCTTAAATTGGGTCCACAAACTTAGTACATATTTCATTTTTGCATAAAGTCAGTGGTCATAACCCAAGAAGCTTGTCCTCGATATCACCCTAGGTGGAAGTGGGCGTTAAACTTTAGATTCGAACGAACGAACACAAGACGTATCGGTTCTATGCCCACCACAATCGATCTCAGAGATCGTTTGATCCTCAACATATATTATACTTTTTTTAATTTTTTTAAATTTTTTTATTGGTCTACACTATACAGTTATAATATATATACACTATAAACAGTATTACACAATAAAATATACACATTACTACATCAGTAAAATAAACAAAGAAAAAAAAAACCCAAACAAACAAACACAATAAACAGTAATTCACCCGACACATTATCACTACCCCCGCCTCCACCCCAACCCTTACCAAACAACGAGGGGAGAAAAAAAAAAAAAAAAAAATCAAAAAAAATCAATCAACCAATAATAATAATAATAATAAAAAATAATAAGTCCCCCACCTCGTCATTCCCCACAGGAACGAAAAAGACATGATGTATTTGAGATTTTTCCACATTATGGCTTTTATTTTTTTATTTATTTTTTTTCCATCACGCTTTCTCAAAATATCTGTTTTCCTTGTTATTATTTTGTTGTTTTCTATTCGAAAATGGACGAAATTATAGAGACAATTACCCAAAACGTGCGGTTTAAAACATTTCCAATTTATAAGTTGTTGTCAACATCGGTTAACTATAGCTATAAAGCTATAAAGCTATGGTGCGAAGAACAGACCACTTCGATGTGTGCACAGATAATGTATTATTATTCAAAGCTATTATATGTTCAATAGATTCTCGGTATCTAAGTCTTTGCTTAAAATGTGAGAGGCTGATAGAGATATCTTGACATTTACAGCACATGATAAAATATTTGGTAAATAGAATTAAAAAATCAAAGGAGTTCGTATTTCCTTTAATATTGCTGTCCTGTAATTATTACATTTTTAAAATCTAGCTTAAAATCGCCACTTATTGTTTGTATTATATTTGATATTTCTTCCCATATAGGGTTAACTTTTCTACACTTATATAGATAGTGTTCAATAGTATCTAATTCATTACAGTATACACAATAGGGTGACTTAGCAAGTCCTATTTTGTATAAATACGAGTTTGTTGGTAGTAATTTATGTAGTAACTTAAACTGGAAATTTCGAATTTTTGGATCTATAAAAAATTTACGTAAGTGTATAAATGGGTTGAAATTGTCTTTTATTTTGAATTCTCTCCATTTTGTCCTTGAGAGGTCAATGTTTGTGTGTTCTCTCAACTGCTCATATGCATATTTATTTACTTTATCTATTGACATTATTTAATCGAATGCTGTTGTTTTACCCTGATTGCTATATAGTTTTTTGATACTACATATTAACCCGTGATATGTAAGAACATTAACATTAATATTATATCTTTTTTGAAACGAATCAAACCTTAAAAAAATTCCATTTTCATCCAGTAGATCTGATACTCTGTGTTTTCCTACTGCATACCATTTTTTTTTTTATAGAATATGGTTTTATTATTTATCTTTATGTTAGAGTTATACCATATAACAGAATTTTTATGGCATAAGGGAGTAAAATTAATATATGCCCAGGATTTAAAGATATATTGTTAATATTTATACAGGCAACATCTTTGGGATTGAAATTAAATTCAAAGGGATTTATTAATTTTGATTGTTCAAATGTATTCAAGATTGAATTCTTCCAGATTTGCTTATTATTATTTTGTTACGCTCTTTTCACCCAATTAATCTTTATTGATTTAGCGAAAGTAGAAATATCTGGAGCATTTAAACCACCCTGGTCGAAAGGGCTACATATTTGTTCTTTTTTAATTTTGGCTGGCTTTTCATCCCATATAAAGTTAATTTTTTTTTTTATCTATTTCCTTAAGTATTACCTCACTTGGTGTTGGTAAAATAGATAGTTGATTTTTGGTAAGATTATTGATTTTAAGATTACAATACGGTCACTCAGTGTTTTGGATTTACCCTTAAACTTCTTCAGAGTATTTTTCATATTATCTATTTTATTTTCATAGTTATACTTGTATATATCTTCTAGTTTGTTATTTAAAGGAATGGTAATACCCAGGATACATATATTAGTTTTTATAATTCTGATGTTGTTTGGAACTGTGTTATTTAAACCCGAACGTCTAAGCGAGCCGAGAGGGGCAATTTCACATTTATCATAATTTGCTTTTAATCCACTTGCTATTTTAAATTCTTCCATAATACTTAATACTATTTCCAGTGTATTTAATTTCCCATCTAAAAATAGTGTTGTATCGTCTGCTAATTGTGAAATTTTTATATTATTTTCGTTTACGTTAATTCCTCCTATTGATGGCTCGTTTTTAATTACTGATGAGAATATTTCAGCGCATAAAATAAATAAATATGGTGATAAAGGACAACCTTGTCTTACACCTCTAGATATTTTAAAACTCTTTGTGGCCCATCCATTGTTTATAACACTACTTGAAATATCCTTATAAAATATATTAATCCATTTCTTAAAAGATTGACCAAAATGAAAAAAATCCAGCGCTTTATCAATAAAACTCCACTCTAATCTGTCATATGCTTTTTCATAATCAATCTGAAATATCTTACCTTCTTCGTCGTTTTCTTCCAAATATTTTATTACGTCAAATATATTTCTAATATTTTGTCCAATATAGCGACCCGGAATAAACCCAGTCTGATCTGTACTTATTATATTAGTTAGTATCTTTTTAAGTCTGCTTCCTATTACCTTAGTCATTATTTTATAATCACAGATAAGTAGTGTTATAGGCCTCCAATTTTTCAGGTGTTTACACTCTTTATCTTTCTTTGGTAATAGGGTTATAATACCGTGTTTTTGAGAAATACTCATTTCATTATCACAGAAAGAGGAGTTAAAAGAGTTACTAGTAATTACGAGATCGTTAATATCGTTCCACATTATTTTATACAGCTCGATTGGGATGCCATCACTTCCTGGAGTTTTGCAATTTTTGAATGTTTTTATAACATTTCTACACTCATCATCAGTTATAAGACCATCACAACTTTCTTGTTCAAATTGGTTTAAAATAGGCACATCCTTTCCACATTGTTTAAAAAGATTATCTACGCTTTTTATATACTCATTGTTTTTAATTACTTCTGAAGTATAAAGATTTTGATAAAATTGATGTATTTCATTTAAAATATTTTGTGGGTTTGTTATATTTCCTGCATTTTCATTGTATAGGGTAGAGATTCCTTTTTTTGCTGAATTACTTTTTTCTAAATTAAGAAAGAATTTACTGTTCTGTTCGCCTTCACTTATCCCCCTGGCTTTTGCCCGCATCATAACCCCTTTAAGTTTTTTTTCTCGTTAATGGCATAAATTTCCGACTTTATTTTTTCACATTCCTTATCATTAGCTAGAGGGTATTTATTTTGTAACATGTCCAGTTTTTCGTCTAACTCCTTCAATTGTTTTACATCTCTTTTTTTCTTCTGCTAGAGTATTGAATTGAAGTTGCTCTTATTTCCATTTTTATCATGTCCCATAGCAGGGGCGCATTACAATTACGATATTTAATTCTCCCTTCGGCTATTGTTTCTTTAATAATTTTAATATAATTTTCATCTATTAAAAGGGATGTATTAAGTTTAAAAAAACCCTGGTCCGCGTTTATTTTCACTGCGTATTAGAGATAATTCAATAATAGAATGGTCTGTTTTATATCCATAACTTATATTTGTTGATTTAATTTGTGTAGAAACTTGGAATGATATTATAAAAAAATCAAGCCTACAACTAATCGTTGGGTTTTGTCTTTTCCAGGTGAATTTTCGATCTTCTTGGTGCTGTATACGCCAAATATCAATGCTATCCGACAAATTCAAAAATTCTTTTAACAAATTTTGTGATTTTTTGAAAGTTACCTGCCGCCCCCCTTGTTTATCTTTTTCAATATCAGCTACAAAATTGAAGTCACCACCCATTATGAAAGGTATATGGTTATACTCTAAAATATTATCAAATATCGTTTTAAAAAATTGTGGTTCATCTTTATTAGGACCGTATATATTACACATTATTAAAGGACCTGTGTCAATATCTACTTTTAAGATTATATAACGACCATTATGTTCACTAATTATATCAATATTATTCAAACCTACGACACTCTTCATTAAGATGCAGACACCTGCGCTATTTGAGGAGTGGTGTGAAAAATAAATGTCATTGCCCCACTCGGTCCTCCATACATTTTCTATTTCTTGAGTCGAATGTGTTTCTTGTAGAAAAATGATATTATATTTTTTATCTTTCAGCCATTGAAATATTTGTAATCTTTTACTTTTATCTCGCAAGCCTTTCACATTTAAAGAAGCTACTTCAACACCGAAAATATGATCAAATTATTTGTGCATACCCCAAGAGCGTCCCCACCTCGCACCAACCTAATTCTTGGATAACTCGACTGTAGCTGACTATATATTCCATATTCCTGTCTAACATCATGTCGTTTCCCCTCCCGTTTCATATTATCTACGTAAAAAACCCAATATATAACAATTACATAACCATACATAAAACACAAAAACATAGAAAACATTTATAATGTATGTAATATCTGCCAAGCCATGGGCAGTGTATGTTGTTTGACTAACAAACACAATGAATACAAATACAACAAGTATGTATATATACATGCAGATGAATTAGGGTTATTACATACATAATTCGTGCACATATTAACGTCTTCAGACTATCGCAAATAAGCTATACTTGCATATACAAATAACTAATAACGATGGGGCAGTCAAGCCTTTGAATGGAATCATTTGTTTTTATATAAAAAAAAAGGAGAATGAAAGTTGGATACAAAATTATTGTGTTACCCAATAGTTGTATACTAGAAGTTGTTTTTCGAAGGATGATCTCTTTAGTTTAATTAATAAAATTTACAATATATCACACTGAAAATATATTAAGAGTATAAAATAAAATACATATTTTATCTAAGAATAATTATTATTTGTATATCGTTTGTAATAGGTTTGGTTGGTTGATTATAAGACCATGTTATGACTCTTTAACCTAATCATAGTCTCCGGGGCGCGATGACTTGACACTGTCTTTAACTAGGGTGCCCCGGACTTAAAACAATCTCGAAAACTATTTGCAGTTATGACACTATATTTATATAAACAACAACCCTAGATGACCATTTATTTTAAACTGTAAAGAAAGTGTACCTGCGTGTTATATTTCACAAGATATATCCATTCGAATGTCCGTTAAAATAGACTGCTTTCGTGTTTGGTCGGCGCCATATTTGTTTTGGTGTTGCAATGTTGGCGGAGTTATGTCCCCCTGGTTATATAAAATTATTGATTTATTTTCCGATAAGAATGAACCAACACTACCATTCGGGTCCATTCGTTTAAATAGAAATTTCCTATCTGATGAAATCTGCTCAATGCTCCGATTGAATTTAAGATTTCCGATCATGCGCAACGCAGCTCAGTTTTGGAACTGCTATTCACGCGTAATTAATTTTAATATGTGCAGTCCAATTTAAATTTATTTAAGGTTTTGTAGATATATTTGACCAATCTATTTATATTTTCTGTATACCCATAGACACATAGGCCTATTTATATTGGTATTTATATGTGAATGTGTCATTTTTAAATTAATATTTGATGTCCCATTTAAGAAATAATGTTCGGAAAGTATGTATATTGACGAAAAGTTGCATGGAGTAATTAGAGTATTAAATAAACAATGATAGACTATTTAAATCAATCTAACTGAAAAATATGCAATAGCTGATCAAGTTATGTACAGATTTGAGATGTATATTGACATTTTGAAGTTGGGTTTGAAAAAGTAAATACAAACTAGAAGATACATAATTAAGAACAAATTCAAATTCGGGCGGACGTTCCTTCTTGTAGGATAGCATTTACACAAGAATAAATATGCTGATTATATTAATATGCATTTCCTATAACTTTATAGGGACTGAAAGGATCGATAACATTAACAAAAACACATCTCATCGTGACCAACGCCCTCTGAATCAACATGTATGCCTGTATGTTAGATCTTCTTTCTTAACGGCATGTCGTCTATATTACAACACCCTGAACTCATATACATTTATGATGTACATTAGAACATCTGTCTTAGCAGATTTCTTTTTTATAAAACAGTCAATATTATCTTGTCAGCTATTATACGAAAGAAATACTAGTTTTCCCAAAGATAAATAGGTTAAAAATTAAGGTAATCAGCGCAGGTGTACTCACTTTATCAAAATTCACTTTATCAAAAAAAGCATATAACTCAAATCTTACCCCAAAACACGATCTGTTGCGACAATTCACTAATCGATTGATAATAAATAATACAGTCATTATTTACCAAACACAGATATATAATTTAGAACTAATCTGTAATAAATATATAATCCAAATTGTAACCCTTGGGACGAAATAAAAAGTTAAGTTTTACTTAAAGTATCTCAAAGGCAATTTTTCAAACACGATATCAAAGCAGATCTACAGTAGTAGGCGTATTTTGTAAAATAAATGGCTATCCGAAAATTAACCGATTAGTTCACAGAAAACAGTTATTAAATAATGAATTGTTAAAATACTCTGAGAAGTGTCGGAATGTCGTTTGACAAATAAAAATGGTTTTAAAAAAGAAGAATGAAGAAATTGAATTTTTTATAACCGGTAAAAAGGGGCATTGAAAGTTTCTTCCGTTTAGTTAGGATCAAGCATGTCAATTAATTTTTGTAAATTTTCTTTTAAAACTGGAATCGAGTGTTCCTTACCGGCGACAGTAAAATAAAATATAGACTTCCTAGAAACTTGCTGATTTAAAACATACCTACGAAACCGGAGCTGTGCCTTCAGTGCCTCTTTCATTTCCCTATCCGTAAGTTGTAAAAGCCCATTTTCCATACCCTCTTTACTTTTCCAAAGACCCGTCCCGACAATTTCTGTTGTTAGGCGTTCTTTTTTCCTAATCTCACGTTTTCCCTTTTCTATTAATTCATTCTTTTTCGCCAAAAGAACCGCTAGCTTTTTTTTTTCGATTTCTTCCCGTCTTTGCCTAAATTTAGAAAGTTGATTTTTAGTAATCGTTTGAGCATCCATTAAGATCAAATTACGTTTATCAGGTGAAAGATTTTTTAGCCATTCATCAGATTTATTCATTTTATATAAAATGGACGCTTCGTTGCCAAAAATATTAGACGAGGGCGCGATCCTCATTAATCTATCGAGATGACTGAACACGGTTTCTGGTAATTTGTTGTGAGGCATGGCTGAACTCGAACACGAAGGATTAAAGTCATCTCGATACTCAAGTAAAATTTTTGCGATGTACTTTCTGAACTCGGCAAAGAGGACTTCCAAAATATGGACCAGGGTAGAATTAAGAGTTAAATCAGTATTAATTTTCGTTAGGTTAGCAAGGACCGAATCATTTTCAATTTTGATTAGAGATTGAAATGGGTGTGATTTACCTTCAACAAAGTTTTGAATATTAGGGTTTTCGAAAAAATCATGTAATTTCTGATAAACAGTTTTCATGTCAAGTGCATTAATGCCGCTTTCTAATATGCGCCACAGTGGAGCAGTAATTAATTTATTTATCAAGCCCAAAGCCTGGCACTCAATATGAAATAACGGAATTTGAATATCTAAAAATATGCTTTGGGTCAATCTATTTTCTGCTCCGAAATCACCAAGAAATTTTTTTATATGCTTGGCCATATAATTTACAACTGCTGCATCGTGGAAAATTATATTAAACCGGTTACCATGAAATGGCGTTAGCGGTAATTTTGAAATCCCAAGGGACTTGAGATACAACTTAAAAGGCAAATAACAACCCGATTTTTCGTCCCCACCCTGCGTAAAAGCCTTACAGATGGTCCGAATCAATCGAACACACCCAGGTTCGTTTGCCAAAAATGAACTACCAGTCTTAAACGTATGGGCCGAATACGTTTGAAAATACATTTCCTCAAATTTCTTCAATTCAGACGCACTTTTATCGGCCAAACCAGTTAGTAGATGAAGACCGCAAAAGAAATGATTTATATTTAGGTGAATTTTTCGCTCTGAATCTGATAAATGTGACCAGTTTTCTACTAATTTAGAGCAAATATTGCCTCTGTACTGTGTAAATAAAGTGTTGAAACGCTTTTCGGTGCTGGCTCTGTCTGACATTGTATTTTTAATTTCTTTTATTATTGATTCACTAATATCTCCAGCTACATCATCAAGATCTGCCAAAATTTCATCTAAAGTTTCAAGAGTAGTTTGCGCAGATTTATCAGCCATATTTCGAAGACCAATAATAATTGGCGTATGAGTCGGGTCAGCGGTTATTGCATATGTACCGAATTTGGAGCCAAATTTTGTAGTATATAAAGTGGTATTTTTCGCTGACTTTAGAGTTTCCGAAACATGTTTTAAAGATACACCGACGCGCTCACATGATATTCTTTGAACTGTAGCTTTTGTTGGAGTATAATTAGATTTGAGTCCCGCGACAGCCAAACATGCGGTTATAACCGCTTCGACGTTCCTATCTGAAACATTGAGGTTTTTTAGTTGCATGACCAAATTATGGCATTCTGAAGTGTATCTTCGATTTTCGACATCATACAGAATTACTTCTTCCCTACGAGGCTGGGACATACAGCTCTTTTTTCTATTTGCCAAAACTTTGTTATTGTTAGCCTTCGTGCGAATCAATTCTTTTGAGGTCTTCTTAGTCGATTTGTTAAACTGAAAATTGTTTTTTTATACCTATTGATCCTACTTGCTAAATTCCTATTTTTCCTATTTAATTTCGTCAAAGTCGCATCGACAGATGTCTGTGTCTCTCTATTAATTAAATGAACCTTGCTGGTATCTGCCGATGGTGTCTCGTCCACTAACCCGGGGAAAAAGGGACTGTCGAGATAATCGTCATATAATTTTAAAGCATTATTAGAATTATATTTATTTTTACCCAGCTTTCTAGTCTTTGTCTTCAGTCTGACCAGCCTACTTCGAATACTTGTGTCAGCAAACGTCGCGATGTCGTCATGTAAACTAGTAATTATAGACTGGTGCTCCGTATTGGTCGGAAATTTATTAATAATGCCTAGTACTAGCCTATTTGTAATTCTTGCGAAGGGAAGTTTAGTTATTGCACTGAGATCATATTGATCACCCAGACCAATGCTGGAAAGTAATTCATCGTTGGATGTCATGCCTGCTAAAATAACTGAATGGATTGACAACAAATTTTAAAAAGTACGTCTGTCTAAACCCTAAACAAATTAAAAGGATTTGTTTCCCTTTAACCCTAAAAGCCAATAGTCTCGAACAATAAATTATAGTAAATCGAGACTATTGTGCGTTTCGATTAATTTCCGATAGCAAATTTAAAATACGAAACAATTTGTTGATTTTTAAACTTGACAATCAGCGTTTTAGGTATCCCACGACTTTTATTCTTATCCCGACTAAAGCAGTATTAACGGAGATGTGAAATCGTCGAAACTAAACGAGAATACTCTGTAAATAAATAGCGAATTGAAAAATATAAACGACAATAATTTTCAGAATTTTGAACGTGGTTTGCGATCAAATATTATCTAAAGACAAACGCGTGATGACAGTAATTTTAACTATCGTTTATATACCATCTTATGTTGTGACAATACTGCGTGCATAACCATATATAGTGACATTCGCTGCGGTGAATTACGCGCACGTGCAGCCCGGCGCTGTTTTAAGTGTTTCGTCATCATTCAGAAATTTGTCTTTGCAGAGTCAACAACTCGTCAGGTAAGACAACATTCGTTAGCCAATAAATTTGACTGCACGGGGCACTCTACTTTAACCCTATTGCCTTCGCGTTATGAACACACTTCTCACTTCTGATACGCTTTGTATTGTAAAAACACGTTAGAACATACACATCTGTATACACAGTCGAGTAGACGCACATCTAGCCATGTATATCACCTTAATAAACCACCTGTCTTACTTTATCAAGCATGTAGTTTAGCTCATAATTCATTTTCATTTGAACAACATTATTATAGTAATCTTGTGCAAATATTTTTCCGTTGGAGAACCATGCCGATTTAACGCGTCTGTGATTTTGAACGTCTTTTAATAATTTTACATTTATCGCCGTCATATCTTCAGCAATGGCTATCCCCAACCCCTTCAGGAGCTTTCTTGTCGAGATGACAGATATAATGCCCCTTGGTGGTATTTTCCCGTCCTTTGACGCCCGGCCACTATTCGGCCGTCCTACTCTGTGGGCAGCGTCTATTATTATTTCGTCTTTTATTTTTAACTTAGTTTTAATAATATCTTTAACAATATCGATGCAGTTTTCTCTTTCCGTCTCCTGGACTCCAAAAACACGAATGTGCGACTTTCGCGAATATTGGGCTGCGTCATTCATGGCGCTTTCTAAGTCGGTTATTCTTTTCATTAACGTTGGCACAGCTCCATCTAACTTAAGTAAGCTCTCTTCATGTTGTTCTATTTTCACAGCTAGTCTTGTTTGAGTTATTTCAAACTGGCCTATTTTGTTGTCATACGATGCAAACTTGCTATCTATATAATGTTTCATGTCTTTTTCGATCTGTATCGTTGCAGCCTCCACTGCCGCCCTAACTGCGTTATTAATCATAATTTGTAAATGTTCTTTATCTCGAACAGATTCATCTGTCTTACCTTCATCTTCTGTATCTTTTATTACTTCATACATTTATAACAATTTCAGTGGTGTGTCGTCTATACTATAGAAGCTTGAATCACTGTATCTGTTGTTTTTACCAAACTCATTTCGTCTTGTTGAACTCGAACTCATTGTTTTCACAGTCAAACACTTGCTTCAGTTACAAAAGTTCTTATAAAACACAATTATTCATTAATATTTCTTATCAAACGTGATCTGCGAACGCAGTATCCGTTTTCTTAATCAGTCTTGTAATCAGTTCTTGCCCATGGCTTATTTGGAGAGTTTTAACTAAAATATTGGGAGCTCCTTTGAGCGTGACTTATCCCAGCCGCCATCTTGTTATGATCCGCTCTTACTTAAGTTTCATCTAAATCGGACGAAAATTGTAACCTCTTGTGGGCCCACAAACTTCGTACATATTTCCAAAATCAAACTCACTTGTGATTGTTGTATAATAAACATATAGTTGAACGTTTTGGATTATTTTGCGGTCGCCAACGCGTTTTACTGCTAGTTTCCTCTGCCGTTTTCCGGCTCGATCCCCTTTTTTCGGGCAATACCTATTTTCGGGCAATCCCGTTTTTTTGGCACACTTATCACACTTATCACCTAATGAAACTGACGAAGAAACAAATGACAAAATTAAATGAAGTTCACATTCGTCGATTTATTCCAAATGATCGTTAGACTAAGTAAGGCACAGACTGACCATTAAAAGGGTAAATTGATACCCGGGGTCAAACAGCAAAGTTACCACAGCATCACAACAAAGTCAGTAACGGGTAAATCCTCCTCTGTTTGCCAAACAAGCATTGATCCGACGTGGCATACTCCTAATGAGACGTCTAAGGTCATTTTGGTCAGATTGTCCCATTCCTGTTGCAACGCAGCAGCAAGTTCTTGGACATTGGCAGGACGTTGTTGACGTTGACGTAACCTCTGTCCAAGCATGTCCCAGACATGCACGATGGGGGAGAGGTCGGGACTCAGTGCTGGCCAAGGTAATGTGGTGATGTTTTTTTGTTGGAGGTAACCTGGAAGATGAAACGGCGGCCATGACGTCGTGCGAACGGCACAACATGGACTGCCAAGATGTTGTCCCAGTAGTACTGGCCTGTAACACGCCCTGCAACAACATGTAAAGCCGTTCTTCCAGCAACAGTGATGCCTGCCTACACCATAACAGAACCACTCCCAAATCGACCATGTCTGATGACGTTAACGTCTTGGAAGCGCTCGTTTCGACGACGCCACACCCTCCTACGTCTGTCCAAAAAATCAACAGTGAACCTTGACTCATCTGAAAACATCACATTGCTCCAGCGTCAATTATCTCAGTGTTGACGATCCCTACACCAACGACGTCTTGTCTGAATGTGATGATCTCTCAAACAAGGGATCACGCGAGGACGTCGGGCGCGAAGGTGACCCTTATGCAGTCGATTTCGAATGGTCTGGCCACTCACTCTCACACCAGTGTCTGTTTGAAGACGAGCGCTGATTTGATTTGCTGTGATTATACGATTTCTCAAGACCAAGGTACGGATAAATCGACCCTGGGCTTGAGTTGTCGCCCTTGGTCGACCTGAGTGTGGTCTGTCCTGTACACTGTACAGTTTGTGTATCACGGTATCTGGACCATAGCCTGCTTATGACAGACTGAGAAACTTTCATCGTTCGCGCCACAACTGCCTGTGTTGTGCCGATCTGTAGCATGCCAAGGGAACGTAACCTTTCATTTTGGGTAAGTCGACGCATATCAAAATTTGTTTTCTGGTCACTAAAACAATTTAACTGATGTTTCCACCCTGGAATTCAATGCCACATTCGTAGTCATTTGCATATTTTAGTATTATGCCCCCGAAATCAAATATCCCCTACTTTTTTTTAAATAGTATATTATTAAAAACAATAATCAATCTTTGTTTCGATGAAAAATGCTGTCAATTTTGTATAAATCGCCCCGTCGTGATTTAGAATTGGGAGCGCTACGTAGATTGAGATACGCGCCAAGATCATCTCTCGCCATAGAGGGTGAGAGATAAGATTTGTTATCTAAATTTCAACGTGATAAGGCCTATTGAAATATGGCTGGAAAAAAAAATACATTTAAATTTAAAAAAAAAAATTATCTTAACATTTTTTATTTAGACAAATTTCATCAAAAGCTAGATTGCTCTAAGATGAACTAATAAATAATGTCACTTCTGACCTAGTCAAAATGAATCAACTTGCATATATACCGGTATATATTTTTTTTTACATTTCACAGGGCTAAGCCCAAATCCGTCAGTAATGTTGTAGCTAGCTACGGAACTGAAAAGCACCTGAGAAAGGCCTACTTTGACAAAACATTTATTCCAACGTATAAGGCCTATACTACATTTCAGGCTTCGCATCTGGTAGAAATATGGTGAAAAAAACATTTAAATTAGTTTCATCTCAACATTTTATATCTAAATAAATTTCATGTAATAAGCTAGATTTATCAAGATCCCGTAATGAAAAACAATCAATTTTAAGTTTTGTTATACTAAACATTTTTAATAAACATATCAATATTTGGTAATTAATAAAGTATTTTTTTAAAAACGCAATTTATTCACATGATTATTTTTATTCAAAAAGAAAATGGCAAATTGTTATATAATATACATGTTGTATTTTTCAGATCATTTTCACGATTATAAAGTGACAAAAGAAAATATGAAAAACAGGACTTATTAAATTAAGAAAAAGTGAATATTAGGAAAAGACACATCAGGAAGTTATGGAAAGCATCATATCATAATGATATCATTTTACAGGGTCCAGTTGTTCAACTTGTCGTTAAATTTAACGATGCGGTTAAATAATTTAATGACATCGTTATATTTAACGACTGAAGAAGTCTGTTGTTCATCGTGTCGTTAAATTTAACGCATGGTTATGTCATCGTTAAAATGGTCCATATTTAACCCACCTAGCAGGGCATCGTTAAATGATTAACCTGTCGTTAAATCAGTCAAGGTGACTGCCAGACAAAATCTCATGGTCATGTTTCCCACTTTTAACATGAAAAAAAAGGAAATGAAACCGGTTAACGTCCTGCATTCTGTTCTGCTCTGACTGCGCTAATAAAGACAGGCATACGCCATGCATCGCTACGGCCTACTCTTCTTATATCGAATTCCAACTGCTAAGGGATCTTTTACTTGCATGCCAATGTGTACACAGAACCTTCCCTGGTCATTCGTCTTGCGTGCCGGAAAATCACGATGAACTTTTTCAGCCAACGCCGGGAGCGAACCCATGACACTTCCAGGCTAGCAAGCCTGCATTTTACTATGCCACTGTGGCTCCAGAAGAGAATGTGGGGAACTTTAATAAGTTCAAGTTCAAAAGATTCCTTCTGAGTTAACATCTTGATACATGCCATGCTTAAAGAAAAATTAATTTAACAATATACATAATCGTTTTGACATTCACATAAAAAACGCAACTTATAATCAAAGAAAGGAAGCAGCAAGTATTCATTGCCATGTGCTTTTATGCAAGTTGGTCCTTTCTCTAAGTCAGTGACGTTGTGCACAAATAGCCTAGTTTCCCCATTGTGTGGTAATCGTGACCCAATGACATCCGAACGACTACATATGTAGTCGCTTTTAGAAAGAAATAAACAGATTTCTTCAGCATAAATCAAATTCAAAGTTCACAAAGATAAGAGATTAATAATTTACATGCATTAGGATTTATTGTCAATATTGATTGTACATGAATATTTAGAACTTTTTGATCTTTGTACAATATAACCTCTGCCTTCTGTTAGACCTCCTGTGTAAGAATCATGTAACTTCTTTATGTACGCTATATCTGTATGTAGTGTGTAACTTTGGAAGAAGAGATTGGTTCACTTGAAGATAGGCCTAGGTGTCACCTTGTAACTGATACGTCTATGTCCTTTAAATATATAACTCGGGGTATCGTAGCACAAATCTGAAATTTCCACGGTTTTCATTGATAGAAGAGTATGGTCGACTTGACAAAAACAACAACGTTTCAGCTAGCAAATAACCGCCTATAAATATTAGTGTCTAGACTCTAGGCATACAAGTTTTCATTGTCAAGGTCAAGGATCTTTGCTACCTCAAAAGTAGGCTACGGTGATAAAAATCTTCAAGAAATTCTGCAAATGTCCATCACACTTTTTTTAAATTTCATCTTTTACACCCAAACACTTCCCTGAAACACATAAAACAGTAAAAATCAGTCACAAATTAATTAAAACCATTTGGAGGCCTAGCTAGGCACTGTCTATATATAGGCCTAGGCCTATACTAATTATTTTAGTAGTATAAATATTATATAGGCCAACACAATTTTGTTCTGTTTTTTCGCAGCATCACTAAGCATTACCACCTAATTAATAAAATCATTAGTGACAAGAAAGGCCTTGATAAGATGAAAATATGAGTATGGTAGCTGAATACGCCTCATATACATGTAATAGGGAATGCCAAAATTGACACTTCATTTTCATTCTTTTATGTCGTTTACAAATTACATTCAATCATAGACATAAGACTGTAGTAAACATCACACGTACTGACGTAGCGTCGTAGCAACCACTGTCCACTGACTGAGTGAGGCATCGCATAATTTTACAGGGTTTTTTGGTGGATGTAAGCCTCAAACAACTTTTGTCTGAACGGAAACTAAAAATAGTGTCAAGGGTCTGCAAAACTGACTTTAAAAAGCTAAAAAATAACAAACTTACCACATTTTACAAGACGAGGGAAACTTTACAATTTTTGTTGTCAAGAGTTACCCTTTTCCAGTCTTGATTAGCAGGCCACAACCATGTCATTGAAGATTGACAGTGCTACTAGTACTAGCTAAACACGCCACTGTAAGACTAATTTCCCACTCAGCTAATCAACTTTAAATGTTAGAAGAATTTGATTGAGGATATCAATTGGTTTTCTTTTGCCCCCTCCCCCATCCCAAGCAGTGTCATCCATCTTGAATTGGTTGCCAGTAAGGAGAATTATGGGATACTTGTTGCATGATTAAATTTTAACCATATGGTTATTGAATGGTTAAATTTTAACCATATGGTTACATAACCATGTCGTTAAATTTAGTTGAACAACACAAATTTAACCACTGGTTAAGTAACGATTAGTTAAATATTTAACCCATGGTTATACTAACCACATGGTTAAATTTAACTAAAAGTTGAACAACTGGGAGAAATTTAAAGAATTTAATAACTTTAAATGTGCCGATGATATTTGTGAAAATATCGGCTCTTTGGCTAGAAAAAACCCCACTTCAGATAGAAGACTATTATGCCTACATTACTGTACTATCCACTCAATTATTAGTTAATACTTGGTAATGATGCGTGTGGGTTTTGTATTGAAAAGCCTAAGCCAATAAGTTAAAACTTTGAACATTGATAACTTCGCTCAGAATAAAGTAGTTTAAAAGTATGGCGCTGCTCCTACTTATCTGTGTGGATGTGTTCAGATTTTGCGTGCAGTGCAGTCCTCCTGCGTTTACTATTACATTCTATGGAAAAATGCATCACAGACAACTGATCATACCAAGTTACAGGATGACAACTTTTGTTTGAAGAAATTACAGCAGAAGATGGAACCCATTACCTGTATTCCTTCGCCAATGCACCTCATTACAATATTCAAGAAACTCTTAAAAACTCAGCTGTTGCAAACAAGTTACTGAGAGCTAAAGACTTTATGTTGACATGTTTTGTCAAACGTTACAAACACAATTTTAAACTCAGTATTTAATCTTTTAATATCATGCATCATTATATTACTGCACGATTGAATATTGCAAGATAGGTTGAGACAAAAAAATTATTATCACCCAAAAACACATTCTACAGTAGATACTGCTTTGTGTGATTAATTTCATAATCTACCTTACTGATATATATATTTTTATTAACAAAATTGAATAGCCATTTTAATGTTGTTTTCTTACTGAAAAGGTAATTATTTACAGTTATTATGACAATGTACACATAACATTGTAATTCGTTTGGGCATATTATTTGCAAATGATTGTCCAATACCTTGGTTGCCGCAAAAGTTTTTGTGGAGAACATTGGGTAAAGTTTTCTTTATTTCCAATGACACTCGATCATTGGACAAAATGAAAAATATCATAATACAAGTTCCTAAGGTTGCATGGCTCAAAAACAATTTAGTTTTTTTTTTATAAAAACCCAACAACTTGGATTCTTTGATTCCATAATCAGGGGCCTGTTTCACAAAATTTTAACTAAGATAAAATCCAAATTTTAGTAGATACTTCAATATGGATTGACTTAGTTCTAAAACCAATCTAATATTATCAGGTTACATCTCACTGTGCCCACTTTTGATTAATCCAATTAAGGTCTAATTAGGATTAGTGTATTAAGCGGATTAGGTGTTATAGGCAATTAGATGGAAAAAAACAAATATTGAAAGTGACTAAATATTCAGTCTTATAATTGGTGAGATGAACTCACTGTAATCGTTAAAGTGATATAATATGAATTATGTTCAGTAAGCCTACACATTACACGGTCTTCATAAGGACACACAGAAGTCAGTCTGTCATACTTCATCATGGCAAACGTTCAAGTAAACATCCAGTACACCCCCAATGCTAAAGGTGGAGAAAACTTGGCCCATGAAGAATACAAATTCCGAGTGAAGAATAGGAAGGCAGAACGAGTATACTGGAGATGTTGTATAAAAGGTTGTCCAACAACCCTGAACATCAACCAAGGCTTTATTACCAAATATTCCAGAAACCACATCCATGTTGCTAACCCACACAAGGTGTCAAATTTCTTGTTGTAATGAAAACCAAGGTGCAAGAGGAAACCAAACCAGTCTGTGCCATCTATCAAGAAGAAGAATCAGGTATGTATTTATCTCTAATGTTGTGTGCCGTTGATTTAAATGATTCAAACGTTAAAGCATACTTATCGTGTTCTTCCGTAACAAACCCATTGAGTGTCTGGTCGAGTATTAATGATATAATAATATGTATAATAAATATTTTCTTTTTGTTTGTTTACAGACCTTCGATCTGACCGTGACTCAGGTGAGATGATCAGGGATATTCCAACATTCTATAGTTGCTGTGCTTCCCTGTATAGAGCCCGAGCAAAGATCCTCCCAGCACTTCCTCAGACCCGCAACGATATCCAGCTTCCAAATTCTTACACCAAGACCACATCCGGAGACGACTTCATTCTCCACACAGCAGCCGACAACAGGTTTACACAGGCCATGTGTTTACAGATTTCGAAGTTAGTATGCAAAATACTGTGAGAACTGTGTTGCCGAGGTCAGAACTAAAAGGTTGTTTTTCTCACTTTGGTCAGTGTATTTGGTGCAATGCGCAGAACTATGAACTATGGGGGGGGGGGGTCCATCTAATTATTATAACACCTAATCCTAATACGCGTAATACACTAATCCTAATTAGACCTTAATTGGTTTAATCAAAAGTGGGCACAGTGAGGACACACCTATTATCCCTGGGGAGCACACACATAATTTTCCTGGTGACGGGAGCGGGGGCGCCATCACAAAATCGTCCCACTCAACCAGGGGCTCCGTGCTAAAAAATATTTAGGGGGGCCTAATTGTCTGCAAGGGAGTGTGTTCATGGTAAATTAAATTTACTGGCCGCGGAGCTGCAGGCATGAGCACGCAAGTGCGGCCTGGGGGTTCCTTCCCCAGTTTTTTTTAAAAATTAGAAGCTGGGAAACGCCATTTCGATATTCTATACCAATCGTATTAAATGTCATAAAGTGTGTATTATTTATTTCCAAGCATTTCTAGTTGAATTACTGAGCGGCCTAAGGTTCTTGAAATAATGCAGATTTGGTGTAAATACTGGAAAATTGAGTGGGGGTTTCCCCTTGTCGGTGATGCAGACGGAGGGTCTGACAAGGACAGCTGCCAAGTCATTCGGATGGAAAGAAAAACCGAGGTCCTGTGTACACATTGGCGTGCACGTAAGAGATCCACTGACAGTCGGAATTCATAGCACCCTGTATGGCGTATGCCCGTCTTCAATTATCCCAGGTTAGGTGCGGAAGCCTAGGATGTTGTAGGATGTTAAACCCCATTTCATTCATACATTCATTCCTTCTTGCTTGCCTTTTTGAAAATAAAATGCAATCGGTCGGAAAACGTCTTTATTTTTTTTATTTATTTTTTTTGTTTTTTTGTTGGGTATAATATTATAATATTCTAAATAATAACCAACGTCGATATTTACTGATATGCCGATTTGGACTGGGTTGGAAATTGTAGAAACCGTCTGAAGACAGATTTATAGATCCTGGTGAATGAGGAAAAAAACGTTTTGTAGAGTCGGCGATTTTGTTTTGCAACCAATCACGCATTTGGGGAATCGTAAACACAGGCCTTTTAAATTTTTTGGGTGGTGTTATACGCCTATGAAAACAAATAATAGTCCAGCCAGACCTCGATCAGCGCATTACCCACTCATAGTCATACACATTAAATTATAAGATATAATCACTTCTAAAAAATATAAAACTATATTTGTGTACTTTACGGCGATGTCAATAACTAAAACAAACTAAAATCCAATCAATCTTTTTATTTACAAACGATATAACGATCAAAGTAAGGTGCACAATTGTGTATTGTTTACATTAGAAACGTCACGCTTTCGGCTCTTCATGGCTGAACCGGAAGTCATCACTGTTTGTCGTCACGTCATTTGTAAACAGATTGGCGTCATCGGTCTAGTTAATATATATAATACGTCATTGGCCAAAACTAAATTATGTATGTTGAAAGGGTTATTTTACATCATAGAAAATACCTAATACCTAAGATGCAAAATACATATGTTGTTATACTTACTATGATGAATACATATTACCGTTAAGTAAAAGTCAAATGTCAAATTACAAATGTTTTTTGGAAAAAATCCGCTAATGTGCACAGCCTTTTCGCATTTGTACTTTGTCTTTGCATCTTGAGTTCTTGAGGTCAACGGTCAAAGGTCATCGGCTTACATGTAAAATTGTTCAAATGAATGCTCCCAAGAAGGAAAGGACGGGTATAGGCTGGACCTTCTTTTGGTATCTGGAGACTTGTCAGTCATGATGTTGATATTAGATAATAATAATAATAATAATTTATTTATAATGCGCCTATTACCAATATAAAATATTGCTCATTGGCGCGGTTAACATCACACATAAAAAATAAAATTAAATTAAATGGATGATAACAGAATTAAAATGGCATATATATAAAGATTATAATAAAATAATAAAATATGACATGTGTAATAAACAAATCAAAATAGCTAAAGCATAACATAGAACCTAAAAACAGTATACATGTACGACGAAATCGGATACCTGCATTAAAAACCATAGTAGTCAACAAAAAGGTGTGTTTTTAAATTGCGTTTTAAACTCTCAATGCTATCAGATAGTTTAATATTAAGAGGTAAGGTATTCCACAGAATAGGAGAAGCGTAGGAAAAAGAGCGTTTACCATAAGATGTGGAAGGATAAAAAGGTGTAAGAAGGTTGCTACTTTGAGATCGGGGTGTACGGGATGGAATATATGTGGGGATAAGGGATTTAAGGTAATCTGGCGAATTATCTGAATAAAATAAAAACCAAGTACGAACAATCCAAATCAAAAGACAGAATTCGAAGTCCTAAAAACGTTATAGGCAAAATAGTGTATTCAAGCAAAATAGTGTAATCAGCAAATGGACTGCTCCTCGTGTACAAAAATACACGACAAGCAGTGGTAACAGGTGTCCGGAAGAGTAAGCTTACCCTGCCTGGCGCCACACCCGCCATAGCTGCATCCAATCTATTAGGCGAAATGTCAGTCAAATAGCGTGATTGGCCAATGAACTATAGTATGCAAAATGCACGTGATGAACTGTCTTAACGATGTTGTAGACATTAACAGGGTGATAGTAACAGTATACGTGTCAATTAAAAATATCTAGAATAATAGCCGAGAGAGACACGTTATATTTACCAATCAAATCAATATGACGGCCATAAAACTTTTTAAAGGCCTTAATAAGTTTAGTGCGCAAGTATCCTTGTAGTAGAAGCTTAGATGACAAATGCCTCGATCTACTTAAAAAATCAGAATAAAAGGAACAAGCTCTCGTGTAACGAATTAGCTGAGACACAAACACTCCATAAGCTGGTGATATTGGAATGTTACTACTGATAAATGGAAAGTTAACAATCGGAAAGTCAAAGTCATCCCGTTTATCGTACAATTTAACACTCAGTTTATGGCAATTGTCATATTCGAGACGCAGATCCAAGTAGGAAGCGTAATTGTCACTGTCAGTGGTATTTTTAATTTCGAGCTCATCAGGATATATGAAGTCTACATAATCACTAAATTTAGGATTATTAAGGGCTAAAACATCATCAATATATCGATAAGTGAAATTAAAAAGTCTGACTGATCGTTTGTTTGTTTTTACGAGCATCTGCATGTACTCGGCTTCGTACGAATAGAGAAACAGATCAGCAAGCAAAGGTGCACAGTTGGTGCCCATCGGGATGCCAACCACTTGCTGATATATTTCCCCTCCAAATTCAACAAAGATGTTATCAATTAAAAAATCCAACATCTGAATTATCTTGATGGCTGTGTATTTGTTTTTTGAATCACTGTGATACTTAACGAAATATGTAGAATTATAATTTACAACTAAATATTGATAACGAGCAGTACCCGATTTAGACGAAAAGACACTGTGAATAATGTCTTTCAATCGGGCTTTTAATTTACTATGGGGAATTTTAGTGTACAAAGTAGAAAAGTCAAACGTTTGAATAGATGAGACTGAAGCAAGGGATCTAGATTGCAGACCATCAAGTAATTCTTTGGAATTTTTTAATATCCACATTTGATTTATATGAAGAGTAAGTAAGTGTAAGTATTTTGAAAGTGATACGGTGTGATATAGGAAGCCAGTGTAGATCATGTAAAACAGTGGTAATGTGATCGGTAGGTTTAATTCTGGTAATGATTCGTGCTGCTTTATTCTGAATTTTCTGGAGGAGAGACAACTTATTTGCAGGAAGATTACATAGCAGGGAATTACAGTAGTCCACAAGGGCGGATCCAGGAATTTTTGCAGGGGGTCTAGGTTGGATAACTGCTTAACTAATTGCCGTAGGCGCTAAACATTGCAATGGGGGTATGGGGGCCCTCCCCCAGAAAAATTTGGTAATTTATATTCAATTTGTTGCATTCTGACGTATTTCCGGAAGCTAAATTTCAAGACTATAGGTCTAAAAATCGCCAATAAAATCGCATAAAATATGTCCATAAAATCTTGATGGGGAATGCTCCCCTCACATACCATATTATGTTCTTTACATTTTACAATATGAAGAGCAAAAACCAATAATCGAACTTACCCTCCTGGCGACATTATGTGTTTTGTTCCAAACTTGGTGCCTTACTTGATGTGCAAGAAAAAGGAGAAACGAAAAGAAGGGAATTCGACAATTAGGCTAGTTAAAAAAATCGATTGATGATGAATTTAGGTTATTGTTAATCTCATATTACCCGATTTTAAACACACCAGGTGTTACGTCTCACGCAGCAATTGTTTTAAATGCGCGTATAAAAAAAAGTCTTACGAAAGACGACCTGTCGAAAGTATTTTACCTGCACTTGATCGCTGTAGTGTAAGGCCTACCTTCTACTGTTTCGCGGTAAGGGCATGTTCCAGTGACTATTTGTTTTTGTCCACAATGGAATGAACGTCATGACTCAACTCAATGTATACAAACTCGCAATTTTAGGGTCAGATTCAGGCTTTTAAATTTAAGTTTCTCGACCCCTTCATATTGTCAAGCCTGGGCGGACGTAAATTTTTTCTCAAAAAAAGTGTTCAATTTTTTAATAAAAATATTTGTGCCCCCCCCCCCCCCCCCTCTGGATCCGCACCTGGTCCAAACGAACGAGATGTAACAAAGTATTCACAAGCATTTTACAAGTTTCATTATCAATGAAGTTTCTTATCCGACAATTGAAAATTTGTTGATTTACAGATAGAAGATATATGGTTACCCATGTTAAATTTACTATCAAAATAAACACCTAAATTTATAACATTCTTAGCAGGAGAAACTTCACAACTACAAACTTGAATTTTATCGATGGACAATTTTTCTAGTTTTTGATCTGATCCAATAATAAGTACTTCGGTTTTTTTTTATCGTCATTTAGTTTCAGGAAATTCTTAGTCATCCATTCTTTTATTGATAAGATGCAGTTTTCAAGGTTGGAAATATCTCTTGACTGAGAGTCTGGTTTGATAGCTAAATGTAGATAGGCTAACTATTCACTGAGTTACAGGCCCTTGCCGTAAGTGGGAAGTGTCCCACCTGTTACTTTGTCTGAAACACTTGAGTCGTCAAGTCAAGTTCACGATCTGCGTTAAAATTTCACTAGCAGCTTTGCACGGTAAAGTAAACCCTTTGCAAATTAATTTCTGGAGGCGTTCAGAGGAAATGGTTCACCCCGAAGAACTTGACCAATATTGTACCTGGTGCCAATAGCGAAACTTTGAATGTTACGGCCTATATCGTAATTTTTACGACCTTATCGTAATTTTTACGAAGAAACCTTGGCAACCTAGCTGCCAGCCATTTAGTCGTAAAATTTACGACTCACTGTAATCCATTGGTTCCAGATATTTCGAAAATGTTATGCCGAAATCTTGGCAAACACTGTAGCCCCTATCCCTCAAGCCCATAATGGACAGACCGAAATGAGTGACGTCAGTGTGTGGGTATAAAATAATACAAAAGATGAAATATGACAGTTTTTAATAAAAGAAATCATTTTCATTGGAAATACAAAACATTTTAAAATGAAGAAATTTATAATTAGCAAAAAGCACAACTACTACAAGTATAATAGGTTTATATGTGTACAAAGTGTGCTCCGGAATAAAAATTGTACACTGAAAACTAAGTCAAATTTGTAAAATTTGTATCCAAGGAAACACAAAAAAAGCTTAATCCAAGGAAATTTCTAATTAGCACAAAAATAGGGTGCTATATGTACAAAGTTTCAAAAAGACAACTTGAATGGTTTATGAATAAAAATGTTACGGAATTAAAAAGATATACCAAAAACATGTTTCCAAAGAAACACAAAAATAATTTAATTGTTCACCTTTAATTCAATGGGAATTGGTTTCTTATCTTAGCACAATTTGGAGTCGGTTTAATTGGAAATTACCTAAACTTTTTTGTCATTAAAATTTGGGGGTTGCATGATTTACCCAAATCCACCATTACTTCAACTTATAAGACAATTAAATAATTTATACCGATATTTGCCAAATTGTCATATTTATTTCACAGTCATAAAGTTTTGGTGTCAAAGTTTGGAAGTAGTAACCAAGGGACATAACTCGTGTATTGCATGAAATCGCTTTTTTGGAAATTGCATTTTGAGGGATATTTTTTAAACAAAAGCCTTAAGATTTTAAATTAAAAATGCAAATTTGGCATGAAGTACAGTATATTATCAAATATAGATATAAATTATTATTTTATGAGTTGAAATAACAGTGGATTTGGGTAGATTTGTGTGGTTTGGGTAAATTGTGCTACTGGCTCAAAGGAAGTCCTTTGAACGATCCACTAGAGTGGCTTGAGCAAGACATAAGACATAAGTGTGAAACCATTTCTACCCCTGAGGATGCGACTTAATTCATGATTATGACAGACGATGTTGCAACTACAACCACAAGTTCCTTCAAGGTGGCATTTATATTATATTTTGGCCAGTATAGTAAAATATTCTCAACATTGAATATCCTATCCAATTGAGTGACATTTTGAAGTTTATAGAGGTTAGTATATGTTCTATATACAACTGGCGTTAGTTTTCTCTTTGATGTGCATATCAGTTATATCCCATAACAACCTGTCATGACGTCATCATGGGTTGATATTCTGTTCACACCAACCGCTGATGACGTCGTGACAGGTTGATATAAAATATCAACCGCTAATGACGTCATCTCAGGTCGATGTTTTCGACTCCTATCAACCGCTGATGATCGAAATAATACAAAAAACACAGAAATAATTTTTTATTCTTGTAACAATTAAAAAGTATTATGGTACAGTTTGTAAGGTTCAAGACAGAAATAAACGGCGTACTCATCGGCATATTTAAATCGGTTATCCATACTCGACCATGTCTAAGATATCTTTCAGAATCATCTTTCCGTCCACACACTACGCCTTTTGATCCAAATTTTCTTTAGGTTTGAATAGATCCTCATCGATAGTTGCATACACATCAATTCCATCGTCAATTTGTTTGCCAAAGGGGTTAATTATTCGTCTGACTTCGTATTCCTATCCATTTTTTTTTGTTCTTTTGCTATTCAATTCTTCAAAATGGCGAATTGTAAACAAAAACAACCACGTAATTGCACGTGATTAATTCGGTAATATTCGTTATTTGACGGAAAGTACCGAGTAGGTAGCCCAATCGTCGTTGGCCTGTAATGGAAGAGTCCATTTAATTTAAGGATGGGCGTTGTATATGTCAGATATTAACCAATCATACCTCAGCTGCTATATTTATATCACCCTTGGGCTGCGCCCGCGGGTTATATAATATAGCAACCTCGGGTAGGTTAATATCCTATACATCTCCACGGGTTTACAATGGCCTAGCGATCTGGAGTGTTGCGTTTTAACATCTAGCTGGCTAGTTGCCTAGTTGCCTCTGGCTTGCACTCGAGGGTTTGGCCCAAGGTGTGATGTATGTGGTTTTGAGATAAACAGGCTTTTCTTATCACAGTCGAACTATTCTAGATAATTTGGTTATATTTGTTAAGGTTCACACTTCATCCGCAAAAATAACAGGGTGTTCCTAAAAAATAAATGAAAAATAAAAACATAATTATTCTGCTTCATTCAAAAACTTTTTGAAATGAAATTTGTCAATTGGGGCAAACACCATATAACTCATACTTCTTCACATGTGCCAATGAAGATGGACATACGGGATGCAATTTGCAAAAGTTTGCCAGGACAGTGGCAGTTAAATGGCGGCATTTACACGATACAATAAACTCATACAACCATCGCAAGCAACTGTCGCATCAGACGAAATGTCGGATGGATAGCTTGTTGTACGAATAGGATCAGTTCTATTCTCATCCAACCAATTGATGCAATACCCAATTAAATTGAGTTATATTAGACGACGTCTCATCTGCCATGAAAACCAAAATTTCTTCTTCTGTCGCTTCGAGTGCTTCAACCTCCTCTAAAATGAACCTTATCCTAAACGCCACGGAATTAGAGTGTCTAATACGTCTTTATCCGGAACATGAACTATTGTGGAGCCTGCGGCATCCTAACTACACGAAGACGGGTATCCAAAGTGTAGGCCTATCCCTGAATTATATTGCTGCCAGTTAAGGAAACGGCTGGACAAGTCTAGGCCTACTATTGACATACTGTTTGTTTGTAGAACTGTTATCATATTATAAGGCCTATTTATTAATAATATTCCAATAACGATTTAATTAAAAAGTGGGGCAGGCGGATATGAAGTAGGGCCTGTACATTATATTGTCTTTAGTTACTATGAACGAACAAATGACGCAGTTTGCCATACGAGTGGAGCAATAGTCACGTTTACACTTGGCCGCGATAAGCGCGCCGTACCTGGTACCCACTAGGCCGGGATAGATTTCAAGAAATTGACCCGTTTACATTACTCTAAAATAACCGGTCTCAGAACCGTACCGAGCACGCCAAAGGTGGAACTTATCACAGAAAAGTTAATTTCAGTCTCTATACATATAACCCAGATGAAAACAATTATGACGGTTGATTTAGTTTGAGCAGTCATTTTGACTGAACTGATGACAGAACTGTCAAAGTATGAGGGTAAAAAGGTCAAGATTTGTTTCGCGCATGCGCAGTTATCAGTAGTGAACCGTGCTCAGACCGGATAGCGTTTAAAGAGAGCCGTTCCTGGCACGGTGCTTAGACTACATCACTTCAGTTGGCCAGATTGGCACCGTACCAGGTACGGCGCGCTTACGTTTGTCCCGTTTACACTACAAAAAAACGAAGCGCGCCGTACCTGGTACCGTTCCTGGTTGCATCCGACGGTTTATGGATTGATACTATCGTGTAAACTGTGCTTTACTCCCAACTGACTTGGAATATTTAACCTGCGCTGTCAACTGCTTTTCAGACCTGCACCACTGACAAAGGAAAGCTCTGCTGGAAACATTTTGACTAATATATTGTTCAATTTTATTTCAATAATTTGCCTTCGCGTAGGGGTCTTAATAGCAGTGTGAGGAAATTGGAGGACACGAAGAAAATCCACGAAGTTGGACAGGCGATTCTTCTACTCCTTGTCATCATGTTCAATCTGAGGGTTAAAATCATGCCACTTGACTCGTCTTAAGCTTGATGCTGTTGGGGTCCGAGGCACATTGTACAGTTGGTTTAAAAGTTATATTACTGGTCGATCACAGTGCGTTGTTCTGGACAATGTCGACTCGGAGTCATCATTCATCACTTCCGGTGTTCCACAGGGCTCCGTTCTCGGACCGCTTCTATTTTTAATCTACATTAATGATATCATTGAAAATATTCAATCAAATATCAAACTGTTTGCTGATGACACGTCTCTCTACTTACTGATAAAAGATCCGTCGGAAAGTGCGAAAATATTGAATTCGGATATCGAGAGAATCAACGTTTGGTCCAAAAAATGGCTAGTTTCCTTCAACCAGAATCACTAACAATATCTACCAAACCACACAATGACACACCACCACTTTTCATGGATACTGTTAAAATAATCGATGTACAAATCCACAAGCACTTGGGTCTTTTATTCCATCACAAACTTAAATGGGATATCCATATAAATAATATTTGTAATAGGGTATCCAAATTTATCAATTGTTTAAGATCCCTAAACTACAGGTTAAATAGAAAATCTCTTTTCATAATTTACAATTCCTTTATACTACCGCATTTCGACTACGCGGACATTATTTGGGACAATTGCACTGACCACCTAGCGAACCAACTAGAACACCTTCAGCTTGATGCCTTACGCACTATTTGTGGGGCTGTAAAGGGAACTAGCCACCGTTTACTCTACCTCGAAACTGGTATTACCCCTTTAAATGAAAGAAGAAAAAGACACAAATTACACACATTATATAAAATTATTAATGGAACGCTTCCAAATTATTTATCCAACCACATTAAATTAAAAACATCACCATATAATCTTAGAAATAAACCAGAATTAGATGAAATATTCTGCAGAACATCCATCTATTATAATTCATTCTTTCCATCAGCTATCCGACTCTGGAACAACCTAAATCCGTCTATAACAAATGTCTTATCACTTTTGAAATTTAAAAAAGAACTCTTTAAACATGATCCGAAAATACCTCTCTTTTATTATATATTGGCAAACGAAAAAATCAAATTATACATACTAAACTAAGACTAGGCTGCAGCAATCTAAATTTTCACAAATTTATAAGACATATTTCAGATACTCCTGAATGTTTATGTGGTAATACAATAGAAGATCCTTATCACTATATCTTTATATGTTCCTTGTATTCAGGTGCTCGTCATAGAACAATCGACACTTTACCACAAATAAAACAAAACATTAAAGTGCTACTATATGGATCGGAAACACTATCATATAACGAAAATGTTTCAGTATTTAACCAAACACAAAATTGTCAGAATGTATGGGCATTTATAATTCATGCGGCATCTTATATTTCTTTTAGAATGGAGGGCCTGGCAAGGACAACTGTTTAGTTGTTTGGATGGAACGAAAATCCAGGGATCCGTGTATACATTGGCGTGTACGTAAAAGATCCCTTGGTAGTTGGAATTCGATATAGGAGTAGGTCGGTCTAGAACACAGTGCCACTGCCAGGGCACAATTTCCCTCATAGCACACTATATGCTGTATGCCCGTCTTCATTAGGAGCAGGGAATTAGGACGTTAAATCCCATTTCATTCACTTATATTTTTTTGCTGTAATATCTTTTGTTTAAATACCATTGAAATGGGCCTGTGTCAAGTCAGTAAATTACAGTTTCTCGGGGGGGGGGGGGGGGAGTTATGGTACTTGTATTTCATATTTCGGATAACTTTCGTAAACTGCACTTGAGTAAAAATATAAATGAAATTAAATATTAAATCATAATCAGATCTTTTCTCATTATTCACTGTAGTTGGCATAGGCAAGTATATGGGCTGGGATATGAAACGTTTTCCATATCTTTTTTTCATATTAAATTTTGCATTGCTGGCAGGCCAGTAAAAACTTTGAAACATTGTTGAATGAATCATTTCAAAATGAATCATTGTAATTACTTTCTTCATTAAAGAACATTTCATTACATGGACTTATCATTTTGTTTTCATTAAATTATAATAACAAGTTTAAAAGCCGTAAGGTCAAAATCCATACAACATAGTGTCAGAAAGTCACTATAGGCTGCGATGACCCTTGGCCGTTGACCGTTTTCCTCAAGAACTCAGAATGCAAAAGACAAAAGACAAGTTGCTTTGTTGAAGTGTATATGTGAAAAGATTGTGCACATTAGAGGATTTGACATTTGATTTTTACTTTAACGGTATTATATATTCATCATTATAAGTGTAACGACGTATGTATTTTGCATCTCGTTTAGTTTTGGCCCTTAAATCCCGCCCGCCATACAGTTTATGGTTAACTTTACCAGTCACGATGTGCTTAGACTTATACTTGAATTGTATTACGTAAAGGTGGTCTTGGGAATTTTGTAGGGACGGTATTTTTATACGTTTCTTACGTAAGAAAAAGTGAATCATGACTTTGTGCTTAGGCTACTTTAAGAATTGTCTAGGAACCGGGCCCAGTTTAAAGTCCTGTCGTTCTGCAACGATTGGGCTAATGTCGTAATTAACATGGGCATACGCATTATGTTATGAGGGAAATTTTGCACGGACCTTGGCGCTACGGCTACTCTTATTTCAAAGTCCAACTGTCAAGGGTTCTTGAACGTGCACACCATTGGGTTTTCGTCCCACTAGAACGACTAGACACTGTAGATTGTGAGGCACTCCGTCCTGCACCACTGACAAAGGGAAATCACGCCGGAAACCCCAGGAACTTTCTTTTCCAACACCGGAAGCAAACCCGAGACCTCCAAGTTAGCGAGCCAGTATTTTACTCACTGAACCATCACAGCTCCCGACCATTTGAAGGCTTGACCCTATATACAACTGGATTTAGATACTTGAATAATGTCAAAAATACTTTACTGTGTAAAATATATCATAGCTTTGAGGGGAAAAGAGAGAGAGGGAGAAAAGGGGTTTAACGTCTATCGACACAAACTAGGTCATTTTGGGACTAAAGCATGGTTTTCAATTTTTATTTCAATAATTCGCTTGCGAGTAGGGGTCTTTAGCAGTGGGAGGAAACCGGAGTGCCCGGGGGAAACCCACGAGGTTGAGAAGGCGCCCCTATCTCCATGCCACATACGCTAACACTAGGGCTCGAAACCACAGCCGCAAGCCAGAGGTGACCGGCCAGCTAGAGTTCGAAGCGCGGCAGTCTAGACAACTAGGCCATCCCAACCCCCCGCATTATATCACAAGGTCTGTGGTTTCGATTCCACGCATGTACGTGACACGGAGTAGGGTCGACTGTCCGAACTCGTGGGTTTTCTCCGGGCCCTACGATTTCCGCCCACGGACAAAGACCCCTACGCGCAAGCGAATTATTGATATAAAATTGAACCATGGTTTAGTTGCGAAATGACCGAGGTTGTGTCGAGTCGATGTTAAACTCTCCATTTACATCACGTCACCTATGACGAAATCTGCTACCCACTTACCGCGTAACGTTTGTGAAATTTAATGTCAAAATGTTTACGAAACTAAACTGACTACAATAAATTTCAAGTAATAATGGAAATAGAAAATGAAATGAAATGAAATGGTGTTTAACGTCCTGTATTTTTCTATAACGACGGGTATACAGTGTGTATAGGGGAAAATTTTCCCGGATAGCGGCGCTACGGCCTACTCTTATATATCGAATTCCAATTACCAAGCTATCTTTTACGTGCACGCCAATGTGTACACTTGACCTCGGATTTTCGTCCCATCCGCCCTTGTCAGGCCCTCCGTCCTTCACCAATGACAGGGGGGAACCACGCCTTGTCGTTCCTATGCCAGATTTTATAATTTGCATGGCGACAAATTTTACCCATGCAGACCAATAATCTGTGTTTTTACCGTCGGAATTCGGTCTTCAATTTTAAAGGCCCGCCTTGGTCACATCGAACTAAATCTTCTGTAGTTTTGTATTTCTGAGCCCATGTAATCCCACACTCCATCTTTTTATATTTATCTTAAATTGACATGAACTACCAACCAATTTTCGGCTAAGATAAAATTGCAAGTGAAGTTATAAATCGTTGACGATCTGGGTGAATTACTGCTGTTATGGATACTTATCTAGCGAATCCTCGCACTACACCCGTAACCATAGAAAAAAAATACGTTTATCTCAAAATGACCTGCGTGTTGTGTTGATGGGCCATTAATAATATTAGATAACGAATCCTATTTATTTTCAACAATTTCCCATCTCTGGATTATATACATTTGTAACCAACACGCTACTATATAATTATCATCCACTTCTTTTGAGTGTATTCATAATGAAACAGTCTAGTTTTGCGACGATTTTCCTTTTTGGTCCCCACAACTAGATGGCTGATGGGCGTATGTTTTAGTCGCATATGCTAAATTTCCACACTCATTATCAAATTCTTAATAGTGCGTGTAGATCTATCTATATAAGCCGATAAAAACTGGGGGAAGGTGGAGTGGACGTGTAACACCACTGCCCTGACCAAATTCAGTTATAAAGCAATAATGTATGTGTCAAGGACAAAGAAAACAACTGAAAACAGACATACATGTATATTCATATTTTGTTTATTTTGCTATTTACAATAAATATCTTATATCATTAAAAACAACAAGTCTCAGACTGTAGAGCAACATGACAACGTTTATTAAATAGGGATATCACTTTAGTCAACCCCCTTCTAGTCATCGTGTATTTTAAAACGTATTTTTTTTCTGGCATATTTGGTTAATTAAATATATGTATAAAGGCCATACTAAACACTTTCACAGGACAACATTGCGATTCTCTTATTACTAACCGATGCCCGATAGTATAACCGATATATTCATACCAGTTGATCTCGAATCTTGCACCAATTTTCTTCTAACACGAGTCTATTTGTCTTGAGCGAGAATAAAAAATAGCAAAGTTGTAAAACCTAAATCACCACAATATCAATATACAACTTGTTTGGCATAATTCCAAGCACTAAAATCACTATCTTTATACAGAATGTCGATAGATAGATCTGGAATATCGACAAATCAAGCATCGCAGCATCCCACTGTCCGGTATCGGTCATATCTCTTATTTTGGTATCTTTAGGATAGAAAACGAAGGCCGTCACAATTCGGTGTAGATCTCTATCCCAACGCAACATTGTCAATGGTTTTATAAATGTATATTCACGTCTAACGAAAAATACTAAGATTTGGACGGGAAATTCTATATTTGAAGACGCCGTAAGGCCAAAGGATCTTGGCAAATATTTAAATGTAATTAAAATATAGATTTGTCCACCCATATCTTAGTAATTTTGGTATATAAACCTGAGAGTTGAATTTAGAAACTTTTAAATATATATATTGTTCCATTGTCTAAGATACAGAAGATGACGGGTGGTCGGCATCCGTATCAACTACGTTTATTTCTTCAGAGTCATCAACTTCAGTAAATGAAGCGTATTCTTCTCTTGAATAACGTCTTTGCGTTTCACATGAAAGACTTTCAAAACTATCATTATGGCAAGATTCACTGACGTTTAAATCTATACTATCCTGATCGCTACAATGTCCTCCTTCAGATTGAGATTTTCTTTGTCCTTTCTTTTGTTTCATTCTCCGATTCTGGAACCACGTTTTCACCTGAAATATTACAAAAATATTTATAATTTTTTGCAGTAATTTACAGTAGTCTATACATGATGAAAAACTGTTAATAAAAAATGTTTTTCAATTTACCGTTTTTTCAGTTTGTACAGTAACACCCGGGGAGATAAATTACTTTGAGACAAATCTGCAAATCCATCACAGAGACATTTTAAATTTATGTTTTGGGGATTTTAACGAACGCTCGTGCGAACTATACACGGATTTTCAATAATTAGGCGATTCTGAGGTTAAATTGAATAAAACATTAATTATACATATTAAAGTGCGATTTCTAGTGATTGGACTTTTACTAAAAACATCATGAATTTTAACTGTTGATATCATATCAATTGGTGGTTTATTTAAAAATAGAATTACACCGCATTGCCCGTTGAATTTGACATCATTTTCGTAATTGACGACCATTAATATACGATAATACACGTGTTGAGATGATATAAGATTCTAGTGATATTATTAAAGTTGCCTTGTGCTTTATAATGATATACCTATTCCCGGAAATTACGAAATTCTAGTAGTCTAGAGATGTATAATTTTGTATTTACCTGTGTTTCAGAGAGATTAAGTTGTGAAGCCAATTCCATTCTCTCTGGCGTGGATAAATATTTCTGACTTTCAAAGCGTTTCTCTAAACCATTCAACTGTTGATCACTAAAAACTGTTCTAGCTTTACGACGTCGACAGTGTTTACCTGGACTGTCATGTTGAAACAATGGTGCCAGAGGAATGCCAGCTGAAATACACAAATATCATCTATATTTTAAAACGCTATTTTAAGGGGTCAATAACACTCTTGCTTGCTTGACAGGTCCAGAAGAAAATAGCCTTATTCTAACTACTAGATGTAAGTGTCCTACCTGTTGTGTAAATTATCCATTACATCCTATTTTACTTGTCCATAGGGTTCGAAAATATTTTTACATCTATGTTACATTTGAAAACCTTTACGTAAAGCTTTTCAAACCATGTAGTTGAATTTTTCCAAATTTTTAATTCGGTGTGTTAAGATGAAATTTGTCTGATCAATTAATCGGAATATTGTAAAATAGTACAATTTGTTGACCAGAATAATGATTGGGACATATTATTCAGTTACAACAAGAGTGTTATTTGGGCCTTTAATTCAATAATTTGTGGCTTTCTAAAAATGATTTAAATATCGAATATTAACAATTTTAATTGCATCAAAATTTGAAAAATTATAATTGGTGAAGACTGGGATTTTGAAAAGTATGTCTTTCATTAAAATTACGTATACTTTTATTAGAAAAAATAAAAAAGGAAGCAAATAAATGGGAAAACAAATACTTTCTTGAGAACAATTTAAAACAAAACATGATTTTATTTTCAATATTGCTTAATATTATATTTCGCAAAGAAGTTGGGTTTTGTTGGGAGGGGTGATTTTCTGTTAGTTTTAGCGGACGTTGAAATTATGGACTTATCAATGTCTAAGTAATAACTCTGTCAACTCAACTGTCAATCAAATGACTACCGTAATATGGTATATTAGTGTCATATTGTGTATGTAAAGCACACTTAGGTAGCCGACTAGATTCACCTGTTTTACGCCCTCCTGATTGCAATCTGTCTGTCTGAACGACGTAATAGTCAACTATACACTTGTAAAGTCCTTAACGAGAGCTATCATTAAGTTGACCGTGTACTAACATATTGTTCCCTCATTAATTACATAAATAAACATATTCTCAGTTAACTGGTATTAGCTGACGGGGGGTACTTGATAAAGACATTATCAATAATTGTTTTTTTTACTGTTCAATTTGATGGATGCCCTTTCCCTGTTATCGGCTGATAACCACATAGATCAGATGGTAAAGAAAATCAACACTTTTACTTTTATGACTTAATGACTTTGATATAGATAGAAGATATCTCTATTAGAGGGGATACAAGTAAAGATCAAAGCAGACCGACGTCTATATATCGGAATTAAATATAATGAACAAATGAAATAATATACCATAAAGTCTCGCCAAATTTAACCTTTTTATATCAAGTTTAAACACTCAATCACTCTATAATTCAAATGTGCCGCGAAAATTCACCCCATCCCTTCATTTCTTGTATCTCTAAATTTCCCAGAAATTTATCACTAAGAATATCAATTTTGAAAACTCTCTTCAGGAACAAGTTCCACAATTTAGTTTCGAATAATTGTGCGGCAAAAATTCACCCCATCCCTTCATTTCTTGTATCTCAAAACTTCCCCAGAAATTTACCACTAAGAATATCAATTTTGAAAACTCTCTTCAGGAACGAGTACTACAAAAATACAGTTAAGAGGTAAAGAAATCCCCAGTAGATGTACTGTTTTGAAATCTTTGTTCCTGTTTCAAATCATTTTTTATGTACATGTATCAATATTTTAATTGCAATAGCTATACAATCACTACTTAAGTTTTAAAGCGACGTGTCGTTGAGGGTCTCTCAACGTCACCAATGAAATGGAAATAAATATAATAGAAAGATGTTTAAAAGACGCCCCCCCCCCCAATTTTTTTTTTTTTTTAAAAATTAAAAAATCAAAACAACAACGTCGTTTTCAAATTTGAAAAAAAAGGGTTTCATATGATGTTTGTGTTTTTCTACTTACATCAATTGCTAAATTCCGTTCAAAACAAATGGTACATAATATGTTTGTTTCAAAACATTGTTTTATATACTATTTATTTTCCACATTTTTATAAGAAGACACAAATTGTTTACACAATAATTATTGTATATTACTCAGTTGTGTTTTTACATAATATTTATATATGACTATATAATAGCTATGGTATATTACTCAGTTATATATAACTATATTATATGTTTACAATATAATATTTATATTTATTGTTCAGTTATATATGAGTACATAGTGTTTTTACCATATAATAGTTATGTTATATTACTCAGCTGTTTTTACTATATAATATTTATAATGTTATCAAATATGACATAATGTTTATATTACTTTATTTTTTGTTTCCATATCCGATGCAGTATTCTGTATGTAATTCGTTAGTAATTTTGAATATTTTACGTTAATAATTTTGTATATTTTACGTTGATAATTTGTATATTATTTCTTAAATTTTTTATATATTATTTCTAAATTGTTTTATATATTATTTCTTAAAAATTTTATATTATATTTCTTAAAATGTGTATTTATTATTTGTTAGTACTTTTGTATATTATTCGTTCATAATTTGGTGTATAGTAATTATTATTTATCTGTTATTAGTTATGCAATATTATGCGTTATATCCACGTTATAATCTTTATTAATCCTACACAAATATTTCGTATAAATGTATACTTTTTATCTTGTGAGAGACAGGTTTTGATCGGTGATCATATAAAGACGGACATCCGCTTCTTTCTCATTGATAATATATTAGTTATCAAAATGTATACTAATATGTAATCGCAATACGTCAACTCCCGAATTCTTTTTCACTAATATTATTTGTCTCGTGTTTGTTATTAATATAAAATTGTATGTTTTTTTTTACTTACCTGTTGTAGGTATAAGAAAAGCTGGGTGGTCTGGAAGTTTGGGTAGGAATCCAGATCCATGGGTGAAAAACGGGTGTGCGTAGAAAGTTGGACCCCCGGGAAAACAATATCCATAATCCGGATAGTTAGCTCTGTTGATATTAGAAAGTGTATTAAAATCTCTTGCTAGTTGTTTAGGCTTGTTCAATAAAATATCTTCTATTAAAAATGAAGTAGAACGGGCACCGGCATTGTCTGAATACTGTGATAAATTCATTCTGTCTACTGATAATATATCCTGAAATAAATTAGAAAATAAAACATACGATTAAGCACAATATAATTAAAAACAACGGGTTGCTTCGAAAAATATGTTTCCAGACTTAACTGAGGGTTCATTCAGAATAAATTTTAAGTGTGTTTACTAAATATATTTTCAAATAAATCACAATTTTATTATTGAAAATAAATAATAACGAAAAATAACGTTTTAATGCATCGACATAATCAAAATATTACACTACTATCACAAACTTACAAGCTGTATAAAATATCCCTGTTAATAATATAGCAATGCTGATTTTGAACTCTCGCTATATCAAAAGTGAAAATACAGAATTTAAAAAATCTCTCTAGAACTATGACTGTCACTGACGAGATGTAACTTAGAAGATATCGGTACATCAAAGTGATTTAATGTTGACAGACAGACGATGATATGACATCTGTCTCGGTTACTTTCGTAAACACCCATTTTACCCTTCTCTTAATAACTGTACAAAACACTTCAGGTAGCAGCAATAAGGGTTAATATATTCATTTGTTAAGTTCAGATGTCTTTATGGGCGGGGCGATAAACGGTCAATATCGGTCGCGATCGGCCAATCACCGATTCCCTACTGAATCATCTACTATTTTCCCCTTGATCATGTCAAATACAGTAAACAGGTTTAATAATATAATAAATAGAAAATTTATTCAGTAAAAATATTGGAATACGTAAAAACCACCCCCCTGCCACTCTTCTTGTTATCATATGCATTGTTATTAGAGCCGTACTTTGTTATTGATATATTACCAATTTAGGGAGTTCTTTTTGCAATTTACAAAAATATCACAAAAACAATTTCATTTACTTCCATTTTTTATTAGTTTATTTACTTTTAAAAAAAGGATAATATAAAAGGTGTATAAAATTAGTGCTTTCCTTCATTAGCTTATATTATTCCTTGGTTAATAGCCAGCAATTTGTCACTAAACCTTCGCCTAAAAATCTCGTTTCGGTATTGAAATCCGGTAGGGATTTGTCGTCATTTTCCACAGTGAGTGAAATTACCCCAATTAGAAGAGTGAAGATGACTTTAATGGAAATGGAGATTTAGTAAATACACTGATATTGCCAGGAGCGACGGTTCCACTTAGTCTGGGTATTAAAGAATATTTTCTATATCAAGATCGATGCACTTGTATTACTGGAAAATGTCTTGTAAGAAGGAAATGAATTTTAAGAAAAAAATTATGAGATGTTGTTATCGAGACACCCTTGAATAGACTTAAAGGGACAGTCCCGAATTGAACAGAGTCTTAAAAATAAAAGTCTGAGTATGTATGAAATTTAAACGCCAAAATATAGAAGAATGGTGTATATACCCTGACTCAAAATTTCAGGTCAAAATATTGAGTCGTTTAGACCCGAGCGTTAAAACAGCTTATCCGGACACGTAACCCTTTTAAGATTTCGGGACAATTCTTTCATTGGGTGATCCCGATAATCGATTCCCGTTCCTTGAGAGGTCTACACGGTGAATGCTCCATGTGCTGTACTTAATAACAAAAAGTAAATTTCACCGACACGTTATTATTATAAAAAAAAGTCTAGATTTATCCAATCACCGCATAATACAGCTTGGGACACCGGACTCTGTTTCCAGATAAAGGCTGGCGGGTTAAAATTGTTTGAAAACGTATCACATATATTGTGTTAGTTGCTCGGCCCTAAGGTGGGGGATTTTAACACAAATTAAGGAGTTTTATTCTCAAAAACATTATCGGGATTGACCCTTTAAAAGGGCGTATGACTCTATTCTAACCTTAAAAACGACGAAAATGCGTTTAAAAGCACAAAGTAATGTAATCTGAATGTATATAAAGTGATTTATTTAATTATTGTAATTTCTTATCAGTTATGTTCGCTGAAATATGACACCAGCCCAAACTAGTCTAAATTGTACGGCAGTCATTTACGTTTTTGTCATTTGTAAATCATTACTAATTACTGTCGCATTGTCTTGTAGGATATGTTTTTCTTTTTTTCATAACAAATGGCACGTGAATCCATACGGAGTCCACGATTCGTGTACTGATTTTAAAATGTACATTTTGTCTTAAATATTGGATATTGAGATGACATATTTTCACGGCAAGATAACAACACAAAAATTGATTAAATGGACCCATATTTTAATTTTGAATAGTATGAACACTGAAGTTTCAGCTCCTTTTATATTTTTAATTTGTATCTGTGATGATATTCATAAGTTTTAAAATCGTCTTACAACCAATTTGTTAAGCAGTAAAATGTGTTATCAAAAGTTTATCATACGAGACCTTAAACATTGGAGAACTATCTTTGTAAAATACTAGAACGATCACAGGCAATATTTACAAAAATATCTAAAACCACGAAAACAAGTTGCTGAAACTGTTGATAAACTTGACTCACACAAAATTATGTGCGGCAGTGGAACATGTGAAAGTATTAGCCCTATACTTGAACAGCAGGGTGTCTCTTCTTTTTTCTTTTTTTTTTACAAACTTATAAAATATGTATATATTTAATGTCTATTTGTTTAATTTAAATATTTGCGGTTTTTATTTATGTAAAGATCTTTCGTTATTTTGCGTCGTTTATTATTCAATCCATGACAAACATATTGTACTATTGTCAATAATCAGATGATGTGTGGCAAACTTCAAAATGTCTACCAGCTGATTGTCGACATAATTCAATAAAACACGCAGAATTTGGTTCCTTTTCATTTAATTAGTGGGCAAATTAGCGAACCTTTTTAAGACTCTTGTTCTAGCAAAGATTGGGTCTTCGTTAGACAAGTAAATTGAATGGTTCGATTTTCCACTTCCTGCTATTGTCGATTTGTTTTTTGGGTAAAAATAATTTTAATCAAAATTTATCAATCGTTCGACTAAATTGTGGACAAAATCAGTGAAATTGACAATAAGGTTTTGAGTAAATATAATTACCACGATTTTCAAAATTCTAGATTAAAAATATCAACATATATCCCATTTATAACCAAACGTTTACGAGTATTTGGTTTTGGTTGTTTGTTTACTATTTTTTACAATTTTTGGGGCGGGGGGGAGGGGGTATACTTTTTTCCACAAACTGTACTATCATTATGTTGCATGTTAAATTGCAATTTTCATTATAAAAATTTTAGTTACAACTCATTCCTAAAACTTTCCTGATCATTTTACTTTTGCAACAAAGTATTTGCCCTGGCGGAACTGCCATTCTATTGACATTATGTGTTATAAGTAACATATTTAATCAAATAAAAATTCATAACTGATAAATATTGAGAACTTCAAATTGAGCTAATAGAAGAATAAATAACAGCCAATTATCTGTCTTAAATCAAACTACCTTCATTCTGAAATATCTATATCAAACTAACTTCCGGCGTAAACATAATATCAACACAATAGATTTACATAAGTCAAACTAATTCTATAATAAAACAAGCGAATATTGTCCTTAAATAAATATATAGGGGTTTAAAACTCATGTAGCGTACACGGTCTACCTTTATTTAAACTCTAATGGTTATATGAGTTTCTTGTTAAGGCGTAATTATTCATATTTGGCAAATTAGTCTTGATGGCAGTGATTTAAACACATTATAGAAGAAAACGGTGGCTTAAAATCGTACTTGATGCTTGGTAATTACGGGCTACTTTTCTTGCCAATAACAAGATTTATAATTCGGAGAACATGACGTTTTTTTTATGATAGAAACCGATCACACATCTTCGACATCCCCTGAAAAGTCAAGAAAAGTAAACATCTCTTTTATGCAAATTAATTCTCTTTTTATTTAAGTAGTTATAGAGTTGTTATTATATATAAAATTATCTGCGTTAAAGTGACAAATAACAACGTATCAACTGGTCAATAAGACTTAAAAGCAAATTCCCCGTTACTTCCACTCTCTCACCCAGTCCAAACTCTATAGTAATCTAAAATAACTTGGTGTGACGACTGTGTTTTCTTTCTGCTATTCTTTTTTCCCTTAACAAACTCGATGTGGCGATTGTTAAAGACGTATTTAATTTGTCGCATAAACCAGCCACCGGCGCGAGATGCTGATTTCTTGAAGACCTCACGACGAAGAAACGAACAGCGTAGGCCGTGTAGCATATCGAAAGGAGATAAAAGCCCGCAAATTGCCAAAATAGAAGAAAATTTGTAAAATTACATCTATTACTGAAATAATTTAGTTTAATATGACTTAATGACCGGTAAAAGGCATGAATTGGAGAATGTTCAGCTCTCATAGGGTGTATTTATACGGTGTAAACGTAGTTATTATCTTGTTTCCTGCTAAATGGCAGAATATGGAAGCCAGTTTGTGACCGATTTCATCACATCAATACATCAATTTATATCCGTTCCCTTGAGGCAGGAACTATTGTGTTGTTCACGATGTGACATCGTCTTCTGACTTGACCGTGTCTTGATTGTCTAATGTTGGTTTATAATTGGTTAGACAAGCAGGTACCCACCAAGCCATTATAATCCTTTATCTTACTTGATTGATAACATTCTATTTACAATAATCACAGAGATATAGTAGTTTACTTGTCTTTAAAGTCAGACTATATTTATAATGTATAGACCACATGCATACAAATAGTTCATTGTTTCATTGAGTTTGTGATATTTGATGGGTTTGTGTCCCTTACTTAAAAAATGAAAGAAACACAAGCGAAAAGACTTAGTTTATGACCGATCCCGGGGTGATCATTTGTAGTATGTTTTTATACATACTGTTCTAGAATACATGACACCATTATTTGGGATGTTGTAGATTTGTATTTAAAACATTTGTATTTTAAACCCACCTCTGACTCTAGCACACACTACTTGTGGTACAACTGTCTATCTATATTCTCAATAAATGTTAAAATACACGGACAGTTCTGGTAACACAATTTCTGGTATAAATACTTACAGTAAATCTAGATAGGTTTTACAATAATTCACAAGGTGAAGTTAGAATACATACAAAAAAGTAAATATACCTGAGTTTGATTCTCGATAAGCATGTTGGAATGTCTCAGTGATATTATCAATGTAGTTCTCCGTGTCCTTTAAACACTGTATATATTTTAAAACTTATATTCCGAATTAATTCATCGTATAATATATTAAAATTTATTATATAAGCATTGATAAGAAGTCTCGTATACATATGGTTAGCGTGTATGAGGTTGAACTCAATGACCACCAAGACAAATGGTCACTAGGTAGGGGGTGTAGTCATACCACGATTATCTTTTAATTGTCATTGCAACGTCTCCTGCCCAACTTAGACTCGCTTCATTGACTAAATTCTAAAATTTATTAACTTTTTGTTATTTCTAGATATTTAGGATTTATGTTGTGTAAATCGTTCTTTAAGCTTCATATAACCATATATAATAATGAGTATTAACGAATATGTCGTAATACTTATCTATATACCACGATCAATATTGCTTACTTCAAATCAGTTGCATTCATTTAAGGCTTCCGGACACCTGTTACCACTGTTTGTCGTGTATTTTGTACACGATGAACAGTCTATAAGCTGATTACACTATGTAGCCTGATTACACTATTTTGCCTATACCGTTTTTTTTAGGACCTCGAATTTTGTCTATAATGGTTTGGATTGTTCGTACTTGGTTTTATTTTATTTAACAACAGGGAGTTCAACACTTACTTCCTTACGAAGTAGACTCCAAAAAACCCCAGAAGATGCTATAGGACACAAAACATATATATGGTCATTCAACCCAACAAGAGATCACTCCTGGCTAGAATACCCCATATAGTATTGGTTGGGAAGACAAAAAGTCCACCGGTAAACTGATTCGAGTGTACATAAAAGAGCTCCTCAGTATTTCACACGTCATCGTAAACAAAATAATCTCAGGTTGGTCTTCAAATCGGATTAAAAAAAAGATGGACATGTGGCATGAGGAGAATTTTTGTCGGGATAACGGCGATTCCGCCTACATTTCATCGAATTTTAACTGCCAATGGTTCTTTGACGTGCACACCAACACGGATTGATCTCGGTTTTTCGTTCCACCTAACGAAAGGAACGTTTTTATTAATTTTTAAAATCCATAGCATTTCTTCTTAACAATTTTATAAATTCATGTTATTACATTAGATTAAGCTCACCCGGTTGCATATTACCGATTGTGACCCCTTGTTTGTTAGCAAACTGAAATGTAAATGGCAAGGGTATGTAGTAGTAAGTAATTAAGATTTCAATATCATACATTAGGTAGGTATTGATCCTGCTCCAAATAATTTATATGACTCTTTAAGAAGCCGCAGGTACTCAGTAAAAGGTAATGATGAGAAGGTCTAATATAGATAAATTTATTGATATATAAATTAACATTACTTCCATGGAATAAAAAACATGTAGATGTATTGATAACAGATCATATGATTAAATATTTACCAATTATTACAATAAACAATTATCTTATATACTACGTGTATATATCACCTTTATACATATACTCATCAATGTATTGAACACCTGTAATACTGACCAACACCTTGTTCACCCATATATAGACTCCCCAATTGCAATTAGAGTGACCAGTAGTTTGTATGTAAGATAAGTATTGTTCAACTGGAACTAGGTGTTATTCTGCTAATAGATTATATATAATCTTATAATACCATTTATAATCTATTGGACTATTTGGAGAAAAAAAAACAACATTTACCAGCCGTGTTAGGGTTTTAAAGCAGTATTAAAGCAGAAAAATAAATTATTATCACGATGTTTTATTGTTTTTTAGAATTCTGGAAACCTGATTCGATAACATTTTAATATAGTATTTTAACGTTTTATCTATTAAACATTATGTTTCTTCATGTTTAGTCAACACATTTCAAGAAATGTGACTTGAAAGCTGCAACCACGAGAAAAGAGATTTTTAACCAAAACAGGTAACCTACAAAAATATATGTAAGTTTGGTTGTTTCCCCGTTTAAAGAGACATTAGCACTCTTCACAGGACATACATGTAATTGATGTTAAATAATAAGAAGTAAGAGATATTTCGTGTTCGTTAAACTCATCGAAAACAGCTAAAAAAGACAACAAAACATGAAATCTAGCATGTTAACGATGGTAAAATGTATATACGATCTATATTGAACATGACCGCTGTAACTATGTAGTCATCATATCACTGCAAATCGAAATATTTTTGTTTATCAAGATACATTGACTTCTAATGGGTTTTGTTTGTGAGTACTCTAGTGCGGTCCTCCTGAACGTACTATTAAAATTATACTAATTTCATGTCACCTAGGATCACGGTGGCTAAGTGGATAAGGCGCTGGTTCGCTAGCCTGGAGGTCGGGTGTTCGATCCCTGCATCGGCCCTGCATTGGCCGAGAAAGTTCATGTCGATTTTCCGGCGTGATGTCCCCTTGTCAGTGATGCAGAAGGAGGGCCTGATAAAGGACAGCTGCCTAGTCGTTCGGATGGGACGAAAAACCGAGGTCCCATGTACACATTGGAGTGCACGTAAAAGATCCCTTGGCAGTTGGAATTCGAAATAAGAGTAGGTCGTAGCGCCGCTGCAAGGGCAAAATTTTCCTCATAGCGCACTGTATGGCGTATGCCTGTCTTACATTAGCCCAGGTTAGGTGCATAATAGTAGGTCGTTAAACCCCCATTTTATTCATTCATTCATGTCACCTTTGTCCTTTTAGAGCAGCTGTTATCTAGAGACGACTTGCAAGCTGTACTACAAGATGATGTGTTTGTGCGGTGCGCGGAAAAAAAGTCACAGTAATAATGTCACAGTTTTTTTTTATCTCAAATTCAATAACAATATAAACAATAACATAAACTCCATGTAAGAATTCTGGGATGGATTTGGCACCACTGACGCAATCTCTGCAAAGATTTCGTAGTTGTGTCTGCATCTTTTCAAACTCCTTCTTGATCTTCCTGTTTGACAGGTGCTGATGTCTAAAGGCTAAAACAGTCTACGTCAAATTATGTGCTATAGCTACGTCTACACTAGCAGCATTCACCGTCTACACTAGCCTTTTAAATGTCGGTTTTTTCCTAAAAGCCGGCTTTTTCAATTTCTCAATCGTAAAAGCCGGCTTTTTAAAATCCTGCAATAATTGAGGGATTTTTCAGAATCAAAAAGCCGGCTTTTTCAAAACCCCGCAATTTTATGTGTGTAGACGGTAAAAACCGGGTTTTATCGGGTACCCGGATGTCATCCTTCCCTAACTTCCGTACATTCATAACATTGGCACAAATAACGAAGGTCGGTGTTCATCGTCTTTTACCGTTACAAAACTTCAGTCAGTGTAGACGCTACACTTGAAAAAGCCGGGTTTTGAAAAAAAAAACGGGTTTTTAAAAGGCCGGCTTTTACTAGCCTAGTGTAGACGAAGCTTATGATATCAAATTTGCTGATTTCTAAAGACTAAAACAGTCTGGTTACATCTGTGTGATGGCGATGGGAGAGAGAAAGACAGAAATGGGGTTTTAACGTCCACTCAACACAACTAGGTCATTTCGGGACTATCATATGGTTTTAATTTTTATTTCAATAATTCGCTTGCGCGTAAGGGTCTTTAACAGTGGGAGGAAACCGGAGTGCCTGGAGGAAACCCACGAGGTTGAGAAGGCGCCCCTATCTCCATGCCACATACACTCACACCAGGGCTCAAAACCACAGCCGCAAGCCAGAGGTGGCCGGCCAGCTAGACGTCGAAGCATATGTGTAATGAAAGGTTAAATATGTACGTTATGTTTATATTGTTATTGAATTTGAGATGTAATAAAAAAAAACTGTGAATTTTTTTCTTGTGTTTTTTTTTACCTAGGCAAATTTGTGACTTCTTTACTGTGACTTTTCTTCCTGTGACTTGTTTCCTGGATTCGCTTGCGCTGTTAACCATACTAATTTTTCTTAATTATCTGCAAAATGGAACAAAACAAATTACTGATTCGAATTAGTCATTAAAATACTTGATGATCGATATAAATTTATTGAAGCAGAACACAGCAGGTAGGTGAGTTATAATAGCGTGTTAATTCTATAGATAGTAGGATCAGATTGGATAACGACCGAAGATAACCCTACATAATAGATATTCACAATATATTAACTGTTACTAATATATTTAGTTAATCTTGTGTTAACTTTTACTGCTTAACGACCAATTACCTATTCGCCTTTATTCCTTCTTTTGGATGCGCTTCACGCCTCGTGTCAACAGCTTAGCACATTTTTAATGACTTGATCAGTCGAGTTAACCATTGTTTTTTTTCTGCTATGGATTCTGCAGAAAATATCGTTACAAACATCCTAGAGAACTCTTATCAGTTTTATCTGTCTATCATTTTCTTCCATTCACTATTCCACAAGGACATACAACTACTTAAATCGACACAAAAGAATTATTCTAAAAGCGACCACTTCCCGCTCATATAAATGTGAACAATGTTAAATTCCGATCCAGCAATGTTACCTTCTACTATAAAGAATCTGTTAGTAACAAAAACCTTATACTACTGGTAACAACGGCCGCCCGTCGGTACCGTACGGTACATCAATATCTTATACTAGTAGGTTACAACGGCCGATCACTTAACAAGGGACTGGACTATCTCGGCTTTCTCACTCGGTATTGATAGTTATCTTTCGCGGACCACTTTTCGTCGCATAAAGGCTAAAAGTTAATACCGATAGTAGAATTCGTGAGAACGCTAGATCGAAGACGGTCCTTAGCATTTTATGACGTCATATGTGGGTTAGGGTAAGGGCTATGACCTGCAGATTGCGCCAGAGTCTCGAGATGTAGACATGACTAGCCCTAACTCTAACCCTGGGCCAAGCCTTACCCTAACCAATAATCCACATATTGCGTCATTAAATGCTAAAGACCGTCTTCGATCTAGCGTTCTCCTAGATTTCGTCAAAGGGCACGTGATTGTTGACCCTAACCCTAATTATGAACTTTCTTTTGTTATTATCCGACCTTTCGACGCCCCCTATTATAGGTTACTTCCAAAGTAAGGCCCAAACCCTCCTTTAGGCCATGAGGCCCCATAATTGACCCTTTGAATAACACTTTTATAGGACTAAAGACAATACCGGTTTTTCGGCTATTAATCGGCAAAAAAACAACCAGTAAGCCGAAATTTCAGATGCCGAATTCTGCTAAGACTGTCCAATCACTACAAAAGTTAGAGATACCCCAGTCAAAAACATAGACTTTATTTACGAAAAACGCTCGACTTTCGCATTCAAATATGACACAAATGTTTTCGTATAAACGAAGAGTCTCTTCGGAGTTCGTTCGACGAACTAGGCCTTACAACCCCCCCCCCCTCCATCGATCCCTTGCGAGTCACGTGGTACCCTGCAGCTTTACTCCCAGCATAGATCGACCTTGGTTACCCAGTGTACTCATTCCGTTCTACTCCACTATACCCTTGATCCTTGAGCTATTTTTATCGACCAATAACATAAACTGTTATTTGAAAAGGAAATTGCCAAAGGGAAGTTACTCTCTTCTGACAGTATTAAAAGTTGGCCTATTCTAAAAGCGTATTCATATGTTATATTATTTAAAGCCAAACGTTCTTTTAATCATGTAGTCATAAGTTTTATTGAGAATTGCGTGTTCGTTCCGCGAAATTTATGTACACGTGATATCGTAGATAAGTAATTGAAAATTAAATTACCGAGGATACGTTCATTAATAATAAACATAACGAATCGACATAGGCCCTATTATTATTATTATTTCAAACACAGAACGAATAGTAATAATAATAACAAAAGTGAAACATATAGATGTTATACATATTTGAAATCGAAAAAACATACTACAGATCTGATAATACAATTAAATATAAATAAATTATTAATATATACATTACTTACATAAATCAATCAGTAAATTGACATGGATATGGTTATCCCTTTGTAAACTGTCTTCTGAATGGTTCGTACAGTATTGCTACATTTTAGCAATTTGAAATCGTGGAAGCCCTATAGATAAACCCAGGGTATAGTGGAGTAGAACGGAATGAGTGCACTGGGTAACCGAGGATGAGCATAGATCGACCTTGACCTTCACATCTTTGGGCCCAATTCCAGAACTGGAAGTCCGGGAGGTCTAAAATTTGTGTCCGTGGCCCAGAACGGTCCACAACCAGGCCCCATATTCTAAAGCCTACAATCGCGGTCCCTTTTGGCTCTGATGCCCCAAAGACGTCATATTTCAATCATTATTTTTTCTTCTTTTTTCAGTTCATCCTAGGAACTATTCTGACCGGCTAACACCACTAAATCGACCCTTCCGCGTCACGTGGTGTACATGCAATTTTTCTGTGGCGACCGGAAATGGGATGAAATGTCGTATATTGGTCATTTGCTCGAATTTCGGAATCGTTTTAAATACTCTTTGAATTGAAATGAGATGAGGCCTTCTCCAAAACAAACAAGATTGAGTTATGGCCAGTTACGGGTATGGGGTAGTTTTCAATGTTTTATAAGAAACTAACTGTAGTGCAGTTCACAAAAATCCAGGCCAATTTCGGATAGAAATGGAGTCACACTCTTCACTTTCCACCGTTGACGGGTGTCTCTCCCATATATATATATTATATATATATATATTATATATATATATATATATATATAAATAAATAAGATGTTTGAAAAGAAAACAAACTACATATTTCAAGTTAGCGCTTTCAGTTCCATCGGAACCTCTTCAGACTTTTTAATATGATAGCGTTATATAAACACAAATAATAACAATAGAAAGACGTCACATCCGACGTTTACAATAAATGTTGAGTATACTACTGTTATTACTAATTTAAGTTGAAATTTAGTTACATACACAATGAAATATACATTTGCAATGAAATATATTTATAATTTTAAACTACACCAGTTAAACTTTAACATTAAGTTCGGGGTTGTATTTCCGTATAAACATGCTTTCTTTTATTTCTAATAGCGCTTGATTTGCTACATTTAATTTGTACATAGGGAAAACAGTGTATCTACCTCCGCCACCACATAGTTTACGAACAATGTTGACATCTTCAAAATTTGATTCCATATCTTCTACACCCACAGTTTCTAAATGTAATGATAATCGGTGTTTAACATGCAATGATATTATCGAAGGGTCGTCTATCACTGTCACAAATCACCAAATATTTACAATCAAACAAAATATGAATTGTAAATCAAATAATGTAATCTATTTGATGATATGCGCAGGTTGTAACTGCAGATACATAGGGAAAACAGAATTGCAATTAAGTAGACGAATGAACCTCCATCGTTCACAAATTAAAAACGCAGAAAATAGAACTATTCCTTTGAGCGAACATCTAGATCGTTGTGGCGGAGGTAGATACACTGTTTTCCCTATGTACAAATTAAATGTAGCAAATCAAGCGCTATTAGAAATAAAAGAAAGCATGTTTATACGGAAATACAACCCCGAACTTAATGTTAAAGTTTAACTGGTGTAGTTTAAAATTATAAATATATTTCATTGCAAATGTATATTTCATTGTGTATGTAACTAAATTTCAACTTAAATTAGTAATAACAGTAGTATACTCAACATTTATTGTAAACGTCGGATGTGACGTCTTTCTATTGTTATTATTTGTGTTTATATAACGCTATCATATTAAAAAGTCTGAAGAGGTTCCGATGGAACTGAAAGCGCTAACTTGAAATATGTAGTTTGTTTTCTTTTCAAACATCTTATTTATTTATATATCACCTGAGAGCTGTTACCACAACTTTTTTTTATATATTTGCGCTCTCATGGCTGGAAAGAAACAAGTAGAAGAACTTACACAAGTTGTCAATGACTTACAAGGAAAAGTAAGTATACTCACGGTTCAATTAGACACAACAAATACTCTAATTCGAGAACTTTTTGAGTTTACTAAGAAGTGTCTAACAACATCAGACCAAACGAAAAACTTGTCAGATGTCCTTACCAATATTTTAGATAAATTACCAAACGTACAACAATCTACGAATAATATTGTTTATACCCAACAAAAACAACAACAAATAAAGTACGATAATAATAATGAAGTCCAACAATTTAAACAAGGCATCATTCAAGATTGGAATCGTAATAAAGGAGAGCGGAACAAATGGTTTTTAAAGTATTTCAATGTCACTACCCAGGCTAGTACATACGAAGAGTGGGTGAGCCTGGATCAACCTTTAATACCCGTTAAATACAGAATTAAACCAATCCCAAACGAGTCAGAAGATGCCCAGCGTATCCGCATTCGTCTAGCCATACAAAAATTTAAAGCTCAAATAGAGTTGATGAAAATTAATGCCGACAAATTCAAATACAATTACGAAAAAGTTGACTCTGATTTCGGCAAATTTATCCGGGAAAAAACAAACGACAGCAATCGCGAAAGAGTATTCGAAATGTGGAAAACAGAATGCATATCGGACGAATTAAAAGCTAAATCTTCCTGGGAAAGTCGAAAACAATGGCTGACAGGTTATGCCGATAAAAATGGTACCGACATTATGAAAAATCGGACACAGTTGGAGAATTCTGCACAATTCAAACTCGAAAGAAACACGAAATATTCCACACGTCAGAGAGAATGGGAACCCAGTACCAACAGGGAAATTTCACGGATTCAACGTACGTCGCCAACCCGCCGAATCAAATATAACCCTATACATACAGGTGAAACAAGGGAACGATATTCAACACACCGGCAAGAACGGGAACCCAATACCACCAGGCAAATTTCGCGGAATCAACGTACGTCGCCAACCCGCAGAATCCAATATAACCTTACGAATACAGGTGAAACTAATGAAAGATTCATTCCAAGATATCAACAAGCTCCGATCTACAGTCGAAGACAGTATGTGAGTCCTGGGAGATCTCGAGACCGCAGAAATAACAGTAGAGATTTTAGAGACTATAACAGATCTCCTTTTCGAGATCCAAATTCAAATTCAAACAGAAATAACTATTTTTTAGACAAACGCCAAAACCGATTTCGAGACCGGTGGAGGTAAATTATGAACCAGTAATATTCAATTTAAGTTCATATCAATTAGAAATAGGTGAGATAAATTTATTGAACAAAGGTTTAAAATTCACACCTACGCCAACTTATAATGGTGAACTTTTACAATCCGAATTGTCAAATTTTTGCAGAAAACTAAGATTAGCCGAATATCATGAAGATTTTAACACAACACGGAATTTAAATGAAAATGAACAATCGCAACCTTCCATCTCATATTCAGATAGTCTAGTAAGAAACAAATCAGACTTCACCCCACACGTAGGAAGAGATACATATTTGGATCAATTCATAAATGAAACTTTAGCCCACAAAGTCGATTATATTAAGGTAAACAACAACCTTAATTCGCAAGAGAAGATAGGCCTTATTAATTTACGAAACAATAGAGACATAATTATCAAACAGGCTGATAAAGGTGGGGCTATTGTAATTTTAAATAAGTCCTTTTATCATTCTAATATATTACAAATGCTCCAAGATAAACAATACTATAATCCATCTAGTGAAAATATCAATAGTAATATAAAACGTAAAATAAGGCATTTCCTAAAAGATTTCATTGGCCAATTTACTGATAAAGAATATGAATATCTAACCGAATTCGAGCCACACACGGCAAATTTTTATGGATTACCAAAAATACATAAAAGTAAAGTCATCCAAGAACTAATTAAGACTAACAAAAGTACAGTTATTTGCATTGAAAATCCACCAGACCTCAAGTTTAGACCTATAGTTGGAGGACCAAACAGTGGTACACAAAGGCTCAGTAATTTCATTGATATTATTCTCAAACCATTATGTACTCACGTTAAAAGTTATCTACGTGACGACATTGATTTTCTACACCAATTACCCAAATCCGTAGAACCAGGTAGTACACTTATAAGCTTTGATGTGATAAACTTATATAATAATATTGATCGAACGTTAGGACTTAAAGCTATTGAATACTGGATACAAAATTTTCCAGACGAGATACCAGATCGTTTCACAAAATCTTTTATACTAAACGCACTTGATCTGGTCATATCCAATAATATATTTTATTTTGATAGCCTATACTATAGGCAAATAAAGGGGGTTGCCATGGGAACGAAAGTAGGGCCTACGTATGCTACTCTGTCCTTGGGATATCTAGAGGAAATTTGGTACATCAAACTAGATATAACTTTTGGCGCCACCTTTTGTAACTATACAAAACTTCAATGGAAAAGATTTCTAGATGATTGTTTTTTTATATTAAAGCAAAACGAACAAACTATAACAATACTGCTTGATTTACTAAACTCGTTAGACCAAAGTATAAAGTTTACAATCGAACAGAGTAATATATCTCTAAACTTCCTGGATGTAACAGTCAAATTATCAGCAGGAGGTACAATAGAAACAGATTTATTCTTTAAAAGTACAGATACACACCAGTACCTAAATTTCAAATCTTGTCATCCACCCCATACAAAACGAAACATTCCGTTTAGTCTAGCTAGAAGAGTGTGCACAATTGTATCGAACCATCAAACTAAACTCGTCAGACTAAACGAATTGAAAGGTTATCTACTTCGACAGAATTATCCCATCAAACTCATTTTAGAGGGAAACAAAAAGGCCCTTTCCCTTGATCAGACAAAATTAAGAGAACCGAAAATTTACCAAAATGTTTCAACTAATAAGGAAATAGCTTTAGTTACAACTTTCAATCCACCACAAGAGAGAGGTAAATTAATATATGACAAACACCGTCATATTCTTCAAAATAGTAAAAAAAATGAGCCAAATTATTAATCGAATCACAATAATTAACAGTCTTAAACAACCACATAGTTTACGAACAATGTTGACATCTTCAAAATTTGATTCCATATCTTCTACACCCACAGTTTCTAAATGTAATGATAATCGGTGTTTAACATGCAATGATATTATCGAAGGGTCGTCTATCACTGTCACAAATCACCAAATATTTACAATCAAACAAAATATGAATTGTAAATCAAATAATGTAATCTATTTGATGATATGCGCAGGTTGTAACTGCAGATACATAGGGAAAACAGAATTGCAATTAAGTAGACGAATGAACCTCCATCGTTCACAAATTAAAAACGCAGAAAATAGAACTATTCCTTTGAGCGAACATCTAGATCGTTGTGGCGGAGGTAGATACACTGTTTTCCCTATGTACAAATTAAATGTAGCAAATCAAGCGCTATTAGAAATAAAAGAAAGCATGTTTATACGGAAATACAACCCCGAACTTAATGTTAAAGTTTAACTGGTGTAGTTTAAAATTATAAATATATTTCATTGCAAATGTATATTTCATTGTGTATGTAACTAAATTTCAACTTAAATTAGTAATAACAGTAGTATACTCAACATTTATTGTAAACGTCGGATGTGACGTCTTTCTATTGTTATTATTTGTGTTTATATAACGCTATCATATTAAAAAGTCTGAAGAGGTTCCGATGGAACTGAAAGCGCTAACTTGAAATATGTAGTTTGTTTTCTTTTCAAACATCTTATTTATTTATATATCACCTGAGAGCTGTTACCACAACTTTTTTTTATATATATATATATATATATATATAATATATTATAGAAAAAATAAATAAAGGTTGAAAATGCCTTTTAAAGGACCATTGTTTAATTGTCTACATTAGGCCAGTAGCTGACATAGAATATCGTGTCACCTTTGCTCCATCGGCATCGAACAGAAATGTAAAATTTCAGAGCAAGAATATGTAAGTTATGACATTTTAGTGTAACGAGTGTTTTTTTCTAGTAGAATTATCGAGCTGTATTGATAAAATCCGTTTTCGAATTTCGCGCACTATATCTCCGCCCAATCAAACAAAAGGGGAGTTGTGCCTCGGCTATTTGTTGACAAAACTGGTCATGTGACGTGATTCGACCAATTATACGCTGTTTTAAGTGTTTATGTTAAAGATGGCGGACTAATTGAAAGTTTAGTAAAACATAGACAAAGCTGGAGAAAAAAAAGCAAAAAGAACGAGAGAATGTATTATTCACGTCAAATCTACACCAGTGGAAGGGGCGAAAGCTTTTTCTAAAATCAGATGGGACAAATTTAGAACATGCGCCGCAGAATAGCTGTCATTAGACGGAGATGAAAAACTTGTTGTCCGATGACTTCGAAGAAATAAGATTAAAGATTGTAAAGAACATAGGTTTCCACCCGCTGTGTAAGTGTTATCGGAAATTTACCGACAAAACAAGACTTCAACTAGTTCGAAATAGAGTCGAAAAGAAATCTGTGAAACCACCATGTAGTAGCCGCAATATAGAGGAAAAACAGGCAATATCACCAATGTTCAAACGAGTGGTTCGTCATCAACATGTGCAAAGAATGTTAGAAATGCCTTATCTAGTTCGGCAAAAAGGCAGTTTGTTCTACCAGAATTATGTATTGTTTGTAAGAAGAAAGATAAATATATATCTGTTGCACATAAAAGAACGAAAGATAAATTAGTTCTGACTGAAACTAAAGATGCTGGTAAGTCTATCATAAATGTATGAATGATAGTTATATATAGGCCTTGGCTTCACTAAAAAAAAACATTTTTTTTTTTTAATTTAAATTTGGAAGTCATGATTGGTGGCTTAGTGTGTGAAATGCTGGTTCACTAACCCGGGGTTGGGGATTCAATCTTGTTTGCTGAGAAAGTTCCAGGTGATTTATCAATTACATGTAATTTGCCGGCCTTGGTTGTGGACTTGTGGTGCAGGAAAATACATGTTCATGTCGGGGCGTCAAAGAATAGGCAAGCTAGATGGGATAATAACTGAGATCTTGTGTACCGGTACCCGTTGTTTTGCACATAGAAGAACCCTTGACAAGTTGGAATTCAATTGCTGCTCAGACCAAATTTCCCCACATAGCACACTGTATTATTTCATCTACCGGTGGGCTAATCAGGGGGAGTGTCCAAACCCCACCCTGCCCAACTACATAAAATAAAATGAATACCTAGCATTAATAAAATTAAATCACAATGTGATCCTACATCGTTATAAAAATGATTTCTCTCTTTAAAACGCTCAATTTGTATGTATGCCTATGTAATTTAGAGACGACAATGCAGATTTCCATAAAAAGGAACCAGGCAGACTCCCTTCTGCAAAAAAACCCTGGAATCCGTCGCTGGCTAATTTATAAAAATTGTATCAATAAAAGTATTCTTCATCGATTTTTCAGGTCAGTTAGTAAAGCTGAACAAGTGAAAGGTGATGAGGATATTTTATTACACATTAGAGGAAATGACTGTGTGGCTATAAAGAGGTCTGCTACCATGCATTATGTCACTGCTCAAATTGTCAGAACCTTTGGGAGCAGGACAATCCTAATGAAAACTGTGATTACAGTGATAGTGACGATGATATTGTGATATAAACATTTCATCCTTTTTCGATAATGGTTTATATTTGTGCCTTATATTCGCATGTATTTTATGTCTTACTTAAACTCTATTCTAGATTGTAATTAATTTGTGCTTTATTTTGCTTATTAAATTCTACCTATTTTTATTATCTTTTTTTACAAATATAGATTTAATTGGTGCACATGAAATTAACATTCTACTCGGGAGACCTACATGTACTATTGTATGACTGTAAATCCCTTTCAAAAAAGCCAGAACGCATTTAGACCCTTTAGACTCAAAAGGAGAAACAACTATGGAAAATCATAGATAATTTTCTTGCAATGTAGTCAACGTAGGAGCCCCCCCCCCCAATTTGGGCACCAAATCCTGGGAAAATTTGGGCACACAATTGTACTTTGTAAAAGTTGTATAAAAAATATTGTGTTCTTGAATGTGCCCAATTTAAACTTTCGGGAAGACGGGTAAAGTGAAAAACAAATTTTATTTCATCTACAGCAAATCGCGTTTCCGAAAGTCAAATAATCAAAAAATTTCTGGGGGGGGGGGATACAATATCAGCCCCGCTTCTTCGCCTCTCGAAGAAAACCGGCGGCGCTGCCTATAAACCGGAAATTTTTCGGGCATTTCTAGTTTTGTTTCCCTAACTGTCATCGAGGCCCTAATGAAACACTAATTTTACTTTTCTTGTAATTGAATATCACAAATTTGTACTGAGTTGACTATGGATTAAATTATTTTGTCTGGGGCCACTGTACTTTGTGCGACATTTTTCAGGTATTGAATATTATTTGTGAATTGAAAGGTTGGAATTCAGAGTGAGATTTTGGTTACAAAACCATTGGATACTTTTGGATTTGCTTACACGGGCTAGAAAAGCCAAAAACGCATTTGCAGCCATTAAATTTTCTAAATTTTCTTTGGGTGGGTTGTGAGGCCCCCTAACCGCGCGACTATTGATTGGTGGTTTGGAATTCGGGTCAGCCAGGTAGGCTATATTAGAATAAATTGAGGTTGCTGTATTCGCTGACTGGAATAGAAGGAAAACAAGTTTGTGGCAGTTAAATTTTCTCCCAACGGTCCCAGATTTCCTGGACTGTTAACAATTGATTGGAATTCAAGTCAGCCACCTTAATTACGCTATATTAGACCACTTTGAAGTTGCTTTGTTTACCGGCTGAAATAGCAAGAAAACGTGTTTGGAGTCGTCAAATATTCCAAAATTGTCTTTGGCGGGAGGGGGGCATATAAGCTAAGCTTCTTCGCTTCTCGAGGAAAATCGACGTCGCTGCCTTTAAAACTGAAATATGTTCGGGCATTTCGGGTTCTGCCCCCTAACTGTCATCGAACCCATACGCCATGAGTTACAAATACATAAACAACTGTTTTTAGTTGTGTATATTATAAATTTTATTTATTATTACAATTACAAGTAAATAAAATTTAGTTCTCTTTTATTGATGATTTAGAACTTAAGAACTTATTCATCTCAAAAGAGATATTGTGGAACCTGTCATGGGCCTTCAAATACATTTTTTTTTATATGGTAAAAACTGCTTTTTTTTGGCACCAAACACCCCCCCCCCAGTCAAAAATTCCCCCCTATGCCTATGAAATTAGGTGAAGCTTCCAGCCCAGGCACCCCACCCCAATCACCAAAAGAAACAGTATCTAAATGTATCATAGTCATTTGACATTTGTACGTCCAATGCCACAATCTTGTAAAATTGGGTCAAATATTTTTATCAAGCACACCAGCAGCACCCTTATACTTCTTCGCATTAAAATGTAAGAACTACATTTGTGGCTATCTTAGTTCTTATTATACTCGGCAGACCGATAGAACTCGCGTTGTAGGGTTTTATTTATCTTAAAATGTTCCCACACAGTAAACGCTATGTCGTACGCTATGTCGTTACATGTGCACGCATTCGCTATAGTGTAAATAAAACCACGTGCTATTTTTGTTTACATACTAACGATTGGCTAATTAAGCACACGTGACCAATATCTATGTCCATATATGGTTAAAAGTGTAGCATTTCTTATCAAATCGTCCACCAATTTCTGATCGCTACATAAAAAATACTGCAGGTTTAGGGAGCTAGAACTGTTCGCATTTTTAATCAGAATATATATCTCTATTAGATTACAAAAAATCTTTTACATTTCTTTACCCTGGAGCAAGATGTTTTTTCTGTTGATTTTATTAGGTGTCGGCTACTGGCCTATTACCCCCCCCCCCCGTCCTTAACTTGTGGTGGAGTATTACTTGGTCGCATCCTTGAAGGTTGCCTGGTTCTTCTGTTTGTTTCAGGAACTGACCTTTGTATTTCCGTGGATGTTTTCTTTTCTTTAATTTTAAATTCCTTGAAGAATGGTCTATTTGTGGTCGATTCGGGCTTAAAGTTTTCCGCATAATTTTTTAACAACGATTCCATTTTTGACCATTTTTTTGATACTTTTTCATCATGATCGGCACAAAGTTCTTTCCACTTAATAATAAGTGTTTCTCTTACCCGGGACGATGATTTTGATGTAATAAGATCTATCATTTCGAGGTCTATATTTTGTGTTTTCTCCATCTGTGTATCACATCGCATTTTCATTAATTCAATGTCGGCATTAATGTTGGAAAATACTTGTTCCTCGCGACGTGATCTTTGATTTTCGGGTTCTCCTTTAAATAGTTTTATTTGGTATTTAGGGAGTATTATTTTATTTTCCTTGGACATCCAATCTTCCAAAACGAGTGCAATGTTTTTATTTCTCAATTGGCTCCAATTCATATTGTGTCTAAGGTATAATTTGTGGGACCATTCGTTTTTGATTGATCTCATAACCCGTTTAGCCTCATTTTCAACGAAAAATTGGGAATATTCCGCAATGCTTGTTGAATTGGAAAGGCAAGCGTTTGTACTCGCAATTTCAGTTATTTTATCACCGAGGTCCTTAAAGCATTTGGTTACTTCATTAATTTCCAAAATTGGTGATTGGTTGCGCTGTTGTTGCGTTAAATCTTTTATGGCTGACGCTATCATATCCTTTTTTTCTATCAGGATCGTCATTTTGCCACGTAACGCTGACATCGTTTTTAACATTTCTTCGTTAAAATTTTCTTCTGTACTTTTTTCTTTTTTGTGGCATTTTCTATCTACTAACGTGTATATATATCGATATATGTATGAAGTTGAAACCGTAGTAGTGTTAATATAGACAAATAAATAAAGGTTGAAAATGCCTTTAAAAAGTACTATTGTTTAATTGTCTACATGTTTCGCCTGAGCTTGTCAAGACATACAATAAAAAAAACAATGACGTGACGTCATGGAAGAATAAACACACAATAATATAATAATATTGAATTAATATTAGATATAGTATAATATTGTAATTATTTTGAAATGTTTAATTTGGGTTTAAATTTGTCAATAAAATATTGTTCCTTCTATCTCATTTGGATTTCTGTCGGAGTTCCCCATTTTCATTGGTGTAGGACAGAGGGCTTGTCAAGGAACAACGTTTAGTCGTTTGTATGGAACGAAAAACTGAGGTTCTGTACACGTACACATTGGCGAGCACGTAAAAGAATATTTGACAGTTTGAATTCAATATAAGTTAAGGCCGTAGTGCCGCTACCCTGGCTAAATCAAAATGTCCTTAACACACTGCATGGCGTATTCCTGCCTTCATTAGTCCAGTCGAAGCAGAACAGTAGGAGGTTAAACCCCATTTTATTTATCCTTGTCTATACAACCCTATTAGCGTGGTCATTTAAAGGAGCTAAATCGCTAACATTTGGGATCTAGACATTGACAAAAGTGGGTAGCAACGCATATAATACTGTAATATGAATGTATATAAACTGATTTACATTAAATGGTTTCCGTTTTTACTCCAATTTAAAATCAGTTATGTTCGACGAAATAAGCCATTTAGTCTCAATCAAGTGCAATTTTTTAGCGCCTGGTTATTTTAGTCTACATATGCCGTGTGATACAGTGCAATATGGATAGCCTCGTCCCTTGAGTCTCTCAATACAACTAGGACTGAAGCGCATCATCTGATCATCTGTTGACTGCCATTTTACTTCAAGTGTTTTTTCTAGACGATTTATATTTCTTTTTACACTGTAATTAGATATGATATACAATTTACTTGCTTATTTAAAGTTACATTATTCAAGATATAGATAAGAACTAGCTATTCTTGCTATACTAGTTCGAAAGTAGATGATGTAAAATGAATAATTTGAAAATTTCATTCAAATTACTCTATTGCAAGCGAAGATATAGGCATTTAAAGATTTGACCGACCTGTGCAATAATTTCAACCACGGACCTGGTTGATCAAAGCTACGACTCGAAGCGTTAAGGCCTGGATCAGTTAATTAATGTCTAATTAATACTTTAGAAAACATTTCATGCCCAAATAAAGACCTGCACTAGGCAGATTTAGCTCTTGAATAATGCATGTTTAAAACAACACCTTAAATATCAATTACAAATATATGATTGATGGAAAATCGATAAGGCCCATCCTATAATACACAGATTTGCCCTGTAGTTTCCAAATATATGTTAGATGGTAGGTTTATAAAAACAAAAGATACGGTTTAAAACATAATTTAAAACTAGTAACTGTCCTATGAAATTTTTATTTTCTCTTTATGTCGAGAGCATCCTGAAGGTCACAATAAAAACCACAACTAATTGGTGCCTTATTTCATCATAACCATTATCAGTGACATAACACAGTACGAGTATTCTTAGTTCAAATACTAAATGGGCCTCTTAGTCACCAAGCGATAGGTGCTCAATAAAGGCCCTAACAATTCAAATACACTCAGGGCCTGACATGCTTCTGTCACACCACTAGTTGGCTTTGATATAAAACTACTGACTTACTGGTTGATGGTTGGATAAATCTTTTAAACTTTTCAATTTCTGTAAAAAAAAAAAATATCACTGGATTGTCACCATGCTAATCAACCCCATAACCTCCAACGTGGTACCGGTAGTTAACCGATTCCAATGTGGGGACTAGAAAGACTGTAATAAAAATGACAAAGATGGAATTTCATGACTGTTGGTAATTATGAGTTATGACATTATAAGTCTAATGCTATGTCCTCAAACAGATTAATTGGATCATCTGCAGTCTAAATCTCTGCCACATTCATGTGAAGTTTCAGCTTGTTTAAGAAATCATATACCTATTTCACATCATACTCCTCGCAGTGTTCGGTTTGATTAGAGCTAATCCCACTCTTGGGCCGTTGCTTCAGGGATATGATTTCACATAGGCTTTTTTAAATATATATTAAACACGACAGAGGACATTAGTTCTGCCTTATTTTTAGCCATATTACCTCTTTTGATTGAACATGCAAATAGGGAATAGCCAGGGCGGAGAGCAAGTTAAAATTTCCTTTAAAGGACAATATTGGTGCCAGTCATTATCTATTTCTATTTTTCTCGTGTTCTCATATCTAATGACATTCAATTACTTTATTGAATTGTCAGATATCCCTTTACAGTCCCATATAACAACTGCTGGTCTTCGAAGGATTATTAGTGAGCAGAAATTAGTCAGTGTCTATGTTATCAAACTTTGCTTCAGTCAGTTATATAGAGCAGTCGCTCGTGTTTTCCTTTTCGTTACGTCACTGCTGATTCAGGTAGCGTGTATTACTCAGCTATCGTAGCAATGCTCTCTGCGTTAAAAGTATATTTGGAATGTGTTTAACCCGCTCTATCACATGTGATAATGACTGGCACCAATATTGCTCTTGAACTGGTCGTGTGATCCGACAGACGCAACTTACACGACAGCGGCAATGTGGTCTGTATATGATATACATGTAAATGTATGTCATGAATTAGGCCTTTTCACTTGTCTGTATAACTATTTTCTAGCCGAATATGCCTATATGACATCACTATTTTGCCTATACCGTTTTTTTAGGACTTTGAATTTTGTCTAATGGTTCGGATTTTTCGTACTTGGTTTTATTTCATCACAGAGTGTTAATAGATTAATTCATTTCTATTAACGCCTAAATCTCATTTATTTGTTAACCAGGATATATAACTGCACTCAGCAGTGGGAATAGCTGTTTGGTCCCTGTTTTATTTTCTCACTTGATTTGATGATGTTACCTTTGTTGCCGTCCCTGGCGGTCTGTTACCAATCCAATTTTGAACATTATGTTTCATCCTAAAAAAACATAAAAAAAAAACATTCATGGCGTTCCTTTCTATCACCGGCATTTACTTTGATTTTTTATATTTGTTTATGGACTAAAATGGATCAAGATTGCATTGATACTCTTACTGGATACATTCGGAGAAGAGAGAGAGAGATAAATTTGGTTTAACGTCGACTTGACACAAACTAGGTCATTTCGGGACTAACACATAGTTCAATTTTATTTGAACAATTCGCTTGCGCGTAGAGGTCTTTAGTAGTGGGGGAAAATGGAGGACCAATAGAAAACCCACGAGGTTAAACAGGCGACCCGACTTATTGTCACGTACAACCGGGGAATAGAAATCACGCCAGATGACTCAATGACAGACCTTATGATACAGCACACGTGCTAACCATTCAGCCATACAACCCCCCATTTAGAGTAGGGTAAAGACTTTCATGATATCGAGTTAATAGTCTTCCAATGAATTCTAAATGGTGAACAAGTACTTTTAAAACATAAATTTTGTCTAAACTGTCTATCACATCAAGACATTATGATGGATATACAAATGGAATGAAATTTGATGTCTGACAGAGCAGGGTTATACAGTAGAATTAAAACTGAAACTTTTAAGTACTTCTTAAGATAACTATATATATTTTTTACTCAAAACTGAAGCCATAGCAGTGCTTGATCTAGGGGAGGCAAAGTGGGACAAATGTCCCGGGCCCCCCACATTTAGGGGCCCCCACAATTCTGGCTCATGCTAATATTTTATCCCGGGCGGAGCTAACCAGTACCTGGGCTGAGGGGGCGAGGATTGGGGCCCTAGGCAGTAAGGGATATTGTGGGCCAGAGATCGGTTGGGCCCTAAAATTAACTAAATTACATAATTTAGAGGGACCACATCCCGCGATGTGATTGCTGGGGCCCAACCAGTCCCGGGAAATTAACGTTATCATAGTATAGTAGTTCAGACAACAGAGTTTAATGTTTTATGTCATCTAAAATAATTTCACTAAAATAAAGTAAATAAAAACATCATGAGAGAAAGGTTTAAAATACACAAATTGTCAAAGAGTTCTAAACGTCAATGAAATCGCTGCCTAAATTGTCTCAGATGCACTGAAATTAATCTTTATTTTAAACAAATAAACTCTGGAAGAAAACACCCCAGACACTCAAGGGGGCGGAGTACATTATGGTACGATCCGCGGTCAGTACGAACAATTTGAAATGGGGCCCCGCACAGTTGGTATGCCCCGGGCCCCCCACAAAGTTAATCCGACCCTGAGCTATAGTGCTATACCTTTTATCTTGATTTGACACATAATTCTGATAACCCAGTCTCACCACAGACTGAACAAATTTTTCTTTAGCAGCCTCTACCGGATGATGTCATTCCATCCTTCCACGCCTCTTCTATTTTGATTAATATATTAGCTCGAAATGCTTCTTTATTCTTCTGAAATAATAACAGACCAAAGCTTTGCAATTTAAACTATTATATATTATCCCCCAATATTAGCGTCAGAAAAAAAATCTTATGTGAGATAAATGATTCTGTTAGTCTTTGGAGAATGAAGCCTTAAAGCAACCACCCCTTCGTATTCCACTAACACAGTAGGGCCTACTGTCTAGCCAAAAATATCAACAGTTTTGAGTTTTGAAATTTTGATTTGTACATACCTATCATTACGGGGCCCGTTTCACGAAATTTTAACAAAGATAAAATCCAAATTTTAATAATTTGATTTGATAATAATAGATTGTTTTTAGTGCTTAGCCAATCAAAATTGAAGTATCTACTAGAACTTAAATTTGGATTTTGTGCGCCGGGTGCTGTCTCTAGTAGGCCTAATCTGTATTCCTTTTACTTTAGCTTTAGAGAGACCGGGCTTGAGCTTTAAGGCCTAGCAGTTTACTTTGAATTTTAAGAAGACTATTCATTCCCATTGATTCTAATGTAGGCCTACTAAGTAGCCCACTACTGACACTTTACTCATACTCATAACCGCCCAATAATAATAATTGTTGCACCCTGTTCATCATTGATCACCCTGTTCAAGGCTGTTGTTTTATTTTCATTTTCTGGGAAACCTACCTACCATGTAGCCTAGCTACAGTTCTATTCAACTACTACTATCAGTACGCCCCTATTGCCTACCTCAACGTTTTTAGCTGGGGCCTACGTCCCGTAGCAGCTACTATATAATAAGGCTCGACTAGAGGCCAGAGACCGTATTATCTATAGCCTAGACGAGTACTGTAACCTGAGTCAGTGTCTGAGGAGTGGCGTACAGAGCAGGGGTAGGTTACAATTACAACAGGCCTGATTCGTAGTCGAACCCTAGGCTAGCGCAGTAAAGTAAAATTACGTAGGCCTGTAATAAAATCGCCCCAGAGTCAAGAGTCGTAAAGATCCTTCTTTCCGCTCCAATCTCGCGCAAAATGGTCCGGGGAAGATAACTCACAATACCGAGCGAGAAAGACGAGATAGCCCAGTCCCTTGTTTAATGATAATCGCGTCATTTTACAAGGGTAGCAAATTAGGCCTGAGGCCTTTTTCCAATTTGGCCCTTGGCACAGATCGTGCGAATGATTTCGATCATTACTGCAGGAAGAAACCGAAGAACTCGGGGGAAACCTGCCTGATCGGACGGGAGACCGAATATCCTTCTCAATTACAACGATAAAGTTCTTGTGATCGGCCGTTGTTACCTACTAGTATAAGATATTAATGTACCGTACGGTACGGATGGGCGGCCGTTGTTACCAGTAGTATAAGGTTTTTGTTACTAACAGATTCCTTATAGTAGAAGGTAACATTGCTGGAGCGGGTGCAAATTCCGCGTTCAATTCATATCGTCTTTACATACAAGTTCAAATGACGTTATTAGCAATCGAAGACCCAAGTTTTTTTAGGGGAGCGAACATCGAAGCGAGACAAAAATTTGGTGGGTTTTTTTTACATGTAGATAGGCTAGGTATATTTGAAGAATAACTATAATTATTAATTTGCCTATAATGTAATAATAAAAATAATCCAAATTACTTTTCGTCTATGCAAAACCACAAAGTAACGTAGTCATCTAAATATTGGTGATATTCATTGAATTTTAATAAAATGAATGATTTAGTTTTAGAAGAAATGGAAAAATGGAAAAAATACAACTCTTGAAAATAACTTGTTTTCTTTCGTTGGCCAGTAAAAGTCCGCTATTCTCGATTCCTGAAGTTCAATTTACAGCATTGTTGAAAACATTTGTGACAGCACGAGATAAATCGGAAGTATATTACTTACACTAATTAGTCTTATTGGTTTAAATTTAGTTGAGAAAATAAATCAAGTCAAACTTTATTACTATGTCCTGTATCTAGTGTCTAATTTCCGTCATGTTTATTGATAAACTTCCAATCGAATGCTTATCCCCAGTCTTAGAAATTAGTGAAAGAAAGCATTTCTCTAGACACTAACTCGTTCTATTAGCCACGCTAAAATCTTGACGGATATTAAATTTACCCTTCGATTAGACAGGAATCAAATGTGGCCTTTCGTGGCATCAAATTGGAACAATTCCTGCTTTAATTTGCCTAACGAAGCTTAGAATTGGTCAAATTACATTAATATTCACCTCAGAAATAACCAGTCGACCAGCAGCCCTGTCAGTTATATTAAAAAGGCTTTCTCATTGGTTGTCAACCTATTGAGAATTCAGAGGGGTCTTCGAACAACGCAAATTAGATAACGAAAAAGCAAACTCAGTCGATGATTGAATTGTTCAATTTGTATGCTATTAGACAATAAACGATACGAATTTATCAGTGTATTTTGGATGTATAATATGGCACCTTTGCCGCAAACCTAATTGTATTCCCTTTTCATGGGAACTGGTAGCCTGTCATATTTCAATATAAGTACATTACAAATAGCAATCTGTACATTTTGCTACACGGCAATTTGGAAAGCGTTTGGACAATCGAACTTTGGGACTGTCTTTAAAGATGTACACCCACCATAGGTATTTATATAAAGTGGCATATATATCTGCGGAAAATAATGCCTACGGAAAACACTGGAATTATGACCCTGTGCATAGTCGCCGTCCAAGACAATTTGGAAAATTGGACGGCCGCAAACGAATTTTCCTACAATTACAGTGCGTGAGGAATACGCAATACATCAATTTCAAAGAGGTCTTATATATTCAAAAAAAAGTAGGGGATATTTGATTTTTAAGTGTTATTAAAGTCAGCTAATGAAACTGACGAAGAAACAAATGACAAAATGGAATGAAGTTCACATTCATCGATTTATTCCAAATGATCGTTAAACTAAGTAAGGCACTGACTGACCATTAAAAGGCTAAAATGATACCGGGGTCAAACAGCAAAGTTACCACGACATCACAACAAAGTCAGTAATGGGTAAATCCTCCTCTGTTTGCCAAACAAGCATTGATCCGACGTGGCATACTCCTAATGAGACGTCTAAGGTCATTTTGGTCCAGATTGTCCCATCCCTGTTGCAACGCAGCAGCAAGTTCTTGGACATTAGCAGGACGCTGTTGACGTTACCTCTGTCCAAGCATGTCCCAGACACGCTCGATGGGGGAGAGGTCGGGACTCGGTGCTGGCCAAGGTATTGTGGTGATGTTCTGTTGTTGGAGGTAACCTGTAACGATCCTGGCCCTGTGACATCTTGCTTTGTCATCCTGGAAGATGAAACGGCGGCCATGACGTCGTGATAACGGCACAGCATGGACTGCCAAGATGTTGTCCCTGGCCTGTAACACGCCCTGCAACAACATGTAAAGCCGTTCTTCCAGCAACAGTGATGCCTGCCTACACAATAATAGAACCACCCCCAAATCGACCATGTCTGATGACCTTAACGTCTTGGAAGCGCTCGTTTCGACGACGCCACACTTTCCTACGTCTGTCCAAAAAATCAACAGTGAACCTTGACTCATCTGAAAACATCACATTGCTCCAGCGTCGATTATCCCAGTGTTGACGACCCCTACACCAACGACGTCTTGCCTGAATGTGATGATCTCTCAAACAAGGGATCACGCGAGGACGTCGGGCGCGAAGGTGACCCCTATGCAGTCGATTCCGCATGGTCTGGCCACTCACTCGCACACGAGTGTCTGTTTGAAGACGAGCGATGATCTGATTTGCTGTGATGACACGATTTCTCAAGGCCAAGGTACGGATAAATCGATCCTGGGCTTGGGTTGTCGCCCTTGGTCGACCTGAGCGTGGTCTGTCCGGTACAGATTGTGTATCACGGTATCTGGACCATAGCCTGCTTATGACAGACTGAGAAACTTTCATCGTCCGCGCCACAACCGCCTGTGTTGTGCCGATCTGTAGCATTCCAAGGGCACGTAACCTTTCATTTTGGGTAAGCCGACGCATATCAAAATTTGTTTTCTGGTCACTAAAACAATTAAACTGATGTTTCCACCCTGGAATTCAATGCCACAATGACTGTAACATTCAAAGTCAGAGTCGTGGAAATCTTAGGTTGGACCCCCACGATCATCCCAAGCATCACCTGCATTCCACGTGGTAGCTATTGGTGTGTTTGGGCGTCACATGTAACTGGAAATGTTTCTTCTGTTAGGTTCTATAGTGACTTTTTTCGTAGTCATTTGCATATTTTAGTATTATGCCCCCAAAATTAAATATCCCCTACTTTTTTTGAATACTATATATAGGATTGATTTTAAACTTTAATGGTAAATTTTTGAAAACCCCAAAACATGTAGCTGATCAGGGCAGGAAAGCTTTATTCTCTGTATTAAGAGTATGTAATGATAACTTTTTTTAATATTGAAACTAAACTGTCAGTATTTGATACTTATGTCGTCAGCATTTTATCATATGGAGCAGAAATATGGGGATTTCATTAAGCCGCTGATGTGGAGAAAGTTCAATCAAATTTGTATAAACGAATATTGGGAGTTAGACAAACAACTATACACAGTATGATCTATTTTGAATTAGGTCGATTCACCTTACATTTTATGAGAAAAATTAGAATTTTTAAATATTGGACAAAACTACTAAATACTGATAATAAGATTTTAAAATGTTGTTTACAGGACCGGATATCTAATAAAAGTCAATGGATCACAAATATAAGGAAATTATTTCAAATAGGTTTAGGCTATATTTGGGAAAATATAGAATCTTGTAACTCCTCAGCATAGAATTTTAGATATTTTTAAACAATTATGTATAGAACATATTTGTAATTCATCAAAAGGTCTCTTTTATCAGCATTTCATTTCAAATTTTAACTTACAGTATTATTTGTCCAAATCCATTTCATATAAATATGCTAATTGTATTTCAAAAATCCGTTTATCTGCCATAACTTATCTATAGAAACAGGTAGATACAACATATTGAATATGTAATATCCAAAGTTAAACGCTCTATTGACTGTCTACGTGGTTTAAAATATCGAATTTCTCGTAAGTCTCTAGAAATTATATACAATGCATTCATCCTACCCTTATTTGATTATGCTGACGTCGTTTGGGACAGCTGTAATAAATTCGAGTCTTTAAAATTAGAAAATCTCCACTCAGATGCACTGAGAACAATAACAGGTCTCGTTCGCGGCACTTTCCATAACGTACTTTATAATGAATCTGGATATAACCCACTATCAACAAGGCGTATAAGGCACAAGCTCAGTCTTATGTACAAAATGGTCAATAAAATGGTTCCCCCCTTTTTAAGCCTACTAGTACCACCTAAAATATTCGAAATAAATCCTTGCCCTGTTCGTAATAACAATGAATTGAAACATATTGCTGCTAACACTAATTATTATAAAAACTCCTTTTTACCTTCAACTGTTGAGCTTCGGAACAGTCTTTCTCATGATATTCAAAACGCGTCTACTATACAAAATTTCAAAATTAAATTAAGTGCGAATGACCATAAAATACCCGAATACTATTACTATGGTGAACGTAAATTTCAAATTATTCATTCAAGACTTCGAAACTGTAAAAGTGCTCTAAATTTTCATAGGCTCTTAATGCATATCTCAGATAATCCGACATGCAGATGTGGTCATACTCCAGAAGACAGCGATCACTATTTTCTCCATTGCCCCAACTATGCCACTCAGCGTATGTCAACATTAAATACCCTCCCACTTAAATCAAAACATTCAAAAGCTTTTCTTTATGGGGAAAATATCCAGTATAACGAAGTCATTTTTAAACAAGTTCACAAGTATTTTAAACTAACTAAACGCTTTGAATAAATAAGAATTAACTGGCGATGGTGATTAATGCTAAATGATGATGATGATGGTGATGATGATGATGATGATGATGACGACGGCTTACTTATGTAAATGATTAAATATGTAATATATACTTGTACATTATGTACATTTTAGTAATTGTATTGTTATATGTATTTAATATATTTATTAAATAAGGAGACGAATTAATATAAGCCCTTGGCTTGTTTTCGAATCCTTAACTTTTGTCAGTGTATGTATAATATATATCTTATTTGAATAAAATATTGTTTAAACCAAACCACACCAGTTGACTCAATGACAGGCTTTATGATATAGTGCGCGCATGGGGTCCTAATTGAGCAGTAGAATAACGGTGGCTAAGTGGGTTAGGTCGGGTGTTCGTAAAATTGGTCAAAAACTCAAGAAGTTACAGGTCTAAATATAGTTAGAAACATTGCAACCGGGCAAAAAAATATTTATGGAAGCCTTATAAATCGACTTGGGGGGGGGGGGGGAAACACGAACGGCAGGTGCCACGAACAAACGACTTAAACAAACGCATGTATCGCCTTGAAAATTTCAGGGTACCTAGGTACCAACGTTTAAAGTTCCTGGGCGGAATTTGGTACTCATGGTACCGCTGGTTCTAGCGTAGGGCATGCGCGAAGTCAACCGACCTTGAGCCGTGCAACGTACAAACGACTTGAACAAATGCAGATATCACCTTGAAAATTTCAGGGTACCTAGGTACCAACGTTAAAAGTTCCTCGCCGGAATTTGGTGCTCTTGGTATCTTTGGTTCTAGCGTAGCGCATGCGCAAAGTCACGACACACGATAGGTGCCACGAACAAACGACTTGAACAAATGCAGATATCACCTTGAAAATTTCAGGGTACTAACGTGAAAATTTTCTTGCCGAAATTTGGTTCTCAAGGTACCGTTGGTTCCAGCGTAGCGCATGCGCGAAGTCAAAACCAGCCAACTCAAAAACAATTTTGTCGGCACGGAGAACATCAAAGGGGTAATTCGAATTTTTAAAACATTCAAATGCCAAACATTCGACCATGAGCCAGGCTATCATGTAATATATTATTGTCGTTAATAGAAGATATATTCTAAGCCACGACCAATTGTGTATGTTTTCAAGCCCATTAATGTGGATTTTTCACTATTGTTCATTTTCAATTCAAAATGGCGTCCAAAAGAAGGGATCTTTTATGTGCACGCCAATGTGTACACGGGACCTTGGTTTTTCATCCCATCCGAACAACTAGGCAGCTGTCTGTGTCAGGCCCTCCGTCTGCATCACTGGCAAAGGGAAATCAAGCCGGAAAATCGAGATGAACTTTCTCGGCCAATGCATGGATCGAACACCCGGCCTCCAGGCTAGCGAGCCAGAACCTTACCCACTTAGCCACGTGACCCCCCTTATAGCATAGAACTAAATGAAATGAAATGGGGATCAACGTCTTACTGTTCTGCACCTAAAAGAAAATCTCAAAAAAAAAGTATTAACATTGGGCAAAGACTCGCAAAGTTGTTAGAAACACTGCACCCGGTCAAAAAAATTATCTAAATAACGAGCCGAGGAGTCGTTTCGTAATGATTTGTCGGCCTTTATTATAGCATAGAATGAATAAATAAGATGGGGTTTAACGTCCTACGCTTTTGCACCTAACCTGGGCTAATTGAAGACTAGCATACGCCATGAGGGTAAATTTTGCCAAGGCAGCAACTGAATTCCAACTGCCAAGGAATCTTTAACGTGCACGCCAATGTGTAATAATATATTTATGAAGCTTATTTTAGGGGAAAAAAATCATCAAAAAAAACTTTTAAGTGTTATAAAATGGACGCTAGCTCGAAACGACATCATGCGACTCACTACCCGGTTTGGTTTGATGGGTCACATTTAATAATAATATAATAATAATAATCTATTTATAAAGCGCTGAATATCCAACTAACTCGTTGCTCAAGAGCGCTATATACATGAAATTAAATAAACCATGATACGATAAACATTTAAACACACTGAAGGAATGAACAGAATGAAAGTCTGAAAAGGTAAGAATTACCACAAACAAAACAGTTATTAACACTAAGGGTAAACAGAGTTGAAGAGTTCAGTCTTAAGAGATTTCTTAAAAGATGTCATGTTTTTGGAGTTTTTAGTCTATTCCATAATGTTGGGCCACTATGGGCGAAAGTTCTCTCACCACTTTTAGATTTCACTGGAGGACATACGAGAAGGTTTTCATTCTGTGTGCGAAGTGAACGCGAGGAAGTGTACGGTGTAATAATTTCTTGTGGATATTTAGGAGAGTCAATGTTATTCTGTGTATTATATGCAATGCCATTTATCTTAAATATTATCCTTTCTCTAACCGGGAGCCAGTGTAGCTGTTTAAGCACAGGAGAAATGTGTTCACGTGGTTTTGTTTGAGTTACGATCCTAGCTGCTCGGTTTTGGAGCTTCTGTAGTTTAGTGATTTGCAAAGCAGGTAAATTGAACAGAAGAGAGTTGCAGTAATCCAAGTTCGATAAAACAAAGGCGTTAACCAACATTTTAGCAGTGTCGATGTCAATAAATGGACGCAGTTTTCCAATATTATATAAATGGAAATTTATTTTCTTACATGTCAAGTTAATATGAGTGTTGAATTGAAAGTTACTGTCAAACAATACTCCTAAATTCTTTACAGATTCCGTTGGTTTTACTTTAACATCACCAATAGAAATATGATCAAGGTGGACGGACTCCAAATTTTTTTTGTTGCCAATATGTATTTATCCCATATTGAAAGAAGAAATTGCTCAGATATAAAGAATTTAAAAAACCCGACAAAATACGACTATTTTAAAGCAAAACAACTTTGATGGGTGGGGTGGGTCAACTGCTCGACGCCATTTTTAATTGAAAATGAACAATGGTGAAAAATCGGTTTTAGTAGGTAACAACGGCCGATCACAAGAACTTTATCGTTGTAATTGAGAAGGATATTCGGTCTCCGGTCCGATCAGGCAGGTTTCCCCCGAGTTCTTCGGTTTCTTCCTGCAGTAATGATCGAAATCATTCGAACGATCTGTGCCAAGGGCCAAATTGAAAACAAGTCTCAGGCTCAATTTGCTACCCTTGTAAAATTACGAGATTATTATTCAAAGCATTTAAAAAAGGTGTGGGGCTTAAGTAAAGTTTTACTAAGATTTTCAATAATATGCCTGCTTTTGTCTATTTTTAATCTTGTTCTGTAAAAAAAAATAGAAGCAAGATTGAAAAATTTAATTATAAAGTGTGATATTGATGGTTATAATGATTACGGTGATTTATAGAGAGTTTCGTGTTGAAATAATGATGGTTGCTAAGGAAATTCGATTATTGTCTTTGTTTACTTCTTAAAACGTCATTTTCTTCACATACCCAAAATGCTACTTACTACCCATTTTGGTGTGATGGGTCACAAATATCATCGCGGCGCTAGAAATTTAAGAGATTTGGATCACTGGAACGGTGCCTCAGCAGTTAAAAAAAAGTATTGAAATTGGCCAAAAACTCGCAAAGTTACAGGTTTACATAATTATAGTTAGAAACAATGCACCTTGGTTAAAAAAATAATCAGATGTCAAAAAAGGCGATTTCGGTTTCTAGTGTCCCAATTAAAAAATTGTCTTTTAAGGATAATGTGTATAGTACAAATACCTATCACACATGCAATATCAAAATTAATAAAAACCTACCACACATGCAATATCAAAATTAATTAAAACCAATATTAAATTGGGCGTATTATGTCCAAATTTCATGGTTTCCGGACAATCGGTGTCGATTTCGCCGTAACGACAGGTGCCAAGAGCAAACGACCGGCCACGTACAACCAGGAATTCGAAACCACACCAGTTGACTCAATAACAGGCTTTATGATATATTGCGCGCGTGGGATCGGGTGTTCGTAAAATTGGTCTAAATATAGTTAAAAACATTGTATCGGGCAAAAGAATATTTATGGAAGACTTATCAATAGACTTAGAAAACACGAATGGCAGGTGCCATGAACACACGACTTGAACAATGCAGGTATGGCCTTGAAAATTTTAGGGTTCCTAGGTAACAACGTTAAAAGTTCCTCGTCGGAATTTGGCACTAACGGTACCGTTTGTTCTAGCGTAGCGTATGCACCAAGTCAACCGACCTTGAGCCGTGCCAAGTACAAATGACTTGAACAAATGCAGATATCACCATGAAAATTCTAGGGAATCTAGGTACCAATTTGAAAAGTTCTTCGCCGGAATTTGTTGCTCGTGGTACCTTTGGTTCTAGTGTAGCGCATGCGCGAAGTCACGACGCACGGCAGGTACTACGAACAAACGACTTGAACAACAAATACAGGTATCACCTTGAAAATTTCAGGGTATCTAGGTATTAACGTGAAAAGTTCGAATAATTCGAATTTTTTAAAATATTCAAAAGCCAAACATTCGACCATGAGCCAGGCTATCCTGTAATGTATTATTTTCGTTAATAGACGATAGGTTCTCTAAGCCACGACCAATTGTGTATGTTTTTAAGCCCATGAATGTGGATTTTTCACTATTGTTCATTTTCAATTCAAAATGGCGTCCATCAGTTAACCTAAATCAAAATTCTTTTCGCGAGCGTTTTTTTGCGTTAATTAAGGGATTCGGAAAATATAATTCCCTTGTCTGTAAAAAATATATCAAAAAAGCCTTAGGGATTTTTCACATTTTATGATGGTGGCACTTCCGTTTTGGGCTACAAACTCAATTACTTGTGTACAAATCGGTAGTGTCATAGCTAGTACCTGGAAAAAAAATTAAGTTAATCCGACCTATATTTCGTCGATTTTTTTGAAAATTTCGATCCTTAATTTCTCCAAGGGGAGATAATTTAGAAAATTTTCAAAGTCATTTTTGGAGTTGCATGAGTGGGATCTACTTACATACTAAATATCATAAAAATTGTGAAACTATTAAAGAAGTTGTAATTTTGATTTAACGTCCGGTTCAAAATCACAGCGACAAATTTTCGAAAATCGAAAATCCGAAATTGCAGATTTGAAGTAAATATTACAAGGTATTTAAAGAAAAAAGAATTAGTAAAAACGTCAAATAGTCACACAGTTACAGCAAAGTAGGTCAAATGCATTTGTTCGTAAATTTCGGTTAGGGTAGGTAAAAGTTTCAGAAAGATCCTATGAGTAGATTCTGAGAAATCCGATTTGTGAATAAAACACACAAAAAAAATAAAATAATAACTACTAACTAGATCTGCTACTGTCCCATGCAGATATGAAAGCTTTCATATTCATTGTCACGTGTATCTTAACGAAAATAACAAGGAAAAAATTATTAAAATTGGTCAATAACTCGCGAAGTTACAGGTCTAAATATAGTTAGAAACCTTGCACCCGGGCAAAAATAATATGAGGGAAACTTTTGCCTGGGCAGCAACTGAATTCCAACTGTCAAGGGATCTTTTACGTGCACGCCAATGTGCACACGGGACCCCGTATTTTCGTTTCATCCGAACGACTAAGCAGTTGTCCGTGTCAGGCCCTCCGTCGGCATCACTGACAAGTGGAAACCGCGCAGAAAAATTGAGATGAACTTTCTCGGCTAATGCATGGATCAAACACCCGGCCTCCAGGCTAGCGAGCCAGCACCTTACCAACTTAGTCACGTGACCCCCTTATAGCATAGAACTAAATGAAATGAAATGGGGCTTAACGTCCCATCGGAACGACTAGACAGCTGTCCGTGTCAGGCCCTCCGTTTGCATCACTGACAATGGGAAACCACGCCGGAAAATCGAGATGAAAATTCTCGGCCAATGCATAGATCGCGCACCCGGCCTGCAGCCTAACGGGCCAGCACCTTACCAACTTAGCCACGCGACCCCCCCCCCCCCTGATAGCATAGAACTAAATGAAATGAAATTGAGATCAACGTCCTACTGTTCTGATCCTAAACCGGGATAATAGAGACGGGCATGCAGTGTGCCCTGGGGGAAATTTAGCGCGGACAGCGGCCCTTTTACTCTTATATCGAATTCCAACTGCCAAGCGTTCTGTTAAGTGCACGTCAATGTTTACACGGGACCTCGGTTTTTCGAACCATCAAAACGACGAGTCAGGTTTCCTTTGTCACTCAGATGATCCCTCCTGCATCACTGACAAGGGGAAACCGCGCCACGCCGGAAAACCTGGCTAGCCACGTGATCCCCTACAGTTATTGGGTCCAAATTGAGAGAGCGAGGGGGAGAAAAGAGAGGGAGAGAAATGTGGTTTAACGTACACTCAACACAAAATAGGTAATTTCAGGACTAACATATGGTTCACTTTTATTTCAATAATTCGCTTGCGCGTAGGGGTCTTTAGCAGTGGGAAGAAATTGGAGGACCCACTCCTAGCCACGTACAACCTGGGATTCAAAACCACGCCAGTTGACTCAATGACAGGCTTTATGATATAGTTACAGGTCTAAATATAGTTGGAAACATTGCAGCCGAGCGATGGCATACGCCATACCGTGTGCTATGACGGAAATTTTTGCCCGGGCAGCAACTCAATTCCAACTGCCAAGGGATCTTTAACGTAAAAGCAATATTTAAATTGGTCAAAAATTCCCGAGGTTACAGGTCTAAATATAGTTAGAAACATTGCAATCGGACAATGGCATACGCCATACAGTATTCTATGAGGGAAATATTTGCCCGGGCAGCAACTGAATTCCAACTGCCAAGGGATCTTTTACGTTCACGCAAATGTGTTCACGGGGCCTCGGTTTTTCGTCCCATCGGAACGACTAGGCAGGTTTCCTTTGTCACTCAGACGATCCCTCCTGCACGTTTTTTTCACCTTTCAAGATGTCGGCACTTCCGGTTTATGCTACAAACTCCATTTTTTGTGTACGAATCAGTAGTGTCGTAGCTAGTACAAATCTGACCTATATTTCGTCGATTTTTTGGGAAATTTTGATCCTTAATATCACCAAGGGGAGATAATTTTAAAAAATGTTAATGACATTTTTAAAGTCGCATGAGTGAGATCTACTTACATACTAAATTTCATGAAAATCGTACAACTATTATAGAAGTTGTTTTTTTTATTTCAATTCCGGTTCGAAATCACAGCGATGAATTTTCGAAATTCGAAAATTCGAAAGTGCAGATTTGAAGTCAAGATTACAAGGTACCCAGAGAAAAAAGAATTAGTAAAATAGGTCAAAAAGTCATAAGGTTACAGTAATGTAGGTCAAATGCATTTGTTCGTCAAATTCGGTGATTTCGGATCCGAAAAACGTTTTGCAAATAAATTCACCCAACAGCCACCACCCATTTTTGGGGGGGTAGGTAAAAATTTCAGAAAGATCCTATGGGTAGATTCTGAGAAAACCGAAAAGTGGATAAAACACACAAAAAAAATTATAACTAGATCTGCTATTGTCCCAAGCAGATATGAAAGCTTTCATATTCATCATCACGTGCCATCGATTATACCAAGTATCTTAAAGAAAATAACAAGAAAAAAAATATTAAAATTGGTCGAAAACTCGCGAAGTTACCAAGTTGGGAATTTTTCGACCCCAGGGTCAAAGGTCAGGTCAAAGGTCAAGTTCTCTCATGAAAGGACATTGATGACTCCATCTAGACCCATTACCCTTTCCATGCTACGAGGCCCTCGGAGGTCAAGGTGGGGTCAAACTTCACTTCATGGGCCCGTTTCGCCCACTTCCGGTCCCCGGGCGGGCATTTGACGTGATGCCTCGACAGTCTCAGGACATCAAAACTTTGACAGTCTCAAAAATATAGTCCGCCATTTTGAAAAAATCAAACCCAATACGCATCGGTGCAGAAGACTCATACCCATCACACGAGACTAACAAAATGACTTTATCTTGTCGTTTGCAATTTCAAAATTCCACAAAACTTTTTAAGTCTCAAAATCTGCGAAAAAATCCGTAAAATCGGTTTTTTGGCCATAACTTTTGTTTTTTCATCGGAATCAGATGGGACCAGTACTCAAAATTCGGGCTAGTAAATGGGCACATCGTGCCAAAAAAACAGGTTAATCGAAGAATTTGTGGCGCTGCTAGGGCAAAAAAGCCCTTTTTTCCCCTTGTGGAGTACGGTAAAATCGAGATGAACTTTCTCGGCCAATGCAGGGATCGAACACCCGACCTCTAGGCTATGGCCCAATGTATCATATATAATACACTAAATCTCGACATTGATTTTCAGAAAAAATATTGTTTATTTTTAAACTTGAATTAGACTAGTAAAACAAATATTTTCTGGCAATAGAAAGTGTAAAATGGTCGCAGGGTTCTTGAAGTTGTACAGCACCCGGTGACCTATTTTTATTTAACTGGGGAATAAGTGATATTTCATATTATAGCAGTAAATGATTTAAATATTTCATAAGGATTTTAATACTATGTATATCATGTATGTGTCAAGGTCATAAAACGTCCGGTCATAGTATCACCCATCGAGGTTTCCCGAATGCAGATTTTTGCGACCGGGATAGATTTGCACTGCCTAGGCAACGTTCCAGTGGTCAGTTTGCCTTCAAATTTGCAAAGATTGTACTTTGAGATTCTAGCTATCGCATATAAAAAATGGAAATGAGTGAAATTCCGGGATCATGAAAATAAATTATAAACCTACCCCCACCCATCAAACCTTTTTATGCTTGAAAAATTGCCGTATTTATTTTCTTTCTTGATATCTGAATATTCTCTCCTTTTAATATGTGATAAATATCATCGCGGCATAGGCAACCGCTAGAAATTCCAGAGATTTAACCTTTGAATACCAAGCCTCGAGACCCGCCCGGGCACTCTTAAATATCGTAGCGCGTGCATGGCATTCGGGTGAGATCTACCAACTTTTAATACAATGGAGAGAATTGTCAAGGCTATTTGTCCCACCCAACACATTTTGATTCGAACCCATAGGGGGCCGAGCTATAAGGCAGCAAACAACGCCCTTCGTTTTGGGAAGCCATGTTTGACACCCTGTCACGTGACCGTGGTTAGGGTCAGGGGTCCAAACTTTTTATACGACGGAGGGAAGTGTCCAAGCTATCGATCCCGATAAAAACATATGGATTCAAACCCATAGATGCCGAGATATGGGGCCTCAAACATAGCGCACGAAAAAGTGACTTGTTAGTCTAAAAACATTCGAAAAATAGGCAAAAAATAGGCCTAATTGCGCGAGCGTGTTTTAGCAGGCGTTACGGTTGTCGGAATTTCTTGACAGTTTCAGAGATTGTGCCTTGGGATGTTAGCTAGCACATATAAAAATTTAGGTGATTTCTAATACCGGAACATGGCCTAAAAAATTCGAACCCAAGCCGACCCAGCAACTTTTTTTTTATTGTTAAACATGGCCAAATTTTTGCGAATTTTTAATTCGATAATGCTCTCCTTTTAATATGTTACTAACCTCATCGTGGCGCATCCGACCAGTATAAATTTTTAGTTTTGAAAAAAATACCTCATAATGATGCCTCGGCAGTCTCAGAACATCAAAACTTTGACAGTCTCAAAAATATAGTCCGCCATTTTGAAAAAATCAAACCCAATCCGCATCGGTGCAGAAGACTCATACCCATCACATGAGACTAACAAAATGACTTTATCTTGTCGTTTGCAATTTCAAATTCTAAAAACTTTTTTAGTCTCAAAATCGGCGAAAAAAGCCGTAAAATCGGTTTTTTGACCATAACTTTTGATTTATTCATCGGAATCAGATGGGACAAGTACTGAAAATTCGGGATAGTAAATGGGCACATCGTACCAAAAAAAAAGGTTAATCTAAGAATTTGTGGCGCTGCTAGGGCAAAAAAGACCTTTTTTACCCCTATGGAGTACGGGAAAATCGAGATGAACTTTCTCGGCCAATGCAGGGATCGAACACCAAACCTCTAGGCTATGACGCATTGTTTCATATATAATACACTAAATCTCGACATTGATTTTCAGAAAAAATATTGTTTATTTTCAAACTTGAATTAGACTAGTAAAACAAATATTTTTTGGCAATAGAAAGTTTAGAGATGGTCACAGAGTTGTTGAAGTTGTACAGCACCCGGTGACCGATTTTTATTTAACTGGGGAATAAGTGATATTTCATATTATAGCAGTAAATAATTTAAATATTTCATAAGGATTTTAATACTGTCTCAAGGTCATAAAACGTCCGGTCATAGTATCATCCATCGAGGTTTTGCGACCGGGATAGATTTGCGCTGCCCAGGCAATGTTCCAGTGGTCCGTTTGCCTCCAAATTTGCAAAGATTGTACCTTTTTCATCGGAATCAGATGGGACCAGTACTCAAAATTCGGGCTAGTAAATGGGCACATCGTGCCAAAAAAACAGGTTAATCTAAGAATTTGTGGCGCTGCTAGGGCAAAAAAGACCTTTTTTCCCCTTAAGGAGTACGGGAAAATCGAGATGAACTTTCTCGGCCAATGCAGGGATCGAACACCAAACCTCTAGGCTATGACGCATTGTGTCATATATAATACACTAAATCTCGACATTGATTTTCAGAAAAAATATTATTTATTTTCAAACTTGAATTAGACTAGTAAAACAAATATTTTTTGGCAATAGAAAGTTTTGAGGTTTTCGCAGGGTTGTTGAAGTTGTACAGCACCCGGTGACCGATTTTTATTTAACTGGGGAATAAGTGATATTCCATATTATAGCAGTAAATAATTGAAATATTTCATAGCGATTTGAATACTATGTATATCATGTATGTCTCAAGGTCATAAAACGTCCGGTCATAGTATCATCCATCGAGGTTTTGCGACCGGGATAGATTTGCACTGCCCAGGCAATGTTCCAGTGGTCCGTTTGCCTCCAAAGTTGCAAAGATTTATTTTTGTTCTTGATATGGGGATATGCACAAAACACGGGATTGATCTCTCAGGCCAGTAAAGATCAGCCCATGTCATGACCTTGTGGGTCGTGTACTTGACCTTGACCTTGATGCAGATTTTCGAGACGGTACCTAAGTTTTGGGAATTTTTCGACCCCAAGGTCAAAGGTCAGGTCAAAGGTCAAGCTCTCACATGAAAGGTCATTGATGAGTGCATCTAGGGTCATGTCCTTCCCATGCCACATGGCCCTCGAAGGTCAAGGTAGGGTCAAACTTCACTTCATGGGCCGGTTTCGCCCACTTCCGGTCCTCGGGCGGCCATTTTATCGTGACGCAGCGACTCGGCGGGGTGGATATACCCTTTGAATACCAAGCCTCGAGACCCGCCCGGGCACCCTTCGGGGCGTTTACAGGTTGGGGTGCGGGTACATCGGTGAAAAATGTTTTTTAAGTCCGGTGAGTCTCGCATGTAAACGACTAGACACCAACAAGAGCAGAGTGGGGCCAGAGTTTGGTACCGCTGGTGCTATTGATTCCAGCTGTGCGCATGCACAAGTTTTAAATATCGTGCCGTGTGCATGGCATTTGGGTGAGAGCTGCCAACTTTTAATGCAATGGAGGGAATTGTCAAGGCTATTATTCCCAGCCAACACATTTTGATTCGAACCCATAGCTATAAGGCAGCAAACATGGCCCTTCGTTTTGAGAAACCATGTTAGACACCCTGTCACGTGACCGTAGTTAGGGTCAAGGGGCCCAACTCTTAATACGATGGATTCGAACCCATAGCGGCCGAGATATATGGCCTCAAACGCAGCGCACAAAAAAGTGACTTGTTAGTCTAAAAAACAATCGGAAAATAGGCAAAAAATAAGCCTATTTGCGCGAGCGTGTTTTAGCAGGGGTTAGGGTTGTCGCAATTTCTTGAAATTTTCAGAGATTGTGCCTTGGGATGTTAGCTAGCACACATTAAAACTTCAAAGTGATTTCTAATACGGGAAAATGGCCTAAAAAATTCGAACCCAGGCCGACCCAGCAACTTTTTTTTCGAGAAAAATGGCCATATTTTTTCGAATTTTTAATTCGATCATGCTCTCCTTTTTATATGTTACTAATCTCATCGCGGCGCATCCGACCAGTATAAATTTTTAAAAAAATACCCTCTAATGATGCCTCGGCAGTATCAAAACATCAAAACTTTGTTAGTCTTAAAAATTTAGTCTGCCATTTTGAAAAAAATCAAACCAAATCCGCATCGGTGCAGAAGACTCATACCCATCGCATGATACTAACAAAATGACTTTATCTTGTCGTTTGCAATTTCAAAATTCTAAAAAACTTTTTTAGTCTCTAAATCGGCGAAAAAAAGCCGTAAAATCGTGTTTTTTTTGGCCAAACCTTGTTTTTATTATCGGAATCAGATATTCGGGCTAGTAAATGGGCAAATCGTGCCAAAAAACCAGGTTAATCGAAGAATTTGTGGCGTGCGGGAAAATCTCGACATTGATTTTCAGAAAAAAATATTGTTTATTTTTAAACTTGAATTAGACTAGTAAAACAAATATTTTCTGGCAATAGAAAGTGTAGAGTTGGTCGCAGGGTTCTTGAAGTTGTACAGCACCCGGTGACCGATTTTTATTTAACTGGGGAATAAGTGATATTTCATATTATAGCAGTAAATAATTTAAATATTTCATAGGGATTTTAATACTATGTATATCATGTATGTCTCAAGGTCATAAAACGTCCGGTCATAGTATCATCCATCGAGGTTTTGCGACCGGGATAGATTTGCACTGCCCAGGCAATGTTCCAGTGGTCCGTTTGCCTCCAAATTTGCAAGATTGTACCTTGAGATTCTAGCTATCGCATATAAAAAATAGAAATGAGTGAGATTCCGGGAACAATGAAAATAAATTATAAACCCACCCCCACATATCAAACTTTTTTTGCTTGAAAAGTTGCCGTATTTTATCGATTTATTTTTGTTCTTCATATCTGGATATTCTCCCCTTTTAATATGTGATAAATATCATCGCGGCACAGCCAACCGCTAGAAATTCCAGAGATTTATCTAGATGTTAGCTAGCACATATAAAAATTTAGGTGATTTCTTATACAGGAACTGGCCTAAAAAATTCGAACCCAGCAACTTTTTTTAATTGTGAAACATGGCCATATTTTTTTGAATTTTTAATTCGATCATGTTCTCCTTTTGATATAATACTAACCCGATCGCGGCGCATCCGACCAGTATAAATTTTAAAAAATACCCCCTAATGATGCCTTTGGCAGTCTCAGAACATTAAAACTTTGACAGTCTCAAAAATATAGTCCGCCATTTTGAAAAAATCAAACCCAATCCGCATCGGTGCAGAAAACTCATACCCATCACATGAGACTAACAAAATGACTTTATCTTGTCGTTTGCAATTCCAAAATTCTAAAAAACTTTTTTAGTCTCAAAATCGGCGAAAAAAGCCGAAAAATCGTTTTTTTCATCGGAAACAGATGGAACAAGTACTCAAAATTCGGGCTAATGAATGGGCACATCGTGCCAAAAAAACAGGTTAATCGAAGAATTTTTGGCGCTGCTAGGGCAAAAAACACTTTTTCCCCCTTACGGAGTGCGGGGATTAACTAAAAAAAAAAACGAGAAAAAAATCCGCCGCCTCACATGTAAACGACTTGAAGGAATGCAGGTATCGATCTGAACATTTCAGGACTTTTAGGTACCAACGTGACAAGTGGGGGGCCGGAGTTTAGTAGTCATTATACCTTTTGTTCTAGCGTAGCGCATGCGCGAAGTCAAAACCGCTAACCTCGAAAACAACCTTGTCGGCACAGAAAACGTAAAAGGAGAACTTCGAATTTTTGAAATATTAGAATACCAAACACTCGACCATGAGCCAGTCTATCCTGAAATGTATTAATTTCGTTAATAGGGGACACACTCTCTAAGCCACGACCAATTGTGTATGTTTTCAAGCCCAATAATGAGGATTTTTTACTATATGTCATTTTCAATTCAAAATGGCGTCCATGATTTGCCAGAAATCAAAAATGTTTTCGCTACCGTTTTTTGGCCTTCCTACAAGGATTCGGAAAATATAATTGCCATGTCTGTAAGTAAAATACCAAAAAAGCCTTATTTATTTTTTACATTTCAAGATGGAAGCACTCTCGGTTTGGGTTACAAACTCCATTTTTTGTGTACGAATCAGTAGTGTCGTAGCTAGTACAAAAAAAATTCAAGGCAATCTGACCTATATTTCGTCCATTTTTTTGAAAACTTTGATCCTTAATATCACCAAGGGGAGATAATTTACAAAATTTCTAAAGATATTTTTTGAGTCGTATCGATAACATCTACTTACATATTTAATTTGTTAAAAATCGTGCAATTATTAAAGAAGTTGTCATTTTGATTTTTACTTCCGGTTCAAAATAACGGGGCGAAATTTCGAAATTCGAAAATCCAAAATAGCAGTTTTGAAGTAAATATAACAAGGTATTCAAAGAAAAAAGAATTATTAAAATAAGTCAAATAGTCAAAAAGTTACAACTAAGTAGGTCAAATGCATTTGTTCGGTAAATTTCGGTGATTTCGGATGTGTAAAACGTTTTGAAAATATATTTATTCCAAAGCCACCACCCATTCTTGGGGGGGGGGGGGGTAGGTCAAAGTTTTAGAAAGATCCCACGGTTAGATTCTGAGATATAAGATTTGCAGGAAAAACACACAAAAAAAAAATAATAATAACTAGATCTGCAAAGCAGATATGAAAGCTTTCATATGAACAGTCATTTCCGGTCACATGTCAAGGGTCATATGTCATCAGGTATCTAAAAAAATTACTTACCTTATAAACATGATGGGAAAAATACAAAACAAAATTTAGTCGGATCAAAATAGGAGTAATGCACAGCAGAAAAGTGGAACTTCTATCCCGGGCTCAATTTTTATTCAAATCGTCTGATAAATTGATACAACCTGCGCAGGTTGTATTAAACTTTCAGACCGTTGGTGTAAAAATTGAGCCGTCGCGACGCGATACCCTGAAATGCACAAAAAACGGGATTGATCCTAAGGCCAGTATATGTCAGTCAAGGTCATGACCTTGACCTCAGGGACGGCCCCGTCGACGCGCTTGTGGGTCGTGACCTTGACCTTGAACTTGACCTTGATGCAAATTTTCGGGACGGTACCTAAGTTTTGGGAATTTTTCGACCCCAAGGTCAAAGGTCAGATCAAAGGTCAAGCTCTCACATGAAAGGTCATTAATGAGTACATCTAGGGTCATGACCCTTTCCATGCCACGTGGTCAAGGTAGGGTCAAACTTCACTTCATGGGCCAGTTTCGCCCGGGCGGCCATTTTGACGTGACGCAGAGACTCGGTGGGGTGGATATAACCTTTGAATACCAAGCCTCGAGACCCGTCCGGGCTCCCTTCGGGGCGTTTACAGGTGGGGGTGCGGGTACATCGTTGAAAAATGCTTTTAATGTCCGGTGAGTCTCACATGTAAATGACTAGATGGAATGCAGATATCAAACTTTTAGGACACATAGGCACCAACGAGAGCAGGGTGGGGCCAGAGTGTGGTACCGCTGGTGCTATTGGTTCCAGCTGTGCGCATGCGTGAATGTCAAAACACGCCTAAATTTTAAATATCGTGCCGCGTGCATGCCATTCAGGTGAGAGCTGCCAACTTTAAATACAATGGAGAGAATTGTCAAGGCTATTATTCCCAGCCAACACATTTTGATTCGAAGGGTTAGGGGTCCCAACTTTTAATACGATGAAGGGAAGTGTCCAAGCTATCAAACCCGACCATCTGGATTCAAACCTATAGCCGCCGAGATATAGGGCCTCAAGCGTAGCGCACAAAAAAGTGAATTGTTAGTCTAAAAAAATTCGGAAAATAGGTAAAAAATAGGCCTATTTGCGCGAGCGTGTTTTAGCAGGCGTTAGGGTTGTCGGAATTTTTTGAAATTTTCAGAGACTGTGCCTTGGGATGTTAGCTAGCACATATAACAAATTCAAGTGATATCTAATATAGGAACATGACCTAAAAAATTCGAACCCAAGCCGACCCAGAAACTCTTGTTTTTCTTGAAAAATGGCCATATTTTTTTTTCGAATTTTTATTCGATCATGTTCTTTTAATATGTTACTAATCTCATACCGGCACATCCAACCAGCATAAATTTTTTTAAAAAATACTCCCCAATGATGCCTCGGCAGTCTCAAAACATTAAATTTTTGTAAAGTCGCAAAAATTTAGTCCGCCATTTTGAAAAAATCAAACCTAATCCGCATCGGTGCAAAAGACTCATACCCATCACATGAGACTAACAAAAGGACTTTATCTTGTTGTTTGCAATTTCAAAATTCTAAAAACCTTTTTTAGTCTCAAAATCGGCGAAAAAAGCCGTAAAATCGTTTTTTTGGCCAAAACTTTGTTTTTATCATCGGAATCAGATGGGACCAGTACTCAAAATTCGGGCTAGTAAATGGGCACATCGTGCCAAAAAACCAGGTTAATCGAAGAATTTTTGGCGCTGCTAGGGCAAAAAAAAACTTTTATCCCCTTACGGATAGCGGGAAATTACTTTTAAAAAAAAAAAAAAAGAGAAAAAATCCGCCGCCTCACATGTAAACGACTTGAAGGAATGCAGGTTAATCGAAGAATTTTTGGCGCTGCTAGGGCAAAAAAAACTTTTATCCCCTTACGGGATAATGTAAACGACTTGAAGGAATGCAGGTATCGATCTGAAAATTTCAGGACATTTAGGTACTAACGTGACAAGTTGGGGGGGCCGGAGTTTGGTAGTCACCATACCTTTGGTTCTAGCGTAGCGCATGCGCGAAGTCAAAACCGCTAACCTCGAAAACAACCTTGTCGGCACAGAAAACGTCAAAGGCGAAATTCGAATTTTTGAAATATTAGAATACCAAACACTCTACGATGAGCCAGGCTATCCTGAAATGTATTAATTTCGTTAATAGGAGACACACTCTCTAAGCCACGACCAATTGTGTATGTTTTTAAGCCCAATAATGAGGATTTTTTACTATATGTCATTTTCAATTCAAAATGGCGTTCATGATTTGCCAGCAATCAAAAACGTTTTCGCTACCGTTTTTTAACCTTCCTCCAAGGATTCGGAAAATATAATTGCCATGTCTGTAAGTAAAATACCAAAAAAGCCTTATTTATTTTTCACATTTCAAGATGGAAGCACGTCCTGTTTGGGTTACAAACTCCATTTTTTGTGTACGAATCAGTAGTGTCATAGCTAGTACCAAAAAAAAATTCAAAGCAATCTGACCTATATTTCGTCCATTTTTTTGAAAACTTTGATCCTTAATATCACCAAGGGGAGATAATTTACAAAATTTCTAAAGAGTCGTATGGATAAGATCTACTAACATACCTAATTTCAAAAAATCGACCAACTATTAAAGAAGTTGTCATTTTGATTTTAACTTCCGGTACGAAATCACGGGGGCGAATTTCGAAATTCGAAAAATCCGAAATGGCAGATTTGAAGTAAATGATTTAAGAAACCCAAAGAATTTTGTTTTAGTAAAAAAGGTCAAATAGTCACAAAGTTACAGCTAAGTAGGTCAAATGTATTTGTTCGTAAATTTCGGTGATTTCGGATGTGTTAAACGTTTTGAAAATATGCCTATTCCAAAGCCACCACCCATTCTTGGGGAAGGGGGGGGGGTAGTTCAGAGTTTCAGAAAGATCCCACGGTAAGATTCTGAGATATAAGATTTGCAGGAAAAACACAAAAAAAAAAAAATAATAATAATTATAATCTTAACAAAAACAATAAGCTTTCATATATGAATATATGAAAGCTTAATAATAATAATAACTAGATCTGCAAAGCAGATATGAAAGCTTTCATATGAACAGTCATTTCCGGTCACATGTCAAGGGCCATATGTCATCACACTAACCTTATAAACATGATGGGAAAAATACAAAACAAAATCGGAACTTGTATCCCGGGCTCAATTTTGATTCAAATCGTCTGAAAAATTGATACAACCTGCGCAGGTTGTATTAAACTTTCAGACGACTGGGGTAAAAATTGAGCCGCCGCGACGCGATACCATGAAATGCCCCCCCCCCCCCCAAAAAAAAAAACGGGAAATGCACAAAACACGGGATTGATCTCTCAGGCCAGTAAAGGTCAGACAAGGTCATGACCTTGACCTCAGGGACGGCCCCGTCGACGGGCTTGTGGTTCGTGACCTTGACCTTGACGCAGATTTTCGGGACGGTACCTAAGTTTTGGGAATTTTTTTACCCCAAGGTTAACGGTCAGGTCAAAGGTCAAGCTCTCACATGAAAGGTCATTAATGAGTGCATCTAGGGTCATGACCCTTTCCATGCCACGTGACCCTCGAAGGTCAAGGTAGGGTCAAACTACACTTCATGGGCCCGTTTCGCCCACTTCCGGTCCCAGGGCGGCCATTTTGACGTCTCACATGTAAACGACTAGAAGGAATGCAGTTATCAAGCTGAAAATGTAAGGACACCTAGGCACCAACGAGAGCAGGGTGGGGCCAGACGTTGGTACCGCTGGTGCTATTGGTTCTAGCTGTGCGTATGCGCGAATGTCGAAACACGCTTATGTTTAAAATATCGTGCCGCGTGCATGGCTTTCGGGTGAGAGCTGCCAACTTTTAATACAATGGAGAGATTTTTCAAGGCTATTACTCCCGAGCTATGAGGCAGCAAACATGGCCCTTCGTTTTGAGAAACCATGTTTGACACCCTGCACGTGACCGGAGTTAGGGTCAGGGGTTTTTAACCATTATATAGGAGAATGTACGCTTTTCTTTAACAATCGTCTATTATTTATAAAATTGTCCATTATAGACGATTGTTTAAAAAAATACCAATAATAGACACTTATTTTAAAAATGAAAATGTATTTTGGGACATTTTATTCTCTGAACAAATTAAATTACAGAAAATAAAATTACTTTAAAACCGCAGAGTTACCGAAATGTCACATGACCGAATGTTGATTTCACGTGTTTGTTTACATAAAGAATTCCCATTAAATCCGTCCGTTATATATGTCACTTGTACGTTTAATAGTACGTTCGGAACTATAGATCGATGACACGTTTTTATACGCCCACATTTTCACGCACCTTCTTTGTGGACAATCTACAAGTCATAACTTGAATATAGGCATATATCCCAAAGATCTCGGTTCATTTCGATATTGGCTTGTGTGCGACCGTAACTTCATGGATTATGGCCCCTGACTGTACACACTAGAGGTCACAATTATTTGCCCATTTTAATGGAACTGAACATGTGAGTTTATAACCCACAGATCTCGATTCCTTCCAATATTGGTGCATATCTGACCGTCACTTCCTGGATTATGGCTCCTGATTGAACAAAATAGGTGTTTTGAGCCTGTGGAACCGATACAGGGAACAATTTTAAAAAAGAAAGGTTCAAATATCACCGTTACACCATAATGACAGTTGAGTTTGGATTTCGTGAATTGGTTTGTGCCTTTGATACTGTGTCCTGTCACTTATATCACAATCTGATTAAAACACATATCCTATTTCGTTTCGTTTTTATAGTACAAAATTTCGTTTTACTTGTCTTTATTACACTTGGATCTGGAAGAGTTGTTTAAACTCGAGCTCTGCTTCAAATGAGGGGTCAGCCAATAACATGGTCTGTCGAATCGAGTGATTGACCTTTTTGCGGGGAACTGTAGGTAGACATTGGCAGCGATAGAAATCAAAACAAAGCAACTATAGCCACTCGCAACATCGATTCAGATTAGTTAATCGAATGACTGACGTTATAGGGTCACAATTTGGACGGCTAGTACCCTCCATATTAACCACACCACTAAGAATGTTATTAATATCTAAATCATTCTCGCGAGCAGCCTTTCCATCACAACTTTGTTTAAAGAATATATCCATTATTTTGAGGCTTCTTGTTTTAGAAAACTATCCATTATTTGCCTTTTCTATACTACTTACATAATGGACAGTCTTCGGCCATTATCCATCACATACCGGCACATCATTCACACCTATAGAAAAGGCAAATGCACTCAACACTTATTTTGCCGAGCAATCCAAACTTAATGATCTTAATCACCCACTGCCATTAATTAACCGAAATATCAACAGTATGACTAATATAATTCTACAGCCGAATGAAGTTAAAGACATACTTGACTCTATCGATACTTCTAAATCATCTGGCCCTGGTCATATTAGTGGAAAATTATTAAAATCTATATCTAAAGAAATTTCTAATCCATTGTGTACTCTGTGTAATTATTCCCTTAAATCTGCTACATTCTCCTTGATCTGGAAACATGCTAATGTCGTAGCCCTACATAAAAAAGGTTATAAGGATATATGTTCCAACTACCGCCCAATATCATTACTCTCGATAATAAGTAAAATCCTAGAACGTTGTATTTATAAGCATGTGTTAAACTTCCTTCTAAACAACAATACACTTACAAATTTCAAAGTGGTTTTATGAAAGGAGACTCTACTATCTATAAACTTCTAGACTTAAACGATTTTTATTGTAATGCAATTGATAAGGGTTATTATACGAGAACGTTGTTCTGTGACATCAGCAAAGCATTCGATAGAGTTTGGCATGCTTAAGCTTGAAGCTGTTGGGGTCCGAGGCACATTGTACAGTTGGTTTGAAAGTTATATTACTAATAATAATAATAATAATCGCGTCATTTTACAAGGGAAGCAAATTAGGCCTGAGGCCTTTTTCCAATTTGACCCTTGGCACAGATCGTGCAAATGATTTCGATCATTACTGCAGGAAGAAACCGAAGAACTCGGGGGAAACCTGCCTGATCGGACGGGAGACCGAAAATCCCTCTCACTTACAATAAAGTTCTTGCCCTAAGCTGGGATTGAACCCTCGTTGCATTAGTAAGAAGCCGCCTCTCTATCGCCACGGCTATCCAACCAGCTCGACCACAATTTTTAATCTACATTAATGATATCATTGAAAATATTCAATCAAATATCAAATTGTTTGCTGATGAAACGTCTCTCTACTTACTGATAAAAGATCCGTCGGAAAGTGCAAAAATAATGAATTCGGATATCGAGAAAATTAACGTTTGGTCAAAAAAATGGCTAGTTTCCTTCAATTCCACAAAAACAGAATCACTAACAATATCTACCAAACAACACAATGACACACCACCACTTTTCATGGATACTGTTAAAATAATCGATGTACAAAACCAAAAGCACTTGGGTCTATTCTTCTATCACAAACTTAAATGGGATATTCACATAAATAATATTTGTAATAAAGTATCAAAATTAATCAATTGTTTAAGATCCCTAAAGTAAAGGTTACATAGAAAATCTCTTTGCATAATTTACATTTCTTATATACTACCGCATTTCGACTACGCGGATATTATTTGGGACAATTGCACTGACCAACTAGCAAACCAACTAGAACACCTTCAGCTTGACGCCTTGCGCACTATTTGTGGGGCTGTAAAGAGAACTAGCCACCGTTTACTCTACCTCGAAACTGGTATTATTCCTTTGAATGAAAGAAGAAAAGACACAAATTACACACATTATATAAAATTATTAATGGGACGGTTCCAAATTATTTATCCAACCACATTAAATTAAAAATATCATCATATAAACCAGAATTAGTCGAAATATTCTGCAGAACATCCATCTATTATAATTCATTCTTTCCATCAGCTATCCGACTCTGGAACAACCTAAATCCGTCCATAACAAATGTCTTATCACTCTCGAAATTTAAACAAGAACTCTCTAAACATGACCCGAAAATACCTCTCTTTTATTATTTTGGCAAACGAAAAAATCAAATTATACATACTAAACTACGACTAGGCTGCAGCAATCTAAATTTTCACAAATTTAAAGGACATATTTCAGATACTCCCGAATGTTTATGTGGTAATACAATAGAAGATCCTTATCACTAACTATCTCCTTATATGTTCCTTGTATTCATGTGCTCGTCATAGAACAATCGACAATCTACCACAAACACAACAAAACATGAAAGTGCTACTATATGGATCAGAAACACTATCATATAACAAAAACGTTTCAGTATTTAACCAAATACAAAATTTCATTGAACAAACCACAAGATTTGCATTTTAAAAATAGCTGATTTTAATTATTTAAAACTTTACATTTTTATTGCGTTGTGTATACATATATATATATAATTTCCTTTTTATCTATTCTTCTTTTTTTTTCTCCTTTGTTTTTAAAAATATTGTAGTATAATGTAGTTAATTGTAATATAGTGTAATTGATTGTAATATAATATAATTGATTTTAATATAATGTAATTGATTTCAATACTGTGTAATTGATTGTGATATAATATAATTGATTGTAATATAATATAATTGATTGTAATATATTGTAATGTTATTTATTGTAACCGGGAGAGGGGTTTATATAGGCTTTGCCTGTTCCCCGATCCCCTCGGTTTTCTGAATAAATATTGTTTATATAAAAAAAACCAATATACTCTGAATAAAGACATACAGAAAATCTACGAATGGTCGAAAGCCTGGAATATTGAATTTAACCCAGCTAAAACTATTAGCTATTAGTCTATTCTCCCGGAAAATGTATTCGTCAAACTTTAAGCTCACATTTAACACATTGGAAATATCGGACCATCTGCCACATAAACATTTGGGCATATTCCTTAATAATAAGTGCATGTGGGAAACTCATATTGATTACCTTGTAGCCAAAAACCAGTAACTTGATTAATTGTATGCGCTCTTTTAAATGTAGATTAAACAGGAAAACTTTGAGCAGTATTTACAAGTTCTTCATTTTACCTATTTTTGACTATGGTGATTGTGTTTGGATAAACTGCACGAAATATGAAATTTGAAATAATTCTTGTAGGTGTAACCGCGTTTGATGGACATTTTGTGATTTTTTCACCATAAATTCACGCCTCAGTGATTACAAGATGAATTTAAGGAACCAGTGCTTGTAAAATAATTGTCTGTGACTAATGTATTTTATTTTAGACCTTTGTATCCAAGTGCCATTGTTCTGGTTTTTGAAATAATTTTTTCATCATTTCAGGTGTTGTGACAAAATAGCCCCAGATTGTACGAAAAATCACGGTTTTAGAACTGATAACCCAAAGATCTTGGTTTCTTTCCATATTTGCACCTATCGCAACGTAATTCCCGAATTATGGCCCCTGATTGTCCGAAAAATCCCCTATGGTACCTCTTGAGGTCACCAGTATTATCCGATTAAAAGAAAAACGTTTTGACTCTATCACCGTTACACCCTACGGAAGGTTGAGTTCGAATTTCTAGAAAATGGGACCATGATTGCGATACAAAATGGCCGCCGTTTGTACGCAAATAGTGTAAAAATATGGTATATCAAAGTTGTGGACCCTGTAGAGGTAACAATTTTAATTCGTTTTGATGAAACTTGAAATGCATGTTTATAACCTAAAGATCGTGATTCTTTTCGATATTTGCGCATATCAAATTATAACTTAATGAATTATGGCATTTGATTGTAGGAAAAATCACTTTCGGTATTGCTTGTTCTCTATCCATCTCTCGAAAATGTGGGCCTTTCCTGCCTGGCAGTGCCAGCTTACTATCTTTATATTTTTCTATCTTTTTTTGTGTGTAATTATAGTGTTCTTCCTCAGGGCTCAGTTTTAGGCCCTATCCTGTTTTCACTTTATATTGTGCCGTTGGAGGACATAATCACACGACATGGCCTGGACACCGTAATTTTCGCTGATGACACCCAATTATACATAGCCTGTAATACTCGTACTGATTATTCAGTTGTCCCTCGTATTGAAAAATGCGTTGATGAGATCCGTTGTTGGATGCGGGCAAATCTTCTCGCTCTTAACGGTGGTAAGACAGGTATTGTCTGGTTCTCATCACGTTTCAAAGACCAGAGTATCAGATCGAAGATCACAAATGTACGGATTGGTGATGAGTTAGTCTCAGTTTCGGAGTCGGCACGTGATTTAGGTGTGATTGTGGACTCGGCGGGTACTATGAATTCTCACATCAGTAATATCTGCAAATTAGCGTCTTACTCACTGTGGAGGATCAGTAAAATTCGGAAATATTTGAACCAAGAACAAACTGAGAAATTAGTGCATGCATTTGTATCTTCTAGGTAAAACTATTGCAATAGTCTCCTTTTCGGCCTTTATGACTACCAAATTCAAAAACTGCAGCACATTCAGAACGCCGCAGCTCGGCTGGTTACCTTAAAAAGTTAGGTCGTCATCCTGATATGACACCAGTTCTCAGAGAGCTTCACTGGCTCCCAGTTGAGTTGCGGATTAGGTTCAAGATTGTGTGTATCATCTTCAAACTGATCCACCGCAGTGAGTCTCCACCTAAGTACCTAGTAGAACTTATTTCTATACATGTGCCAAAATACGTACAAAGAGTTGTGATGGTATAAAACTGGACTATCCAGTTATCAAACCTAAGCCCAGTAAAGCTTACGGAGATCGGGCTTTCACAGTTTTTGCTCCCAAGCTGTGGAACGAGTTGCCGATTGCCTTAAGGCAGATTTTTGAGTTTGAAAATTTTAAATCTTAAGTTGAAAACACATTTTTTTTAGACAATATTTTTATTAAATTTCTATTTGTATCATATGTTATTTTTATATTCTGGCCATAATTTTTTCAGATTTTATTATGTTACTATTTTATATTCTGTACAGCGGTTTCAGATTTTTTTATGTCAATCGCTTTTTAAAAATGAATCATTATCATTATCATTATTCTATTTGTATAACGTATATGTTTTGTAGTTTAGGAGTTGCTTCCCCAAATTCTCACTTTAAAATGCTTATATGTCTTTGTAGCTTAGGAGGGGCTATTTAGAAGATAAACACTCCCTGTTTGGCATTTAGAGGGGTGTTTTTGTCCAATAGACATGTCCTGAGATCATTAGGACCCAAGATGCTATTTACGATTTTAAAAGACATTATTAAAATAGAGGGTGTTATTGTCCAAACGACAGTGTCTAATTGACCAATCAAAACGCGAGGTTCACACGTAAGCATGTTACGATGGAAGATTAGTTTGTTTGCAAACTGAAAAGGTTGACTCATTAAAAAAAGTTATTATTATTTAAACTGGAATTAATCTATTTTGTCTTATGCTTCTATATATTGAATATGAAGAAAATTACTGGTCTTACTCCTAACATGATGAAGTTGTAGGTTGAGTAATCTCCCTTAGGGAGTATGTTTGGTGGTCTCCATATTTGAATGTAAAAAGCACATGTTTTCACATTGTCTTACTGTCTCAGTATTCAGTATGTGTTGTTACAACACCTTATTATTGTAAAGATATGAATATGATTAGAGCTGCATGGTGTAAGTGTTTCATATATATATATATATATATATATATATATATAATTATATGTTTAGCAATTTAAACCAGATAATACGATTTAAAGTTCAAAGTAATTATATAACTCAATTTGTACTTCTCAAGTTAGTCATGTCCTTGGATCTGGCTACAAGAAATACTCATACTATTAAATTATTAATTCAAGTGTCACATAATGGCAACTTGGTTTGTTTATCAATGATATCATAGTTATGCTTATTTGTCTCAATGTTTGTTTACATGTACTTAGAGGGTGTTTTATTGTAGTTTTTACGGTAAAATTGGTTCTGCAATAAACAGTCAGAAGAATTTGTTTTATCGTTAGCCTGATTGATTATCTGTGTCCCATAGAGAGTCATGATAGTAAAAAACCATGGTCTTTCTTACAAGTCAAGTTAAAAGACAAGTCACAAGACAAGTACGCACAACAAGTATCCATAACTACAAGTAGAAGTAAAGATAGACGAACACGACAAGGCAGATCAGGCGGTAGGTGGATATGATCTTAGACAAGTACACAAACTCACAGACAAGTCTCAAAGTATATATCACGAAACAGTACAAACATACAAATCTAAATTACTGAAACAAAAGTACAAGATTAATGAACTATTTACAAATGTTAAATCCGGAATTCAAGATAAGTCCCTGCAGCCGTCTGTAACACAGGACCTTAAGTCTGCGTTCAGAATTTATGGTGATATATCTGAGCAATTTAAACAATATCTGATAAGAATTAGGACTACTGAAAGTGAGCAAGAACTGTCAGGTCACAATTATGTTTTTGACTCACTTCGTTCACAATTGGCACAAGTTTTCGATGAAGTAACAACTTTTTTATGGGAGAATAAAAGTGAAAGTAAAAGTTCACATGGTACATCAAGAAAATCTGCTGTTAGTTCAGTTCCCTCTAGTATGTTAGCAAAACAACGGATGGAAGCAGAGACAGCCAAAGTAAGGCTTACTTATGTGAAACACGAAACTGACTTACAAAAACGTTCAGTCGAGCAAGAAATGCTTCATAAGAAACAACAGGTAGAACTAGAAACTGCACGAAAAATACTTCAATCAAAAAGGGAAGTAGACGAAGCAGAAGCTGAACTTCAAGTCATTTCCGATCAGTTGTGTGCTTTAGACCACCAAGGGGGTTCCTACATAGACTCTAAAGAACGAACTGAAAGATATGTTCAAGATCAAAATGACAATTTTCAGATTAAGGAACAAATTTCACAAAATATGACATTTATTCAAACAAATCGTAAATTAAATTTTCATGATGTATCTCCTAATAGTTTTGTAGGTACCCAAAACCAGAATGTTAGGGAACCAGTCCCTAGTATAACACAAGAAGAGACACGTTACACAAGAAAACCTAACACTGTTGAAGATGTTTCTCGTTATCTCTTAAAGAAAGATATCCTTGTTTCAAGATTATCTAAATTTGATGACAAACCTGAAAATTATGTTGTTTGGAAAAACACCTTTCGTGACGTCATGATTGAAATTGACACAAATTCTGTCGAAGACTTTGATCTTGCAATAAAGTGGCTAGGACCCGAATCCAAAAAACATGCTGTTAGTCTGCGAACGTCCAATTCAAGGAATCCAAGTACTGGTCTAAAATTAATGTGGGCAAGACTCAATGAAAGGTATGGAAGCCCAGAAATGATAGAATCTTCTATCAAAAATAAACTAGCTAACTTTCCTAAAAATTACAACCAAAGATAGGGTCAAAATTTATGAACTCGCTGATACATGTGATGAGATTCTATCGTTGAAAAGTGACACTAATTATAGCAATCTTTTAAGTTACTATGATGCCTCAGCAGGCGTGAATCCTATCTTGCTGAAGCTTCCGTCATTTGTACAGGTCAAGTGGCGAAGTAAGGCAATTAACTACAAAAAAGTGCACCAAGTGACTTACCCTCCGTTCAGCTTTTTCGTTGAGTTTTTATATGAACTTGCAACGACCATGAATGATCCAGCCTTTATATTTGAAGAAAACTTGACTTGTCTTCCCCGTAAAGAGTACCATAAACCATCTTTCAAGGTAGCTGTACATAAAACAGCTGTTTTAGAACCAAAGACTGATAGGCATATTCCACGGTCTCAGTTCAGGTGTCCATTGCATAATGCCCACCACTCTTTAAATACATGTGTAGCATTTAAGGAAAAATCAATTGAAGATAGAAGGAGGATTGTCAGGGATAATGATATATGTTTCGGGTGTATTGAGTCAAAGGAGCACAGGGGTTACAAGTGTCCAGTTGCTATCCAGTGCAATAATTGCGGCAGTGACAGACATTCCACAGGCATGCATTATGAGTACTTACCTAAATATAACGCACCGACTGACAGTAACCATTTTGATAAATCCACAGGCAAGCATGGCGGGGAGCATACCGAAGCGATATGTACTAAATGTACTCAAGTATGCAATGATAACTCAGTCGTACAATCTTGCGCAAAGATTGTTTTAGCGAAAGTGTTCAGCGGTAAAGATCCAGATCACTACAAACTTGTGTATGCTATACTAGATGACCAGAGTAATAGAACCCTGGCAACACCAGAACTCTTGAATGAATTCAATGAATGCAATTCAAAAATAATTAACTATAAATTGTCTTCATGTGTGGGTAATGTTTTGACAACTGGTAGACAGGTTGATGGGTTGATTATTCAGTCTGTCGATGGCTCTTATACATTTGATTTACCTTCTGTGGTCGAATGCTGTAATATTCCAAATTCCAAAGAAGAGATACCGAGCCCACACATAGTTAAACATTATGCACATTTAAGTGAACTGGAATGTTTCATTCCACCAATACAAGATGGCTGTGACATATCTTTGCTTATCGGTAGATACTTGCCCGCTATACATCATGTGTCCGATCAACGTATAGGCAGTGAAAATGCACCATTTGCTCAGCGTCTCCCTATGGGGTGGGTGATCATTGGTGAAGTATGTGTCGGGGGTGTACATGCGTCAACAGACATTAAAGTGAACAAGATAAATATCCTTAGTAATGGTAGACCCATGTTACTAGACCCATGCAAACAGTCAGTGACATGTACGATTGAAGATTCTTCAATTTTCGATAAGACTCCAGATGATGACAAGGTAGGACTTTCACGCGAATACAGGATGTTCCTAAAATTAATGGACAAACAATTTGAAATGAACTCTCAAGGCCAATGGTCAGCACCATTACCCTTTAAAACTTTAAGATCGCGACTTCCGAACAACATGGTACAAGCTGAGAAGAGAGCTAAAATATTGGATAAGAATCTCCACAGGGATATTATCAAACCCGACCATATGATGACCTTCATGACAGGTATTTTAAATAAAGGTCACGCAGAAGTAGCGCCACTTATACAAGAAAATGAGGAGTGTTGGTTTCTACCGCTTTTCGGCGTATATCACCCCAAAAAGCCAGACAAGATAAGAGGAGTATTCGACTCATCAGCAACTTTTCATAACATTTCTTTGAATGAAGTTATGGTATCCGGCCCTGATCTTACAAATAACCTAATCGGCGTTTTACTACGATTTTGACAGGAAAGAATTGCTGTTTCAGCTGACATTGAGCATATGTTTTATTGTTTCTATGTGATACCAGAACACCGAAGATATTTGCGATTTTTTATGGTACAAGGACAATATCTTTGGTAATGAACTTGTAGAATATCAAATGTGTGTTCACGAATTCGGAAATCGACCTTCACCCTCGGTTGCAAACTACGGGCTACGGAAGGCTGTTGAAAACGCAGATCCTGAAGTAAAAAAAATTGTTTCAAAGAACTTTTATGTTGATGACGGGCTTGCGTCCTTCTCAAGCGAAGCCGAAGCTTCCGCGGTTCTAAATAAAAGTAAGGAAACTTTATGGTGTAACGGAAACATTCGACTTCACAAGTTCGCTTCAAACAGCAAGGAATTCTTAACAAAATTTGATTCCAAGGACTTGGCAAAAGATTTAATTGACATGAATCTATGTGAAGATTTGCCTATGCAAAATAGTTTAGGACTGGTCTGGGATTTGAACTGTGATAAATTTGTGTACAAGGTTTCATTACAAGATAAACCGTCTACAAGACGCGGTATTCTATCAATCATAAATGGATTATATGATCCACTCGGATTTATCGCCCCAGTTACTGTCAAGGGAAAGGTTATTCTCAGAAACGTGTTAAGGAACAACCCCGACTGGGATGAACAATTGTCACCCGATGTTCTCGGTGAATGGAATAACTGGAGGGATTCGTTGTATGCTCTAAATGATGTCAATATTCCAAGATGCTATGTTGCTGATGGTCTGAGTTCTCTTCAAGAAAAACAAGTGTTGGTGTATTGTGATGCATCCGAGTCGGCTATTGCAGCGGTAGCATATATCAAGGGCATTGATACGAGTAAAAAGGAATAGCATGGATTCATTCTTGGAAAAAGTAAGGTCGCGCCTCTACATTGTAACACGGTGCCTCGTCTCGAGTTATGTGCTGCCTTGTTAGCAACCCAAATAGCTACGGTAATTTCAGAAGAGTTAGCGATACCGTTAAGTGAATTCACATATTTCAGTGACAGTCGAGTTGTTTTAGGTTACATTAACAATGAAAAACGTAGATTCTTTGTATATGTATCTAACAGGGTGGAACGTATTAGACAAGTTTCCTTACCACAACAGTGGAACTATATACCCACTAACTTAAATCCTGCTGATCAAGGTACGCGTTTCGTGAATTCCACTGATCTACAGGAAAGTTTATGGTTACATGGACCTATTGCTAAAGCTCAAGAATCTCGAAAAATAAGTGAATACAGTGATTATCGCGACAATGAAATATTTCCTCTGATTCAACCTGATGGGGATAAAGAAGTCAGAACAGAAGTTCAAAAACAAGACTGTTTAGGTTCAGATCGTTTTTCAAAGTTTTCTTCATTGAAGAAACTAGTTTGCGCTATTATGGTATTGCGAGCATTTGTGAAATACTTCAAGAATAGTAGATCTAAAATAGCTTCTATTATTAAACACAAACTTAATGAATATAAGAACACAGAGATCTTTATATTCAAAACTGTACAAGATGAACATTTTGCAAGTGAAATACAATGTCGACAGAACAAGAAACATGTTTACAAGAACAGTAGCATTCGAGATTTAAATCCATATTTAGATGACAATGGACTTTTACGAGTAGGTGGTCGTCTAAATAATTCGGACATGAACATTAGTCAGAAAAATCCGATAATTCTTCCAGGAAAAAGTCATGTGACCAAATTGTTGGTTTTGCAGTATCATGAAAATACAAAACATCAAGGTAGACACTTCACAGAAGGAGCTTAAGAGACGCAGATTTTTGGATAATTGGAAGCAAGAAAATTATTCGCTCTTTATTGTACAAGTGTGTCATTTGCAAAAAGTTACGTGGCAAGTTAGAGGTACAAAGAATGGCTGATTTGCCAGCCGATCGTTTGATCCCAGGACCACCATTCAGCTCAGTGGGTGTAGATACGTTTGGTCCATGGACTGTAATTGCTCGCAAGACAAGAGGTGGTGTTGCAAATGCCAAACGATGGGTTTTAATATTCACATGTTTAACCACACGAGCCATACATCTGGAAGTCATAGAAGAAATGTCTACATCATCCTTTATTAACGCGTTAAGGAGGCTCATATCAATCCGAGGAAATGTAAATATTTTCAGATCTGACCGGGGTTCAAATTTTATAGGAGCTACAGATCCTTTAAAAATCGATTCTGTCAATGTCGAAGACCAGAAAGTGAACAACTTCCTTTTCAACCGAGGCTGTAAGTGGTTATTCAATCCGCCCCATGCGTCACATATGGGTGGCGTATGGGAACGTATGATAGGAATTGTGAGGAATGTTTTAAATGGTATTATGCTGGAACATGGTAATCGAGAAATTACACATAAAGTATTGGTTACATTCTTTGCTGAAGTATCTGCCATAGTTAACTCCAGACCATTAGTACCAGTTAGTTGTGATTCCGAACAACCGTTCATTTTGTCACCAAACATGTTACTAACACAAAAATCTGATTCATGTCCATCGTTTGACATAGGTGAATTCAATACCAAAGACATGTTTAAAGCACAATGGAAGAGAGTTCAGTTTCTATCAGATTTGTTTTGGACAAGGTGGAAAAGGGAATTTAAGTGTTGTCTTCAGCAAAGACGAAAGTGGCTGGAAACCAAACCAAACATTATGGAGAATGATATTGTTCTACTCAGAGAAAAGGATCTCCATCGCAACACATGGCCTATGGGTATAGTCGTGAATGCATTAAAAAGTAACGATAACATTGTGCGAAAAGTACAGGTTCGCGTATGCAAAGATGGTAAAACCGCGGTATACACCCGTCCCATTAGTGAATTGGTAGTTTTGGTTAGTGAACAGTAACTGTTTTATATAAATCTACTAAATATCAAATTAAGACTATTTGAACATTTTCGATGTAAGCTAGTAAAGCTTTTACATTAACTGTTTATATTATATGTTGTTTTATTTATCTAATGTAACTGTTTTATGTAAGTTTTGTCAGTGACAAATTATCATTGACAGACGGGGAGTATATTGAATATGAAGAAAATTACTGGTCTTACTCCTAACATGATGAAGTTGTAGGTTGAGTAATCTCCCTTAGGGAGTATGTTTGGTGGTCTCCATATTTGAATGTAAAAAGCACATGGTTTGACATTGTCTTACTGTCTCAGTATTCAGTATGTGTTGTTACAACACCTTATTATCAATGATATCATAGTTATGCTTATTTGTCTCAATGTTTGTTTACATGTACTTAGAGGGTGTTTTATGTTTTATTGTAGTTTTTACGGTAAAATTGGTTCTGCAATAAACAGTCAGAAGAATTTGTTTTATCGTTAGCCTGATTGATTATCTGTGTCCCATAGAGAGTCATGATATTCTAAAGTATTGCCGAAACGAGAATACCAAAAACTGGACTATCCAGTTATCAAACCTAAGCCCAGTAAAGCTTACGGAGATCGGGCTTTCACAGATTTTGCTCCCAAGCTGTGGAACGAGTTGCCGACTGCCTTAAGGCAGATTTTTGAGTTTGAAAATTTTAAATCTAAGTTGAAAACACATTTTTTTAGCCAATATTTTTTATTAAATTTCTATTTGTATCATATGTTATTTTTATATTCTGGCCATAATTTTTTCAGATTTTTTTATGTTACTATTTTATATTCTGTACAGCGGTTTGAGATTTTTTTTATGTAAATCGCTTTATAAAAATGAATCATTATCATTATCATTATTCTATTTGTATAACGTATATGTTTTGTAGTTTAGGAGTTACTTCCCAAAGTTCTCACTTTAAAATGCTTATATGTCTTTGTAGCTTAGGAGGGGCTATTAAGAAGATAAACACTCCCTGTTTGGCATTTAGATGGGTGTTATTGTCCAATAGACATGTCCTGAGATCATTAGGACCCAAGATGCTATTTACGATTTTAAAAGACATTATTAAAACAGAGGGTGTTATTGTCCAATAGACAGTGTCTAATTGACCAATCAAAACGCGAGGTTCACACGTAAGCATATTACAATGGAAGATTAGTTTGTTTGCAAACTAAAAAGGTTGACTCATTAAATAAAGTTATTATTATTATTATTTAAACTGGAATTAATCTATTTGGTTTTATGCTTCTAAAGTATTGCCGAAAAGAGAATACCAAAGTATGGGGTGCCATATACTGTCTGATAATGGAAGCAATTTTATAGGTGCCCATAATATGAAGATTTTGGAAGTTTTCACAAAGTTCGATGGAAATTGTCTACACCGTTAATAGGCCACACAAGGATGGAATATACGAAAGCTCGATTAAACAGGTGAAAGATGTATTCAAGTTGTTATTGGACACCAAGTTTTGACTTGGAATGAGTTTTCAACTTTTTTTAGGGAAATTAAATGTTTGATAAATAGTCGACCAATAGGGTACAGTCCAGTTAATTCAAATGACCTACAAGCTTTGACGCCTTATCATGTTGTAATGGGTCGTGCTACAAATGAAATACCTCAAGGTCCCTTTAAGGAAACGAAGAATCCTCATTTGAATTTCTGCAGTCAATAGTTCAGCATTTCTGGAAAGGATTTATTAGAGAGTATATTCCAACAATGACAAGACGTGCCAAATGGAGAATTCAAAATCGCCAAGTTCAAGTTAATGATATTGTTGGTTTGAATAGTCATGACACAGTGACTTTAATATATCCTTTAATTACTCGCATGGATGTTCAAGGGATACGGACACGCATAATCGCCATTTTTCGCAGAAGTCGGAACAGCGTAACTCATACTTTATTATATGAATTAAAAGTTTTAATTAATTCATATAATAAATTCAAGATGGCCGTCTAATATGGCGGGGTATCGGGTTCAAAATGCGGTCTAAAGTAAAAAGTAGAAAATCAAAAGTCTAAAGAGAAAATTCTACTTTCAACAACATATCACGGAAATAAATTTAATCACGTGACTATTTCTGCCCAATCGTTTATTTTTCCGGGGAAAATACCGTATTTTAATGACATGCAGAAATAGTCACGTGATTAAATTTATTTCCGTAATATGCATGGAGAAAATCTTGAGGAGAAAATCTCGAGTAGAAAATCTGAAGTTGAAAGTCGAATGTCAAAAATTGATTATTGAAAGTCGAATGTCAAAAATTGATTATTGAAAGTAGAAATTATGTTGTTGAAAGTAGAATATTTACGACTTAAAGTTGAAAAGGTGGACGTATTAGGCTGAAAAGCACGAGCGGTATATGTTTCCCACACGAAAATGTCCATTTTGGATAAGGATTTTCTCTTTGGCTTTTGCTTTTCTACTTTTTACTCTTGATCGCATATTGAACCCGATACCCCGCCATAGTCTAAGGCATACGTGTCGAGAATCAGAGCTAATCTCCTGCAGTTGTAGTAATGTTTTACTATAGATGATGTATCCAGATTTTGTATATAAACTGAGTATGTACTAGAGTAACTTAGAATGTGTTAATTGAGACTAAAAGATGCAAAAAGAGTGATATTTCGAGGAAATACAACTCCGTCTATAGTATCTAGGAATACAGTTCACCTGAGTTTCACTCAAGCACCCAATCTGAACGACAGGCTCACCCAACCTGCAGAGAAGTGACTCTGACACAATGGACATCCACGATATTCCGTGACGTTATCTAAACGTCACAGGTCGCGAGGTCAACGCACAGAAGTCAGTTTGTAAACAAACAAACAAAAGTAAAATGACTTCCGACAAACAGAAAACTCGCGTCGTATCAGGGTTGTCTGTGCAATAACACTGATACAACTCGAGTTTGAATAATAATCCCCGGAAGAAAATGGGATTTTAACAGAATTAGCAAGTTTAAACGGACATTTGACACACGCGGGGGCCACACTATTCGCACTATTTTGTGCTTCGGTCGTGTCTATTTCACATATACACAATGAATTCTGCTAATGTTTTTAGCCTGGGGTTGACTAATAGTTAATTATTTCAGTTTTAAACAATAATTTAAAACTTTAACGCAATTTAAAAAAAAAATAGCCAAATTCTAGCTGGGATTACTGAGCAAAATGGCCATTCACTGAATACGTGCGGAAAAAAAACCCAGCTACCATAAATTTCGTCACGTTAGTTATGCAAAAAGAGTGATATTTCGAGGAAATACAACTTCGTCTATAGTATCTAGGATAACAGTTCACCCGAGTTTCACTCAAGCACCATTACACAATGTTAGTCTAGAGTACAAACTTTTAAACTAATCCAAATGCCGAAATCAAGACAGCCAAAACGTTCCAGAAGATAGATGGCTTCAAATTCGAACCAAAGCGACTCAAATAGTAAAAATGACTTTCTCGATAATGCCTTGAAGGACGACGGGTCGCTACGATCATTTATTGGCGAATTGTTCAAACGCGAAGTGATAATGACCCATATTGTACACTTAATTCAACCAAAATTAACCCAAGATCTAGTTAACCGCATCGACCTCTTAGAAAATAGAATTGATGAACTGGAACACTATTCTAGAAAAACATGCCTTAAATTCAGTGGTATTGGCGAGAGAGCTGATGAAAATACTGATAATCTGATACTCGATATTATAAAAAAAAACATGGCCGGGAAGACCGTTTAACAGTTAACCAAATATGTCGTACACATAGAGTTGGATCTCGAAACAAAGATTACGACAGAGACATTATTGTTAGGTTAATCAGCTACAGGGATCGTGCTGCAGTATATGGCAAAAAAAAAGGCTAAAGCAATACACCATACTTAATAAAACAAAAATCTTTATTAATGAAGCCTTGACACATAGAAAATCTCAGCTATATAAAAAGACGCGAGAACTCTTTAAATTGAAAAAAATTAAAATTACTGGACATATGACGGTCGAATATATGCAAGAAATCTAAATGGTGACAAAAGTATATTAATCAATTGTGAAGATGACATCAACCAGTTTTATGATACGTTGACGAGCAAATGAACATTGATCAGCCCGATCACCAGTCATTGAATGGTGCATCAGTCATGTTGAACCAAGAAACAGTTGGATGACCTGGCGCTTGCTACGTTCGGGCATTTAATGCGCGAACTCTTAGTTTTCTTTTACTGGCACAGGTACTATTTCTTTTTCTTTTACAAGTCCCCAAATCTGGGATTTCGTGCGGAGGTAGTTCTGAGCTAGCAGTCTGTGAAGTACAACATTTTTGCCACTGTACCTGTGTATCGCTAATTATAAACCGAATGTGTGAAGAAAGTTGATACATATCAGTCAAAAATTGTTCGGTACAAACTGAGTTGATTCATGCTCAATTGGCTAATAAACAAACCATGGGTTTATTTTCTCATCAGTGTCACCGCGGATTTATTGACCTTGTTTGAACTTACGCATAGCTATATCCATACACCGAGAGAAATTATCTAGTCTCGGTGAAAAGAACCATGGTCATCTTGTAGAAAATTACTTTTGTATTTTTGGGAACGGAAAACAGTGTTTTTAGAAGCAAACTAACCTGCCGCACTTGAGAAAGTCATTATACTAATAATAAAATGCGAGACCTCTTTTTTGAGGCGTAGGCTTACACTGAGAAATAGGTCAGGGTCAAAACGTACGTTTGCCTTATAAGAAACAAGTAAAAGGATAAATACACTGTACCTACGTATCTCGATAAAAAAAACATTCGGATTATAACTCTAGATAAGGTGTGTTAATTAACAAGGTGAGTTTATTATCGCTAGGGGTGAAAAACTCTGGGACGGTAGTTTTCTGTACCGGGTATGTTAATTAACCGACGGGTTAAAAACGAATAACCCGGTTAAAAACGAATGACCCGCTGTGTATTGTTTAATTGGTGTGTTTTCGCCATAGTTGTTATATCTGCAACAAACGGGCATAATCAAGGACCGACAGGCTTTATCTTAAGCGTGAGTGTTAAATGGACTTTGTATAAGGACATGTCTTTATATATGTGGAAGTTGTACGGGCAATTTCTTCTATGCGTCTTTTGTATTTGTTGATGAACACAAGACACTGGACATGTATTATTATAATATAAATATGGACCGTAATCTGTCGTAAAAAAGGAGAACACAATGTCGTCATTTATAATTATAAGCAGCAGTCAGACCCCAATTTGAATGTACCCGGGTATATTGCGTGTTGAAATGAGTACCAAGTAAGCGGTAAATCATTGCGAGTTTATTGTTTTGCGAGTTGAAATGAATACTGCGCAACCCGTAACTCATAGCCATTTTATCGTTATGCATTCGTAATTTTATGTCCGGTTAAAATTAATGTCCCACTTAGCAGTGTTACATTCTGCTAAATATGAAAAAAAATGCTTTAAGTTTCGGTTTTAGTTACAACTCTATTTATGGAGGATCTTACCTTTATTGTAATAAAATCCATAAAATTATAAATTTCCATGTGTATGAAGATCGCAACACATTTACAATAATGCTAAGAGTTGTTAATGCAGAACGATTGGTATGTGACTGGCTTCAAAAGAACGTAAGTTGTCAAATCATCGTTGGAACTCTCGGCATTCCCGTGATCGAAAGGAATACAAATCTAAAAATAGCCAACTGCAACTTTTCTTTCAAGACCATGTGCTTTGGGGCGTAGACATGCCGTCTACTGACATAACTCATTTTACATTTTATATTTGTACATATAGCCTAATCAACAACGAAAAATAACTACAAAAAATGGTTTTAATATTGTAAAATATTTTTAGCCTGGATATACTAATTTCTGTCTTAGACAATACCACTATATATGGAATGTATTGAAATTGCGTAAAATACACTGTTAATATGTAATGTATATGCCTATTATGCATTTTACGAGATAAAAAAACAAAACAAAAACAGTGGATTTCACTCCTGTCTAACAAATCATAAAGCTGTGTTGTTACGGTGGCGGCATAGTGTTTCACCGTAACACCACAGCCACTCTAACCATTCATAATACATCTAACTATCCCTTTACAGCACTTCACTCCCTACACATTTCCCCTCGTCCTACTTTCCCAAACGTCAACAACACATCTCATACATCCTGTTCGCTGATTAACCCGTGTACCACGCCTACTGGATCAGCTACACCTGTATCCACAATCCAACCCGTTAATATAGCTTAATTAAATCAAACAAGCCCATTGTTGCAACAACAGTCCTTGTTAGATCTAGGTTTATTTACTTCTACACCCAATCCAAAACAGATTGAAAATGTTAAATAAGGTTGATTAAAAATGATCATACAAGTAAATACTTAACATCAACATGTTATGTTGCGCCACTGAGCTTATAAATGTATCTTAAATAACAAAAATGCAAGCTGCTTACATTACTCCCTCAAACTTTAGTCGCTTCTTACTTGATTACTATAAATCAAAAATATTGTTTGACTTAACAAAATGACACGTCAATTTACAAGGATTTAATAATTACTCAGCATGAATAAAATAAAAGTAATGTCGAATGAATGTAGTGTCGAATGGAAGATGTTAAATCAATCCTACTATATCTTGATACACATATCTCAATAATACTCTACACCAAAACTTGAAATAATAAAAAAAAAAAAAATAATTTAAATGTTGGAGATATAAACTCATATCTCGACGTAATTATGAATTGGTCTGTGATTGTGATTGTAAATACTATTCTGATGTTTTCTTTATTATCAAGTAATATATTGTATATTTGTTTGTCACATTTTACTGATTGTCGTTGGCATATCACAAAACCCCGGCCCGTATAAAACATTAAGTACAGGTAATATTTCCATTGTCCACAATAATGTGTGTAGCTTATTGCCAAAAATAGATATTATTGAAGCTAAATTCTCCATCTATAATATAATATGTATTACTGAATCCCATCTAGACAACACTATTAAAAATTCATGTTGGGGTAGACAGAAACAGGCAAGGGGGTGGGGTTGTTATTTATATAAAAAAATTATCTACACTTCCAGGTTAGGCATGATCTCATAAACCCTGATATTGAACTAATTTTTATAGACATATTTACTGATAACACCAAACTCTTACCCGGAGTTATTTATAGACCCCCAAAATACAAGGGTTGCCTTTTTGGATATATTTTACGATACGTTATCTAATGCATTAGATAGTGGTTCTTTTTTTTTTATCCTAACAGGGAATTTTAATATCAACACTTAAAGTAATTCGTGTAATTGTGCTAAATTAAAAAACTACTACAAAGATTAAATCTTGAAAATCTGATAAAAGTACCGACTAATTTCACAACACTACCAGTTCATGTATTCATCTTCTCATTACTAATTAGGAAATCACTTATATCGAATACTAATGTTAAAGCCCCTATATGTAGTACAAATTCACCAATAACTTTATGTTTAAATATAAAAACATACAAAAGATCTATTAGGAATTATAAACTTGCTGATTACGAAGGTTTAAATAATAAATTATTAACTGTTGATTGGTCCAAAAATGTTTTTAAAAGTGATAATATTAACAACATTTATGAAAGTTTCTTAGATGTTTTAAATAAAGCATTAATACAGTATATCCCCACAAAAGTAGTGACTATAAGACCTAATGATAAGCCATTTATGAACAACGACATACGTATAAAAATTCGAAAACGAAATAGAGCACACAAACGCGCCAAGAGAACAAATACTCCTAATCATTGGCTATTATTTAGGAAAATAAAAAATGAAGTAATAACACTAATTAGCGAAGCCATAAATAATTTTAAAAACAAATTAGAACAACAAATAAATAATAAAAACTTGCCTTCAAATAAATGGTGAAAAATAGCCAAATCTATTACAAATTTTGATAATGAAAAGGTACCCACCTGCCCATTATTGTTTGAAAACTGCGTTTACGCACATCCAGTTGATAAGGCAAATATTCTAAACTCTCATTTTGCCTCTATTTCAAAATTAAATGATTTACCTGGCCTTCCGTACTTTGCTTCTCGCAGTAACGACGAACTACATAATGTTATTGTAAGCGAGGATGGAAAGATTGCAAAATCATATTCTAAAAAAACAGGAAGCAGCTTCGGCTCTCATATGTCTTGTCTGCGATATCACTTAAGTGGAAGCAGACGTTAAACACCAAACAGAAGAAGTGCAAGACCAGTTACTAATTCTCAACTGTTCAAAGCCTTCTGGTCCAGATAATATTAGCCCCGCTATATTGAAAAAGATAATTCCATCAATCACAATCCCCTCTCACTAAATTTTTAAATCTTTCATTAGAACTCCAATTATTACCTGATATTTGGAAGACTTCACATATCATTGCAGCGTATAAAGGAAGGGGTGATCCGCATTTCCCTGACAACTATAGACCAATTTCATTAACATGCTCATTATGTAAAATACTAGAGAAAATCTTATTCAAAAATCTTTATAAAAGAAAATAATCTGCTATATAAGTATCAGTCTGGTCTTCAACCTAATGATTCTACAGTGAATCAACTTTAAGAAATTTATGATGTTATAATAAGTAACCTTGATAAAGGAAAGCAAATTCGATTTATATTTTGTGGTGTATCAAAAGCGTTTGATAAAGTTTGGCATATAGGTCTATTGTCTAAATTAAAACAATATGGAATCAATACAAGATTATGTAAATGGATTGAACACTAAATAAAGCAATGTGTGGTTTTAGAAGGTTTCAAATCAAACTATTTGCATACCAATTCTAGCGTACCCCAGGGAAGCGTGTTTGGTCCTTTCCTATTTTTAATTTATTTAAATAATATCTCCGATAAAATCACTAACAACATACGATTATTCGCCGATGATGCCTCACTTTTTACAATTATTGATAATAATCCTCTAAATGGCGCGAAATCAATAACCGAAGATCTAAATATTATCTCTTCTTGGGCTAAACAATGGTGCGTAGTTTTAACCCCAATACAACTAAACACATTGTTTTTACCAGGAAATTTACAATTCACCCAGACGTTATGTTTGAAAATACAAAAGTTGAAAACGTAACCACTCTTTGTCATTTGGGATTAACATTTCAGTCTAATGCATTGTGGTCAAAATACATTTCAAATATATACCAAAAAACTTGTGGTCGACTAAATACTTTACGTATACTGCAATATAAAATTAATAGAATTTCGCTTAATAAAATATATCTTGCTTTTATTCGCCCGATTTTAGAATATGCCGATATTGTATGGGATAACTGTTTAAAGAAAGATTCTGATATTTCAGAAAGTGTAAAGCGGGGCTTATGTTGCAGTCAGTTGCAAGAGTGCTTATGTCGATTATATCAGCAACTGAGGACAACTGGGAGCAACTGAATTCGGAACGCTTATGTCGACTCGGAACTTAAAGTGACCGCACTTAAAACCAAGCTGTTAATTTATTCGTCACGTGATCAACAAAATGGCGAATAACTTAGAAGTAGCAACCTAAAGGCTTGGTCGGTCCTGCGACAATTGTCGACATCATCAATATTTGAAAAGTTGGTCTCTTCGTTCGCTTCCATTTGCTTTTTTATAAAGTCACATGACACATTTCTCTAATCACGTGATGTTATTTCCATGAAAACGTGTTGACTCCAGTTGCAAGAACGCTCATGTCGACTGCAACTAGTTGCAGCCAGTTGCAGAAAGATGAACATGTGCAACTGGCTGCAACTGCCTGCAACTAGTTGTAAGAGGCGCTCAGGTCGACTTTTTTCAGTTGCATTCAATTGCTCCCAGTTGCAGAAAAGCCAGTTGCATTCAGTTGCAAGGTCAACTTAAACCCCCCATAACTGGCTTTAGAAGAAAAAATTTCTATTAATAATTTATACAAAGAGCTTGGTTGGAAATCATTGTCTAATCGGAGAATTAAACACAAATTAATTTATCTATATAAAATAAAGAATAACTTAAGTCCCATTTATCTGTCTGACGTTTTTAAAAAATTTGAACCGTCAATATCAAATTATAATCTTCGTAGTGAAAGTCTGAACTGCAATCTACCATTTTGTAAAACCAGCTCATATTATAATATTTTTTTCCCTGCACAATTAAACTTTGGAACGTTAGGTAAATTTAAATTTGGCCTCTCACGTGTGTATCCTATATTTAGACCACCACTTTATTATGATACTGGAAATAGAAAATAAAATATTATCCATTGCCCTAGGTGTAATTTCGTACATGAAGATAATAGCCATTATTTTTTCACATGTCCAGCATACTCTGTTCCAAGAACAATTCTATACTACCTTAAACAAAATGTTGCAATTGACCTGATCCTATATGGCAACCCTGTTCTCCCAGACAATACCAATTCTAACATATTTCAATTGGTCTAAAAATACATTAAAGACAGCAAGAGATATTGACAATTTAATATTTATAACTTATAATTACACTCCATGAAATGTATATGTGTTTGTTACCCACTGCCTCTGTACATATGCCCACCATTGTAAAGATAAGATTCAACTATTTTATATGTCTGGAGAGAACTTATATAGGCCTTTGCCTGTTGTTCAATTTAATTCATCTTTTTGAATAAAATATTGTTTAAACTAATAGTTTTATGGTAGTACAGTACATGTATATTCAAGTTGTTAAGAAACTGCACAGCCACATAGACCAACTCTTCGGGTACATTTAGGAATCTTTTGTTGAAAGTTTTATATCGTTTGATATTATTTGTGCCGTGTTTCTGTAGAGAATAGCTGATTGATGTCAGCTCGGGGTTGACCTTAATGTATATTACTTTCTAAGCTACGGAGACCATAGATTTTACCTTGTGCTTTTTCAATTCTGTTTGATATTGCTGTAGTGTTTAATATTGTTCAATGAATATGAACATACATGTTTTCATAGACGTTAGTATTCTGCAATTGTTTGTCATATAATATAGGCCTAGCCCACATTCGTGGAAACGTATTGAATATTGCATTTTATTTTATACTTTCAGAAATATTATTGTTACCGTTCTTATGCGTATAAGAAAATATATGCATGCCATATAGTCCATGTTTGTTTTAAATCCCTACAATTGATGGGTTCGCAACACAGTTACTTTTTGGGATAATTTTTATTTTTGTAGGCAATTTTTAAAGGAGGTTTGGTTGGCCGAATATTCTGCGTTTTCTATCATTAAGTCAAGTGGCATGTTTTTGATCTCACGGGTCCTCCGGTTTTATTGTATCTTATTTTTTTTTAAAAACACCACATGTTAGTCTCGAAATGACCTAATTTGTGTTGAGTTGACCTTACCCGGTCAATAAAGTGACTGAAACTTTATTATGGCAATGGTACTTGACAATCGGCTATTGCTTCGCACAGAATATGGTAATTTGAGTAAACTTTTCAATATATTAATTTTGAATTATCTATTTTCACACTATTATATCAAGAACGTCAGCTCTTTATCTAAATATTACATGATGTATCTGTATGTACAAGGCGTGGGTATTTAAAAGTCTAGGACGTTAAATCCCATTTCATTTTCATTTATTTAAAAGTATTATTTATAGAGTATTAATAAAGGAGAAGCTGTATGAAATGTATTCAATATTATCTGATAAGCGTCAATTATCCTCCAAAATGGCGTCCATTTACGACAAGTATAAAGAGGAAGAGAAATTTCAGAAAATAATAACATAATCACTTTTAATAGCCAATCCTTTGAGACTTGAAGGATGCTTGTATGTCGTTAAGACGAATTTATTTCAATTAATTTGGTGATCAAACAAACGCGCGTCCCCTAGTGTGTCTGGTAGTCGGAAACGTCTTAAGACGCCCAACGTGAAACTAACAAGCTGCCGACCTCGCTTCACAGCTGTGCACAAAATAGGTGGGGTATTTAGTAGCGCGCAGACGATACAAGCTTCCGCACTAAAGTGCCAAATATAGAAGTAAAGTCCTTAAGGGACGTTAAGATAGTTAGAAAATAAGAGTGAAACATTAAGATGGAGGAGAAAGGATAATAAGTGCTTTAACGGGTGATTATATGGTTAAGGGTCACATATTCGACGATTCTTCAAAAATAAATTTATATATTGAACTAACAATATCTCGACATTAAGGTTTACAGTAGAAACATTGTTTTATAATTTTATTCACCAGAATGTTCATTTTTATTACAAATAGTAACACACTGGGTTAGAGTAGATAAATGTCCGGATCTTAGAAAAAAAAAGCCAACAGTGAGGCTGATGTCCCCCGCCGAAATCCCAAAATAAATAGATGACACTTATTAATTAATCGCACATTTATTTTTTTCAAAAGTATTGAGCAATCAAACTATACACTAAGTTTCATCACTCTCTACCAGATAGAATCAGACATTGTTCATCATCGAACTCCATCAAGGCATTCACCTAATGTACGCCTACACCTAGTTTAAACATTCTACCTTAATTAGAAGGAGAATTTTTTTGTTTCAAAGTCTAGACCTATCAGTTGCTTATCGCTCTGCTTACCCTCAACAAAAAATGTTCATTATTGAACTTAGTCAAGGTATCGATGAAATAAAACTATATACCAAGTTTCATTACTCTCACTTAATTACAACTAAAGTTATTGCGTCCCAAAGCATGAACCAATCAAATTGCTTATCTCTGCTTACCCTAAGCAGAAAATGCCCATCTTCGAACTCCATCAAGGTATTGACCTAATAAACACCTACATCAAGTTTGAATATCCTAGCTCAATTTGAAGGAGAGTTATTATGTTCCAAAGTCTCGGCCAATCATATTGCTTATCGCTCTGCTTACCCTGAGCAGTAAATGTGCATTATTGAACTCAGTGAAGGTATTGATGAAATGAAACTATATACCAAGTTTCATCACTCTAACTTAGTTACAACTCAAGTTATCGCGTCCCAAAGCATCAACCAATTATATTGCTTATCTCTGCTTACCCTAAGCGGTAAATGCTCATCTTCGAATTTCATCACGGTATTGACCTAATAAACGCCTACACCAAGTTTGAATATCCTAGCTCAATTAGAAGGAGAGTTATTATGTTTCAAAGTCTCAGCCAATCAAATTGCTTATCGCTCTGCTTACCCTGAGCAGAAAATGCTCATTATCGAACTTAGTCAAGGTATTGATGAAATAAAACTATATACCAAGTTTCATCACTCTCACTTAATTACAACTTAAGTTATCGTGTCCCAAAGCATCAACCAATCAAATTGCTTATCTCTGCTTACCCTAAGCGGAAAATGCTCATCTTCGAACTCCATCAAGGTAATGACATAATAAACACCTACACCAAGTTTGAATATTCTAGCTCAATTAGAAAGAGAGTTATTGTGTCCCAAAAAGTGTGACAGACAGACAGACGGACAGACAGACAGACGGACAGACAGACGGACGGACGGACGGACGGACGAACCCATTTTAATAGTCCCCTGCTTTCTTCGAAAGGCGGGGGACAAAAATGTTTAAGAGAGCAGCAAGGGGCTTAAAGGAGGCGAGTCTCTAACTCAATATCACCCACATTCTTCGACATTGTAAACACGACCTATTGGTCAATTTAAATCAAAAGATGGGCTTCTGATGTCCAATATTTAAGACAAGATGAAAATATTAAAAATTAGCACATGAATCGCGTGCCAGAATGCTTTCGCGCGCCATTTATAATGAAGCATCTCGATGAACGGGGCTAAACATATCCCACAAGAAAATACTACCGGTGTAGACTGAAATTTATCGAAATAAGAAAAAAATCCGGAAATTTACCCCAAGAAATCTTCCGAAATTTCCACCATGATGAAATAAGAGAGAGAGAGGGAGAGAAATGGGGTTTAACGTCCACTCAACACAACTAGGTCATTACGGGACTAACATATGGTTTTAATTTTATTTCAATCATTCGCTCGCGCGTAGGGGTCTTTAGCAGTGGGAGGAAAACGGAGTGCCCGGAGGAAACCCACGAGGTTGAGAAGGCGCCCCTATCTCCATGCCACATACGCTCACACCAGGGCTCGAAACCACAGCCGCAAGCCAGGGGTGGCCGGCCAGCTAGAGGTCGAAGCGCGGCACTCTAGACCACTAAGTCATCCCCCCTCCCCACACCCCCATGATGAAATAAATCAGCATCAATTGAATACTAAGTTGATTAAGTATCACCTCGTCTATTCCGTGACTTGTATAATATGGCGTGATCTCGCGATCCCTCGCCTGTTTGCTCCGACTTGGGAATCATTATAATTGGAAGATTGAATTTCAAGAATCCGCGATTTCCGCACAACCAACCTCCTCAAAACAACAGGTTCTTCATTAAACAAACAAAACGACAGTTCACAGATGTGCAAATATTAAATTTAATAATTTAATTTACTGTTAACTTAAAATCCTGATTTCAGCTGAGTGGGGGCACTGCGATTTGGAAAACACTGTCAATGTTGTATGGTGTAACACCATTGATTGGCAATCTGCGCCAACACAGTGGGGCGTTAGCTCAGCTTGGTCTTGTTTTGTTGTTGATCTATGTCATGCTGTGTATGAAATGGAGCGAGTAATTATGACCATCTAACTAATACCGCTGTGGCTAATATTACAATCTCTCGAAATGCAACTATTATAGTGAGCAGTAAATTAATTTTCTCATTAGGAGAAAATCTGAAGGGTAATGAACAATTTAATACAAGGCCAAAGCAACAATCACGTTATATTTCATTTCCCTGTGTATTCTATTTCAGCTACGAATATTTATTACACGTGTTCATTTTCCAAGCTTACTTTTCCTCATTCTGCCCCAACCTCCAATTGTATAAACATACCTGCATGGAAGCCCCCTTTTAAAATATTAATATTTGATATTTTAATATTTTGTTAACATGCTGAAGGAGAAAATAAAATAGAAAATATGATGTTCGTATATATGCTTTCCGGAAACCGTTTTATTTCACATACATAAAAGTTAACGATGTCTTTCGCCTAGCTCAAATCGACATAACATTGATTTTTGGTAATATATATTTGATTTCAAACTTGGTAATACCTCTTAGTTCCCCATAACGTCGAGATTCTTGCCGCACATGATATGCCAAAATATATCAAAATATAAAGTTTTAGAATAAAAATACTAATTAAATGCCTGAAAGCACCAACTAAGATGGAATTAGTATTTTAATATAAAACTACACATTTGATTACAATAAATGCCAATTAAACATTATTAATACAAAGAAAACTATTTCGTATAATTATATAAATCAGAAAACTAGAAAGTTTTTATTGTAATTTATTATATGGATTGTTTTAACAGATTCAATCATTTTCGGTAACATGTACTTCGGAGGTTAAGGGACGTTCGTCCTCTGGTGTAAGTTCAATGCTCGCTCTACTGTCTTCATCTGTCCTTTCATTTGTATAGACAGACCTGTATCTGCTATTATTTCTTCTCGGAAATATAAATCTATGTTTATATCGCCACAAAATAAATAATATAGCAACCGCTAGGGCAACAGTTATTGAAATTGCAAATGATAGAAACACAATTACTAATGAGCGAGGGCATTTCAATTCCAGGGGATGCAACTCCAGCAAATCTCTTCCTGTAAATTTTGTTGGTGTATGGCATCTGAAAACAGGAGAATAATTATTCCTGAGTAACAAAATACAAACTAATATCTGTTGTCTTTTATGTAAACAATTAATATACCACTAAAACATTTTCTATGGCTAATGAACTTTAAGATGAAATAAATTATGTAAGGCTACAAGGCTATAACTCGTAAACATTGAAGAGCACACAATACTTACTTTAAAGTTTTATTGACTGAATGAAATGCTACCACCCACTTTAAATAGCAATCACAGGCCCATGGATTGCCAGACCAATCTAAATCCAATAACCTGCCCCAAGGAAACGTATCCTTATCTATTGTCGTTAAACTATTGTCATTTATATAAACATATTGAAGACTTTTAAAACTCTCTGTGAAAGCTCCTGGTGCGATTTTGTTTAATGCATGATTATGTCTAAGATACAAATATTTCAGATGGGGGAAGACCGTCGTCGAGTGAGCACCGATATAACGAAGTCTAGGCATATCCACCATTTTAAATAGTTCTATTTTTGTTCTGAAAACATTACCCGAATATTTGTTGAATGAAGTAATCAAGTTAGCACTTATATCCAGCTCTTTAAGGGCAATTGCAGGTCTCAATGGATCAAAGGGAAACCTGGACAGTGTGTTATTTCTCAACGACAGGTAAGACATCCGGGTTAATCCATGAAAAGCACCATCTTGTATTTTGGAGATTTGATTTGAATCTAGATGTAGATGTTTTAGTGCTAACAGAGGGTAAAAGGTTTGGTTGGTGATGTCAGTTAATTTATTGTAACTCAAATCCAGTTGACATAAGAAATTTAGATGATTGAATAAATGAGAATTCACAGAAGATAAACTATTGTGACTTAGGTTCATAGTTGTCAGAAAACTTAGCTGATTAAGGGATTCGGGTTCTATAGTTTTAAGCCGGCAATTAACAGCTTCAAAGTGTTCCAAAACAGCAACACTAGAATGTTCCATCAACAATTTCTTCAATACTATCAGTGGATTGTGCGATATGTTAAGGGTTTTTAAATTCAGAAGACCGTGGAATATATTTTCATTAAAATCGACCCCTGAAAGTTGGTTGTTAGACAAATCTAGATATGTCAGACATTTCAGGTTATAAAATGTATCGTTATCAAGTGATTTGATTTGGTTATGCTGTAGATGGAGTTTTTGAATATGCCCTGGGCAATTCTTATCTGTTCTTTCCTGGTCAATTTGGGGAATATGATTAATCTGGTTGAAGCTGAAATCCAATATCTCAATTCCAGGATGTATGCTAAGACTGGGAAATTCGAAGATATTTGAATCTGAACAATTCCAAACATTGGTACCAACAGCGATCTCATCAGCACATTTACTCTTCAGGTCTAAACTGTTTCCTCCGTTAACGACTATTAGAAGCACAGTCAACCTCAATACCGAATCCATGTTGAATCACTAATATTTCTTTTTTCCCTGAAATGTTGAAAATAGAGAAGTCTAAATAACAGTGCATTTCAAAATCAAATTAAAAGGGTATTCTAGGGTTCTGGTGATCTTAACCGGTCGATAAAAGGGGTTTGTTAAAATTAGATTGAATAAACAATTTGTTACGTATGTGCCAGTTCGCAAGTAAGAAATACACATTTAATGGTACATTACGAGTCGTTCCCTTTATAGCTTATATTATAATATACTGTTTTCGTGTTAATGGGGATCAAATGAATGTGTAATATTACAGCCCTTTAATATTATAACATCGAAAACAAACAGCATTGAACACAGGTGTCAGAGTTAATAATTTTAAAAGTTTTAATTAAAAAACTCATAAACTTACCTTCATAACATTAGAGACGATACACAAGAAATAAACATAAACCTTGTATAATCCACGTCATGTATATTGAGCGGACTTTACTCTATAAGCTAAGAGTGACCATTACCAACAATTATATCAGTAACTAACTGATATCATATCATACACTTGATGGTACAGATAACAAATTATCTTCTAACCTCCCATATTACACAATTTATATCAGTATGTTTTAAATCATATTATTATTCGGTCAATTCGGGATAATAATAAAAATTTCAAAAATATTTTAACCTTAACTTATAGACAGGAGGCTCAGTGCGGGGGGGGGGGCGATTTACCCAATACTACCAAATACTACCAAATACTACCCAATACCACCTCAATATCACCACATACTACCCAATACTACAACATAATGATTCAAAATGTGCAAATCAATTAAAAAAATTCAAAACAAAATAGTTACACTGCGAGAATTGTACTTAAATGCGACACCGATGTCTGGCTGTTCCATTTGCCTCCCCACGTAAACAAAAACAAGCAAATACCAACCTAATACTACCAAATACTTATCACATACTACCTAATATAATCAGGTAACAACCTAATATTGTCAAAAAGCGGCACATTAGGTTAATTACTGCAACAAATATTCGTTAATTTGCAGAAAAATGAAATGTTTGAGCAGTTATCTTTCTTTGCAACCGATAAATAGATTTTAGATTGCTATTCCGATTAATCATTTTATTTTGCTTTGCAGTTGATTTCCTAGTCGACGAAATTAAAATATGATTAACAAGTATTTTGTTGTGTATATTTTAATCATTATATATAATTAACTACAGTTTGTAGTATTTTATAAGATGGCCAGCAGTATATAAATAATTATTTCAACCCTTCCATGGTTTTACTAACGAGGCATGTCCTTCAACCCCCCCCCCCCCCAAAAAAAAACGCAACAAAAACTGCATATAATTACATTTATTTTTTCATGACAACTTTAAGTTATTGAATATTTACTTTCATTTTAAAATGAACGAAATTGCACATGTTTATTACAAATGTGTAATGCTCTACTCGTATATACAATCCACCTGAATTACTAATTAATCAGCGGGGTTAAGAATATTGATTGGCTTATCAAGTTTTAGTTTATTTATGTTATCTCTCGATGGAACTGCTCCAAAAAAAGTAACTGAGCAAAACGTAATAATAATTTTAACAAAAAACAATAGTGTTTACAAATCAATCCAGCTATCCCGGATCTCGCACGAGCCATTCAGTGTGCGTGCACGTTACACCAACCACGTGAGTAACAGTACACGGTCACGTGTACAGGGCAACAACAAATAAGCTTCCATGAGCTTATTAAAGCGGGTATACTATCTGACCGCTTTTGTAAAGTAGTTGGTATATATGTTTCATTGTGTTCGTCTTTGAAAAATGTATATATGGGATAACAAAGGTAAAAGTAATATCAAATTTTTGATTAAATGATGGTAATGATACAATAAAAACGATAAATATTGGTTTTAAATGCTACTGTATGGATCGGTAAAATAATGGATGAAAGACAATACAGAAAAATAATTATCTGCTATGTTTGGGTAAATGTGTAATAATCTACAGAAAAACATATATACATGACCGCTTTTGTAAAGTAATTTGTATATATGTTTCATTATGTTCGTCTTTAAAAAATGTGGGGTAACAAAGGTAAAAGTAATATCAAATTTGTTGATTAAATAATGGTAATAATACAATAAAAACGACAAATAATGGTTGTAAATGCTACTGTATGGATCGGTAAAATAATTGATGAAAGACAATACAGAAAAATAATTATCTACTATGTTTGGGTTAATGTGTAATAATCTACAGAAAAACATATATACATTTTTTAAAGACGAACATAATGAAACATATATACAAACTACTTTACAAAAGCGGTCAGATGGTATGCACGCTTTAATAAGCTCATGGGAGCTTATTTGTTGTTGCATTGTACACGTGACTGTGTACTGTTACTCACGTGGTTGGTGTAACGTGCACGCACAATGAATGGCTCGTGCGAGATCCAGGATAGCTGGATTGATTTGTAAACACTATTGTTTTTTGTTAAAATTATTATTAGGGTTTCACACTATTATTATTACGCTTTCATGTAATATTCATATATGAAAGCTTATTGTTTCTGTTAAGATTATTATTAAGCTTTCTTATTTTATATGAAAGCTTATTGTTTCTGTTAAGATTATTAGGGTTTCACCCTGTGAAGCTTGTGTGAAACACTATTGTCTTTGTTAAAGTTATTATTAAGCTTTCATATTTTAATATGAAAGCTTATTGTTTTTGTCAAGATTATTATTAAGCTTTCATATTTTAATATGAAAGCTTATTGTTTTTGTTAAGATTATTATTACTCATAGGATCTTTCTGAAACTTTTACCTACCCCCCCCCCCAAAAAAAAACTGGGTGGTGGTTGAATATTTCAAAAATTCGAATTACCCCTTTGATGTTTTCCGTGCCGACAAGGTTGTTTTCGAGTTTTTCAAGGCGATATCTGCATTTGTTCAAGTCGTTTGTTCGTGGCACCTATCTTGCGTCATGACTTTGCGCATGCGCTACGCTAGAACCTAAGGTACCATGAGTACCAAATTCTGGCGAGGAATTTTTCACGTTTGTACCTAGGTACCCAGAAATTTTCAAGGTGATACCTGCATTTGTTCAAGTCGTTTGATCTTGGCACCTGCCGTTAGTCGGTCTTTTCTATACATGTATAAGTCAATTTACGGAAAAATATCGATTTTCGGAATTTAAAATTGGTTTAAATTAATTGTGAAATTGCAAATGCAAAGTGATTTTATCGTCTCTTCCATGTCATCTTCATTAGAAGGCTTGATCTCGCCTTAACTACATACAGCTTATCAAGCCCTTCACTCAACACCTGCATTTTTCGGCACTAAATTTGATTGGGTATAGGCACCCAACCGTGATCCAATCAGATTCCTTCGTTAAATGGGTTACTAAAACTATACTTCTTTCAATTCATTTTATTTATCCTTCGTTTAAACAATCGTCACGATTATCAAGTCTCGCGCTTCTAGCTTAAATGTCTATGTGACAATCGAGATGCAAAGGTCAAGATGCATCGACGTTTAACTTATACACCGGCGTGTTTAGTTGTCAGTGAGTTAGCGTAAACTTGTCTAGTTCTTTTTCTGTGGGGGCTGTCATATTTGTTTACTACAGTCGCGTGCTACATTGTGAGTGTGTTACGTGCCACAACCTCAGATTGGACAATGCTTTGAATGCTAATTATTCACATGTAAACACAACCAGTGTAAAAGTTTAGGAATAGCCAAGTTTTGAAGCAACGGTTAAATATTGTAAAACTTGCACCCGTTGCTTCAGGAACATGCTTCCATGTTTGATAGGTATGAGTACTTAGATCCATTGATCAGATATAAAAAGTTATAAAAATTGATAAAATACGACTATTTTTAATCAAAACTACTTCGATGGATGGGGTGGGTTTTGAATTTATTTTCAACGTTCTTTGAATCTCACACTCTTCTATTTTTAATATGTGAGGTACAATCGGTGCAAATTTGAAGGTAATCGGACCTTCGGAACATTGCCCGGGCGGTGCGAATGAAACCCGTAACGAAAATTTGTTCATTCTTCAACGCGTTTTATTTTGTATTATGGCCGCCACCTTAGATCCGCCGTCATTTACCAAACAACTCAAAAATATACCCCAAATTCTCAAATCGAAGATAACTTCTTTTAATTTCGCGCATGCCCCACGATGTAACCAATGTTTTCAGATCATTTTGTTTTTGCCCGGGTGTAATGTTTCTAACTATACTTAAACTTTGCGAGTTTTTGACCAATTTTTTTCTTGTTACCTTCTTTAAGATACTTGACATATTTCATGACACGTGACGATGAATATGAAAGCTTTCATAGCTGCATGGGACAGTAGCAGATCTAGTTTTTTTTGTGTGTTTTATCCACAAATCGGATTTCTCAGAATCTACCCATAAGATCTTTCTGAAACTTTTACCCCCAAAATGGGTGGTGGCTGTTGGGTAAATATATTTTCAAAACGTTTTTCGCATCCGAAATTACCGAATTTTACGAACAAATGCATTTGACCTACTTTGCTGTAACTTTGTGACTATTTCACCTATTTTACTAATTCTTCTTTCTTTGAATACCTTGACTCCCCTACTTCAAATCTGCAATTTCGGATTTTCGAATTTCGAAAATTCGTCGCGGTGATTTCGAGCCGGAAGTAAAAATCAAAATAACAACTTCTTTAATAATTGCACGATTTTCATGGAATTTGGTATGTAAGTAGATCTCGCTCATGCGACTTTAAAAATGTTGTTAGAAATTTTCTAAATTATCTCCCCTTGGTGATATTAAGGATCAAAGTTTTCAAAAAAATTGACGAAATATAGGTCAGATTGTCTTAAAAAAAAATATATTTTACTAGCTAGGATACTACTGATTAGTACCCGAAAAATTGAGTTTGTAGCCTAAACCGGAAGTGCAACCATCTTGAAATGTGAGAATCGATACTCCTTTGTTGATATTTTACTTACAGACAAGGCAATTATATTTTTCGAATCCTCTTAGAAAAGCCAAAAAACTGCCGGGAATAGAATTTTGTTTTAGGTCAAGTGATGGACGCCATTTTGAATTGAAAATAAGAACAAGTCGAATGCATTTGACCAACATTACTGTAACTTTGTAACTTTTTGACCTATTTTATTAATGCTTTTTTCTTTGAATACCTTGAAACATTTACTTCAAATCTGCAAATGCGGATTTTCGAATTTCGAAAATTCGTCGATGTTTTTTCGAAACCAAAAGTTGAGACCAAGATGACAACTTCTTTAATAGTTGCACGATTTTCACGAAATTAAGTATGTGAGTAGAACTTATCGATACGACTTGAAAATTATCATTAGAAATTTTCTAAATTATCTCCCCTTGGAGAAATTAAGGATCACAAAATTTTCTTAAAAATCGACGAAATATAGGTCAAATTGCCTTGAAATTGTTTTTTGTAATAGCTACGACACTACTGATTCGTTCTCAAAAAAAATTGAGTTTGTAACCCAAACCGGGAGTGCAACCATCTTGAAATGTGCAAATCGATAAGGCTTTGTTGATATTTTACTTACAGACAAGGCAATTATATTTTCCGAATCCTTTTAGGAAAGCCGAAAAACTTTCAGAAATCGAATTTGGATTTAGGTCAACTGCTGGACGCCATTTTGAATTGAAAAAGAACAATTGTGAAAAATCGGTTTTATTTCAGTAACGGAAGTCACAGAGAATTGAAATTTTCAGGGGGATAAGTGATAGGCTAGCAATGACCTGACACTAAATTTCAGCCAAATCGACCAATAACTATTCATTTTACTCCAACATTCGGCACTTCGTGCCTAACGCTGCAGTTCATAATAATAATAATGATTTTCGTATATTTTAATTATACGCTCACATGGAAATGTGAACGTATATTGCCGTCGCCCCCGACCGTCCGTCAGTCCGTCCGTTCGTCGTCCATAATTTCTTGTGAAAGCTCTAGAGGTTAAAGTTAATATCCGAATGACTTTAAATTTATGCACAGTGTTTAAGGTCATGAAACAAAGAAGCATATGGATTTTCAAGGATATCCGATAGTTACTGCCAGAGTTATTCCACTTGATCTATTCAAAAAACCTTTTTAACGCTCTAGCGGCTAAAGTTAATATCCGATTCACTTTAAATTTAAACACGGTGTTTAAGGTCACGAGACAAAGAATCCCATTGATTTTCAGTAATTACTGTCAGAGTTATGGCCCTTGATCTGTGAACGCTCTTGTGGCTAAAGTTAATATCCGATTGACTTTAAATTTATAAACAGTGTTTAAGGCCACGAGGCGAAGAGGTACTCTGAAATTTTCAAGGTGATACTTGTTCAAGTCGTTTGTTCTTGGCACCTGCCGTTGTTTGTTTTTTGTTTTTTTAAAGCTAACTTACGGTTTCAAACTATATTTAGATCCGTAACTTCGCGAGTGATGATGAATATGAAAGCTTTCATATCTGCTTGGGACAGTAACAGATCTAGTTATTAAGCTTTCATATATTCATAAATGAAAGCTTATTGTTTCTGTTAAGATTATTATTCTTCCTATTATTATTATTATTCTTCCTATTATTATTATTAAGCTTTCATAAATTCATATATAAAAGCTTATTGTTTCTGTTAAGATTATTATTCTTCCTATTATTAAGCTTTCATATTTTAATATGAAAGCTTATTGTTTTTGTTTAGATTATTTTTAAGCTTTCATATTTTAATATTAAAGCTTATTGTTTTTGTTAAGATTATTATTCCTATTATTATTTTATTTTTTTTGTGTTTTTTTCCACTTTTCGGTTTTCTCAGAATCTACCCATAGGATCTTTCTGAGATTTTTACCTACCTACCCCCCCCCCCCAAAAAAAAATGGGTGGTGGCTGTTGGATAAATATATTTTCAAAACGTTTTTAGAATCCGAAATCACCGAATTTTATTACGAACAAATGCATTTGACCTACTTGCTGTAACTTTGTGACTATTTGACCTATTTTACTTATTTCTTTTTCTTTGAATACCTTGTAACATTTACTTCAAATCTGCAATTTCGGATTTTCGAATTTCGAAAATTCTTCGCTGTGATTTCGAACCGGAAGTTAAATCAAAATGACAAATTCTTAAATAGTTGCACGATTTTCATGAAATTTGGTATGTTAGTAGACCTCGCTATTGGGACTTTAAATTGTCATTAGAAATTTCTAAATTATCTCCCCTTGGTGATATTAAGGATCAAAGTTTTCATAAAAATCGACGAAATATAGGTTAGATTGCCTTGAATATTTTTATTTTTTACTAGCTACGACACTACTGATTCGCACACAAAAAATTGAGATTGTAGCCCAAACCGGAAGTGCAACCATCTTGAAACGATCGATATTCCTTTGTTGATATTTTACTTACAGACGAGGCAATTATATTTTCCGAATCCTTTTAGAAAAGCCAAAAAACTGTCGCGAATAGAATTTTGATTTTTGGAAAATGATGGACGATTTTGAACCGGAAGTTAAAATCAAAATGACAACTTCTTTAATAGTTGAACGATTTTTATGAAATTTAGTATGTCAGTAGATTTTGCTCATGAGACTTGAAAAATGTTATTAGAAATTTTTCAAATTATCTCCCCTTGGAGAAATTAAGGATCAAAATTTTCACAAACTCGAAGAAATATTGGTCAGATTGCCTTGATTTTTTGATTTTTTACTAGCTACGGCACTACTGATTCGTACACAAAAAATGGAAATTGTAGCACAAACCGGAAGTGCCACAACTTGAAATGTGAAAATCGATATTCTTTTTGTGATATTTTACTTACAGACAAGGCAATTATATTTTCCGAATCCTTTTAGAAAAGCCTAAAAACTGTCGGGATTAGAATTTTCATTTTTGGCAAATGATGGACGCCATTTTGAATTGAAAATGAGCAATAGTGAAAAATCCACATTCATGGGCTTGAAAACATACACAATTGGTCGTGGCTTAGAGAATTTGTTTTCTATGTACATTACATTTAAGGATAACCTGGCTCATGGTCGAATGATTGGTTTTTGAATATTTCAAAAATTCGAATTATCCCTGTGATGTTTTCCGTGTCGACAAGGTTGTTTTCGAGTTAGCTTGTTTTGACTTCGCGCATGCGTTACGCTGGAACCGAAGGTACCATGAGTACCAAATTCCGGCGAGGAACTTTTCATGTTAGTACCTAGGTACCCTGAAATTTTCAAGGCGATATCTGCATTTGTTCAAGTCGTTAGTTCGTGGCACCTACCGTGCGTCATGACTTTGCGCATGCGCTACGCTAGAACCTAAGGTACCATGAGTACCAAATTCCGGCGAGTAACTGTTCACGTTGGTACCTAGGTACCCTTAAATTCTCAAGGTGATACCTGCATTTGTTCAAGTCGTTTGTTCTTGGCACCTGCCGTTGGTCGTTTTTTTTCTATATAAGACAATTTACGGAAAAATATCGATTTTCGGAATTTAAAATTGTTTATAATTAATTGTGAAATTGCAACGTGATTTTATCGCCTCTTTCATGTCATCTTCATTAGAAGGCTTGATCTCGCCTTAACTACATACAGCTTATCAAGCCCTTCACTCAACACACTTCATTTTTCGGCACTAAATTTGATTGGGTATAGGCCCTCAACCGTGATCCAATCAGACTCCTTCGTTAAATGGGTTACTAAAAATAGACTACTTTCAATTCATTTTATTTATCCTGCGTTTAAAAAAAATCGTCACGATTATCAAGTCTCGCGCTTCTAGCTAAAATGTCTATGTGACAATCGAAATGCAAAGGTCAAGGTTCGATTCATCGACGTTTAACATTTACACCGGCATTTTTAGTTGTCAGTGAGTTAGCGGAAAAAAAACATTCAACGGCTGTAAACTTGTCTAGTTCTTTTTCTGCGGGGGCTTCCATATTTGTTTACTACAGTCACGTGCTACATTGTGAGTGTGTTACGTGCCACGACCTCTGTTTGGACAATGCTTTGAATGCTAATTAGTAACGTGTAAACACAACCAGTGTAAAAGTTTAGGAATAGCCAAGTGTTGAAGCAACGGTTAACTGTTGTAAAACTTGCGTCCGTTGCTTCAGGAACATGCTTCCATGTTTGATAGGTATGAGTACTTAGATCCATTGCTCATATATAAAAAGTTATAAAAATTGATAAAATACGACTTTTTGTAATCAAAACAACTTTGATTGATGGTGCGGTTTTGAATTTATTTTCAACGTTCTTTGAATCTCACACTCTTCTATTATGTGAGGTACAATCGGTGCAAAATTGAAGGTAATCGGACCTTCGGAACGTTGCTCGGGCGGTGCGAATTAAAACCCGTAACGAAAATTTGTTCATTCTTCAACGCGTTTTATATTGTATTATGGCCGCCACCTTAGATCCGCCGTCATTTACCAAACAACTCCAAAATATACCCCAAATTCTCAAATCGACCATAATTTCTTTTAATTTCGCGCATGCCCCACAATGTAACCAATGTTTTCAGATCATTTTGTTTTTGCCCGGGTGCAATGTTTCTAACTATATTTAAACCTGTAACTTTGCGAGTTTTTGACCAATTTTAATACTTTTTTCTTGTTACCTTCTTTAAGATACTTGACATATTTCATGACACGTGACGATGAATATGAAAGCTTTCATATCTGCATGGGACAGTAGCAGATCTAGTTCCTTCTATTATTATTTTTTTTTTGTGTTTTATCCACTTTTCGGTTTTCTCAGAATCTACCCATAGGATCTTTCTGAAATGTTTACCTACCCCCCCCCCCCAAAAAAATGGGTGGTGGCTGTTGGGTGAATATATTTTCAAAATGTTTTTCGCATCCGTAATCACCGAATTTGACGAACAAGTGCATTTGACCTACATTGATGTAACCTCGTGACTTTTTGACCTTTTTTACTAATTCTTTTTTCTCTAGGTACCTTGTAATCTTGACTTCAAATCTGCAATTTCGGATTTTCGAATTTCGAAAATTCGTCGCTGTGATTTCGAACCGGAAGTTAAATCAAAAAGACAACTTCTTTAACAGTTGTACGATTTTCATGAAATATAGTATGTAAGTAGATATTACTCATGCGACTTTAAATATTAAATTAAAATTTTTAAAAATTATTTACCCTTGGTGATAATAAGGATCAAAGTTTTCCCGAAAATCGACGAAATATAGGTCAAATTGCCTCGAAAATAATTTTTTGTACTAGCTACGACACTACTGTTTCGTACACAAAAAATGGAGTTTGTAGCACAAACCGGAAGTGCCGACATCTTGAAACGTAAAAATCGATATTCCTTTGTTGATATTTTACTTACAGACAAGGCAATTATATTCTCCGAATACTTTTAGAAAAGCCAAAAAACTGTCGGGGATAGAATTTAGATTTTTGGAAAATGATGGACAATTTCGAACCGGAAGTTAAAATGAAAATGACAACTTTGGTGCAATGTTTCTAACTATTTAAACCTGTAACTTTGCGAGTTTTTGACCAATTTTAATACTTTTTTCTTGTTACCTTCTTTAAGATACTTGACATATTTCATGACACGTGACGATGAATATGAAAGCTTTCATATATGCATGGGACAGTAGCAGATCTAGTTAAGCTTTCATATGTATTTACATATGAAAGCTTATTGTTTCTCTTAAGATTATTATTAAGCTTTCATATGTATTTACATATGAAAGCTTATTGTTTCTGTTAAGATTATTTCTGTTAAGATTATTATTAAGCTGTTATATGTATTTACATATGAAAGCTTATTGTTTCTGTTAAGATTATTATTCTTCTTATTATTTTTTTTTTTTTGTGTTTTATCCACAAATCGGATTTCTCAGAATCTACTCATAGGATCTTTCTGAAACTTTTACCTACCCCCCCCCCAAAAAAAAATGGGTGGTGGCTGTTGGGTAAATATATTTTCAAAACGTTTTTCGCATCCGAAATCACCGAATTTTACGAACAAATGCATTTGACCTACTTTGCTGTAACTTTGTGACTATTTCACCTATTTTACTAATTCTTTTTTCTTTGAATACCTTGACTCCTTTACTTCAAATCTGCAATTTCGGATTTTCAAATTTCGAAAATTCGTCGCTGTGATTTCGAATCGGAAGTTTACACCAACTCGACTACTTCTTTAGTAGTTGTACGATTTTCATAAAATTTAATATGTAAGTAGACCTTAATGATGCGACTTGAAAAATGACTTTAGAAATTTTCTAACTTATCTCCCCTTGGTGAAATTAAGGATCAAAGTTTTCAAAAAATCGTCGAAATATAGGTCAGAATGACCTAGTTTTTTTTTCTATACTAGACAAGGAATTACTGATTCGTACACAAAATATGGAGTTTGTCGATCGAACCGGAAGTGCCACCATCTTTAATCGTGAAAAATCAATAAGGCTTTTTTGCTATTTTACTTACAGACTCGGGAGTTATATTTTCTGAATCCTTGTAGGAAGGCCTAAAAAATGTCGCAATAGAATTCTGATTTAGGTCAACCGGGAGTCACCATTTTGAATTGAAAATGAAAAATAGAAGCAATTTGAAGGGCCGAGACTTTGGAGCACAATGACTGTCATTCTAATTAAGCTAGAATGTTTAAACTTGTTGTAGACGTTCACTAGGTCAATGTTATAATTGAGTTCAAAGATGAGCATTTTCTCCTTCGGGTAAGCAGAGATAAGCATGCTGATTTATTGATTCATTAGGGCACGATAACTTTTGTCAATAGAGAGTCTAATAGCTAGCCTGTTGTGTGAAATCATTGTATCATTTTTTTTAAATATCAAGGATAGCCGAAAAAAAGAGATTGAAAATCCAAAAAGTCGTATTTTTACAATTTGGAGCATGTTTAGAGGTCTTTCTCTTAAAGTCAACATACTATTTTTTGGGAACTTCTTCTACAAAGAGTCTTATTGGTAGTCTTTTATATGAAACCATCGATCAACAGTCCAACATATCAGGAGTAGAAGAACAAAAGGATCGAACATTGAAAACGGCACCCTTTCATTGTTAAGCGAAACATGCAGTGTGGGTGACTACAATCTACGCATTTAGTCATCGTATAGAGTTTATTCAACAGTATCGAATTCCAACTGCTTAGGGATATTTTACGTGCACTCCAATGTGTACACGGGACCTTGGTTTTTCGTCCCATCCGAAGGACTAGACAGCTGTGCTTGTCAGGCCCTGCGTTCTGCCTCACTGACAAGGGGAACCACGCCGGGAAATCGAGATGAACGTTTTCCGTGCAGAATTTTTTAATTCAGGCCAAACGTTTATTGCATACGATTAAGCTGGTCAGTTGGAGCTTATTTTCAAAAGTTTTGTAATAATCGGTTGGTAATTATTAAAGTATCGTGCACATTAAACTGTTAAAACAGAAAATTTCGCCCGGTTGAAATGTTTCTTGCTATAAGTCAGCAATTTTCCGAATTCAGGGAGGCTGGATGGCTGAATGGTTAGCATGTGCTCGCTGTATCGTAACGTTTGTCATTGAGTCAACGGGCGTCGTTTCGATCTCCAGGTTGCACCTGACATGGTGTATGATGTCCAATCTCGTGGGTTTTCTCCGTGTTCTTCGGTTTCCTCCCAACGGCTAAAGATCAGTAAGCGCAAGGGGAGTTTTAAAATAAAATTAAAAAACATATGTTAGTCCCGAAATGACCTAGTTTGTGTCGAATGGACATTAGGCCGCATTTCTCTCTTTCTCTTTATTTTTAAAGTTTTGTAATAACCGGTTGGTAATCAAAGGTACTGTAAAAGTGATAAAACAGAAAATTTCGTCCGGTTGTAATGTTTCTCAATTTAAAGTCAGCAATTTGCCGATTTTAAGGGGCAAACGTTTATTGCGAACGATTAAGCTGGTCACGGGGAGCTTATTTTTAAAAGTTTTGTAATATTCGGTTGATAACTAAAGGTACCGTGCAAATTAAACTGTTAAAATAGAAAATTTGGCCCTGTTGATATATTTCTCGCTGTAGGTCAGCAATTTGCCGATTTTAGGGAGGTTGCGTGGCTGAATGGTTAGCACATGCGCTCTGTATCATAACGTCTGTCACTGAGTCAACTGGCGTTGTTTCGATTTCTTGGTTGTACGTGACAAGGAGTATGGTCGCATGTCCAACCTCGTAGGTCGTAACGCCGCTGCCCGGGTAAAATTTCCCTCATTGCACACTTTATGGCGTATGCCCGTCTTCAGTAGCCCATTTTAGGAGCAGCACAGTAGGACGTTAAACCCCATTCAATTTCATTTCATTTTCTCTATGTTGCTTATTTATTATAGTGGATAAATATTTTTCTGGTTCTAGCAATTATTTAATTTCTGCATAGAAATCTTGCTTTGGCCAGTTTTTTTTTTATTGCAGAGTGCCATTCTTGTATATTGCAGTCTATTACCCTTTGTTTAAAACATGCTTAAGAAGTCGTCACGATTTCCTACTTATAACCAAACATATTGGAAATATTAGTCTGGCATTATTAAATCCTAATTTTATTGGTCTTATTTAAAATTAAACTTTCATTTAACTATGAACAACTCTTAACGTGTCTCTTTAAAACTATTAAATACTCTAAAACAGTAGCTCAACCTTTTGACCTAAACTCATTAATTTACCATTTTGTTGTGAGCGACTTCTTATTCTTCCTATATGACATATTGCACGTGTCTGATTTCGAAGGGGGGTTGGGTGGCTGAATGGTACGATTTTCATGAAATTTAATATGTAAGTAGACCTTAATGATGCGACTTGAAAAATGACTTTAGAAATTTTCTAACTTATCTCCCCTTGGTGAAATTAAGGATCAAAGTTTTCAAAAAAATCGTCGAAATATAGGTCAGCATGACCTAGTTTTTTTTCTATACTAGACAAGGAATTACTGATTCGTACACAAAATATGGAGTTTGTCGATCGAACCGGAAGTGCCACCATCTTTAAACGTGAAAAATCAATAAGGCTTTTTTGCTATTTTACTTACAGACTCCGGAGTTATATTTTCTGAATCCTTGTAGGAAGGCCTAAAAAATGTCGCAATAGAATTCTGATTTAGGTCAACCGGGAGTCACCATTTTGAATTGAAACTGAAAAATAGAAGCAATTTGAAGGGCCGAGACTTTGGAGCACAATAACTCTCATTCTAATTAAGCTAGAGTGTTCAAACTTGTTGTAGACGTTAACTAGGTCAATGTTATGATTGAGTTCAAAGATGAGCATTTTCTGCTTAGGGTAAGCAGAGATAAGCATGCTGATTTGTTGATTCTTTAGGGCACGATAACTTCGGTTATAATGAAGGGAGGGCGGTGAAACGTTTGTTAATAGAGAGTCTAATAGCTAGCCTGTTGTGTGAAATCATTGTATCATTTTTTTTAAATATCAGGGATAGCCGAAAAAAAGAGATTGAAAATCCAAATAGTCGTATTTTTACAATTTGGAGCATGTTCAGAGGTCTTTCTCGTAAAGTCAACATACTATTTTTGGGAACTTCTTCTACAAAGAGTCTTATTGGTAGTCTTTTATATGAAACCATCGATCAACAGTCCAACATATCAGGAGTAGAAGAACAAAAGGATCGAACATTGAAAACGGCACCCTTTCATTGTTAAGCAAAACATGCAGTGTGGGTGACTACAATCTACGCATTAGTCATCGTATAGAGTTTATTCAACAGTATCGAATTCCAACTGCTTAGGGATATTTTACGTGCACTCCAATGTGTACACGGGACCTTGGTTTTTCGTCCCATCCGAAGGACTAGACAGCTGTGCTTGTCAGGCCCTGCGTTCTGCCTCACTGACAAGGGGAGCTTATTTTCAAAAGTTTTGTAATAATCGGTTGGTAATTATTAAAGTACCGTGCACATTAAACTGTTAAAACAGAAAATTTCGCCCGGTTGAAATGTTTCTTGCTATAAGTCAGCAATTTTCCGAATTCAGGGAGGCTGGATGGCTGAATGGTTAGCATGTGCTCGCTGTATCGTAACGTTTGTCATTGAGTCAACGGGCGTCGTTTCGATCTCCAGGTTGCACGTGACATGGTGTATGATGTCCAATCTCGTGGGTTTTCTCCGTGTTCTTCGGTTTCCTCCCAACGGCTAAAGACCAGTAAGCGCAAGGGGAGTTTTTAAATAAAATTAAAAAACATATGTTAGTCCCGAAATGACCTAGTTTGTGTCGAATGGACATTAGGCCGCATTTCTCTCTTTCTCTTTTATTTTTAAAGTTTTGTAATAATCGGTTGGTAATCAAAGGTACTGTAAAAGTGATAAAACAGAAAATTTCGTCCGGTTGTAATGTTTCTCAATTTAAAGTCAGCAATTTGCCGATTTTAAGGGGCAAACGTTTATTGCGAACGATTAAGCTGGTCACGGGGAGCTTATTTTTAAAAGTTTTGTAATATTCGGTTGATAACTAAAGGTACCGTGCAAATTAAACTGTTAAAATAGAAAATTTGGCCCGGTTGAAATATTTCTCGCTGTAGGTCTGTCACTGAGTCAACTGGCGTTGTTTCGATTTCTTGGTTGTACGTGACAAGGAGTATGGTCGCATGTCCAACCTCGTAGGTCGTAACGCCGCTGCCCGGGTATAATTTCCCTCATTGCACACTTTATGGCGTATGCCCGTCTTCAGTAGCCCATTTTAGGAGCAGCACAGTAGGACGTTAAACCCCATTCAATTTCATTTCATTTTCTCTATGTTGCTTATTTATTATAGTGGATAAATATTTTTCTGGTTCTAGCAATTATTTAATTTCTGCATAGAAATCTTGCTTTGGCCAGTTTTTTTTTTTATTGCAGAGTGCCATTCTTGTATATTGCAGTCTATTACCCTTTGTTTAAAACATCTTAAGAAGTCGTCACGATTTCCTACTTATAACCAAACATATTGGAAATATTAGTCTGGCATTATTAAATCCTAATTTTATTGGTCTTATTTAAAATTAAACTTTCATTTAACTATGAACAACTCTTAACGTGTCTCTTTAAAACTATTAAATACTCTAAAACAGTAGCTCAACCTTTTGACCTAAACTCATTAATTTACCATTTTGTTGTGAGCGACTTCTTATTCTTCCTATATGACATATTGCACGTGTCTGATTTCGAAGGGGGGTTGGGTGGCTGAATGGTTAGCACGCGCGCCTGTCATTGAGTTAACTAGCGTGTTTTCGAATGCTCGGTTGTACGTGACAAGGAGTAGGGTCGCCTGTCCAACCTGCCATTTTTAATTTTTTCCCCCGCCATTTTCATTTCATTTAATCATCCGTCTCATTACAGTAATACAAGTTTCAGTTATTTCCCTTTAGTTTTCAGATTATTGTTATGCCTGGGTGCAATGATTCATACTATATTTAGACTTGTAACTTCGCGAGTTTCTTCTTATCCTTTTATATCTGCATGGGACAGTAGCAGATCTAGTTCTTATTAAAAAAAAATTGTGTTTTATCCACAAATCGGATTTCTCAGAATCTACTCATAGGATCTTTCTGAAACTTTTACCTACCCCCCTTAAAATGGGTGGTGGCTGTTGGGTAAATATATTTTCAAAACGTTTTTCTCATCCAAAATCACTGAATTTTACGAACAAATGCATTTGACCTACTTTGCTGTAACTTTGTGACTATTTCACCTATTTTACTAATTCCCTTTTCTTTGAATACCTTGACTCCTTTACTTCAAATCTGCAATTTCGGATTTTCGAATTTCGAAAATTCGTCGCTGTGATTTCGAGCCGGAAGTAAAAATCAAAATAACAACTTCTTTAATAATTGCATGATTTTCATGGAATTTGGTATGTAAGTAGATCTCGCTCATGCGACGTTAAAAATGTTGTTAGAAATTTTCTAAATTATCCCCCCTTGGTGATATTAAGGATCCAATTTTTCAAAAAAATTGACGAAATATAGGTCAGATTGCCTTGAATTTTTTTTTTGGTACTAGCTTCGACACTACTGATTCGTACACAAAAAATTGAGTTTGTAGCCCAAACCGGAAGTGCTTCCATCTTGAAATTTGAAAAATAAATAAGGCTTTTTTAGTATTTTACTTACAGACATGGCAATTATATTTTCCGAATCCTTGTAGGAAGGCCAAAAAACTGTAGCGAAAACATTTTTGATTTCTGGCAAATCATGCACGCCATTTTGAATTGAAAATGACATATAGTAAAAAATCCTCATTATTGGGCTTGACAACATACACAATTGGTCGTGGCTTAGAGAGTGTGTCTCCTATTAACGAAATTAATACATTTCAGGATAGCCTGGCTCATGGTCGAGTGTTTAGTATTCTAATATTTCAAAAATTCGAATTTCTCCTTTGACGTTTTCTGTGCCGACAAGGTTGTTTAGGAGGTTAGCGGTTTTGACTTCGCGCATGCGCTACGCTAGAACCAAAGTTATGATGACTACCAAACTCCGGCCCCCACATGTCACGTTGGTAAATAAAAGTCCTGAAAAGTTCAGATCGATACCTGCATTCCTTCAAGTCGTTTACATTCGAGGTGGCCGTAAGGGGGAAAAAGTGTTTTTTGCCCTAGCAGCGCCAAAAATTCTTCGATTAACCTGTCCCATCTGATTCCGATAAAAAAAAAAGTTATGGTCAAAAAAACGATTTTACGGCTTTTTTCGCCGATTTTGAGACTTAAAAAGTTATTTAGAATTTTGAAATTGCAAACGACAAGATAAAGTCATTTTGTTAGTCTCATGTGATGGGTATGAGTCTTCTGCACCGATGCGGATTGGGGTTGATTTTTTCAAAATAGCGGACTATATTTTTGAGACTGTCAAAGTTTTGATGTTCTGAGACTGCCGAGGCATCATTAGGGGGTATTTTTTTAAAAAGTTTATACTGGTCGGATGCGCCAAGATGAGGTTAGTAACATATTAAAAGGAGAACATGATCGAATTAAAAATTCGAAAAAATATGGCCATGTTTTACAATAAAAAAAAGTTGCTGGGTCGGCTTGGGTTCGAATTTTTAAGGCCATGTTCCCGTATTAGAAATCACTTAAATTTTTATATGTGCTAGCTAACATCCTAAGGCACAATCTCTGAAAATTTCAAGAAATTCCGACAACCGTAACGCCTGCTACAACACGCTCGCGCAATTAGGCCTATTTTTTGCCTATTTTTCGAATGTTTTTAGACTAACAAGTCACTTTTTCGTGCGCTACGTTTGAGGCCCCATATCTCGGCCGCTATGGGTTTGAATCCATATGTTTTGATCGGGATCGATAGCTTGGACACTTCCCTCCGTCGTATAAAAAGTTTGGACCCCTGACCCTAACCACGGTCACGTGACAGGGTGTCAAACATGGCTTCCCCAAACGAAGGGCCATGTTTGCTGCCTTATAGCTCGGCCCCTATGGGTTCGAATCAAAATGTGTTGGCTGGGAATAATAGCCTTGACAATTCTCTCCATTGTATTAAAAGTTAGTAGATCTCACCCGAATGCCATGCACGCGCTACGATATTTAAGAGTGCCCGGGCGGGTCTCGAGGCTTGGTATTCAAAGGTTAAATCTCTGGAATTTCTAGCGGTTGCCTGTGCCGCGATGATATTTATCACATATTAAAAGGAGATAATATTCAGATATCAAGAACGAAAATAAATCGATAAAATACGACAATTTTTCAAGCAAAAAAAATTTGATGGGTGGGGGTGGGTTTATAATTTATTTTCATTGTTCCCGGAATCTCACTCATTTCCATTTTTTATATGCGATAGCTAGAATCTCAAAGTACAATCTTTGCAAATTTGAAGGCAAACGGACCACTGGAACGCTGCCTGGGCAGTGCAAATCTATCCCGGTCGCGAATATCTGCATTCGGGAAAACTCGATGGATGATACTATGACCGGACGTTTTATGACCTTGACACATACATGATATACATAGTATTAAAATCCTTATGAAATATTTAAATCATTTACTGCTATAATATGAAATATCACTTATTCCCCAGTTAAATAAGAATAGGTCACCGGGTGCTGTACAACTTCAAGAACCCTGCGACCATTTTACACTTTCTATTGCCAGAAAATATTTGTTTTACTAGTCTAATTCAAGTTTAAAAATAAACAATATTTTTTCTGAAAATCAATGTCGAGATTTAGTGTATTATATATGATACAATGGGCCATAGCCTAGAGGTCGGGTGTTCGATCCCTGCATTGGCCGAGAAAGTTCATCTCGATTTAACCGTACTCCACAAGGAGAAAGAAAGGGCTTTTTTGCCCTAGCAGCGCCACAGACTCTTCGATTAACCTGTTTTTTTGGCACGATGTGCCCATTTACTAGCCCGAATTTTGAGTACTGGTCTAATCTGATTCCGATGAAAAAACAAAAGTTATGGCCAAAAAAACGATTTTACGGATTTTTGCAAACGACAAGATAAAGTCATTTTGTTAGTCTCATGTGATGGGTATGAGTCTTCTGCACCGATGCGTATTGGGTTTGATTTTTTTCAAAATGGCGGACTATATTTTTGAGACTGTCAAAAGTTTTGATGTTCTGAGACTGTCGAGGCGTCATTGGGGGGTATTTTTTTAAAAATTTATACTGGTCGGATGCGCCGCGATGAGGTTAGTAACATATCAAAAGGAGAACATGATCGAATAAAAATTCGAAAAAATATGGCCATTTTTCACGAAAAACAAAAGTTGCTGGGTCGGCTAGGGTTCGAATTTTTTAGGCCATGTGCCCGTATTAGAAATCACTTGAATTTTGTATTTGTGCTAGCTAACATCCCAAGGCACAATCTCTGAAAAATTTCAAGAAATTCCGACAACACTAACTCTGCTAAAACACGCTCGCGCAAATAGGCCTATTTTTATCCTATTTTCCGATTTTTTTTAGACTAACAAGTAACTTTTTTATGCGCTACGTTTGATGCCCTATATCTCGGCCGCTATGGGTTCGAATCGAGATGTTTTACTCGGGATCGATAGCTTGGACACTTCCCTCCATAGTATCAAAAGTTGGGACCCCTGACCCTAACTACGGTCACGTGTAGGGTGTCAAACATGGTTTCTCAAAACGAAGGGCCATGTTTGCTGCCTTGTAGCTCGGCCCCTATGGGTTCGAATCGAAATGTGTTGGCTGGGAATAATAGCCTTGACAATTCTCTCCATTGAATAAAAAGTTGGCAGCTTCACCAGAATGCCATCCACGCGGCACGATATTTAAAACTAAGGCGTTTTTCGACATTCGCGCATGCGCACAGCTGGAACCAATACCACCAGCGGTACCAAACTCTGGTCCCAACCAGCTCTCACTGGTGCCTAGGTGTCCTTTAACTTTCAGCTTGATAACTGCATTCCTTCTAGTCGTTTACATCTAAGACTCACTGGACAAGCATGTTTCACCGATGTACCCGCACCCCCACCTGTAAACGTCCCGAAGGGTGCCCGGGCGGGTCTCGAGGCTTGGTATTCAAAAGGTATATCCACCCCGCCGAGTCGCTGCGTCACGTAAAAATGCCCGCCAGGGGACCGGAAGTGGGCGAAACGGGCCCATGAAGTAAAGTTTGACCCTACCTTGACCTTCGAGTGCCTCGTAGCATGGAAAGGGTCATGAGCCTAGATGAGTCATCAATGTCCTTTCATGGGAGAGCTTGACCTTTGACCTGACCTTTGACCTTGGGGTCGAAAAATTCCCAACTTGGTAACTTCGCGAGTTTTCGACCAATTTTAATATTTTTTTTCTTGTTACTTTCTTTAAGATACTTGGTATAATCGATGGCACGTGATGATGAATATGAAAGCTTTCATATCTGCTTGGGACAGTAGCAGATCTAGTTATTTTTTTTTTGTGTGTTTTATCCACAAATCGGATTTCTCAGAATCTACTCATAGGATCTTTCTGAAACTTTTACCTACCCCCCCAAAAATGGGTGGTGGCTGTTGGGTAAATATATTTTCAAAACGTTTTTCGCATCCGAAATCACCGAATTTTACGAACAAATGCATTTGACCTACTTTGCTGTAACTTTGTGACTATTTCACCTATTTTACTAATTCTTTTTTCTTTGAATACCTTGACTCCTTTACTTCAAATCTGCAATTTCGGATTTTTGAATTTCGAAAATTCGTCGCTGTGATTTCGAACCGGAAGTTTACACCAACTCGACAACTTCTTTAGTAGTTGTACGATTTTCATGAAATTTAATATGTAAGTAGACCTTAATGATGCGACTTGAAAAATGACTTTAGAAATTTTCTAACTTATCTCCCCTTGGTGAAATTAAGGATCAAATTTTTCAAAAAATCGTCGAAATATAGGTCAGAATGACCTAGTTTTTTTTTCTATTCTAGACAAGGAATTACTGATTCGTACACAAAATATGGAGTTTGTCGAACCGGAAGTGCCACCATCTTTAAACGTGAAAAATCAATAAGGCTTTTTTGCTATTTTACTTACAGACTCGGGAGTTATATTTTCTGAATCCTTGTAGGAAGGCCTAAAAAATGTCGCAATAGAATTCTGATTTAGGTCAACCGGGAGTCACCATTTTGAATTGAAAATGACATATAGTAAAAAATCCTCATTATTGGGCTTGAAAACATACACAATTGGTCGTGGCTTAGAGAGTGTGTCTCCTATTAACGAAATTAATACATTTTAGGATAGCCTGGCTCATGGTCGAGTGTTTGGTATTCTAATATTTCAAAAATTCGAATTTCTCCTTTGACATTTCCTGTGCCGACAAGGTTGTTTACGAGGTTAGCGGTTTTGACTTCGCGCATGCGCTACGCTAGAACCAAAGTTATGATGACTCCCAAACTCCGGCCCCACACTTGTCACGTTGGTACCTAAAAGTCCTGAAAAGTTCAGATCGATACCTGCATTCCTTCAAGTCGTTTAAATGTCAGGTGGCGGGTTTTTTTCTCGTTTTTTTTCTAAGTAAATACCCGCACTCCGTAAGGGGAAAAAAGTGTTTTTTGCCCTAGCAGCGCTAAAAATTCTTCGATTAACCTGTTTTTTTGGCACGATGTGCCCATTTACTAGCCCGAATTTTAAGTACTTGTCCCATCTAATTCCGATAAAAAAAACAAAAGTTATGGTCAAAAAACCGATTTTACGGCTTTTTTCGCCGATTTTGAGACCAAAAAAGTTTTATAGAATTTTGAAATTGCAAACGACAAGATAAAGTCATTTTGTTAGTCTCATGTGATGGGTATGAGTCTTCTGAACCGATGCGGATTGGGTTTGATTTTTTCAAAATGGCGGACTATATTTTTGAGACTGTCAAAGTTTTGATGTTCTGAGACTGCCGAGGCATCATTAGGGGGTATTTCTTTTATAAATTTATACTGGTCGGATGCGCCAAGATGAGGTTAGTAACATATTAAAAGGAGAAGATGATCGAATTAAAAATTCGAAAAAATATGGCCATGTTTTACAATAAAAAAAAGTTGCTGGGTCGGCTTGGATTCGAATTATTTAGGCCATGTTCCCGTATTAGAAATCACTTAAATTTTTATATGTGCTAGCTAACATCCTAAGGCACAATATCTGAAAATTTCAAGAAATTCCGACAACCGTAACGCCTGCTTAAACAAGCTCGCGCAATTAGCCCTATTCTTTGCCTATTTTTCGAATGTTTTTAGACTAACAAGTCACTTTTTCGTGCGCTACGTTTGAGGCCCCATATCTTTGGACCCCTGACCCTAACCACGGTAACGTGACAGGGTGTCAAACATGGCTTCCCAAAACGAAGGGCCATGTTTGCTGCCTTATAGCTCGGCCCCTATGGGTTAGAATCAAAATGTGTTGGCTGGGAATAATAGCCTTGACAATTCTCTCCATTGTATTAAAAGTTAGTAGATCTCACCCGAATGCCATGCACGCGCTACGATATTTAAGAGTGCCCTGGCGGGTCTCGAGGCTTGGTATTCAAAGGTTAAATCTCTGGAATTTCTAGCGGTTGCCTGTGCCGCGATGATATTTATCACATATTAAAAGGACATAATATTCAGATATCAAGAACGAAAATAAATCGATAAAATACGACAATTTTTCAAGCAAAAAAAAATTGATGGGTGGGGGTGGGTTTATAATTTATTTTCATTGTTCCCGGAATCTCACTCATTTCCATTTTTTATATGCGATAGCTAGAATCTCAAAGTACAATCTTTGCAAATTTGAAGGCAAACGGACCACTGGAACGCTGCCTGGGCAGTGCAAATCTATCCCGGTCGCGAAAATCTGCATTCGGGAAAACTCGATGGATGATACTATGACCGGACGTTTTATGACCTTGACACATACATGATATACATAGTATTAAAATCCTTATGAAATATTTAAATCATTTACTGCTATAATATGAAATATCACTTATTCCCCAGTTAAATAAGAATAGGTCACCGGGTGCTGTACAACTTCAAGAACCCTGCGACCATTTTACACTTTCTATTGCCAGAAAATATTTGTTTTACTAGTCTAATTCAAGTTTAAAAATAAACAATATTTTTTCTGAAAATCAATGTCGAGATTTAGTGTATTATATATGATACAATGGGCCATAGCCTACAGGTCGGGTGTTCGATCCCTGCATTGGCCGAGAAAGTTCATCTCGATTTAACCGTACTCCACAAGGAGAAAAAAAGGGCTTTTTTGCCCTAGCAGCGCCACAGACTCTTCGATTAACCTGTTTTTTTGGCACGATGTGCCCATTTACTAGCCCGAATTTTGAGTACTGGTCTAATCTGATTCCGATGAAAAAACAAAAGTTATGGCCAAAAAAACGATTTTACGGATTTTTGCAAACGACAAGATAAAGTCATTTTGTTAGTCTCATGTGATGGGTATGAGTCTTCTGCACCGATGCGTATTGGGTTTGATTTTTTTCAAAATGGCGGACTATATTTTTGAGACTGTCAAAAGTTTTGATGTTCTGAGACTGTCGAGGCGTCATTGGGGGGTATTTTTTAAAAATTTATACTGGTCGGATGCGCCGCGATGAGGTTAGTAACATATCAAAAGGAGAACATGATCGAATAAAAATTCGAAAAAATATGGCCATTTTTCACGAAAAACAAAAGTTGCTGGGTCGGCTAGGGTTCGAATTTTTTAGGCCATGTGCCCGTATTAGAAATCACTTGAATTTTGTATTTGTGCTAGCTAACATCCCAAGGCACAATCTCTGAAAAATTTCAAGAAATTCCGACAACACTAACTCTGCTAAAACACGCTCGCGCAAATAGGCCTATTTTTTTCCTATTTTCCGATTTTTTTTAGACTAACAAGTAACTTTTTTGTGCGCTACGTTTGATGCCCTATATCTCGGCCGCTATGGGTTCGAATCGAGATGTTTTACTCGGGATCGATAGCTTGGACACTTCCCTCCATAGTATCAAAAGTTGGGACCCCTGACCCTAACTACGGTCAAGTGTAGGGTGTCAAACATGGTTTCTCAAAACGAAGGGCCATGTTTGCTGCCTTGTAGCTCGGCCCCTATGGGTTCGAATCGAAATGTGTTGGCTGGGAATAATAGCCTTGACAATTCTCTCCATTGAATAAAAAGTTGGCAGCTTCACCAGAATGCCATTCACGCGGCACGATATTTAAAACTAAGGCGTTTTTCGACATTCGCGCATGCGCACAGCTGGAACCAATACCACCAGCGGTACCAAACTCTGGTCCCAACCAGCTCTCACTGGTGCCTAGGTGTCCTTTAACTTTCAGCTTGATAACTGCATTCCTTCTAGTCGTTTACATCTAAGACTCACTGGACAAGCATGTTTCACCGATGTACCCGCACCCCCACCTGTAAACGTCCCGAAGGGTGCCCGGGCGGGTCTCGAGGCTTGGTATTCAAAAGGTATATCCACCCCGCCGAGTCGCTGCGTCACGTAAAAATGCCCGCCAGGGGACCGGAAGTGGGCGAAACGGGCCCATGAAGTAAAGTTTGACCCTACCTTGACCTTCGAGTGCCTCGTAGCATGGAAAGGGTCATGAGCCTAGATGAGTCATCAATGTCCTTTCATGGGAGAGCTTGACCTTTGACCTGACCTTTGACCTTGGGGTCGAAAAATTCCCAACTTGGTAACTTCGCGAGTTTTCGACCAATTTTAATATTTTTTTTCTTGTTACTTTCTTTAAGATACTTGGTATAATCGATGGCACGTGATGATGAATATGAAAGCTTTCATATCTGCTTGGGACAGTAGCAGATCTAGTTATTTTTTTTTTTGTGTGTTTTATCCACAAATCGGATTTCTCAGAATCTACTCATAGGATCTTTCTGAAACTTTTACCTACCCCCCCAAAAATGGGTGGTGGCTGTTGGGTAAATATATTTTCAAAACGTTTTTCGCATCCGAAATCACCGAATTTTACGAACAAATGCATTTGACCTACTTTGCTGTAACTTTGTGACTATTTCACCTATTTTACTAATTCTTTTTTCTTTGAATACCTTGACTCCTTTACTTCAAATCTGCAATTTCGGATTTTTGAATTTCGAAAATTCGTCGCTGTGATTTCGAACCGGAAGTTTACACCAACTCGACAACTTCTTTAGTAGTTGTACGATTTTCATGAAATTTAATATGTAAGTAGACCTTAATGATGCGACTTGAAAAATGACTTTAGAAATTTTCTAACTTATCTCCCCTTGGTGAAATTAAGGATCAAATTTTTCAAAAAATCGTCGAAATATAGGTCAGAATGACCTAGTTTTTTTTTCTATTCTAGACAAGGAATTACTGATTCGTACACAAAATATGGAGTTTGTCGAACCGGAAGTGCCACCATCTTTAAACGTGAAAAATCAATAAGGCTTTTTTGCTATTTTACTTACAGACTCGGGAGTTATATTTTCTGAATCCTTGTAGGAAGGCCTAAAAAATGTCGCAATAGAATTCTGATTTAGGTCAACCGGGAGTCACCATTTTGAATTGAAAATGACATATAGTAAAAAATCCTCATTATTGGGCTTGAAAACATACACAATTGGTCGTGGCTTAGAGAGTGTGTCTCCTATTAACGAAATTAATACATTTTAGGATAGCCTGGCTCATGGTCGAGTGTTTGGTATTCTAATATTTCAAAAATTCGAATTTCTCCTTTGACATTTCCTGTGCCGACAAGGTTGTTTACGAGGTTAGCGGTTTTGACTTCGCGCATGCGCTACGCTAGAACCAAAGTTATGATGACTCCCAAACTCCGGCCCCACACTTGTCACGTTGGTACCTAAAAGTCCTGAAAAGTTCAGATCGATACCTGCATTCCTTCAGGTCGTTTAAATGTCAGGTGGCGGGTTTTTTTCTCGTTTTTTTTGTAAGTAAATACCCGCACTCCGTAAGGGGAAAAAAGTGTTTTTTGCCCTAGCAGCGCTAAAAATTCTTCGATTAACCTGTTTTTTTGGCACGATGTGCCCATTTACTAGCCCGAATTTTAAGTACTTGTCCCATCTAATTCCGATAAAAAAAACAAAAGTTATGGTCAAAAAACCGATTTTACGGCTTTTTTCGCCGATTTTGAGACCAAAAAAGTTTTATAGAATTTTGAAATTGCAAACGACAAGATAAAGTCATTTTGTTAGTCTCATGTGATGGGTATGAGTCTTCTGAACCGATGCGGATTGGGTTTGATTTTTTCAAAATGGCGGACTATATTTTTGAGACTGTCAAAGTTTTGATGTTCTGAGACTGCCGAGGCATCATTAGGGGGTATTTCTTTTATAAATTTATACTGGTCGGATGCGCCAAGATGAGGTTAGTAACATATTAAAAGGAGAAGATGATCGAATTAAAAATTCGAAAAAATATGGCCATGTTTTACAATAAAAAAAAGTTGCTGGGTCGGCTTGGATTCGAATTATTTAGGCCATGTTCCCGTATTAGAAATCACTTAAATTTTTATATGTGCTAGCTAACATCCTAAGGCACAATATCTGAAAATTTCAAGAAATTCCGACAACCGTAACGCCTGCTTAAACAAGCTCGCGCAATTAGCCCTATTCTTTGCCTATTTTTCGAATGTTTTTAGACTAACAAGTCACTTTTTCGTGCGCTACGTTTGAGGCCCCATATCTTTGGACCCCTGACCCTAACCACGGTAACGTGACAGGGTGTCAAACATGGCTTCCCAAAACGAAGGGCCATGTTTGCTGCCTTATAGCTCGGCCCCTATGGGTTAGAATCAAAATGTGTTGGCTGGGAATAATAGCCTTGACAATTCTCTCCATTGTATTAAAAGTTAGTAGATCTCACCCGAATGCCATGCACGCGCTACGATATTTAAGAGTGCCCTGGCGGGTCTCGAGGCTTGGTATTCAAAGGTTAAATCTCTGGAATTTCTAGCGGTTGCCTGTGCCGCGATGATATTTATCACATATTAAAAGGACATAATATTCAGATATCAAGAACGAAAATAAATCGATAAAATACGACAATTTTTCAAGCAAAAAAAATTTAATGGGTGGGGGTGGGTTTATAATTTATTTTTCATTGTTCCCGGAATCTCACTCATTTCCATTTTTTATATGCGATAGCTAGAATCTCAAAGTACAATCTTTGCAAATTTGAAGGCAAACGGACCACTGCAACGCTGCCTGTGCAGTGCAAATCTATCCCGGTCGCGAAAATCTGCATTCGGGAAAACCTCGATGAATGATACTATGACCGGACGTTTTATGACCTTGACACATACATGATATACATAGTATTAAAATCCTTATGAAATATTTAAATCATTTACTGCTATAATATGAAATATCACTTATTCCCCAGTTAAATAAAAATAGGTCACCGGGTGCTGTACAACTTCAAGAACCCTGCGACCATTTTACACTTTCTATTGCCAGAAAATATTTGTTTTACTAGTCTAATTCAAGTTTAAAAATAAACAATATTTTTTCTGAAAATCATTGTCGAGATTTAGTGTATTATATATGATACAATGGGCCATAGCATAGAGGTCGGGTGTTCGATCCCTGCATTGGCCGAGAAAGTTCATCTCGATTTTACCGTACTCCACAAGGGGAAAAAAGGGCTTTTTTGCCCTAGAAGCGCCACAAATTCTTCGATTAACCTGTTTTTTTGGCACGATGTGCCCATTTACTAGCCCGAATTTTGAGTACTGGTCTAATCTGATTCCGATGAAAAAACAAAAGCTATGGCCAAAAAAACCATTTTACGGCTTTTTTCGCCGATTTTGAGACTAAAAACGTTTTTTAGAATTTTGAGATTGCAAACGACAAGATAAAGTCATTTTGTTAGTCTTATGTGATGGGAATGAGTCTTCTGCACCGATGCGTATTGGGTTTAATTTTTTCAAAATGGCGGACTATATTTTTGAGACTGTCAAAGTTTTGATGTTCTGAGACTGTCGAGGCATCATTAGGGGGTATTTTTTAAAAATTTATACTAGTCGGATGCGCCGCGATGAGGTTAGTAACATATCAAAAGGAGAACATGATCGAATAAAAATTGGAAAAAATATGGCCATTTTTCACGAAAAACAAAAGTTGCTGGGTCGGCTTGGGTTCGAATTTTTAGGCCATGTGCCCGTATTAGAAATCACTTGAATTTTGTATTTGTGCTAGCTAACATCCCAAGGCACAATCTCTGAAAAATTTCAAGAAATTCCGACATCACTAACTCTGCTTAAACACGCTCGCGCAAATAGGCCTATTTTTTGCCTATTTTCCGATTTTTTTTAGACTAACAAGTCACTTTTTGTGCGCTACGTTTGATGCCCTATATCTCGGCCGCTATGGGTTCGAATCGAGACGTTTTAGTCAGGATCGATAGCTTGGACACTTCCCTCCATAGTATCAAAAGTTGGGACCCCTGACCCTAACTACGGTCACGTGCAGGGTGTCAAACATGGTTTCTCAAAACGAAGGGCCATGTTTGCTGCCTTATAGCTCGGCCCCTATAGGTTCGAATCAAAATGTGTTGGCTGGGAATAATAGCCTTGACAATTCTCTCCATTGTATAAAAAGTTCGCAGCTCTCACCCGAATGCCATGCACGCGGCACGATATTTAAAACTAAGGCGTTTTTCGTTATTCGCGCATGCGCACAGCTGGAACCAATACCACCAGCGGTACCAAACTCTGGTCCCAACCAGTTCTCGCTGGTGCCTAGGTGTCCTTTAACTTTCAGCTTGATAACTGCATTCCTTCTAGTCGTTTACATCTAAGACTCACTGGACAAGCATGTTTCACCGATGTACCCGCACCCCCACCTGTAAACGTCCCGAAGGGTGCCCGGGCGGGTCTCGAGGCTTGGTATTCAGAAGGTATATCCACCCCGCCGAGTCGCTGCGTCACCTCAAAACGCCCGCCCGGGGACCGGAAGTGGGCGAAACGGGCCCATGGAGTGAAGTTTGACCCTACCTTGACCTTCGAGGGCCTCGTAGCATGGAAAGGGTCATGAGCCTAGATGAAGTCATCAATGTCCTTTCATGAGAGAGCTTGACCTTTGAACTGACCTTTGACCTTGGGGTCGAAAAATTCCCAACTTGGTAACTTCGCGAGTTTTCGACCAATTTTAATATTTTTTTTCTTGTTACTTTCTTTAAGATACTTGGTATAATCCATGGCACGTGATGAAGAATATGAAAGCTTTCATATCTGCTTGGGACAGTAGCAGATCTAGCTCTTCTTATTATTTTTTTTTGGTGTTTTATCCACAAATCGGATTTCTCAGAATCTACTCATAGGATCTTTCTGAAACTTTTACCTACCCCCCCAAAAATGGGTGGTGGCTGTTGGGTAAATATATTTTCAAAACGTTTTTCGCATCCGAAATCACCGAATTTTACGAACAAATGCATTTGACCTACTTTGCTGTAACTTTGTGACTATTTCACCTATTTTACTAATTCTTTTTTCTTTGAATACCTTGACTCCTTTACTTCAAATCTGCAATTTCGGATTTTTGAATTTCGAAAATTCGTCGCTGTGATTTCGAACCGGAAGTTTACACCAACTCGACAACTTCTTTAGTAGTTGTACGATTTTCATGAAATTTAATATGTAAGTAGACCTTAATGATGCGACTTGAAAAATGACTTTAGAAATTTTCTAACTTATCTCCCCTTGGTGAAATTAAGGATCAAATTTTTCAAAAAATCGTCGAAATATAGGTCAGAATGACCTAGTTTTTTTTTCTATTCTAGACAAGGAATTACTGATTCGTACACAAAATATGGAGTTTGTCGAACCGGAAGTGCCACCATCTTTAAACGTGAAAAATCAATAAGGCTTTTTTGCTATTTTACTTACAGACTCGGGAGTTATATTTTCTGAATCCTTGTAGGAAGGCCTAAAAAATGTCGCAATAGAATTCTGATTTAGGTCAACCGGGAGTCACCATTTTGAATTGAAAATGACATATAGTAAAAAATCCTCATTATTGGGCTTGAAAACATACACAATTGGTCGTGGCTTAGAGAGTGTGTCTCCTATTAACGAAATTAATACATTTTAGGATAGCCTGGCTCATGGTCGAGTGTTTGGTATTCTAATATTTCAAAAATTCGAATTTCTCCTTTGACATTTCCTGTGCCGACAAGGTTGTTTACGAGGTTAGCGGTTTTGACTTCGCGCATGCGCTACGCTAGAACCAAAGTTATGATGACTCCCAAACTCCGGCCCCACACTTGTCACGTTGGTACCTAAAAGTCCTGAAAAGTTCAGATCGATACCTGCATTCCTTCAAGTCGTTTAAATGTCAGGTGGCGGGTTTTTTTCTCGTTTTTTTTGTAAGTAAATACCCGCACTCCGTAAGGGGAAAAAAGTGTTTTTTGCCCTAGCAGCGCTAAAAATTCTTCGATTAACCTGTTTTTTTGGCACGATGTGCCCATTTACTAGCCCGAATTTTAAGTACTTGTCCCATCTAATTCCGATAAAAAAAACAAAAGTTATGGTCAAAAAACCGATTTTACGGCTTTTTTCGCCGATTTTAAGACCAAAAAAGTTTTATAGAATTTTGAAATTGCAAACGACAAGATAAAGTCATTTTGTTAGTCTCATGTGATGGGTATGAGTCTTCTGAACCGATGCGGATTGGGTTTGATTTTTTCAAAATGGCGGACTATATTTTTGAGACTGTCAAAGTTTTGATGTTCTGAGACTGCCGAGGCATCATTAGGGGGTATTTCTTTTATAAATTTATACTGGTCGGATGCGCCAAGATGAGGTTAGTAACATATTAAAAGGAGAAGATGATCGAATTAAAAATTCGAAAAAATATGGCCATGTTTTACAATAAAAAAAAGTTGCTGGGTCGGCTTGGATTCGAATTATTTAGGCCATGTTCCCGTATTAGAAATCACTTAAATTTTTATATGTGCTAGCTAACATCCTAAGGCACAATATCTGAAAATTTCAAGAAATTCCGACAACCGTAACGCCTGCTTAAACAAGCTCGCGCAATTAGCCCTATTCTTTGCCTATTTTTCGAATGTTTTTAGACTAACAAGTCACTTTTTCGTGCGCTACGTTTGAGGCCCCATATCTTTGGACCCCTGACCCTAACCACGGTAACGTGACAGGGTGTCAAACATGGCTTCCCAAAACGAAGGGCCATGTTTGCTGCCTTATAGCTCGGCCCCTATGGGTTAGAATCAAAATGTGTTGGCTGGGAATAATAGCCTTGACAATTCTCTCCATTGTATTAAAAGTTAGTAGATCTCACCCGAATGCCATGCACGCGCTACGATATTTAAGAGTGCCCTGGCGGGTCTCGAGGCTTGGTATTCAAAGGTTAAATCTCTGGAATTTCTAGCGGTTGCCTGTGCCGCGATGATATTTATCACATATTAAAAGGACATAATATTCAGATATCAAGAACGAAAATAAATCGATAAAATACGACAATTTTTCAAGCAAAAAAAATTTAATGGGTGGGGGTGGGTTTATAATTTATTTTTCATTGTTCCCGGAATCTCACTCATTTCCATTTTTTATATGCGATAGCTAGAATCTCAAAGTACAATCTTTGCAAATTTGAAGGCAAACGGACCACTGCAACGCTGCCTGTGCAGTGCAAATCTATCCCGGTCGCGAAAATCTGCATTCGGGAAAACCTCGATGAATGATACTATGACCGGACGTTTTATGACCTTGACACATACATGATATACATAGTATTAAAATCCTTATGAAATATTTAAATCATTTACTGCTATAATATGAAATATCACTTATTCCCCAGTTAAATAAAAATAGGTCACCGGGTGCTGTACAACTTCAAGAACCCTGCGACCATTTTACACTTTCTATTGCCAGAAAATATTTGTTTTACTAGTCTAATTCAAGTTTAAAAATAAACAATATTTTTTCTGAAAATCATTGTCGAGATTTAGTGTATTATATATGATACAATGGGCCATAGCATAGAGGTCGGGTGTTCGATCCCTGCATTGGCCGAGAAAGTTCATCTCGATTTTACCGTACTCCACAAGGGGAAAAAAGGGCTTTTTTGCCCTAGAAGCGCCACAAATTCTTCGATTAACCTGTTTTTTTGGCACGATGTGCCCATTTACTAGCCCGAATTTTGAGTACTGGTCTAATCTGATTCCGATGAAAAAACAAAAGTTATGGCCAAAAAAACCATTTTACGGCTTTTTTCGCCGATTTTGAGACTAAAAACGTTTTTTAGAATTTTGAGATTGCAAACGACAAGATAAAGTCATTTTGTTAGTCTTATGTGATGGGAATGAGTCTTCTGCACCGATGCGTATTGGGTTTGATTTTTTCAAAATGGCGGACTATATTTTTGAGACTGTCAAAGTTTTGATGTTCTGAGACTGTCGAGGCATCATTAGGGGGTATTTTTTAAAAATTTATACTAGTCGGATGCGCCGCGATGAGGTTAGTAACATATCAAAAGGAGAACATGATCGAATAAAAATTGGAAAAAATATGGCCATTTTTCACGAAAAACAAAAGTTGCTGGGTCGGCTTGGGTTCGAATTTTTAGGCCATGTGCCCGTATTAGAAATCACTTGAATTTTGTATTTGTGCTAGCTAACATCCCAAGGCACAATCTCTGAAAAATTTCAAGAAATTCCGACATCACTAACTCTGCTTAAACACGCTCGCGCAAATAGGCCTATTTTTTGCCTATTTTCCGATTTTTTTTAGACTAACAAGTCACTTTTTGTGCGCTACGTTTGATGCCCTATATCTCGGCCGCTATGGGTTTGAATCGAGACGTTTTAGTCAGGATCGATAGCTTGGACACTTCCCTCCATAGTATCAAAAGTTGGGACCCCTGACCCTAACTACGGTCACGTGCAGGGTGTCAAACATGGTTTCTCAAAACGAAGGGCCATGTTTGCTGCCTTATAGCTCGGCCCCTATAGGTTCGAATCAAAATGTGTTGGCTGGGAATAATAGCCTTGACAATTCTCTCCATTGTATAAAAAGTTCGCAGCTCTCACCCGAATGCCATGCACGCGGCACGATATTTAAAACTAAGGCGTTTTTCGTTATTCGCGCATGCGCACAGCTGGAACCAATACCACCAGCGGTACCAAACTCTGGTCCCAACCAGTTCTCGCTGGTGCCTAGGTGTCCTTTAACTTTCAGCTTGATAACTGCATTCCTTCTAGTCGTTTACATCTAAGACTCACTGGACAAGCATGTTTCACCGATGTACCCGCACCCCCACCTGTAAACGTCCCGAAGGGTGCCCGGGCGGGTCTCGAGGCTTGGTATTCAAAAGGTATATCCACCCCGCCGAGTCGCTGCGTCACCTCAAAACGCCCGCCCGGGGACCGGAAGTGGGCGAAACGGGCCCATGGAGTGAAGTTTGACCCTACCTTGACCTTCGAGGGCCTCGTAGCATGGAAAGGGTCATGAGCCTAGATGAAGTCATCAATGTCCTTTCATGAGAGAGCTTGACCTTTGAACTGACCTTTGACCTTGGGGTCGAAAAATTCCCAACTTGGTAACTTCGCGAGTTTTCGACCAATTTTAATATTTTTTTTCTTGTTACTTTCTTTAAGATACTTGGTATAATCCATGGCACGTGATGAAGAATATGAAAGCTTTCATATCTGCTTGGGACAGTAGCAGATCTAGCTCTTCTTATTATTTTTTTTTGGTGTTTTATCCACAAATCGGATTTCTCAGAATCTACTCATAGGATCTTTCTGAAACTTTTACCTACCCCCCCAAAAATGGGTGGTGGCTGTTGGGTAAATATATTTTCAAAACGTTTTTCGCATCCGAAATCACCGAATTTTACGAACAAATGCATTTGACCTACTTTGCTGTAACTTTGTGACTATTTCACCTATTTTACTAATTCTTTTTTCTTTGAATACCTTGACTCCTTTACTTCAAATCTGCAATTTCGGATTTTCGAATTTCGAAAATTCGTCGCTGTGATTTTGAACCGGAAGTTTACACCAACTCGACAACTTCTTTAGTAATTGTACGATTTTCATGAAATTTAATATGTAAGTAGACCTTAATAATGCGACTTGAAAAATGACTTTAGAAATTTTCTAACTTATCTCCCCTTGGTGAAATTAAGGATCAATTTTTCAAAAAATCGTCGAAATATAGGTCAGAATGACCTAGTTTTTTTTTCTATACTAGACAAGGAATTACTGATTCGTACACAAAATATGGAGTTTGTCGATCGAACCGGAAGTGCCACCATCTTTAAACGTGAAAAATCAATAAGGCTTTTTTGCTATTTTACTTACAGACTCGGGAGTTATATTTTCTGAATCCTTGTAGGAAGGCCTAAAAAAATGTCGCAATAGAATTCTGATTTAGGTCAACCGGGAGTCACCATTTTGAATTGAAAATGACATATAGTAAAAAATCCTCATTATTGGGCTTGAAAACATACACAATTGGTCGTGGCTTAGAGAGTGTGTCTCCTATTAACGAAATTAATACATTTCAGGATAGCCTGGCTCATGGTCGAGTGTTTGGTATTCTAATATTTCAAAAATTCGAATTTCTCCTTTGACATTTCCTGTGCCGACAAGGTTGTTTACGAGGTTAGCGGTTTTGACTTCGCGCATGCGCTACGCTAGAACCAAAGTTATGATGACTACCAAACTCCGGCCCCACACTTGTCACGTTGGTACCTAAAAGTCCTGAAAAGTTTAGATCGATACCTGCATTCCTTCAAGTCGTTTACATGTGAGGTGGCGGAAGTAAATTCCCGCACTCCGCAAGGGGAAAAAAGTGTTTTTTGCCCTAGCAGCGCTAAAAATTCTTCGATTAACCTGTTTTTTTGGCACGATGTGCCCATTTACTAGCCCGAATTTTGAGTACTTGTCCCATCTAATTCCGATAAAAAAAACAAAAGTTATGGTCAAAAAACCGATTTTACGGCTTTTTTCGCCGATTTTGAGACCAAAAAAGTTTTTTAGAATTTTGAAATTGCAAACGACAAGATAAAGTCATTTTGTTAGTCTCATGTGATGGGTATGAGTCTTCTGCACCGATGCGGATTGGGTTTGATTTTTTCAAAATGGCGGACTATATTTTTGAGACTGTCAAAGTTTTGATGTTCCATAGCCATAGCCTAGAGGTCGGGTGTTCGATCCCTGCATTGGCCGAGAAAGTTCATCTGGATTTAACCGTACTCCACAAGGAGAAAAAAAGGGCTTTTTTGCCCTAGAAGCGCCACAAACCCTTCGATTAACCTGTTTTTTTGGCACGATGTGCCCATTTACTAGCCCGAATTTTGAGTACTGGTCTAATCTGATTCCGATGAAAAAACAAAAGTTATGGTCAAAAAACCGATTTTACGGCTTTTTTCGCCGATTCTGAGACCAAAAAAGTTTTTTAGAATTTTGAAATTGCAAACGACAAGATAAAGTCATTTTGTTAGTCTCATGTGATGGGTATGAGTCTTCTGCACCGATGCGGATTGGGTTTGATTTTTTCAAAATGGCGGACTATATTTTTGAGACTGTCAAAGTTTTGATGTTCCATAGCCATAGCCTAGAGGTCGGGTGTTCGATCCCTGCATTGGCCGAGAAAGTTCATCTGGATTTAACCGTACTCCACAAGGAGAAAAAAAGGGCTTTTTTGCCCTAGAAGCGCCACAAACCCTTCGATTAACCTGTTTTTTTGGCACGATGTGCCCATTTACTAGCCCGAATTTTGAGTACTGGTCTAATCTGATTCCGATGAAAAAACAAAAGTTATGGTCAAAAAACCGATTTTACGGCTTTTTTCGCCGATTCTGAGACCAAAAAAGTTTTTTAGAATTTTGAAATTGCAAACGACAAGATAAAGTCATTTTGTTAGTCTCATGTGATGGGTATGAGTCTTCTGCACCGATGCGGATTGGGTTTGATTTTTTCAAAATGGCGGACTATATTTTTGAGACTGTCAAAGTTTTGATGTTCTGAGACTGCCGAGGCATCATTAGGGGGTATTTTTTTATAAATTTATACTGGTCGGATGCACCAAGATGAGGTTAGTAACATATTAAAAGGAGAAGATGATCGAATTAAAAATTCGAAAAAATATGGCCATGTTTTACAATAAAAAAAAGTTGCTGGGTCGGCTTGGATTCGAATTTTTTAGGCCATGTTCCCGTATTAGAAATCACTTAAATTTTTATATGTGCTAGCTAACATCCTAAGGCACAATATCTGAAAATTTCAAGAAATTCCGACAACCGTAACGCCTGCTAAAACACGCTCGCGCAATTAGGCCTATTTTTTGCCTATTTTTCGAATGTTTTTAGACTAACAAGTCACTTTTTCGTGCGCTACGTTTGAGGCCCCATATCTCGGCCGCTAGGGGTTTGAATCCATATGTTTTGATCGGGATCGATAGCTTGGACACTTCCCTCCGTCGTATAAAAAGTTTGGACCCCTGACCCTAACCACGGTCACGTGACAAGGTGTCAAACATGGCTTCCCAAAACGAAGGGCCATGTTTGCTGCCTTATAGCTCGGTCCCTATGGGTTCGAATCAAAATGTGTTGGCTGTGAATAATAGCCTTGACAATCCTCTCCATTGTATTAAAAGTTGGTAGATCTCACCCGAATGCCATGCACGCGCTACGATATTTAAGAGTGCCCGGGCGGGTCTCGAGGCTTGGTATTCAAAGGTTAAATCTCTGGAATTTCTAGCGGTTGCCTGTGCCGCGATGATATTTATCACATATTAAAAGGAGATAATATTCAGATATCAAGAACGAAAATAAATCGATAAAATACGGCAATTTTTCAAGCAAAAAAAGTTTGATGGGTGGGGGTGGGTTTATAATTTATTTTCATTGTTCCCGGAATCTCACTCATTTCCATTTTTGATATGCGATAGCTAGAATCTCAAAGTACAATCTTTGCAAATTTGAAGGCAAACGGACCACTGGAACGTTGCCTGGGCAGTGCAAATCTATCCCGGTCGCGAAAATCTGCATTCGGGAAACCTCGATGGATGATACTATGACCGGACGTTTTATGACCTTGACACATACATGATATACATAGTATTAAAATCCTTATGAAATATTTAAATCATTTACTGCTATAATATGAAATATCACTTATTCCCCAGTTAAATAAAAATAGGTCACCGGGTGCTGTACAACTTCAAGAACCCTGCGACCATTTTACACTTTCTATTGCCAGAAAATATTTGTTTTACTAGTCTAATTCAAGTTTAAAAATAAACAATATTTTTCTGAAAATCAATGTCGAGATTTAGTGTATTATATATGATATAATGGGCCATAGCCTAGAGGTCAGGTGTTCGATCCCTGCATTGGCCGAGAAAGTTCATCTCGATTTAACCGTACTCCACAAGGGGAAAAAAGGGCTTTTTTGCCCTAGAAGCGCCACAAATTCTTCGATTAACCTGTTTTTTTGGCACGATGTGCCCATTTACTAGCCCGAATTTTGAGTACTGGTCTAATCTGATTCCGATGAAAAAACAAAAGTTATGGCCAAAAAAACGATTTTACGGCTTTTTTCGCCGATTTTGAGACTAAAAATGTTTTTTAGAATTTTGAGATTGCAAACGACAAGATAAAGTCATTTTGTTAGTCTCATGTGATGGGTATGAGTCTTCTGCACCGATGCGTATTGGGTTTGATTTTTTCAAAATGGCGGACTATATTTTTGAGACTGTCAAAGTTTTAATGTTCTGAGACTGTCGAGGCATCATTGGGGGGTATTTTTTTAAAAATTTATACTGGTCGGATGAGCCGCGATGAGGTTAGTAACATATCAAAAGGAGAACATGATCGAATAAAAATTGGAAAAAATATGGCCATTTTTCACGAAAAACAAAAGTTGCTGGGTCGGCTTGGGTTCGAATTTTTTAGGCCATGTGCCCGTATTAGAAATCACTTGAATTTTGTATTTGTGCTAGCTAACATCCCAAGGCACAATCTCTGAAAAATTTCAAGAAATTCCGACATCACTAACTCTGCTAAAACACGCTCGCGCAAATAGGCCTATTTTTTGCCTATTTTCCGGGGTTTTTTAGACTAACAAGTCACTTTTTTGTGCGCTACGTTTGATGCCCTATATCTCGGCCGCTATGGGTTCGAATCGAGATGTTTTAGTCAGGATCGATAGCTTGGACACTTCCCTCCATAGTATCAAAAGTTGGGACCCCTGACCCTAACTACGGTCACGTGCAGGGTGTCAAACATGGTTTCTCAAAACGAAGGGCCATGTTTGCTGCCTTATAGCTCGGCCCCTATGGGTTCGAATCGAAATGTGTTGGCTGGGAATAATAGCTTGACAATTCTCTCCATTGTATAAAAAGTTCGCAGCTCTCACCCGAATGCCATGCACGCGGCACGATATTTAAAACTAAGGCGTTTTTCGAAATTCGCGCATGCGCACAGCTGGAACCTATACCACCAGCGGTACCAAACTCTGGTCCCAACCAGCTCTCGCTGGTGCCTAGGTGTCCTTTAACTTTCAGCTTGATAACTGCATTCCTTCTAGTCGTTTACATCTGAGACTCACTGGACAAGCATGTTTCACCGATGTACCCGCACCCCCACCTGTAAACGTCCCGAAGGGTGCCCGGGCGGGTCTCGAGGCTTGGTATTCAAAAGGTATATCCACCCCGCCGAGTCGCTGCGTCACGTCAAAACGCCCGCCCGGGGACCGGAAGTGGGCGAAACGGGCCCATGAAGTGAAGTTGGACCCTACCTTGACCTTCGAGGGCCTCGTAGCATGGAAAGGGTCATGAGCCTAGATGGAGTCATCAATGTCCTTTCATGAGAGAGCTTGACCTTTGACCTGACCTTTGACCTTGGGGTCGAAAAATTCCCAACTTGGTAACTATGTATTTACATATGAAAGCTTATTGTTTCTGTTAAGATTATTATTAAGCTTTCATATGTATTTACATATGAAAGCTTATTGTTTCTGTTAAGATTATTAAGCTTTCATATGTATTTACATATGGAAGCTTATTGTTTCTGTTAAGATTATTATTAAGCTTTCATATATTCATATATGAAAGCTTATTGTTTCTGTTAAGATTATTATTTTTCCTATTCTTATTAATTTTTTTTTGTAATTTATTCACAAATCGGATTTCTCAGAATCTACTTATAGGATCTTTCTGAAACTTTTACCTACCCCCCCAAAAATGGGTGGTGGCTGTTGGATAAATATATTTTCAAAACGTTTTTCGCATCCGAAATCACCGAATTTTACGAACACATGCATTTGACCTACTTTGCTGTAACTTTGTGACTATTTCACCTATTTTACTAATTCTTTTTTCTTTGAATACCTTGACTCCTTTACTTCAAATCTGCAATTTCGGATTTTCGAATTTCGAAAATTCGTCGCTGTGATTTCGAACCGGAAGTTTACACCAACTCGACAACTTCTTTAGTAGTTGTACGATTTTCATGAAATTTTATATGTGAGTAGACCTTAATGATGCGACTTGCAAAATGACTTTAGAAATTTTCTAACTTATCTCCCCTTGGTGAAATTAAGGATCAAAGTTTTCAAAAAAATCGTCAAAATATAGGTCAGAATGACCTAGTTTTTTTTTCTATCCTAGACAAGGAATTACTGATTCGTACACAAAATATGGAGTTTGTTGATCGAACCGGAAGTGCCACCATCTTTAAACGTGAAAAATCAATAAGGCTTTTTTGCTATATTACTTACAGACTCGGGAGTTATATTTTCTGAATCCTTGTAGGAAGGCCTAAAAAATGTCGGAATAGAATTCTGATTTAGGTCAACCGGGAGTCACCATTTTGAATTGAAAATGAAAAATAGAAGCAATTTGAAGGGCCGAGACTTTGGAGCACAATAACTCTCATTCTAATTATGCTAGAATGTTCAAACTTGTTGTAGACGTTCACTAGGTCAATATTATGATTGAGTTCAAAGATGAGCATTTTTTGCTTAGGGTAAGCAGAGATAAGCATGCCGATTTGTTGATTCTTTAGGGCACGATAACTTCGGTTATAATGAAGGGAGGGCGGTGAAACTTTTGTTAATAGAGAGTCTAATAGCTAGCCTGTTGTGTGAAATCATTGTATCATTTTTTTTAAATATCAGGGATAGCCGAAAAAAAGAAATTGAAAATCCAAAAAGTCGTATTTTTACAATTTGGAGCATGTTTAGAGGTCTTTCTCGTAAAGTCAACATACTATTTTTTGGGAACTTCTTCTACAAAGAGTCTTATTGGTAGTCTTTTATATGAAACCATCGATCAACAGTCCAACATATCAGGAGTAGAAGAACAAAAGGATCGAACATTGAAAACGGCACCCTTTCATTGTTAAGCGAAACATGCAGTGTGGGTGACTACAATCTACGCATTTAGTCATCGTATAGAGTTTATTCAACAGTATCGAATTCCAACTGCTTAGGGATATTTTACGTGCACTCCAATGTGTACACGGGACCTTGGTTTTTCGTCCCATCCGAAGGACTAGACAGCTGTGCTTGTCAGGCCCTGCGTTCTGCCTAACTGACAAGGGGAACCACGCCGGGAAATCGAGATGAACTTTTTCCGTGCAGAACTTTCAATTCAGGCCAAACGTTTATTGCATACGATTAAGCTGGTCAGTTGGAGCTTATTTTCAAAAGTTTTGTAATAATCGGTTGGTAATTATTAAAGTACCGTGCACATTAAACTGTTAAAACAGAAAATTTCGCCCGGTTGAAATGTTTCTTGCTATAAGTCAGCAATTTTCCGAATTCAGGGAGGCTGGATGGCTGAATGGTTAGCATGTGCTCGCAGTATCGTAACGTTTGTCATTGAGTCAACGGGCGTCGTTTCGATCTCCAGGTTGCACGTGACATGGTGTATGATGTCCAATCTCGTGGGTTTTCTCCGTGTTCTTCGGTTTCCTCCCAACGGCCAAAGACCAGTAAGCGCAAGGGGAGTTTTTAAATAAAATTAAAAAACATATGTTAGTCCCGAAATGACCTAGTTTGTGTCGAATGGACATTAGGCCGCATTTCTCTCTTTCTCTTTTATTTTTAAAGTTTTGTAATAATCGGTTGGTAATTAAAGGTACTGTAAAAGTGATAAAACAGAAAATTTCGTCCGGTTGTAATGTTTCTCAATTTAAAGTCAGCAATTTGCCGATTTTAAGGGGCAAACGTTTATTGCGAACGATTAAGCTGGTCAGGGGGAGCTTATTTTTAAAAGTTTTGTAATATTCGGTTGATAACTAAAGGTACCGTGCAAATTAAACTGTTAAAATAGAAAATTTGGCCCGGTTGAAATATTTCTCGCTGTAGGTCAGCAATTTGCCGATTTTAGGGAGGTTGCGTGGCTGAATGGTTAGCACGTGCGCTCTGTATCATAACGTCTGTCACTGAGTCAACTGGCCTTGTTTCGATTTCTTGGTTGTACGTGACAAGGAGTATGGTCGCATGTCCAACCTCGTAGGTCGTAACGCCGCTGCCCGGGTAAAATTTCCCTCATTGCACACTTTATGGCGTATGACCGTCTTCAGTTGCCCATTTCAGGAGCAGCACAGAAGGACGTTAAACCCCATTCAATTTCATTTCATTTTCTCTATCGAAAAAAAGAGATTGAAAATCCAAAAAGTCGTATTTTTACAATTTGGAGCATGTTTAGAGGCCTTTCTCGTAAAGTCAACATACTATTTTTTGGGAACTTCTTCTACAAAGAGTCTTATTGGTAGTCTTTTATATGAAACCATCGATCAACAGTCCAACATATCAGGAGTAGAAGAAGAAAAGGATCGAACATTGAAAACGGCACCCTTTCATTGTTAAGCGAAACATGCAGTGTGGGTGACTACAATCTACGCATTTAGTCATCGTATAGAGTTTATTCAACAGTATCGAATTCAAACTGCTTAGGGATATTTTACGTGCACTCCAATGTGTACACGGGACCTTGGTTTTTCGTCCCATCCGAAGGACTAGACAGCTGTGCTTGTCAGGCCCTGCGTTCTGCCTAACTGACAAGGGGAACCACGCCGGGAAATCGAGATGAACTTTTTCCGTGCAGAACTTTCAATTCAGGCCAAACGTTTATTGCATACGATTAAGCTGGTCAGTTGGAGCTTATTTTCAAAAGTTTTGTAATAATCGGTTGGTAATTATTAAAGTACCGTGCACATTAAACTGTTAAAACAGAAAATTTCGCCCGGTTGAAATGTTTCTTGCTATAAGTCAGCAATTTTCCGAATTCAGGGAGGCTGGATGGCTGAATGGTTAGCATGTGCTCGCAGTATCGTAACGTTTATCATTGAGTCAACGGGCGTCGTTTCGATCTCCAGGCTGCACGTGACATGGTGTATGATGTCCAATCTCGTGGGTTTTCTCCGTGTTCTTCGGTTTCCTCCCAACGGCCAAAGACCAGTAAGCGCAAGGGGAGTTTTTAAATAAAATTAAAAAACATATGTTAGTCCCGAAATGACCTAGTTTGTGTCGAATGGACATTAGGCCGCATTTCTCTCTTTCTCTTTTATTTTTAAAGTTTTGTAATAATCGGTTGGTAATCAAAGGTACTGTAAAAGTGATAAAACAGAAAATTTCGTCCGGTTGTAATGTTTCTCAATTTAAAGTCAGCAATTTGCCGATTTTAAGAGGCAAACGTTTATTGCGAACGATTAAGCTGGTCAGGGGGAGCTTATTTTTAAAAGTTTTGTAATATTCGGTTGATAACTAAACGTACCGTGCAAATTAAACTGTTAAAATAGAAAATTTGGCCCGGTTGAAATATTTTTCGCTGTAGGTCAGCAATTTGCCGATTTTAGGGAAGTTGCGTGGCTGAATGGTTAGCACGTGCGCTCTGTATCATAACGTCTGTCACTGAGTCAACTGGCGTTGTTTCGATTTCTTGGTTGTACGTGACAAGGAGTATGGTCGCATGTCCAACCTCGTAGGTCGTAACGCCGCTGCCCGGGTAAAATTTCCCTCATTGCACACTTTATGGCGTATGCCCGTCTTCAGTAGCCCATTTTAGGAGCAGCACAGTAGGACGTTAAACCCCATTCAATTTCATTTCATTTTCTCTATGTTGCTTATTTATTATAGTGGATAAATATTTTTCTGGTTCTATCAATTATTTAATTTCTGCATAGAAATCTTGCTTTGGCCAGTTTTTTTTATTGCAGAGTGCCATTCTTGTATATTGCAGTCTATAACCCTTTGTTTAAAACATGCTTAAGAAGTCGTCACGATTTCCTACTTATAACCAAACATATTGGAAATATTAGTCTGGCATTATTAAATCCTAATTTTATTGGTCTTATTTAAAATTAAACTTTCATTTAACTATGAACAACTCTTTACGTGTCTCTTTAAAACTATTAAATACTCTAAAACAGTAGCTCAACCTTTTGACCTAAACTCATTAATTTACCATTTTGTTGTGAGCGACTTCTTATTCTTCCTATATGACATATTGCACGTGTCTGATTTCAAAGGGGGGTTGGGTGGCTGAATGGTTAGCACGCGCGCCTGTCATTGAGTTAACTAGCGTGTTTTCGAATGCTAGGTTGTACGTGACAAGGAGTAAGGTCGCCTGTACAACCTGCCATTTTTAATTTTTTTTTCCCCGCCATTTTCATTTCATTTTCTCATCCGTCTCATTACAGTAATACAAGTTTCAGTTATTTCCCTTTAGTTTTCAGATTATTGTTATGCCTGGTGCAATGATTCATACTATATTTAGACTTGTAACTTAATAATAATAATAATAATAATCACGTCATTTTACAAGGGTAGCAAATTAGGCCTGAGGCCTTTTTTAAATTTGGCCCTTGGCACAGATCGTGCGAATGATTTCGATCATTACTGCAGGAAGAAACCTTCGCGAGTTTCTTCTTATCCTTTTATTTAGGATACTTGATACAATCAATGACACGTGACGATAAATATGAAAGCTTTCATATCTGCATGGGACAGTTCTTATTAAGCTTTCATATGTATTTACATATGAAAGCTTATTGTTTTTGTTAAGATTATTATTCTTCTTCTTATTAAGCTTTCATATGTATTTACATATGAAAGCTTATTGTTTCTGTTAAGATTATTATTAAGCTTTCATATGTATTTACATATGAAAGCTTATTGTTTCTGTTAAGATTATTATTCTTATTATTTTTTTTTTTGTGTTTTATTCACAAATCGGATTTCTCAGAATCTACTCATAGGATCTTTCTGAAACTTTTACCTACCCCCCCCAAAAATGGGTGGTGGCTGTTGGATAAATATATTTTCAAAACGTTTTTCGCATTCGAAATCACCGAATTTTACAAACAAATGCATTTGACCTACTTTGCTGTAACTTTGTGACTATTTCACCTATTTTACTAAAAAAAAATTCTTTGAATACCTTGACTCCTTTACTTCAAATCTGCAATTTCGGATTTTCGAATTTCGAAAATTCGTCGCTGTGATTTCGAACCGGAAGTTTACACCAACTCGACAACCTCTTTAGTAGTTGTACGATTTTCATGAAATTTAATATGTAAGTAGACCTTAATGACGCGACTTGAAAAATGACTTTAGAAATTTTCTAACTTATCTCCCCTTGGTGAAATCAAGGATCAAAGTTTTCCAAAAAATCGCCGAAATATAGGTCAGAATGACCTAGTTTTTTTTTCTATACTAGACAAGGAATTACTAATTCGTACACAAAATATGGAGTTTGTCGATCGAACCGGAAGTGCCACCATTTTTAAACGTGAAAAATCAATAAGGCTTTTTTGCTATTTTACTTACAGACTCGGGAGTTATATTTTCTGAATCCTTGTAGGCAGGCCTAAAAAATGTCGCAATAGAATTCTGATTTAGGTCAACCGGGAGTCACCATGTTGAATTGAAAATGAAAAATAGAAGCAATTTGAAGGGCCGAGACTTTGGAGCACAATAACTCTCATTCTAATTAAGCTAGAATGTTCAAACTTGTTGTAGACGTTCACTAGGTCAATGTTATGATTGAGTTCAAAGATGAGCATTTTCTGCTTAGGGTAAGCAGAGATAAGCATGCTGATTTGTTGATTCTTTAGGGCACGATAACTTCGGTTATAATGAAGGGAGGGCGGTGAAACTTTTGTTAATAGAGAGTCTAACAGCTAGCCTGTTGTGTGAAATCATTGTATCATTTTTTTTAAATATCAGGGATAGCCGAAAAAAAGAGATTGAAAATCCAAAAAGTCGTATTTTTACAATTTGGAGCATGTTTAGAGGTCTTTCTCGTAAAGTCAACATACTATTTTTTGGGAACTTCTTCTACAAAGAGTATTATTGGTAGTCTTTTATATGAAACCATCGATCAACAGTCCAACATATCAGGAGTAGAAGAACAAAAGGATCGAACATTGAAAACGGCACCCTTTCATTGTTAAGCGAAACATGCAGTGTGGGTGACTACAATCTACGCATTTAGTCATCGTATAGAGTTTATTCAACAGTATCGAATTCCAACTGCTTAGGGATATTTTACGTGCACTCCAATGTGTACACGGGACCTTGGTTTTTCGTCCCATCCGAGGGACTAGACAGCTGTGCTTGTCAGGCCCTGCGTTCTGCCTCACTGACAAGGGGAACCACGCCGGGAAATCGAGATGAACTTTTTCCGTGCAGAACTTTCAATTCAGGCCAAACGTTTGATGCATACGATTAAGCTGGTCAGTTGGAGCTTATTTTCAAAAGTTTTGTAATAATCGGTTGGTAATTATTAAAGTACCGTGCACATTAAACTGTTAAAACAGAAATTTTCGTCCGGTTGAAATGTTTCTTGCTATAAGTCAGCAATTTTCCGAATTCAGGGAGGCTGGATGGCTGAATGGTTAGCATGTGCTCGCTGTATCGTAACGTTTGTCATTGAGTCAACGGGCGTCGTTTCGATCTCCAGGTTGCACGTGACATGGTGTATGATGTCCAATCTCGTGGGTTTTCTCCGTGTTCTTCGGTTTCCTCCCAACGGCTAAAGACCAGTAAGCGCAAGGGGAGTTTTTAAATAAAATTAAAAAACATATGTTAGTCCCGAAATGACCTAGTTTGTGTCGAATGGACATTAGGCCGCATTTCTCTCTTTCTCTTTTATTTTTAAAGTTTTGTAATAATCGGTTGGTAATCAAAGGTACTGTAAAGTGATAAAACCGAAAATTTCGTCCGGTTGTAATGTTTCTCAATTTAAAGCCAGCAATTTGCCGATTTTAAGGGGCAAACGTTTATTGCGAACGATTAAGCTGGTCAGGGGGAGCTTATTTTTAAAAGTTTTGTAATATTCGGTTGATAACTAAAGGTACCGTGCAAATTAAACTGTTAAAATAGAAAATTTGGCCCGGTTGAAATATTTCTCGCTGTAGGTCAGCAATTTGCCGATTTTAGGGAGGTTGCTTGGCTGAATGGTTAGCACGTGCGCTCTGTATCATAACGTCTGTCACTGAGTCAACTGGCGTTAATTCGATTTCTTGATTGTACGTGACAAGGAATATGGTCGCATGTCCAACCTCGTAGGTCGTAACGCCGCTGCCCGGGTAAAATTTCCCTCATTGCACACTTTATGGCGTATGCCCGTCTTCAGTAGCCCATTTTAGGAGCAGCACAGTAGGACGTTAAACCCCATTCAAGTTCATTTCATTTTCTCTATCGAAAAAAAGAGATTGAAAATCCAAAAAGTCGTATTTTTACAATTTGGAGCATGTTTAGAGGTCTTTCTCGTAAAGTCAACATACTATTTTTTGGGAGCTTCTTCTACAAAGAGTCTTATTGGTAGTCTTTTATATGAAACCATCGATCAACAGTCCAACATATCAGGAGTAGAAGAACAAAAGGATCGAACATTGAAAACGACACCCTTTCATTGTTAAGCGAAACATGCAGTGTGGGTGACTACAATCTACGCATTTAGTCATCGTATAGAGTTTATTCAACAGTATCGAATTCCAACTGCTAAGGGATATTTTACGCGCATTCCAATGTGTACACGGGACCTTGGTTTTTGTCCCATCCGAAGGACTAGACAGCTGTGCTTGTCAGGCCCTGCGTTCTGCCTCACTGACAAGGGGAACCACGCCGGGAAATCGAGATGAACTTTTTCCGTGCAGAACTTTCAATTCAGGCCAAACGTTTATTGCATACGATTAAGCTGGTCAGTTGGAGCTTATTTTCAAAAGTTTTGTAATAATCGGTTGGTAATTATTAAAGTACTGACACATTAAACTGTTAAAACAGAAAATTTCGCCCGGTTGAAATGTTTCTTGCTATAAGTCAGCAATTTTCCGAATTCAGGGAGGCTGGATGGCTGAATGGTTAGCATGTGCTCGCTGTATCGTAACGTTTGTCATTGAGTCAACGGGCGTCGTTTCGATCTCCAGGTTGCACGTGACATGGTGTATGATGTCCAATCTCGTGGGTTTTCTCCGTGTTCTTCGGTTTCCTCCCAACGGCTAAAGACCAGTAAGCGCAATGGGAGTTTTTAAATAAAATTTAAAAACATATGTTAGTCCCGAAATGACCTAGTTTGTGTCGAATGGACATTAGGCCGCATTTCTCTCTTTCTCTTTTATTTTTAAAGTTTTGTAATAATCGGTTGGTAATCAAAGGTACTGTAAAAGTGATAAAACAGAAAATTTCGTCCGGTTGTAATGTTTCTCAATTTAAAGTCAGCAGTTTGCCGATTTTAAGGGGCAAACGTTTATTGCGAACGATTAAGCTGGTCAGGGGGAGCTTATTTTTAAAAGTTTTGTAATATCCGGTTGATAACTAAAGGTACCGTGCAAATTAAACTGTTAAAATAGAAAATTTGGCCCGGTTGAAATATTTCTCGCTGTAGGTCAGCAATTTGCCAATTTAGGGAGGTTGCGTGGCTGAATGGTTAGCACGTGCGCTCTGTATCATAACGTATGTCACTGAGTCAACTGGTGTTGTTTCGATTTCTTGGTTGTACGTGACAAGGAGTATGGTCGCATGTCCAACCTCGTAGGTCGTAACGCCGCTGCCCGGGTAAAATTTCCCTCATTGCACACTTTATGGCATATGCCCGTCTTCAGTAGCCAATTTTAGGAGAAGCACAGTAGGACGTTAAACCCCATTCAATTTCATTTCATTTTCTCTATGTTGCTTATTTATTATAGTGGATAAATATTTTTCTGGTTCTAGCAATTATTTAATTTCTGCATAGAAATCTTGCTTTGGCCAGGTTTTTTTTATTGCAGAGTGCCATTCTTGTATATTGCAGTCTATGACCCTTTGTTTAAAACATGCTTAAGAAGTCGTCACGATTTCCTACTTATAACCAAACATATTGGAAATATTAGTCTGGCATTATTAAATCCTAATTTTATTAGTCTTATTTAAAATTAAACTTTCATTTAACTATGAACAACTCTTAACGTGTCTCTTTAAAACTATTAAATACTCTAAAACAGTAGCTCAACCTTTTGACCTAAACTCATTAATTTACCATTTTGTTGTGAGCGACTTCTTATTCTTCCTATATGACATATTGCACGTGTCTGATTTCAAAGGGGGGTTGGGTGGCTGAATGGTTAGCACGCGCGCCTGTCATTGAGTTAACTAGCGTGTTTTCGAATGCTCGGTTGTACGTGACAAGGAGTAAGGTCGCCTGTCCAACCTGCCATTTTTAATTTTTTCCCCCGCCATTTTCATTTCATTTTCTCATCCGTCTCATTACAGTAATACAACTTTCAGTTATTTTCCTTTAGTTTTCAGATTATTGTTATGCCTGGGTGCAATGATTCATACTATATTTAGACTTGTAACTTCGCGAGTTTCTTCTTATCCTTTTATTTAGGATACTTGATACAATCAATGACACGTGACGATAAATATGAAAGCTTTCATATCTGCATGGGACAGTAGCAGATCTAGTTCTTATTATTTTTTTTTTTGTGTTTTATTCACAAATCGGATTTCTCAGAATCTACTCATAGGATCTTTCTGAAACTTTTACCTACCCCCCCAAAAATGGGTGGTGGCTGTTGGATAAATATATTTTCAAAACGTTTTTCGCATTCGAAATCACCGAATTTTACGAACAAATGCATTTGACCTACTTTGCTGTAACTTTGTGACTATTTCACCTATTTTACTAATTCTTTTTTCTTTGAATACCTTGACTCCTTTACATCAAATCTGCAATTTCGGATTTTCGAATTTCGAAAATTCGTCGCTGTGATTTCGAACCGGAAGTTTACACTAACTCGACAACCTCTTTAGTAGTTGTACGATTTTCATGAAATTTAATATGTAAGTAGACCTTAATGACGCGACTTGAAAAATGACTTTAGAAATTTTCTAACTTATCTCCCCTTGGTGAAATCAAGGATCAAAGTTTTCCAAAAAATCGTCGAAATATAGGTCAGGATGACCTAGTTTTTTTTCTATACTAGACAAGGAATTACTGATTCGTACACAAAATATGGAGTTTGTCGATCGAACCGGAAGTGCCACCATCTTTAAACGTGAAAAATCAATAAGGCTTTTTTGCTATTTTACTTACAGACTCAGGAGTTATATTTTCTGAATCCTTGTAGGCAGGCCTAAAAAATGTCGCAATAGAATTCTGATTTAGGTCAACCGGGAGTCACCATTTTGAATTGAAAATGAAAAATAGAAGCAATTTGAAAGGCCGAGACTTTGGAGCACAATAACTCTCATTCTAATTAAGCTAGAATGTTCAAATTTGTTGTAGACGTTCACTAGGTCAATGTTATGATTGAGTTCAAAGATGAGTATTTTCTGCTTAGGGTAAGCAGAGATAAGCATGCTGATTTGTTGATTCTTTAGGGCACGATAACTTCGGTTATAATGAAGGGAGGGCGGTGAAACTTTTGTTAATAGAGAGTCTAATAGCTAGCCTGTTGTGTGAAATCATTGTATCATTTTTTTTTAATATCAGGGATAGCCGAAAAAAGAGATTGAAAAAGTCAGCAATTTTCCGAATTCAGGGAGGCTGTGCTCGCTGTATCGTAACGTTTGTCATTGAGTCAACGGGCGTCGTTTCGATCTCCAGGTTGCACGTGACATGGTGTATGATGTCCAATCTCGTGGGTTTTCTCCGTGTTCTTCGGTTTTCCCCAACGGCTAAAGACCAGTAAGCGCAAGGAAAGTTTTTAAATAAAATTTAAAAAAACATATGTTAGTCCCGAAATGACCTAGTTTGAGTCGAATGTACATTAGGCCGCATTTCTCTCTTTCTCTTTTATTTTTAAAGTTTTGTAATAATCGGTTGGTAATCAAAGGTACTGTAAAAGTGATAAAACAGAAAATTTCGTCCGGTTGTAATGTTTCTCAATTTAAAGTCAGCAATTTGCCGATTTTAAGGGGCAAACGTTTATTGCGAGCGATTAAGCTGGTCAGAGGGAGCTTATTTTTTAAAAGTTTTGTAATATTCGGTTGATAACTAAAGGTACCGTGCAAATTAAACTGTTAAAATAGAAAATTTCGCCCGGTTGAAATATTTCTCGCTGTAGGTCAGCAATTTGCCGATTTTAGGGAGGTTGCGTGGCTGAATGGTTAGCACGTGCGCTCTGTATCATAACGTCTGTCACTGAGTCAACTGGCGTTGTTTCGATTTCTTGGTTGTACGTGACAAGGAGTATGGTCGCATGTCCAACCTCGTAGGTCGTAACGCCGCTGCCCGGGTAAAATTTCCCTCATTGCACACTTTATGGCGTATGCCCGTCTTCAGTAGCCCATTTTGGGAGCAGCACAGTAGGACGTTAAACCCCATTCAATTTCATTTCATTTTCTCTATCGAAAAAAAGAGATTGAAAATCCAAAAAGTCGTATTTTTACAATTTGGAGCATGTTTAGAGGTCTTTCTCGTAAAGTCAACATACTATTTTTTGGGAACTTCTTCTACAAAGAGTATTATTGGTAGTCTTTTATATGAAACCATCGATCAACAGTCCAACATATCAGGAGTAGAAGAACAAAAGGATCGAACATTGAAAACGGCACCCTTTCATTGTTAAGCGAAACATGCAGTGTGGGTGACTACAATCTACGCATTTAGTCATCGAATAGAGTTTATTCAACAGTATCGAATTCCAGCTGCTTAGGGATATTTTACGTGCACTCCAATGTGTACACAGGACCTTGGTTTTTCGTACCATCCGAGGGACTAGACAGCTGTGCTTGTCAGGCCCTGCGTTCTGCCTCACTGACAAGGGGAACCACGCCGGGAAATCGAGATGAACTTTTTCCGTGCAGAACTTTCAATTCAGGCCAAACGTTTATTGCATACGATTAAGCTGGTCAGTTGGAGCTTATTTTCAAAAGTTTTGTAATAATCGGTTGGTAATTATTAAAGTACCGTGCACATTAAACTGTTAAAACAGAAAATTTCGCCCGGTTGAAATGTTTCTTGCTATAAGTCAGCAATTTCCCGAATTCTTCGATTAACCTGTTTTTTTAGCACGATGTGCCCATTTACTAGCCCGAATTTTGAGTACTTGTCCCATCTAATTCCGATAAAAAAAACAAAAGTTATGGTCAAAAAACCGATTTTACGGCTTTTTTCGCCGATTTTGAGACCAAAAAAGTTTTTTAGAATTTTGAAATTGCAAACGACAAGATAAAGTCATTTTGTTAGTCTCATGTGATGGGTATGAGTCTTCTGCACCGATGCGGATTGGGTTTGATTTTTTTCAAAATGGCGGACTATATTTTTGAGACTGTCAAAGTTTTGATGTTCTGAGACTGCCGAGGCATCATTAGGGGGTATTTTTTTTATAAATTTATACTGGTCGGATGCGCCAAGATGAGGCGTGTCCGCACCCCCACCTGTAAACGTCCGGAAGGGTGCCCGGGCGGGTCTCGAGGCTTGGTATTCAAAAGGTATATCCACCCCGCCGAGTCGCTGCGTCACGTCAAAATGCCCGCCCGGGGACCGGAAGTGGGCGAAACGGGCCCATGAAGTGAAGTTTGACTCTACCTTGACCTTCGAGGGCCTCGTAGCATGGAAAGGACCATGAGCCTAGATGGAGTCAGCAATGTCCTTTCATGAGAGAGCTTAACCTTTGACCTGACCTTTGACCTTGGGGTCGAAAAATTCCCAAAACTTAGGTACCGTCCCGAAAATCTGCATCAAGGTCAAGGTCAAGGCCACGACCCACAAACCCTTCGACGGGGCCGTCCCTGAGGTCAAGGTCATGACCTTGCCTGACCTCTACAAGCCTGAGAGATCAATCCCGTGTTTTGTGCATTTCCCGTTTTTGTGCATTTCACGACATCGCGTCGCGGCGGCTCATTTTTTTACCCCAGCCATCTGAAAGTTTAATACAACCCGCGCAGCACCCTAGCAAAGGTTGTATCAATTTTTCAGACGATTTGAATACAAATTGAGCCCATGAAAGAAGTTCCGCTTTTTTGCTGTGCATTACTCCTATTTTGATCCGACTAAATTTTGTTTTGTATTTTCCCCACCTTGTTTATAAGGTAAGTGTAATTTTTTTAGATAACTGATGACATATGACCCTTGACATGTGACCGGAAATGACTGTGAATATGAAAGCTTTCATATCTGCTTGGGACAGTAGCAGATCTGGTCCTTTTATTTATTTTTTTTTTGTGTTTTATCCACAAATCGGATTTCTCAGAATCTACTCATAGGATCTTTCTGAAACTTTTACCTACCCCCCCCCCCAAAAAAAAAAATGGGTGGTGGCTGTTGGGTAAATATATTTTCAAAACGTTTTTCGCATCCGAAATCACCGAATTTTACGAACAAATGCATTTGACCTACTTTGCTGTAACTTTGTGACTATTTCACCTATTTTACTAATTCTTTTTTCTTTGATTACCTTGACTCCTTTACTTCAAATCTGCAATTTCGGATTTTCGAATTTCAAAAATTCGTCGCTGTGATTTCGAACCGGAAGTAAAAATCAAAATAACAACTTCTTTAATAGATGCACGATTTTCATGGAATTTGGTATGTAAGTAGATCTCGCTTATGCGACTTTAAAAATGTTGTTAGAAATTGTCTAAATTATCTCCCCTTGGTGATATTAAGGATCAAAGTTTTCAAAAAAATTGACGAAATATAGGTCAGATTGCCTTGAAAAAAAAAATTTGTACTAGCTACGACACTACTGATTCGTACACAAAAAATGGAGTTTGTAACCGAAAACCGGAAGTGCTTCCATCTTGAAATGTGAAAAATAAATAAGGCTTTTTTGGTATTTTACTTACAGACATGGCAATTATATTTTCCGAATCCTTGTAGGAAGGCCAAAAAACGGTAGCGAAAACATTTTTGATTTCTGGCATATCATGGACGCCATTTTGAATTGAAAATGACATATAGTAAAAAATCCTCATTATTGGGCTTGAAAACATACACAATTGGTAGTGGCTTAGAGAGTGTGTCTCCTATTAACGAAATTAATACATTTCAGGATAGCCTGGCTCATGGTCGACTGTTTGGTATTCTAATATTTCAAAAATTCGAATTTCTCCTTTGACGTTTTCTGTGCCGACAAGGTTGTTTTCGAGGTTAGCGGTTTTGACTTCGCGCATGCGCTACGCTAGAACCAAAGTTATGATGACTACCAAACTCCGGCCCCCCCACTTGTCACGCTGGTACCTAAAAGTCCTGAAAAGTTCAGATCGATACCTGCATTCCTTTTTTAAGTAAATTCCCGCACTCCGTAAGGGGAAAAAGTGTTTTTTGTCCTAGCAGCGCCAAAATTTCTTCGATTAACCTGTTTTTTTGGCACGATGTGCCCATTTACTAGCCCGAATTTTGAGTACTTGTTCCATCTGATTTCGATGAAAAAAAAACAAAAGTTATGGTCAAAAAACCGATTTTACGGCTTTTTTCGCTGATTTTGAGACTAAAAAAGTTTTTTAGAATTTTGAAATTGCAAACGACAAGATAAAGTCATTTTGTTAGTCTCATGTGATGGGTATGAGTCTTCTGCACCGATGCGGATTGGGTATGTTTTTTTCAAAATGGCGGACTATATTTTTGAGACTGTCTAAGTTTTTATGTTCTGAGACTGCCGAGGCATCATTAGGGGGTATTTTTTTAAAAATTTATACTGGTCGGATGCGCCACGATGAGGTTAGTAACATATTAAAAGGAGAACATGATCGAATTAAAAATTCGAAAAAATATGGCCATGTTTTACAATAAAAAAAAGTTGCTGGGTCGGCTTGGGTTCGAATTTTTTTAGGCCATGTTCCCGTATTAGAAATCACTTAAATTTTTATATGTGCTAGCTAAGGCACAATCTCTGAAAATTTCAAGAAATTCCGACAACCGTAACGCCTGCCAAAACACGCTCGCGCAATTAGGCCTATTTTTTGCCTATTTTTCGAATGTTTTTAGACTAACAAGTCACTTTTTCGTGCGCTACGTTTGAGGCCCCATATCTCGGCCATAATTTTTGATCGGGATCGATAGCTTGGACACTTCCCTCCGTCGTATAAAACGTTTGGACCCGTGACCCTAACCACGGTCACGTGACAGGGTGTCAAACATTGCTTCCCAAAACGAAGGGCCATGTTTGCTGCCTTATAGCTCGGCCCCTATGGGTTAGAATCAAAATGTGTTGGCTGGGAATAATAGCCTTGACAATTCTCTCCATTGTATTAAAAGTTGGTAGATCTCACCCGAATGCCATGCACGCGCTACGATATTTAAGAGTGCCCGGGCGGGTCTCGAGGCTTGGTATTCAAAGATTAAATCTCTGGAATTTCTAGCGGTTGCCTGTGCCGCGATGATATTTATCACATATTAAAAGGAGAAAATATTCAGATATCAAGAACGAAAATAAATCGATGAGGTTAGTAACATATTAAAAGGAGAACATGATCGAATTAAAAATTCGAAAAAATATGGCCATGTTTTACAATAAAAAAAAGTTGCTGGGTCGGCTTGGGTTCGAATTTTTTTAGGCCATGTTCCCGTATTAGAAATCACTTAAATTTTTATATGTGCTAGCTAAGGCACAATCTCTGAAAATTTCAAGAAATTCCGACAACCGTAACGCCTGCCAAAACACGCTCGCGCAATTAGGCCTATTTTTTGCCTATTTTTCGAATGTTTTTAGACTAACAAGTCACTTTTTCGTGCGCTACGTTTGAGGCCCCATATCTCGGCCATAATTTTTGATCGGGATCGATAGCTTGGACACTTCCCTCCGTCGTATAAAACGTTTGGACCCGTGACCCTAACCACGGTCACGTGACAGGGTGTCAAACATTGCTTCCCAAAACGAAGGGCCATGTTTGCTGCCTTATAGCTCGGCCCCTATGGGTTAGAATCAAAATGTGTTGGCTGGGAATAATAGCCTTGACAATTCTCTCCATTGTATTAAAAGTTGGTAGATCTCACCCGAATGCCATGCACGCGCTACGATATTTAAGAGTGCCCGGGCGGGTCTCGAGGCTTGGTATTCAAAGATTAAATCTCTGGAATTTCTAGCGGTTGCCTGTGCCGCGATGATATTTATCACATATTAAAAGGAGAAAATATTCAGATATCAAGAACGAAAATAAATCGATAAAATACGGCAATTTTTCAAGAAAAAAAAGTTTGATGGGTGGGGGTGGGTTTATAATTCATTTTCATTGTTCCCGGAATCTCACTCATTTTCATTTTTTATATGCGATAGCTAGAATCTCAAAGTACAATCTTTGCAAATTTGAAGGCAAACGGACCACTGGAACGTTGCCTGGGCAGTGCAAATCTATCCCGGTCGCGAAAATCTGCATTCGGGAAACCTCGATGGATGATTCTATGACCGGACGTTTTATGACCTTGACCATACATGATATACATAGTATTAAAATCCTTATGAAATATTTAAATCATTTACTGCTATAATATGAAATATCACTTATTCCCCAGTTAAATAAAAATAGGTCACCGGGTGCTGTACAACTTCAAGAACCCTGCGACCATTTTACACTTTCTATTGCCAGAAAATATTTGTTTTACTAGTCTAATTCAAGTTTAAAAATAAACAATATTTTTTCTGAAAATCAATGTCGAGATATAGTGTATTATATATGATACAATGGGCCATAGCCTAGAGATCGGGTGTTCGATCCCTGCATTGGCCGAGAAAGTTCATCTCGATTTTACCGTACTCCACAAGGGGGGAAAAAGGGGCTTTTTTGCCCTAGCAGCGCCACAAATTCTTCGATTAACCTGGTTTTTTGGCACGATGTGCCCATTTACTAGCCCGAATTTAGAGTACTGGTTACATCTGATTTCGATGAAAAAACAAAAGTTATGGCCAAAAAATCGATTTACGGCTTTTTTCGCCGATTTTGAGACTAAAAAAGTTTTTTAGAATTTTGAAATTGCAAACGACAAGATAAAGTCATTTTGTAAGTCTCATGTGATGGATATGAGTCTTCTGCACCGATGCGTATTGGGTTTGATTTTTTTTCAAAATGGCGGACTATATTTTTAAGACTGTTAAAGTTTTGATAACTGCATTCCTTCTAGTCGTTTACACCTGAGACTCACTGGACAAGCATGTTTCACCGACGTACCCGCATTCCCACCTGTAAACGTCCCGAAGGGTGCCCGGGCGGGTCTCGAGGCTTGGTATTCAAAAGGTATATCAACCCCGCCGAGTCGCTGCGTCACGTCAAAATGCCCGCCCGGGGATCGGAAGTGGGCGAAACGGGCCCATGAAGTGAAGTTTGACCCTACCTTGACCTTCGAGGGCCTCGTAGCATGGAAAGGGTCATGAGCCTAGATGGAGTCATCAATGTCCTTTCATGAGATAACTTGACCTTTGACCTGACCTTTGACCGTGGGGTCGAAAAATTCCCAACTTGGTAACTTCGCGAGTTTTCGACCAATTTTAATATTTTTTTTCTTGTTATTTTCTTTAAGATACTTGGTATAATCGATGGCACGTGATGATGAATATGAAAGCTTTCATATCTGCTTGGGACAGTAGCAGATCTAGTTCCTATTAAGCTTTCATATTTTAATATGAAAGCTTATTGTTTTTGTTAAGATTATTATTCCTATTATTAAGCTTTCATATGTATTTACATATGAAAGCTTATTGTTTCTGTTAAGATTATTATTAAGCTTTCATATGTATTTACATATGAAAGCCTATTGTTTCTGTTAAGATTATTATTCTTCTTATTATTCTTATTATTTTTTTTTTTTTGTGTTTTATTCACAAATCGGATTTCTCAGAATCTACTCATAGGATCTTTCTGAAACTTTTACCTACCCCCCCCCCAAAAAAAATGGGTGGTGGCTGTTGGGTAAATATATTTTCAAAACTTTTTTCGCATCCGAAATCACCGAATTTTACGAACAAATGCATTTGACCTACTTTGCTGTAACTTTGTGACTATTTCACCTATTTTACTAATTCTTTTTTCTTTGAATACCTTGACTCCTTTACTTCAAATCTGCAATTTCGGATTTTCGAATTTCGAAAATTCGTCGCTGTGATTTCGATCCGGAAGTTTACACCAACTCGACAACTTCTTTTGTAGTTGTACGATTTTCATGAAATTTAATATGTAAGTAGACCTTAATGATGCGACTTGAAAAATGACTTTAGAAATTTTCTAACTTATCTCCCCTTAGTGAACTTAAGGATCAAAGTTTACAAAAAAATCGTCGAAATATAGGTCAGAATGACCTATTTTTTTCTGTACTAGACAAGGAATTACTGATTCGTACACAAAATATGGAGTTTGTCGATCGAACCGGAAGTGCCACCATCTTTAAACGTGAAAAATCAATAAGGCTTTTTTGCTTTTTTACTTACAGACTCGGGAGTTATATTTTCTGAATCTTTGTAGGAAGGCCTAAAAAATGTCGCGAATAGAATTCTGATTTAGGTCAACCGGGAGTCACCATTTTGAATTGAAAATGAAAAATAGAAGCAATTTGAAGGGCCGAGACTTTGGAGCACAATAACTCTCATTTTAATTAAGCTAGAATGTTCAAACTCATTTTTTTTAAATATCAGGGATAGCCGAAAAAAAGAGATTGAAAATCCAAAAAGTCGTATTTTTACAATTTGGAGCATGTTTAGAGGTCTTTCTCGTAAAGTCAACATACTATTTTTTGGGAACTTCTTCTACAAAGAGTCTTATTGGTAGTCTTTTATATGAAACCATCGATCAACAGTCCAACATATCAGGAGTAGAAGAACAAAAGGATCGAACATTGAAAACGGCACCCTTTCATTGTTAAGCGAAACATGCAGTGTGGGTGACTACAATCTACGCATTTAGTCATCGTATAGAGTTTATTCAACAGTATCGAATTCCAACTGCTTAAGGATATTTTACGTGCACTCCAATGTGTACACGGGACCTTGGTTTTTCGTCCCATCCGAAGGACTAGACAGCTGTACTTGTCAGGCCCTGCGTTCTGCCTCACTGACAAGGGGAACCACGCCGGGAAATCGAGATGAACTTTTTCCGTTCAGAACTTTCAATTCAGGCCAAACGTTTATTGCATACGATTAAGCTGGTCAGTTGGAGCTTATTTTCAAAAGTTTTGTAATAATCGGTTGGTAATTATTAAAGTACCGTGCACATAAAACTGTTAAAACAGAAAATTTCGCCCGGTTGAAATGTTTCTTGCTATAAGTCAGCAATTTTCCGAATTCAGGGAGGCTGGATGGCTGAATGGTTAGCATGTGCTCGCTGTATCGTAACGTTTGTCATTGAGTCAACGGGCGTCGTTTTGATCTCCAGGTTGCACGTGACATGGTGTATGATGTCCAATCTCGTGGGTTTTCTCCGTGTTCTTCGGTTTCCTCCCAACGGCTAAAGACCAGTAAGCGCAAGGGGAGTTTTTAAATAAAATTAAAAAACATATGTTAGTCCCGAAATGACCTAGTTTGTGTCGAATGGACATTAGGCCGCATTTCTCTCTTTCTCTTTTATTTTTAAAGTTTTGTAATAATCGGTTGGTAATCAAAGGTACTGTAAAAGTGATAAAACAGAAAATTTCGTCCGGTTGTAATGTTTCTCAATTTAAAGTCAGCAATTTGCCGATTTTAGGGGGCAAACGTTTATTGCGAACGATTAAGCTGGTCAGGGGGAGCTTATTTTTAAAAGTTTTGTAATATTCGGTTGATAACTAAAGGTACCGTGCAAATTACACTGTTAAAATAGAAAATTTGGCCCGGTTGAAATATTTCTCGCTGTAGGTCAGCATTTTGCCGATTTTAGGGAGGTCTCGTGGCTGAATGGTTAGCACGTGCGCTCTGTATCATAACGTCTGTCACTGAGTCAACTGGCGTTGTTTCGATTTCTTGGTTGTACGTGACAAGGAGTATGGTCGCATGTCCAACCTCGTAGGTCGTAACGCCGCTGCCCGGGTAAAATTTCCCTCATTGCACACTTTATGGCGTATGCCCGTCTTCAGTAGCCCATTTTAGGAGCAGCACAGTAGGACGTTAAACCCCATTCAATTTCATTTCATTTTCTCTATGTTGCTTATTTATTATAGTGGATAAATATTTTTCTGGTTCTAGCAATTATTTAATTTCTGCATAGAAATCTTGCTTTGGCCAGTTTTTTTTATTGCAGAGTGCCATTCTTGTATATTGCAGTCTATAACCCTTTGTTTAAAACATGCTTAAGAAGTCGTCACGATTTCCTACTTATAACCAAACATATTGGAAATATTAGTCTGGCATTATAAAATCCTAATTTTATTGGTCTTATTTAAAATTAAACTTTCATTTAACTATGAACAACTCTTTACGTGTCTCTTTAAAACTATTAAATACTCTAAAACAGTAGCTCAACCTTTTGACCTAAACTCATTAATTTACCATTTTGTTGTGAGCGACTTCTTATTCTTCCTATATGACATATTGCACGTGTCTGATTTCAAAGGGGGGTTGGGTGGCTGAATGGTTAGCACGCGCGCCTGTCATTGAGTTAACTAGCGTGTTTTCGAATGCTAGGTTGTACGTGACAAGGAGTAAGGTCGCCTGTCCAACCTGCCATTTTTAATTTTTTTTTTCCCGCCATTTTCATTTCATTTTCTCATCCGTCTCTTACAGTAATACAAGTTTCAGTTATTTCCCTTTAGTTTTCAGATTATTGTTATGCCTGGTGCAATGATTCATACTATATTTAGACTTGTAACTTAATAATAATAATAATAATAATCACGTCATTTTACAAGGGTAGCAAATTAGGCCTGAGGCCTTTTTTAAATTTGGCCCTTGGCACAGATCGTGCGAATGATTTCGATCATTACTGCAGGAAGAAACCTTCGCGAGTTTCTTCTTATCCTTTTATTTAGGATACTTGATACAATCAATGACACGTGACGATAAATATGAAAGCTTTCATATCTGCATGGGACAGTTCTTATTAAGCTTTCATATGTATTTACATATGAAAGCTTATTGTTTTTGTTAAGATTATTATTCTTCTTCTTATTAAGCTTTCATATGTATTTACATATGAAAGCTTATTGTTTCTGTTAAGATTATTATTAAGCTTTCATATGTATTTACATATGAAAGCTTATTGTTTTTGTTAAGATTATTATTCTTCTTATTATTATTTTTTTTTTTTTGTGTTTTATCCACAAATCGGATTTCTCAGAATCTACTCATAGGATCTTTCTGAAACTTTTACCTACCACCCCAAAAATGGGTGGTGGCTGTTGGGTAAATATATTTTCAAAACGTTTTTCGCATCCGAAATCACCGAATTTTACGAACAAATGCATTTGACCTACTTTGCTGTAACTTTGTGACTATTTCACCTATTTTACTAATTCTTTTTTCTTTGAATACCTTGACTCCTTTACTTCAATCTGCAATTCAGGATTTTCGAATTTCGAAAATTCGTCGCTGTGATTTCGAACCGGAAGTTTACACAAACTCGACAACTTCTTTAGTAGTTGTACGATTTTCATGAAATTTAATATGTAAGTAGACCTTAATAGTGCGACTTGAAAAATGACTTTAGAAATTTTCTAACTTATCTCCCCTTGATAAAATTAAGGATCAAATTTTTCAAAAAAATCGTCGAAATATAGGTCAGAATGACCTAGTTTTTTTTTCCTTTACTAGACAAGGAATTACTGATTCGTACACAAAAAATGGAGTTTGTCGATCGAACCGGAAGTGCCACCATCTTTAAACGTGAAAAATCAATAAGGCTTTTTTGCTATTTTACTTACAGACTCGGGAGTTATATTTTCTGAATCCTTGTAGGAAGGCCTAAAAAATGTCGCAATAGAATTCTGATTAAGGTCAACCGGGAGTCACCATTTTGAATTTAAAATGAAAAATAGAAGCAATTTGAAGGTCCGAGACTTTGGAGCACAATTACTCTCATTCTAATTAAGCTAGAATGTTCAAACTTGTTTTAGACGTTCACTAGGTCAATGTTATGATTGAGTTCAAAGATGAGCATTTTCTGCTTAGGGTAAGCAGAGATAATCATGCTGATTTGTTGATTCTTTAGGGCACGATAACTTCGGTTATAATAAAGGGAGGGCGGTGAAACTTTTGTTAATAGAGAGTCTAATAGCTAGCCTGTTGTGTGAAATCATTGTATCATTTTTTTTAAATATCAGGGATAGCCGAAAAAAAGGGATTGAAAATCAAAAAAGTCGTATTTTTACAATTTGGAGCATGTTTAGAGGTCTTTCTCGTAAAGTCAACATACTATTTTTTGGGAACTTCTTCTACAAAGAGTCTTATTGGTAGTCTTTTATATGAAACCATCGATCAACAGTCCAACATATCAGGACTAGAAGAACAAAAGGGTCGAACATTGAAAACGGCATCCTTTCATTGTTAAGCGAAACATGCAGTGTGGGTGACTACAATCTACGCATTTAGTCATCGTATAGAGTTTATTCAACAGTATCGAATTCCAACTGCTTAGGGATATTTTACGTGCACTCCAATGTGTACACGGGACCTTGGTTTTTCGTCCCATCCGAAGGACTAGACAGCTGTGCTTGTCAGGTCCTGCATTCCTTCAAGTCGTTTACATGTGAGACGGCGGATTTTTTTGCCGTTTTTTTTCTAAGTAAATTCCCGCACTCCGTAAGGGGAAAGAAGTGTTTCCTAGCACCGCCAAAAATTCTTCGACTAAGCTGTTTTTTTGGCACGATGTGCCAATTTACTAGCCCGAATTTGAGTAATTGTCCCATCTGATTCCGATGAAAAAAAACAAAAGTTATGGTTAAAAAAACGATTTAACGGCTTTTTTCGCCGATTTTGAGACTAAAAAGTTTTTTTAGAATTTTGAAATTGCAAACGACAAGATGAAGTCATTTTGTTAGTCTCATGTGATGGGTATGAGTCTTCTGCACCGATGCGGATTGGGTTCGATTTTTTCAAAATGGCGAACTATATTTTTGAGACTGTCAAAGTTTTGATGTTCTGAGACTGCCGAGGCATCATTAGGAGGTATTTTAAAAAAAATTTATACTGGTCGGATGCGCCACGATGAGGTTAGTAACATATTAAAAGGAGAACATGATCGAATTAGAAATTCGAAAAAATATGGCCATGTTTTACAATAAAAAAAAGTTGCTGGGTCGGCTTGGCTTCGTTTTATTTAGGCCATGTTCCCGTATTAGAAATCACTTAAATTTTTTATATGTGCTAGCTAACATCCTAAGGCACAATCCCTGAAAATTTCAAGAAATTCCGACAACCGTAACGCCTGCTAAAACACGCTCGCGCAATTAGGCCTATTTTTTGCCTATTTTTCGAATGTTTTTAGACTAACAAGTCACTTTTTCGTGCGCTACGTTTGAGGCCCCATATCTCGGCCGCTATGGGTTTGAATCCATATGTATTGATCGGGATCGATAGCTTGGACACTTTGAAGGCAAACGGACCACTGGAACGTTGCCTGGGCAGTGCAAATCTATCCCGGTCGCAAAAATCTGCATTCGGGAAACCTCGATGGATGATACTATGACCGGACGTTTTATGACCTTGACACATACATGATATACATAGTATTAAAATCCTTATGAAATATTTAAATCATTTACTGCTATAATATGAAATATCACTTATTCCCCGGTTAAATAAAAATAGGTCACCGGGTGCTGTACAACTTAGTCTCATGTGATGGGTATGAGTCTTCTGCACCGATGCGGATTGGGTTTGATTTTTTCAAAATGGCGGACTATATTTTTGAGACTGCCAGAAAATATTTGTTTTACTAGTCTAATTCAAGTTTAAAAATAAACAATATTTTTTCTGAAAATCAATGTCGAGATTTAGTGTATTATATATGATACAATGGGCCATAGCCTAGAGGTCGGGTGTTCGATCCCTGCCTTGGCCGAGAAAGTTCATCTCGATTTAACCGTACTCCACAAGGAGAAAAAAAAGGGCTTTTTTGCCCTAGAAGCGCCACAAATTCTTCGATTAACCTGGTTTTTTGGCACGACGTGCCCATTTACTAGCTCGAATTTTGAGTACTGGTCTAATCTGATTCCGATGAAAAGACAAAAGTTATGGCCAAAAAACCGATTTTACGGCTTTTTTCGCCGATTTTGAGACTAAAAATGTTTTTTAGAATTTTGAAATTGCAAACGACAAGATAAAGTCATTTTGTTAGTCTCATCTGATGGGTATGAGTCTTCTGCACCGATGCGTATTGAGTTTGATTTTTTTCAAAATGGCGGACTATATTTTTGAGACTGTCAAAGTTTTGATGTTCTGAGACTGTCGAGGCATCATTGGGGGGTATTTTTTTAAAAATTTATACTGGTCGGATGCGCCGAAATGAGGTTAGTAACATATCAAAAGGAGAACATGATCGAATAAAAATTGGAAAAAATATGGCCATTTTTCACGAAAAACAAAAGTTGCTGGGTCGGCTTGGGTTCGAATTTTTTAGGCCATGTGCCCGTATTAGAAATCACTTGAATTTTGTATTTGTGCTAGCTAACATCCCAAGGCACAATCTCTGAAAAATTTCAAGAAATTCCGACATAACTAACTCTGCTAAAACACGCTCGCGCAAATAGGCCTATTTTTTGCCTATTTTCCGATTTTTTTTAGACTAACAAGTCACTTTTTTGTGCGCTACGTTTGATGCCATATATCTCGGCCGCTATGGGTTCGAATCGAGATGTTTTAGTCAGGATCGATAGCTTGGACACTTCCCTCCATAGTATCAAAAGTTGGGACCCCTGACCCTAACTACGGTCACGTGCAGGGTGTCAAACATGGTTTCTCAAAACGAAGGGCCATGTTTGCTGCCTTATAGCTCGGCCCCTATGGGTTCGAATCAAAATGTGTTGGCTGGGAATAATAGCCTTGACAATTCTCTCCATTGTATAAAAAGTTCGCAGCTCTCACCCGAGTGCCATGCACGCGGCACGATATTTAAAACTAAGGCGTTTTTCGACATTCGCGCATGCGCACAGCTGGAACCAATACCACCAGCGGTACCGAACTCTGGTCCCAACCAGCTCTTGCTAATGCCTAGGTGTCCTTTAACTTTCAGCTTGATAACTGCATTCCTTCTAGTCGTTTACATCTGAGACTCACTGGAGAAGCACGTTTCACCGATGTACCCGCAACCCCACCTGTAAACGTCCCGAAGGGTGCCCGGGCGGGTCTCGAGGCTTGGTATTCAAAAGGTATATCCACCCCGCCGAGTCGCTGCGTCACGTCAAAACGCCCGCCCGGGGACCGGAAGTGGGCGAAACGGGCCCATAAAGTGAAGTTTGACCCTACCTTGACCTTCGAGGGCCCCGTAGCATGGAAAGGGTCATGAGCCTAGATGGAGTCATCAATGTCCTTTCATGAGAGCTTGACCTTTGACCTGACCTTTGACCTTGGGGTCGAAAAATTTCCAACTTGGTAACTTCGCGAGTTTTCGACCAATTTTAATAATTTTTTTCTTGTTACTTTCTTTAAGATACTTGGTATAATCGATGGCACGTGATGAAGAATATGAAAGCACTCATATCTGCTTGGGACAGTAGCAGATCTAGTTAAGCTTTCATATGTATTTACATATGAAAGCTTATTGTTTCTGTTAAGATTATTATTCTTATTTTTTTTTTTTGTGTTTTATTCACAAATCGGATTTCTCAGAATCTACTCATAGGATCTTTCTGAAACTTTTACCTACCCCCCCAAAAATGGGTGGTGGCTGTTGGATAAATATATTTTCAAAACGTTTTTCGCATTCGAAATCACCGAATTTTACGAACAAATGCATTTGACCTACTTTGCTGTAACTTTGTGAGTATTTCACCTATTTTACTAAAAAAAAATTCTTTGAATACCTTGACTCCTTTACTTCAAATCTGCAATTTCGGATTTTCGAATTTCGAAAATTCGTCGCTGTGATTTCGAACCGGAAGTTTACACCAACTCGACAACCTCTTTAGTAGTTGTACGATTTTCATGAAATTTAATATGTTAGTAGACCTTAATAACGCGACTTGAAAAATGACTTTAGAAATTTTCTAACTTATCTCCCCTTGGTGAAATCAAGGATCAAAGTTTTCCAAAAAATCGTCGAAATATAGGTCAGAATGACCTAGTTTTTTTTTCTATACTAGACAAGGAATTACTAATTCGTACACAAAATATGGAGTTTGTCGATCGAACCGGAAGTGCCACCATCTTTAAACGTGAAAAATCAATAAGGCTTTTTTGCTATTTTACTTACAGACTCGGGAGTTATATTTTCTGAATCCTTGTAGGCAGGCCTAAAAAATGTCGCAATAGAATTCTGATTTAGGTCAACCGGGAGTCACCATGTTGAATTGAAAATGAAAAATAGAAGCAATTTGAAGGGCCGAGACTTTGGAGCACAATAACTCTCATTCTAATTAAGCTAGAATGTTCAAACTTGTTGTAGACGTTCACTAGGTCAATGTTATGATTGAGATCAAAGATGAGCATTTTCTGCTTAGGGTAAGCAGAGATAAGCATGCTGATTTGTTGATTCTTTAGGGCACGATAACTTCGGTTATAATGAAGGGAGGGCGGTGAAACTTTTGTTAATAGAGAGTCTAACAGCTAGCCTGTTGTGTGAAATCATTGTATCATTTTTTTTAAATATCAGGGATAGCCGAAAAAAAGAGATTGAAAATCCAAAAAGTCGTATTTTTACAATTTGGAGCATGTTTAGAGGTCTTTCTCGTAAAGTCAACATACTATTTTTTGGGAACTTCTTCTACAAAGAGTCTTATTGGTAGTCTTTTATATGAAACCATCGATCAACAGTCCAACATATCAGGAGTAGAAGAACAAAAGGGTCGAACATTGAAAACGGCACCCTTTCATTGTTAAGCGAAACATGCAGTGTGGGTGACTACAATCTACGCATTTAGTCATCGTATAGAGTTTATTCAACAGTATCGAATTCCAACTGCTTAGGGATATTTTACGTGCACTCCAATGTGTACACGGGACCTTGGTTTTTCGTCCCATCCGAAGGACTAGACAGCTGTGCTTGTCAGGCCCTGCGTTCTGCCTCACTGGCAAGGGGAACCACGCCGGGAAATCGAGATGAACTTTTTCCGTGCAGAACTTTCAATTCAGGCCAAACGTTTATTGCATACGATTAAGCTGGTCAGTTGGAGCTTATTTTCAAAAGTTTTGTAATAATCGGTTGGTAATTATTAAAGTACCGTGCACATTAAACTGTTAAAACAGAAATTTTCGCCCGGCCGGGAAATCGAGATGAACTTTTTCCGTGCAGAACTTTCAATTCAGGCCAAACGTTTATTGCATACGATTAAGCTGGTCAGTTGGAGCTTATTTTCAAAAGTTTTGTAATAATCGGTTGGTAATTATTAAAGTACCGTGCACATTAAACTGTTAAAACAGAAATTTTCGCCCGGTTGAAATGTTTCTTGCTATAAGTCAGCAATTTTCCGAATTCAGGGAGGCTGGATGGCTGAATGGTTAGCATGTGCTCGCTGTATCGTAACATTTGTCATTGAGTCAACGGGCGTCGTTTCGATCTCCAGGTTGCACGTGACATGGTGTATGATGTCCAATCTCGTGGGTTTTCTCCGTGTTCTTCGGTTTCCTCCCAACGGCTAAAGACCAGTAAGCGCAAGGGGAGTTTTTAAATAAAATTAAAAAACATATGTTAGTCCCGAAATGACCTAGTTTGTGTCGAATGGACATTAGGCCGCATTTCTCTCTTTCTCTTTTATTTTTAAAGTTTTGTAATAATCGGTTGGTAATCAAAGGTACTGTAAAGTGATAAAACCGAAAATTTCGTCCGGTTGTAATGTTTCTCAATTTAAAGCCAGCAATTTGCCGATTTTTAGGGGCAAACGTTTATTGCGAACGATTAAGCTGGTCAGGGGGAGCTTATTTTTAAAAGTTTTGTAATATTCGGTTGATAACTAAAGGTACCGTGCAAATTAAACTGTTAAAATAGAAAATTTGGCCCGGTTGAAATATTTCTCGCTGTAGGTCAGCAATTTGCCGATTTTAGGGAGGTTGCTTGGCTGAATGGTTAGCACGTGCGCTCTGTATCATAACGTCTGTCACTGAGTCAACTGGCGTTGGTTCGATTTCTTGATTGTACGTGACAAGGAATATGGTCGCATGTCCAACCTCGTAGGTCGTAACGCCGCTGCCCGGGTAAAATTTCCCTCATTGCACACTTTATGGCGTATGCCCGTCTTCAGTAGCCCATTTTAGGAGCAGCACAGTAGGACGTTAAACCCATTCAATTTCATTTCATTTTCTCTATGTTGCTTATTTATTATAGTGGATAAATATTTTTCTGGTTCTAGCAATTATTTAATTTCTGCATAGAAATCTTGCTTTGGCCAGTTTTTTTATTGCAGAGTGCCATTCTTGTATATTGCAGTCTATGACCCTTTGTTTAAAACATGCTTAAGATCACGATTTCCTACTTATAACCAAACATATTGGAAATATTAGTCTGGCATTATTAAATTCTAATTTTATTGGTCTAATTTAAAATTAAACTTTAATTTAACTATGAACAACTCTTAGCGTGTCTCTTTAAAACTATTAAATACTCTAAAACAGTAGCTCAACCTTTTGACCTAAACTCATTAATTTACCATTTTGTTGTGAGCGACTTCTTATTCTTCCAATATGACATATTGCACGTGTCTGATTTCAAAGGGGGGTTGGGTGGCTGAATGGTTAGCACGCGCGCCTGTCATTGGGTTAACTAGCGTGTTTTCGAATGCTCGGTTGTACGTGACAAGAAGTAAGGTCGCCTGTCCAACCTGCCATTTTTAATTTTTTTCCCCGCCATTTTCATTTCATTTTCTCATCCGTCTCATTACAGTAATACAAGTTTCAGTTATTTCCCTTTAGTTTTCAGATTATTGTTATGCCTGGGTGCAATGATTCATACTATATTTAGACTTGTAACTTCGCGAGTTTCTTCTTATCCTTTTATTTAGGATACTTGATACAATCAATGACACGTGACGATAAATATGAAAGCTTTCATATCTGCATGGGACAGTAGCAGATCTAGTTCTTATTATTTTTTTTTTTGAGTTTTATTCACAAATCGGATTTCTCAGAATCTACTCATAGGATCTTTCTGAAACTTTTACCTACCCCCCCAAAAATGGGTGGTGGCTGTTGGATAAATATATTTTCAAAACGTTTTTCGCATTCGAAATCACCGAATTTTACGAACAAATGCATTTGACCTACTTTGCTGTAACTTTGTGACTATTTCACCTATTTTACTAATTCTTTTTTCTTTGATAACCTTGACTCCTTTACTTCAAATCTGCAATTTCGGATTTTCGAATTTCGAAAATTCGTCGCTGTGATTTCGAACCGGAAGTTTACACCAACTCGACAACCTCTTTAGTAGTTGTACGATTTTCATGAAATTTAATATGTAAGTAGATCTTAATGACGCGACTTGAAAAATGACTTTAGAAATTTTCTAACTTATCTCCCCTTGGTGAAATCAAGGATCAAAGTTTTCCAAAAAATCGTCGAAATATAGGTCAGGATGACCTAGTTTTTTTTTCTATACTAGACAAGGAATTACTGATTCGTACACAAAATATGGAGTTTGTCGATCGAACCGGAAGTGCCACCATCTTTAAACGTGAAAAATCAATAAGGCTTTTTTGCTATTTTACTTACAGACTCGGGAGTTAAATTTTCTGAATCCTTGTAGGCAGGCCTAAAAAATGTCGCAATAGAATTCTGATTTAGGTCAACCGGGAGTCACCATTTTGAATTGAAAATGAAAAATAGAAGCAATTTGAAAGGCCGAGACTTTGGAGCACAATAACTCTCATTCTAATTAAGCTAGAATGTTCAAATTTGTTGTAGACGTTCACTAGGTCAATGTTATGATTGAGTTCAAAGATGAGTATTTTCTGCTTAGGGTAAGCAGAGATAAGCATGCTGATTTGTTGATTCTTTAGGGCACGATAACTTCGGTTATAATGAAGGGAGGGCGGTGAAACTTTTGTTAATAGAGAGTCTAATAGCTAGCCTGTTGTGTGAAATCATTGTATCATTTTTTTTTAATATCAGGGATAGCCGAAAAAAAGAGATTGAAAAAGTCAGCAATTTTCCGAATTCAGGGAGGCTGTGCTCGCTGTATCGTAACGTTTGTCATTGAGTCAACGGGCGTCGTTTCGATCTCCAGGTTGCCGAATTCAGGGAGGCTGTGCTCGCTGTATCGTAACGTTTGTCATTGAGTCAACGGGCGTCGTTTCGATCTCCAGGTTGCACGTGACATGGTGTATGATGTCCAATCTCGTGGGTTTTCTCCGTGTTCTTCGGTTTCCTCCCAACGGCTAAAGACCAGTAAGCGCAAGGAAAGTTTTTAAATAAAATTTAAAAAAACATATGTTAGTCCCGAAATGACCTAGTTTGAGTCGAATGTACATTAGGCCGCATTTCTCTCTTTCTCTTTTATTTTTAAAGTTTTGTAATAATCGGTTGGTAATCAAAGGTACTGTAAAAGTGATAAAACAGAAAATTTCGTCCGGTTGTAATGTTTCTCAATTTAAAGTCAGCAATTTGCCGATTTTAAGGGGCAAACGTTTATTGCGAACGATTAAGCTGGTCAGAGGGAGCTTATTTTTTAAAAGTTTTGTAATATTCGGTTGATAACTAAAGGTACCGTGCAAATTAAACTGTTAAAATAGAAAATTTCGCCCGGTTGAAATATTTCTCGCTGTAGGTCAGCAATTTGCCGATTTTAGGGAGGTTGCGTGGCTGAATGGTTAGCACGTGTGCTCTGTATCATAACGTCTGTCACTGAGTCAACTGGCGTTGTTTCGATTTCTTGGTTGTACGTGACAAGGAGTATGGTCGCATGTCCAACCTCGTAGGTCGTAACGCCGCTGCCCGGGTAAAATTTCCCTCATTGCACACTTTATGGCGTATGCCCGTCTTCAGTAGCCCATTTTAGGAGCAGCACAGTAGGACGTTAAACCCCATTCAATTTCATTTCATTTTCTCTATCGAAAAAAAGAGATTGAAAATCCAAAAAGTCGTATTTTTACAATTTGGAGCATGTTTAGAGGTCTTTCTCGTAAAGTCAACATACTATTTTTGGGGAACTTCTTCTACAAAGAGTATTATTGGTAGTCTTTTATATGAAACCATCGATCAACAGTCCAACATATCAGGAGTAGAAGAACAAAAGGATCGAACATTGAAAACGGCACCCTTTCATTGTTAAGCGAAACATGCAGTGTGGGTGACTACAATCTACGCATTTAGTCATCGAATAGAGTTTATTCAACAGTATCGAATTCCAGCTGCTTAGGGATATTTTACGTGCACTCCAATGTGTACACAGGACCTTGGTTTTCCGTACCATCCGAGGGACTAGACAGCTGTGCTTGTCAGGCCCTGCGTTCTGCCTCACTGACAAGGGGAACCACGCCGGGAAATCGAGATGAACTTTTTCCGTGCAGAACTTTCAATTCAGGCCAAACGTTTATTGCATACGATTAAGCTGGTCAGTTGGAGCTTATTTTCAAAAGTTTTGTAATAATCGGTTGGTAATTATTAAAGTACCGTGCACATTAAACTGTTAAAACAGAAAATTTCGCCCGGTTGAAATGTTTCTTGCTATAAGTCAGCAATTTCCCGAATTCAGGGAGGCTGGATGGCTGAATGGTTAGCATGTGCTCGCTGTATCGTAACATTTGTCATTGAGTCAATGGGCGTCGTTTCGATCTCCATGTTGCACGTGACATGGTGTATGATGTCCAATCTCGTGGGTTTTCTCTGTGTTCTTCGGTTTCCTCCCAACGGCTAAAGACCAGTAAGCGCAAGGGGAGTTTTTAAATAAAATTAAAAAACATATGTTAGTCCCGAAATGACTTAGTTTGTGTCGAATGGACATTAGGCCGCATTTCTTTCTTTCTCTTTATTTTTAAAGTTTTGTAATAATCGGTTGGTAATCAAAGGTACTGTAAAAGTGATAAAACAGAAAATTTCGTCCGGTTGTAATGTTTCTCAATTTAAAGTCAGCAATTTGCCGATTTTAAGGGGCAAACGTTTATTGCGAACGATTAAGCTGGTCAGGGGGAGCTTATTTTTAAAAGTTTTGTAATATTCGGTTGATAACTAAAGGTACCGTGCAAATTAAACTGTTAAAATAGAAAATTTGGCCCGGTTGAAATATTTCTCGCTGTAGGTCAGCAATTTGCCGATTTTAGGGAGGCTGCGTGGCTGAATGGTTAGCACGTGCGTTCTGTATCATAACGTCTGTCACTGAGTCAACTTGCGTTGTTTCGATTTCTTGGTTGTACGTGACAAGGAGTATGGTCGCATGTCCAACCTCGTAGGTCGTAACGCCGCTGCCCGGCTAAAATTTCCCTCATTGCACACTTTATGGCGTATGCCCGTCTTCAGTAGCCCATTTTAGGAGCAGCACAGTAGGACGTTAAACCCATTCAATTTCATTTCATTTTCTCTATGTTGCTTATTTATTATAGTGGATAAATATTTTTCTGGTTCTAGCAATTATTTAATTTCTGCATAGAAACCTTGCTTTGGCCAGTTTTTTTATTGCAGAGTGCCATTCTTGTATATTGCAGTCTATGACCCTTTGTTTAAAACATGCTTAAGATCACGATTTCCTACTTATAACCAAACATATTGGAAATATTAGTCTGGCATTATTAAATTCTAATTTTATTGGTCTAATTTAAAATTAAACTTTAATTTAACTATGAACAACTCTTAGCGTGTCTCTTTAAAACTATTAAATACTCTAAAACAGTAGCTCAACCTTTTGACCTAAACTCATTAATTTACCATTTTGTTGTGAGCGACTTCTTATTCTTCCAATATGACATATTGCACGTGTCTGATTTCAAAGGGGGGTTGGGTGGCTGAATGGTTAGCACGCGCGCCTGTCATTGGGTTAACTAGCGTGTTTTCGAATGCTCGGTTGTACGTGACAAGAAGTAAGGTCGCCTGTCCAACCTGCCATTTTTAATTTTTTTCCCCGCCATTTTCATTTCATTTTCTCATCCGTCTCATTACAGTAATACAAGTTTCAGTTATTTCCCTTTAGTTTTCAGATTATTGTTATGCCTGGGTGCAATGATTCATACTATATTTAGACTTGTAACTTCGCGAGTTTCTTCTTATCCTTTTATTTAGGATACTTGATACAATCAATGACACGTGACGATAAATATGAAAGCTTTCATATCTGCATGGGACAGTAGCAGATCTAGTTCTTATTATTTTTTTTTTTGAGTTTTATTCACAAATCGGATTTCTCAGAATCTACTCATAGGATCTTTCTGAAACTTTTACCTACCCCCCCAAAAATGGGTGGTGGCTGTTGGATAAATATATTTTCAAAACGTTTTTCGCATTCGAAATCACCGAATTTTACGAACAAATGCATTTGACCTACTTTGCTGTAACTTTGTGACTATTTCACCTATTTTACTAATTCTTTTTTCTTTGATAACCTTGACTCCTTTACTTCAAATCTGCAATTTCGGATTTTCGAATTTCGAAAATTCGTCGCTGTGATTTCGAACCGGAAGTTTACACCAACTCGACAACCTCTTTAGTAGTTGTACGATTTTCATGAAATTTAATATGTAAGTAGATCTTAATGACGCGACTTGAAAAATGACTTTAGAAATTTTCTAACTTATCTCCCCTTGGTGAAATCAAGGATCAAAGTTTTCCAAAAAATCGTCGAAATATAGGTCAGGATGACCTAGTTTTTTTTTCTATACTAGACAAGGAATTACTGATTCGTACACAAAATATGGAGTTTGTCGATCGAACCGGAAGTGCCACCATCTTTAAACGTGAAAAATCAATAAGGCTTTTTTGCTATTTTACTTACAGACTCGGGAGTTAAATTTTCTGAATCCTTGTAGGCAGGCCTAAAAAATGTCGCAATAGAATTCTGATTTAGGTCAACCGGGAGTCACCATTTTGAATTGAAAATGAAAAATAGAAGCAATTTGAAAGGCCGAGACTTTGGAGCACAATAACTCTCATTCTAATTAAGCTAGAATGTTCAAATTTGTTGTAGACGTTCACTAGGTCAATGTTATGATTGAGTTCAAAGATGAGTATTTTCTGCTTAGGGTAAGCAGAGATAAGCATGCTGATTTGTTGATTCTTTAGGGCACGATAACTTCGGTTATAATGAAGGGAGGGCGGTGAAACTTTTGTTAATAGAGAGTCTAATAGCTAGCCTGTTGTGTGAAATCATTGTATCATTTTTTTTTAATATCAGGGATAGCCGAAAAAAAGAGATTGAAAAAGTCAGCAATTTTCCGAATTCAGGGAGGCTGTGCTCGCTGTATCGTAACGTTTGTCATTGAGTCAACGGGCGTCGTTTCGATCTCCAGGTTGCCGAATTCAGGGAGGCTGTGCTCGCTGTATCGTAACGTTTGTCATTGAGTCAACGGGCGTCGTTTCGATCTCCAGGTTGCACGTGACATGGTGTATGATGTCCAATCTCGTGGGTTTTCTCCGTGTTCTTCGGTTTCCTCCCAACGGCTAAAGACCAGTAAGCGCAAGGAAAGTTTTTAAATAAAATTTAAAAAAACATATGTTAGTCCCGAAATGACCTAGTTTGAGTCGAATGTACATTAGGCCGCATTTCTCTCTTTCTCTTTTATTTTTAAAGTTTTGTAATAATCGGTTGGTAATCAAAGGTACTGTAAAAGTGATAAAACAGAAAATTTCGTCCGGTTGTAATGTTTCTCAATTTAAAGTCAGCAATTTGCCGATTTTAAGGGGCAAACGTTTATTGCGAACGATTAAGCTGGTCAGAGGGAGCTTATTTTTTAAAAGTTTTGTAATATTCGGTTGATAACTAAAGGTACCGTGCAAATTAAACTGTTAAAATAGAAAATTTCGCCCGGTTGAAATATTTCTCGCTGTAGGTCAGCAATTTGCCGATTTTAGGGAGGTTGCGTGGCTGAATGGTTAGCACGTGTGCTCTGTATCATAACGTCTGTCACTGAGTCAACTGGCGTTGTTTCGATTTCTTGGTTGTACGTGACAAGGAGTATGGTCGCATGTCCAACCTCGTAGGTCGTAACGCCGCTGCCCGGGTAAAATTTCCCTCATTGCACACTTTATGGCGTATGCCCGTCTTCAGTAGCCCATTTTAGGAGCAGCACAGTAGGACGTTAAACCCCATTCAATTTCATTTCATTTTCTCTATCGAAAAAAAGAGATTGAAAATCCAAAAAGTCGTATTTTTACAATTTGGAGCATGTTTAGAGGTCTTTCTCGTAAAGTCAACATACTATTTTTGGGGAACTTCTTCTACAAAGAGTATTATTGGTAGTCTTTTATATGAAACCATCGATCAACAGTCCAACATATCAGGAGTAGAAGAACAAAAGGATCGAACATTGAAAACGGCACCCTTTCATTGTTAAGCGAAACATGCAGTGTGGGTGACTACAATCTACGCATTTAGTCATCGAATAGAGTTTATTCAACAGTATCGAATTCCAGCTGCTTAGGGATATTTTACGTGCACTCCAATGTGTACACAGGACCTTGGTTTTCCGTACCATCCGAGGGACTAGACAGCTGTGCTTGTCAGGCCCTGCGTTCTGCCTCACTGACAAGGGGAACCACGCCGGGAAATCGAGATGAACTTTTTCCGTGCAGAACTTTCAATTCAGGCCAAACGTTTATTGCATACGATTAAGCTGGTCAGTTGGAGCTTATTTTCAAAAGTTTTGTAATAATCGGTTGGTAATTATTAAAGTACCGTGCACATTAAACTGTTAAAACAGAAAATTTCGCCCGGTTGAAATGTTTCTTGCTATAAGTCAGCAATTTCCCGAATTCAGGGAGGCTGGATGGCTGAATGGTTAGCATGTGCTCGCTGTATCGTAACATTTGTCATTGAGTCAATGGGCGTCGTTTCGATCTCCATGTTGCACGTGACATGGTGTATGATGTCCAATCTCGTGGGTTTTCTCTGTGTTCTTCGGTTTCCTCCCAACGGCTAAAGACCAGTAAGCGCAAGGGGAGTTTTTAAATAAAATTAAAAAACATATGTTAGTCCCGAAATGACTTAGTTTGTGTCGAATGGACATTAGGCCGCATTTCTTTCTTTCTCTTTATTTTTAAAGTTTTGTAATAATCGGTTGGTAATCAAAGGTACTGTAAAAGTGATAAAACAGAAAATTTCGTCCGGTTGTAATGTTTCTCAATTTAAAGTCAGCAATTTGCCGATTTTAAGGGGCAAACGTTTATTGCGAACGATTAAGCTGGTCAGGGGGAGCTTATTTTTAAAAGTTTTGTAATATTCGGTTGATAACTAAAGGTACCGTGCAAATTAAACTGTTAAAATAGAAAATTTGGCCCGGTTGAAATATTTCTCGCTGTAGGTCAGCAATTTGCCGATTTTAGGGAGGCTGCGTGGCTGAATGGTTAGCACGTGCGTTCTGTATCATAACGTCTGTCACTGAGTCAACTTGCGTTGTTTCGATTTCTTGGTTGTACGTGACAAGGAGTATGGTCGCATGTCCAACCTCGTAGGTCGTAACGCCGCTGCCCGGCTAAAATTTCCCTCATTGCACACTTTATGGCGTATGCCCGTCTTCAGTAGCCCATTTTAGGAGCAGCACAGTAGGACGTTAAACCCCATTCAATTTCATTTCAATATCATAACGTCTGTCACTGAGTCAACTTGCGTTGTTTCGATTTCTTGGTTGTACGTGACAAGGAGTATGGTCGCATGTCCAACCTCGTAGGTCGTAACGCCGCTGCCCGGGTAAAATTTCCCTCATTGCACACTTTATGGCGTATGCCCGTCTTCAGTAGCCCATTTTAGGAGCAGCACAGTAGGACGTTAAACCCCATTCAATTTCATTTCATTTTCTCTATCGAAAAAAAGAGATTGAAAATCCAAAAAGTCGTATTTTTACAATTTGGAGCATGTTTAGAGGTCTTTCTCTTAAAGTCAACATACTATTTTTTGGGAACTTCTTCTACAAAGAGTCTTATTGGTAGTCTTTTATATGAAACCATCGATCAACAGTCCAACATATCAGGAGTAGAAGAACAAAAGGATCGAACATTGAAAACGGCACCCTTTCATTGTTAAGCGAAACATGCAGTGTGGGTGACTACAATCTACGCATTTAGTCATCGTATAGAGTTTATTCAACAGTATCGAATTCCAACTGCTTAGGGATATTTTACGTGCACTCCAATGTGTACACGGGACCTTGGTTTTTCGTCCCATCCGAAGGACTAGACAGCTGTGCTTGTCAGGCCCTGCGTTCTGCCTCACTGACAAGGGGAACCACGCCGGGAAATCGAGATGAACTTTTTCCGTGCAGAATTTTTTAATTCAGGCCAAACGTTTATTGCATACGATTAAGCTGGTCAGTTGGAGCTTATTTTCAAAAGTTTTGTAATAATCGGTTGGTAATAATTAAAGTACCGTGCACATTAAACTGTTAAAACAGAAAATTTTGCCCGGTTGAAATGTTTCTTGCTATAAGTCAGCAATTTTCCGAATTCAGGGAGGCTGGATGGCTGAATGGTTAGCATGTGCTCGCTGTATCGTAACGTTTGTCATTGAGTCAACGGGCGTCGTTTCGATCTCCAGGTTGCACGTGACATGGTGTATGATGTCCAATCTCGTGGGTTTTCTCCGTGTTCTTCGGTTTCCTCCCAACGGCTAAAGACCAGTAAGCGCAAGGAAAGTTTTTAAATAAAATTAAAAAACATATGTTAGTCCCGAAATGACCTAGTTTGTGTCGAATGGACATTAGGCCGCATTTCTCTCTTTCTCTTTTATTTTTAAAGTTTTGTAATAATCGGTTGGTAATCAAAGGTACTGTAAAAGTGATAAAACAGAAAATTTCGTCCGGTTGTAATGTTTCTCAATTTAAAGTCAGCAATTTGCCGATTTTAAGGGGCAAACGTTTATTGCGAACGATTAAGCTGGTCAGGGGGAGATTATTTTAAAAAGTTTTGTAATATTCGGTTGATAACTAAAGGTACCGTGCAAATTAAACTGTTAAAATAGAAAATTTGGCCCGGTTGAAATATTTCTCGCTGTAGATCAGCAATTTGCCGATTTTAGGGAGGTTGCGTGGCTGAATGGTTAGCACGTGTGCTCTGTATCATAACGTCTGTCACTGAGTCAACTGGCGTTGTTTCGATTTCTTGGTTGTACGTGACAAGGAGTATGGTCGCATGTCCAACCTCATAGGTCGTAACGCCGCTGCCCGGGTAAAATTTCCCTCATTGCACACTTTATGGCGTATGCCCGTCTTCAGTAGCCTATTTTATGAGCAGCACAGTAGGACGTTAAACCCCATTCAATTTCATTTCATTTTCTCTATGTTGCTTATTTATTATAGTGGATAAATATTTTTCTGGTTCTAGCAATTATTTAGTTTTTTTTTTATTGCAGAGTGCCATTCTTGTATATTGCAGTCTATTACCCTTTGTTTAAAACATGCTTAAGAAGTCGTCACGATTTCCTACTTATAACCAAACATATTGGAAATATTAGTCTGGCATTATTAAATCCTAATTTTATTGGTCTTATTTAAAATTAAACTTTCATTTAACTATGAACAACTCTTAACGTGTCTCTTTAAAACTATTAAATACTCTAAAACAGTAGCTCAACCTTTTGACCTAAACTCATTAATTTACCATTTTGTTGTGAGCGACTTCTTATTCTTCCTATATGACATATTGCACGTGTCTGATTTCAAAGGGGGTTTGGGTGGCTGAATGGTTAGCACGCGCGCCATTGAGTTAACTAGCGTGTTTTCGAATGCTCGGTTGTACGTGACAAGGAGTAAGGTCGCCTGTCCAACCTGCCATTTTTAATTTTTTCCCCCGCCATTTTCATTTCATTTTCTCATCCGTCTCATTACAGTATTACAAGTTTCAGTTATTTCCCTTTAGTTTTCAGATTATTGTTATGCCTGGGTGCAATGATTCATACTATATTTAGACTTGTAACTTCGCGAGTTTCTTCTTATCCTTTTATTTAGGATACTTGATACAATCAATGACACGTGACGATAAATATGACATTAGCAGATCTAGTTATTATTATTATTTTTTTTTTTGTGTTTTATCCACAAATCGGATTTCTCAGAATCTACTCATAGGATCTTTCTGAAACTTTTACCTACCCCCCCAAAAATGGGTGGTGGCTGTTGGGTAAATATATTTTCAAAACGTTTTTCGCATCCGAAATCACCGAATTTTACGAACAAATGCATTTGACCTACTTTGCTGTAACTTTGTGACTATTTCACCTATTTTACTAATTCTTTTTTCTTTGAATACCTTGACTCCTTTACTTCAAATCTGCAATTTCGGATTTTCGAATTTCGAAAATTCGTCGCTGTGATTTCGAACCGGAAGTTTACACCAACTCGACAACTTCTTTAGTAGTTGTACGATTTTCATGAAATTTAATATGTAAGTAGACCTTAATGATGCGACTTGAAAAATGACTTTAGAAATTTTCTAACTTATCTCCCCTTGGTGAAATTAAGGGTCAAAGTTTTCAAAAAAATCGTCGAAATATAGGTCAGAATGACCTAGTTTTTTTTTCTATACTAGACAAGGAATTACTGATTCGTACACAAAATATGGAGTTTGTCGATCGAACCGGAACTGCCACCATCTTTAAACGTGAAAAATCAATAAGGCTTTTTTGCTATTTTACTTACAGACTCGGGAGTTATATTTTCTGAATCCTTGTAGAAAGGCCTAAAAATGTCGCAATAGAATTCTGATTGAGGTCAACCGGGAGTCACCATTTTGAATTGAAAATGACATATAGTAAAAAATCCTCATTATTGGGCTTGAAAACATACACAATTGGTCGTGGCTTAGAGAGTGTGTTTCCTATTAACGAAATTAATACATTTCAGGATAGCCTGGCTCATGGTCGAGTGTTTGGTATTCTAATATTTCAAAAATTCGAATTTCTCCTTTGACATTTCCTGTGCCGACAAGGTTGTTTACGGGGTTAGCGGTTTTGACTTCGCGCATGCGCTACGCTAGAACCAAAGTTATGATGACTACCAAACTCCGGCCCCACACTTGTCACGTTGGTACCTAAAAGTCCTGAAAAGTTCAGATCGATACCTGCATTCCTTCAAGTCGTTTACATGTGAGGTGGCACTCCGTAAGGGGAAAAAAGTGTTTTTTGCCCTAGAAGCGCCACAAATTCTTCGATTAACCTGTTTTTTTAGCACGATGTGCCCATTTACTAGCCCGAATTTTGAGTACTTGTCCCATCTAATTCCGATAAAAAAAACAAAAGTTATGGTCAAAAAACCGATTTTACGGCTTTTTTCGCCGATTTTGAGACCAAAAAAGTTTTTTAGAATTTTGAAATTGCAAACGACAAGATAAAGTCATTTTGTTAGTCTCATGTGATGGGTATGAGTCTTCTGCACCGATGTGGATTGGGTTTGATTTTTTTCAAAATGGCGGACTATATTTTTGAGACTGTCAAAGTTTTGATGTTCTGAGACTGCCGAGGCATCATTAGGGGGTATTTTTTTTATAAATTTATACTGGTCGGATGCGCCAAGATGAGGCGTGTCCGCACCCCCACATGTAAACGTCCGGAAGGGTGCCCGGGCGGGTCTCGAGGCTTGGTATTCAAAAGGTATATCCACCCCGCCGAGTCGCTGCGTCACGTCAAAATGCCCGCCCGGGGACCGGAAGTGGGCGAAACGGGCCCATGAAGTGAAGTTTGACCCTACCTTGACCTTCGAGGGCCTCGTAGCATGGAAAGGACCATGAGCCTAGATGGAGTCAGCAATGTCCTTTCATGAGAGAGCTTAACCTTTGACCTGACCTTTGACCTTGGGGTCGAAAAATTCCCAAAACTTAGGTACCGTCCCGAAAATCTGCATCAAGGTCAAGGTCAAGGCCACGACCCACAAACCCTTCGACGGGGCCGTCCCTGAGGTCAAGGTCATGACCTTGCCTGACCTCTACAAGCCTGAGAGATCAATCCCGTGTTTTGTGCATTTCCCGTTTTTGTGCATTTCACGACATCGCGTCGCGGCGGCTCATTTTTTTACCCCAGCCATCTGAAAGTTTAATACAACCCGCGCAGCACCCTAGCAAAGGTTGTATCAATTTTTCAGACGATTTGAATACAAATTGAGCCCATGAAAGAAGTTCCGCTTTTTTGCTGTGCATTACTCCTATTTTGATCCGACTAAATTTTGTTTTGTATTTTCCCCACCTTGTTTATAAGGTAAGTGTAATTTTTTTAGATAACTGATGACATATGACCCTTGACATGTGACCGGAAATGACTGTAAATATGAAAGCTTTCATATCTGCTTGGGACAGTAGCAGATCTGGTCCTTTTATTTATTTTTTTTTGTGTTTTATCCACAAATCGGATTTCTCAGAATCTACTCATAGGATCTTTCTGAAACTTTTACCTACCCCCCCCCCCCAAAAAAAATGGGTGGTGGCTGTTGGGTAAATATATTTTCAAAACGTTTTTCGCATCCGAAATCACCGAATTTTACGAACAAATGCATTTGACCTACTTTGCTGTAACTTTGTGACTATTTCACCTATTTTACTAATTCTTTTTTCTTTGATTACCTTGACTCCTTTACTTCAAATCTGCAATTTCGGATTTTCGAATTTCAAAAATTCGTCGCTGTGATTTCGAACCGGAAGTAAAAATCAAAATAACAACTTCTTTAATAGATGCACGATTTTCATGGAATTTGGTATGTAAGTAGATCTCGCTTATGCGACTTTAAAAATGTTGTTAGAAATTTTCTAAATTATCTCCCCTTGGTGATATTAAGGATCAAAGTTTTTCAAAAAAATTAACAAAATATAGGTCAGATTGCCTTGAAAAAAAAAATTTGTACTAGCTACGACACTACTGATTCGTACACAAAAAATGGAGTTTGTAACCGAAAACCGGAAGTGCTTCCATCTTGAAATGTGAAAAATAAATAAGGCTTTTTTGGTATTTTACTTACAGACATGGCAATTATATTTTCCGAATCCTTGTAGGAAGGCCAAAAAACGGTAGCGAAAACATTTTTGATTTCTGGCATATCATGGACGCCATTTTGAATTGAAAATGACATATAGTAAAAAATCCTCATTATTGGGCTTGAAAACATACACAATTGGTAGTGGCTTAGAGAGTGTGTCTCCTATTAACGAAATTAATACATTTCAGGATAGCCTGGCTCATGGTCGAGTGTTTGGTATTCTAATATTTCAAAAATTCGAATTTCTCCTTTGACGTTTTCTGTGCCGACAAGGTTGTTTTCGAGGTTAGCGGTTTTGACTTCGCGCATGCGCTACGCTAGAACCAAAGTTATGATGACTACCAAACTCCGGCCCCCCCACTTGTCACGCTGGTACCTAAAAGTCCTGAAAAGTTCAGATCGATACCTGCATTCCTTTTTTAAGTAAATTCCCGCACTCCGTAAGGGGAAAAGGTGTTTTTTGCCCTAGCAGCGCCAAAATTTCTTCGATTAACCTGGTTTTTTGGCACGATGTGCCCATTTACTAGCCCGAATTTTGAGTACTTGTTCCATCTGATTTCGATGAAAAAAAAACAAAAGTTATGGTCAAAAAACCGATTTTACGGCTTTTTTCGCTGATTTTGAGACTAAAAAAGTTTTTTAGAATTTTGAAATTGCAAACGACAAGATAAAGTCATTTTGTTAGTCTCATGTGATGGGTATGAGTCTTCTGCACCGATGCGGATTGGGTATGTTTTTTTCAAAATGGCGGACTATATTTTTGAGACTGTCTAAGTTTTTATGTTCTGAGACTGCCGAGGCATCATTAGGGGGTATTTTTTAAAAAATTTATACTGGTCGGATGCGCCACGATGAGGTTAGTAACATATTAAAAGGAGAACATGATCGAATTAAAAATTCGAAAAAATATGGCCATGTTTTACAATAAAAAAAAGTTGCTGGGTCGGCTTTGGTTCGAATTTTTTTAGGCCATGTTCCCGTATTAGAAATCACTTTAATTTTTATATGTGCTAGCTAAGGCACAATCTCTAAAAATTTCAAGAAATTCCGACAACCGTAACGCCTGCCAAAACACGCTCGCGCAATTAGGCCTATTTTTTGAATGTTTTTAGACTAACAAGTCAGATTTCGTGCGCTACGTTTGAGGCCCCATATCTCGGCCATAATTTTTGATCGGGATCGATAGCTTGGACACTTCCCTCCGTCGTATAAAACGTTTGGACCCGTGACCCTAACCACGGTCACGTGACAGGGTGTCAAACATTGCTTCCCAAAACGAAGGGCCATGTTTGCTGCCTTATAGCTCGGCCCCTATGGGTTAGAATCAAAATGTGTTGGCTGGGAATAATAGCCTTGACAATTCTCTCCATTGTATTAAAAGTTGGTAGATCTCACCCGAATGCCATGCACGCGCTACGATATTTAAGAGTGCCCGGGCGGGTCTCGAGGCTTGGTATTCAAAGATTAAATCTCTGGAATTTCTAGCGGTTGCCTGTGCCGCGATGATATTTATCACATATTAAAAGGAGAAAATATTCAGATATCAAGAACGAAAATAAATCGATAAAATACGGCAATTTTTCAAGAAAAAAAAGTTTGATGGGTGGGGGTGGGTTTATTATTTAATTTTCATTGTTCCCGGAATCTCACTCATTTCCATTTTTTATATGCGATAGCTAGAATCTCAAAGTACAATCTTTGCAAATTTGAAGGCAAACGGACCACTGGAACGTTGCCTGGGCAGTGCAAATCTATCCCGGTCGCGAAAATCTGCATTCGGGAAACCTCGATGGATGATTCTATGACCGGACGTTTTATGACCTTGACCATACATGATATACATAGTATTAAAATCCTTATGAAATATTTAAATCATTTACTGCTATAATATGAAATATCACTTATTCCCCAGTTAAATAAAAATAGGTCACCGGGTGCTGTACAACTTCAAGAACCCTGCGACCATTTTACACTTTCTATTGCCAGAAAATATTTGTTTTACTAGTCTAATTCAAGTTTAAAAATAAACAATAATTTTTCTGAAAATCAATGTCGAGATATAGTGTATTATATATGATACAATGGGCCATAGCCTAGAGATCGGGTGTTCGATCCCTGCATTGGCCGAGAAAGTTCATCTCGATTTTACCGTACTCCACAAGGGGGAAAAAAGGGGCTTTTTTGCCCTAGCAGCGCCACAAATTCTTCGATTAACCTGGTTTTTTGGCACGATGTGCCCATTTACTAGCCCGAATTTAGAGTACTGGTTACATCTGATTTCGATGAAAAAACAAAAGTTATGGCCAAAAAATCGATTTACGGCTTTTTTCGCCGATTTTGAGACTAAAAAAGTTTTTTAGAATTTTGAAATTGCAAACGACAAGATAAAGTCATTTTGTAAGTCTCATGTGATGGATATGAGTCTTCTGCACCGATGCGTATTGGGTTTGATTTTTTTTCAAAATGGCGGACTATATTTTTAAGACTGTTAAAGTTTTGATAACTGCATTCCTTCTAGTCGTTTACACCTGAGACTCACTGGACAAGCATGTTTCACCGATGTACCCGCATTCCCACCTGTAAACGTCCCGAAGGGTGCCCGGGCGGGTCTCGAGGCTTGGTATTCAAAAGGTATATCAACCCCGCCGAGTCGCTGCGTCACGTCAAAATGCCCGCCCGGGGATCGGAAGTGGGCGAAACGGGCCCATGAAGTGAAGTTTGACCCTACCTTGACCTTCGAGGGCCTCGTAGCATGGAAAGGGTCATGAACCTAGATGGAGTCATCAATGTCCTTTCATGAGATAACTTGACCTTTGACCTGACCTTTGACCGTGGGGTCGAAAAATTCCCAACTTGGTAACTTCGCGAGTTTTCGACCAATTTTAATATTTTTTTTCTTGTTATTTTCTTTAAGATACTTGGTATAATCGATGGCACGTGATGATGAATATGAAAGCTTTCATATCTGCTTGGGACAGTAGCAGATCTAGTTCCTATTAAGCTTTCATATTTTAATATGAAAGCTTATTGTTTTTGTTAAGATTATTATTCCTATTATTAAGCTTTCATATGTATTTACATATGAAAGCTTATTGTTTCTGTTAAGATTATTATTAAGCTTTCATATGTATTTACATATGAAAGCCTATTGTTTCTGTTAAGATTATTATTCTTCTTATTATTCTTATTATTTATGGGTGGTAGCTGTTGGGTAAATATATTTTCAAAACTTTTTTCGCATCCGAAATCACCGAATTTTACGAACAAATGCATTTGACCTACTTTGCTGTAACTTTGTGACTATTTCACCTATTTTACTAATTCTTTTTTCTTTGAATACCTTGACTCCTTTACTTCAAATCTGCAATTTCGGATTTTCGAATTTCGAAAATTCGTCGCTGTGATTTCGATCCGGAAGTTTACACCAACTCGACAACTTCTTTTGTAGTTGTACGATTTTCATGAAATTTAATATGTAAGTAGACCTTAATGATGCGACTTGAAAAATGACTTTAGAAATTTTCTAACTTATCTCCCCTTGGTGAAATTAAGGATCAAAGTTTACAAAAAAATCGTCGAAATATAGGTCAGAATGACCTATTTTTTTCTGTACTAGACAAGGAATTACTGATTCGTACACAAAATATGGAGTTTGTCGATCGAACCGGAAGTGCCACCATCTTTAAACGTGAAAAATCAATAAGGCTTTTTTGCTTTTTTACTTACAGACTCGGGAGTTATATTTTCTGTCGCGAATAGAATTCTGATTTAGGTCAACCGGGAGTCACCATTTTGAATTGAAAATGAAAAATAGAAGCAATTTGAAGGGCCGAGACTTTGGAGCACAATAACTCTCATTTTAATTAAGCTAGAATGTTCAAACTCACTTTTTTTAAATATCAGGGATAGCCGAAAAAAAGAGATTGAAAATCCAAAAAGTCGTATTTTTACAATTTGGAGCATGTTTAGAGGTCTTTCTCGTAAAGTCAACATACTATTTTTTGGGAACTTCTTCTACAAAGAGTCTTATTGGTAGTCTTTTATATGAAACCATCGATCAACAGTCCAACATATCAGGAGTAGAAGAACAAAAGGATCGAACATTGAAAACGGCACCCTTTCATTGTTAAGCGAAACATGCAGTGTGGGTGACTACAATCTACGCATTTAGTCATCGTATAGAGTTTATTCAACAGTATCGAATTCCAACTGCTTAAGGATATTTTACGTGCACTCCAATGTGTACACGGGACCTTGGTTTTTCGTCCCATCCGAAGGACTAGACAGCTGTACTTGTCAGGCCCTGCGTTCTGCCTCACTGACAAGGGGAACCACGCCGGGAAATCGAGATGAACTTTTTCCGTTCAGAACTTTCAATTCAGGCCAAACGTTTATTGCATACGATTAAGCTGGTCAGTTGGAGCTTATTTTCAAAAGTTTTGTAATAATCGGTTGGTAATTATTAAAGTACCGTGCACATAAAACTGTTAAAACAGAAAATTTCGCCCGGTTGAAATGTTTCTTGCTATAAGTCAGCAATTTTCCGAATTCAGGGAGGCTGGATGGCTGAATGGTTAGCATGTGCTCGCTGTATCGTAACGTTTGTCATTGAGTCAACGGGCGTCGTTTTGATCTCCAGGTTGCACGTGACATGGTGTATGATGTCCAATCTCGTGGGTTTTCTCCGTGTTCTTCGGTTTCCTCCCAACGGCTAAAGACCAGTAAGCGCAAGGGGAGTTTTTAAATAAAATTAAAAAACATATGTTAGTCCCGAAATGACCTAGTTTGTGTCGAATGGACATTAGGCCGCATTTCTCTCTTTCTCTTTTATTTTTAAAGTTTTGTAATAATCGGTTGGTAATCAAAGGTACTGTAAAAGTGATAAAACAGAAAATTTCGTCCGGTTGTAATGTTTCTCAATTTAAAGTCAGCAATTTGCCGATTTTAGGGGGCAAACGTTTATTGCGAACGATTAAGCTGGTCAGGGGGAGCTTATTTTTAAAAGTTTTGTAATATTCGGTTGATAACTAAAGGTACCGTGCAAATTAAACTGTTAAAATAGAAAATTTGGCCCGGTTGAAATATTTCTCGCTGTAGGTCAGCAATTTGCCGATTTTAGGGAGGTTGCGTGGCTGAATGGTTAGCACGTGCGCTCTGTATCATAACGTCTGTCACTGAGTCAACTGGCGTTGTTTCGATTTCTTGGTTGTACGTGACAAGGAGTATGGTCGCATATCCAACCTCGTAGGTCGTAACGCCGCTGCCGGGGTAAAATTTCCCTCATTGCACACTTTATGACGTATGCCCGTCTTCAGTAGCCCATTTTAGGAGCAGCACAGTAGGACGTTAAACCCCATTCAATTTCATTTCATTTTCTCTATCGAAAAAAAGAGATTGAAAATCCAAAAAGTCGTATTTTTACAATTTGGAGCATGTTTAGAGGTCTTTCTCGTAAAGTCAACATACTATTTTTTGGGAACTTCTTCTACAAAGAGTCTTATTGGTAGTCTTTTATATGAAACCATCGATCAACAGTCCAACATATCAGGAGTAGAAGAACAAAAGGATCGAACATTGAAAACGGCACCCTTTCATTGTTAAGCGAAACATGCAGTGTGGGTGACTACAATCTACGCATTTAGTCATCGTAGACTCAACAGTATCGAATTCCAACTGCTTAGGGATGTTTTACGTGCACTCCAATGTGTACACGGGACCTTGGTTTTTCGTCCCACCCGAAGGACTAGACAGCTGTGCTTGTCAGGCCCTGCGTTCTGCCTCACTGACAAGGGGAACCACGCCGGGAAATCGAGATGAACTTTTTCCGTGCAGAACTTTCAATTCAGGCCAAACGTTTATTGCATACGATTAAGCTGGTCAGTTGGAGCTTATTTTCAAAAGTTTTGTAATAATCGGTTGGTAATTATTAAAGTACCATGCACATTAAACTGTTAAAACAGAAAATTTCGCCCGGTTGAAATGTTTCTTGCTATAAGTCAGCAATTTTCCGAATTCAGGGAGGCTGGATGGCTGAATGGTTAGCATGTGCTCGCTGTATCGTAACGTTTGTCATTGAGTCAACGGGCGTCGTTTCGATCTTTAGGTTGCACGTGACATGGTGTATGATGTCCAATCTCGTGGGTTTTCTCCGTGTTCTTCGGTTTCCTCCCAACGGCTAAAGACCAGTAAGCGCAAGGGGAGTTTTTAAATAAAATTAAAAAACATATGTTAGTCCCGAAATGACCTAGTTTGTGTCGAATGGACATTAGGCCGCATTTCTCTCTTTCTCTTTTATTTTTAAAGTTTTGTAATAATCGGTTGGTAATCAAAGGTACTGTAAAAGTGATAAAACAGAAAATTTCGTCCGGTTGTAATGTTTCTCAATTTAAAGTCAGCAATTTGCCGATTTTAAGGGGCAAACGTTTATTGCGAACGATTAAGCTGGTCAGGGGGAGCTTATTTTTAAAAGTTTTGTAATATTCGGTTGATAACTAAAGGTACCGTGCAAATTAAACTGTTAAAATAGACGCGGACCCAAGGTGCGGACACCAGGAGCATAAGCCTCTCCCAAAAAATCTGCCGCCATATAAAATACAAAATTGCCACTCAGATATCACCCCAATGGCAGAAAAACGTGTTTGATCCTGCATCTTTATTTTCAAAATTTTCTGAGGGAGGTCCCCAGACAAGGGTGCCGCCCCCATAGGCGAAGGGCCTCTCCTATCACCCCTTTCTGGGTAGGCGCCTGACCCACCACATGAAATTAAAGGGTTCGTTTTGGTCGCCCTTATTCACATTTGACAGGACCTTGTTGGTCTTTGGGAGCACCGCCACCAAATGACATGATTGGAGATTTTCGTTCTGGTCGCCCTATCCACGTCGCCTTATGGTGTTTCGGACTAGTTCTAGTTTAGAGGATAAGGAGTTTCTCAATTTGGTGTGCATGAGAAATAGCGCTGCCGAAATTGACACACGGTAGCGACGTTGATTGCAGCTCCAAGTGGGTGGAAAACGCAATTTTGACACTCTAATTTTCAAATTTTTGGGGGGGAGGGGCTTCCAGACCCCCACCCCACGTACACACACGCACCGTTCCGCACTCAGTAACTCGGGGATTACATTGGCGTCCCCAACACTCTGTCACACCCCAACTTTTACAATCCTACATACGGCCCCGCCCAAGACCCCCCTTGCGGGGCTTCGCGCCTTCGGCGCTCGCGGTCGGTGATAAGGGACCCCCGTCATGTTCCAGGCCCCAGGGCCCCCACCATGATAAATCCGGCGTTGTCCCTAGATCGTGTGAGAAAGCCCAATCATGAGTGAGTTAGGCCTAGGAATTGAGAGTTTGAGGATTTAAGGTTGCAAATGTCAGATATGTTTGATAAGAAACTCAGTGAAAGTAGGGCTAACTCATTTCGGCTACGGAACGATTATAAAGGAAATAATTTAGGCGGTAATAGTAGACCTATGAGGGGTGGCTGGAACCGGGATGGGCAGTTTCCGTCTCAGGATGCAAGAAATGATGGGCAGCCTGATAGACGACCACGTTGCTTTTACTGCCAGGAACCCGGACATTTTAGGCCGGATTGTCCTAAGTTGAAGCGGCCACAAACTTCGTTGGAAGGCCCTCCTTTAAATCGTAAGGACTGGTGCTCTCGCTGCACCGCCAGTCCTTGGGTCAGTAAGGCAGCCTGAAAGTAGAAATGAGAAATCTGATATTAAAAATGGTTTGATAATAGGAAATAATATTAAGGAAAACTGTAAGGACACTCCGGGTAATATTAGGGAGGTTAGAGAAAATAACACGTTTTGTGCATTTGTTTCAATTAGTGTTCCGGGCATTCGACTTCAGAAATTTTTGCTGGATACTGGATCGGCATTTTCATTGATATCCGTAGTGGGTTACAATGAGATGGGAGTGCACTCACCTGTTTTACGAGACACCTCTGTGGTGTTGAAAATGGCAGATGGGCATCCTTTGCAACCAAAAGGAGTTATCGATTTGAAACTTGAAATTGATGGTCAGCAATTTTTGCACCCATTTCTGGTTGTTGAGTTGGGTATGGTTGGTATTGTAGGAATGGATTTCATCCTGAAACATAAAGGTTGCATTGATTTTGGACAGATGGGGCTCACCACGGAGCAAGGTATCATCACTTTACATGACAATGCAGAGACCCCTAATTGTGCACAAGTGATACTTGCGGAAACGGTGACCATTCCTGCCCAATCTGAGAAAATTGTAAAAGGGTTAGCCCAAACCAGTTTAAGTAACAGGTGAATTACTGTGTGACTAAGCGGGAATTGCTAGCGGTTGTATTTTTTATTAAGCATTTCCATTATTACTTGTATGGCCGACATTTTGTTTTACGCACGGAGCATGCGTCGTTAAAGTGGCTGCAGAATTTTAAGCAACCTGGAGGTATGTTGGCGAGGTGGTTGACCTTGTTACAGATTTATGATTTTGAGGTGGAACTTCGACAAGGAAAGCTGCATGGTAATGCGGATGCTCTGTCACGAGTTCCCACTCGTAAGTGCGTTAACGATGCATGTGGGGACTGTTCTCGTAACTAAAGATAATGATAAAAAAGTAGGAATAGATGCGGAGGGGTTTGATACAGGCGAATTGAAAGTCACCGCTTGGTCAGGTTTCGGCATTGGCACATGGGAATAAGGGAATTAAAAACGTTATCCATAGCGTGGGGGGAGATGGGAAATTGCCAGGTACCGCCGAACCTTATTGGCTACCAACGTACACTGTGGTAGAACTTCAGGAAATGAAAAGGGGGGACCTACGTATAGGTCCCATCTACGAGCTAAGGGCAGAACAAGTAGAACGCCCGGCGCGAGCGCGTATTAAATTGTTGGATAATGAGTCCAGGATTCTGTGGCCACAATGGGATAATCAAGAGATGCAAGAAAATTTAATGTATCGCAAAAGTTGCCAGACACAAGGAAATACTCACCTGCAACTTGTGGCGCCACAGGAGATCAGGGATAAATTATTTGCACAATGCCATACCCAGAGAATAGCAGGATATTTTGGTAGGGACCGTACCATAGACAGCATAAAGAGGCGATTTTATGACAAAATCGATAGGACGGTGGTGCGAGACATGCGATCTGTGTGCGAGGTGTAAACCCGAACCAGGATATGGTAAGGCTCCTCTTGGGCAGTTTAGGTATAGTGGTCCCATGCAATGCATAGCAATAGATATTTTTGGTCCTCTTCCGGTGACTGTGGATGGCAACGAATATATTATGGTAGTAGGTGATTATTTTACCAAGTGGGTAGAGTCATTCGCTATTCCCAATCACACTGCTTTGCTGGTTGTTGATAAATTGGTTACGGAAGTAGTTTGTAGATTTGGTTGTCCAGGTCAGATCCATACCGATCAGGGAAGGGAATTCGAGTCTCAACTTTTTGCTGCGATGTGTAAACTGTTGGATATTAATAAGACTCGAACTACCTCTTACCATCCCCAATCGGACGGCTTTGTAGAACGGTTTAATCGGAACAAATGTTAGGGATTTTCTGCAATGAACAAAAAAATGACTGGGGTGACTTCCCCTCATATTTGATGATGGCATATCGGAGTAGTATTCAGGCATCTATTCAATGTACTCCCAATTGCTTATGTTGGGCGGGGAGATTGCATGTCCAGTTGATTTGATGTTTGGTACTCCTCCAGGCGAAAATGATTTTTGTCCTATTGAATATGCGGAGTGGCTTTAAATTGCGATGAGGTTGGCGTTTGCGGGCGCATATCAGTCTTTGGGTAACGCTGCTGTGAGACAAAATGATAAAGATTTAAAGTGTAGAAATTTTGAAATGGGAACCTGGGTCTGTAGATGGTATCCTCCAGCCGCGGGGATAAAACTCACGTTGGGATGGACGGGTCCTTATCTAATCGTAAGTAAATTAACGGAATTTACCTATGTTATTCAAAAGTCAGAAGCAATGCCTAGGATTTCGCCGCATATCAATCAGTTAAAAGGTTACTCAGGAGTGAATGCCCCTGAAAGTTGGTCGGTGGACGCATTGGATGAGGTGGAATCCATTGTAGAAAGTATTGATTCTGATATATCCGAGGTTGAGTGGGATGATCTGGTAGTTGAAGAACCGGTACCGTTAGTCCAAACTCGCACAGGTCGGATAGTAAAGCCGAAAGTACCGTATTCACCTTCTGGAAATAAGTAAAATAATGGATTGAAACGCTGGGAGGATTAGGAATAGTTCGGGGATTTTGGATACGTTAATAGTTTCCTCTGTCTAGCTATATTGAAGTAGGTGATTGGTTAGGGAGTAATGTTTCTGTGACTGTAGCTGTATGGTTACTTAGGTTGCTGATCTTGTGGGTTTTGGGGGCGAGACCTTTAACATAGTTCTATCATTTCAGGCAATTTAATTAAGAATGGAAATACGGGTAGACACCAGGGATCTGAGATCTCTCCAGCGAGATTTGAGGGAGCCATTCAGAGAGGGTGGAATGGCGAGCCCTGTGGGAGAGTGCAGTGGCCACGTTTACCCCACCCTGGTCCAGTTTCGACGACATTGGAAAAATATTCATGGTTTTTTTTTGTTTTGTTTTTTAAAGTTTTTATTGTTGAAAATATCCACAAGTACAAAAATGAGTATTACACTTTCATGTTTCCATATAACATATAATAATAATGTAGTAATATTAGACTAGCGGCAAAGGCCCCAAAAGGGGCTTAAATGGCGAGATACCCCTACCCGAGGTAGAACAAAACACTTTGGGTATTTTTTGATAGTGTCACATCACAAGAACTCAAAACTGGTTCTTGGGCAAATTTTCAACATGGCCAAATACACTTTTTTGCACTTTTACCAATGGGCAGGGTTTCTTTAACGATAATATATTTGATGGGGGTAGGGATAGATTTTTGGCTCTTGTTCTTTGGTGCTGAATAAAATTTGATAATAATTTACTATCATCTGAAAGATAAATGTCTGACCAGGTCATTGTTTTTGTCAAAACTTCAAAATTTGCATATATGACGTAATTGTGATGTAATAGTGACGTCATTGCTATCATATTGTCATAAGAGTACCAATTAAAGGGCAATTTGTTAATTAAACTTCGGAATTCTTATTTTAAAAACACAGATTTTGAGTTTTAATAATCCATTGCAACGGATTAATATATTTAATATATTTAGACACTAAAACTTAAATCGTCTTTTTGTTATTTTACGAAATTCCTACTGCTATAAATACTACAACGTATTCAAATGAGTAAATTTAACCAAAAACTCGGTCTTAAATATCATCATTTGATATTATATTTCCATCTCACCGCCCGGCATAACATTTAGAGTGCCAGCATATGTGAAACCGTTAAATAAAGCGTCGATGAAGAGCGACGCCTGACGCATTAAGGACGGGAACGGTCGTGGGAAAGGATTGGTCTCAGTATCTTCCGGTGTGTAGCTAGTTAGGACCAACTAGGAGTTCTTCGTCTCGACTGTGGTTTGACGACGGGCGCGTCTCTCGAGGCGTTGTGCCTGTCTTCGCACTGTCTGCTCTGACCGGTGCTGGGGCGAACGTAACTCCGGTGTCGTCCACGATTGGGTGGTGGGAATCGGGTAACAATTTAGAGGGTTGTCGGCTCTCGTCCAGGCATGTCTTAAAACATGACCAAGCAGTCTAGCATGAGCCCTTCTCACAAATTCCTTCTCAAATAATACATGTACTACCTATTCCATCACCATTTCTTGAGTTGTCGCAACCAGATAACGCGTGTACTATAGGAAACCATAGGATGGCTATTTCTCCAAGGCTTGTTGAAATTTCATGAACAGTTAGGTTTCCTTTATTGCCAGGTATCAATGTTGATATAGTTGGTAGTACAGAACAATAACATCTGTATCATCGCTTCTAATTATTACACGAGACTGGTGGTAATTCACAGTGTTAACTGCATGCATCAAACACCTCGTGCACGCTTTCTAGTGGTTTCTGGGCGTTCAAACGGTTTTAATATCTCTCCGAATCATGATACATATTAATTACCTCGGGTTTTGCTCGAACATCTTGGTATACATGTATTACTTTTAAAGGTGGTCAGACCATTGCGTTGATAAAGAACGAAAGTCATGGAATATATATTATTTTATATTATTAAAGAGTCTCTTCAATTGAATCAAAATTGTCAGTGACCGAATCTCTCATAGCAGGCCCCTCGGAAGTAACGGGTCTTCTATATTTAATTGTTTGCATGATATATAGTGGCGATAGGAAGTGTTTGACTTCGGCATATGACCAAAAGCATGCAAAGTCACGGTGCATTTGGAGAAATGAAATGGGGTTTAACGTCCTACTATCATGCACCTAACCTGGGCTAATGGAAGACGGGCATACGCCATACAGTGTCCTATGAGGGTAATTTGGCCCGGCAGCGGCGCTACGGCCTGCTCTTATATCGAATTCCAACTGCCAGGGGATCTTTTACGTGCACTTCAATTCGTACACGGGACCCCGGTTTTTCGTCCCATCCAAACGACTAGGCAACTGCCCTTGTCAGGCCCCCCTTCTGCATCACTGACAAGGGGAAATCAGACCGGAAAATCGAGATGAACTTTCTCGGCCAATGCAGGGATCGAACACCCGATCCCAAGGCTAGCGAACCAGCGCCTTATCCACGCATTTGGAGATATTATGCGACCGGAACATAATTAGCTGTTATCCAAAATTTTAGTACGACTTAAACACCTTCTTGTTTGATATTATGTTGGTTAACCTGGCCCGTAGCTAGCCGATGGGGCTTCTGGGGGCGCCAATGTACCTACACTTAACCGTCCACGGCGAACGGTATCGTGGACATGCCTGCCCCAGAAAATTTTGGAAAAAATAACGTACAATTTCAATACGAATTTGATATGAACCTTATAAAAATTTGAAGGAAGGAATACGACTTTAACATACCTATAATACCGAAAAGTTCGCAATCGGCACCTAAGCATTGTGGGTGGGGCCCCGCTAATTATATTATGGGCGCTCATAGTGTCGTCTTGGGCGACCCACCAATCTCGGCATTGTGGGCGCCCCTCCGGGGTGAGGCACCATACACATTTTGAAGATTATCACGCTGTTTGGGCGATTAATTCATTCGGGGGTATCTAACCAATCTCATTGTGGGCGCCCCGCCAATTATATTATTATGGGCGTTCATATGATGTCGTCGAGGGCAATCCACCAATCACGGTATTATGGACATCCCTCCGCAACGAGGCACCATACCAATCATGTCGTTTTTGGCGCTCCAACCAATCTTACTCGGCATTATGCATAATGTGCGTTCCAACAATCACATATTGTTATTATAAGGCGCCCTATAAATCATGTTATTATGGCCCCCCTATTAACCAATTGACATTGCTTTGGTGCCCAACCAATGTCACTCGGCTTTATGTGGGGCCAATACTTATATGGGCACGCGAATTCAATAACAGATACTGTAACACTATTAATAGTGGTAACAGAACATCAGTTTTGTAAAAGTAAATATAAAACAGCTAAATAAATTAAACAGGATCTAAACTACACCAGGAAACAATTACATTAACACGATTAAGTAGAGAATTATTCAAAACCGTTTCTATTTTTATCGGCTTCTATTACCTCATGACAGTCAATTCCTTTAAAGAATAGTTTTTTTCGAACAGATGCTATGTTCACACCTAATGCGCTTTCAAAGCGCTTTCCGTAAAACGCCCTACGGAAGGCGCTTTCGTTACCACGGGTGGCGTCACACTACAAATTAAACCGCTTTCGATTCGCCTTAAAACACGTCACACTCAATGCGCATTAACAGCTTTCCCCATGCGATAAAACGGAAGTACTGCACTGCGCAAGCGCTGTTCGATCTCGACGCTGTAATGCGCGTCAGTTATATCGCTTCAGCCAATGCGCATTAGAAATGCGGTTTCGCTAAAGCGGCTTAGTTTTGGTTTAATGCGCATTGAGTGTGACGCGTTTTAGCGACTTAAGGCTTTAATGCGCATTCGATGCGCATTAAAAGGCTAGTGTGAACACAGCAAGATATAAGCCAACAGTGTCGTATAGCAATACTTCGTCTTCAGTTGAAAATCGAGTGTGTGTAATCACCCTCTACTTCAGTCAAGTAAGGATAACTTATGTTTTGCGTTACTTACCAATTCTTCAAATCTTTGCTATGGATCAACCGGAATATCAAAGATCTCTGTGCTATAATTATAGTTGGAATGTGTAAAACGATTTTGAGGTTACCAGTTACTAATTAAACGTTTTTCCGAAGAATGGCAACATACAAATATAATGAATTTCAGTCAAAAAAATTGTTAAATGACATTCATGGTATTGGCCGACATATTTTCATCATGCGAAATCCCATGCAAATGTTACATTTTACTTCTTTTGCTCGACATAATCTGCGCACAATACAGGTTCATATTTATTGTAAGTTGTAATCAACGGTAGGCTAATTGTTGTTGGGTGACGTCTGCCGCCATCTTAACGTGCTCGCGAAATGTTCTGTTTATAATCCGATTGAATACAAGCTGGGAAAATAGCTAGCGTTGATAATTTTTTTAATTTTGTTAAATAATCAATGTTAGTAGGCTACCCATTAGCGTGGATTAGGCCATGGGAAAATTGATATTCAAATCGCGCACCGTTACTTTAAAAATATCACATGTACTGAATTTAATTAGCAGAGCATATATTACAGAATAAATTTAACTCTGTATTTCAATCACAGAAGAAATATACATGTATACAAAACATGGCCTACGGCCCCGTTGTGTTTGTGCGACCATATAATAATCAAATAGTAGCGTACTATGGGCCAGAACCTGAGTATGACGTCATCTTGGAGTTGTGACGTCATATTGAAACGCGAAATCCGTCAATCGAGGCGCAATTGTCCAAGGAACCACCATGCCTAATTATATGTTAATCGTACATGCATGTATTGACCGAGCCTGGGGAGCCTGGGGCTTTTTTTTTCGAAAAGCGCAACTTACAAGAACAACAATTATAAGATCAGTAGCGACAGGGGATCAATTACTGGTCCTAATGATATTGCGTGTGTTATTTGCGATTTTTAAATTTAAATCACATAGTGTGCTGGAGAAAAACACAAAATATGGCTTATCAGATGCTTTTTAATGGCTATAATAATTTACATATTCTTTCAGGCGTAATTAGACAATAGAACCATACAGAAGTGAAGAGATTTATTAGATGTCAATAGATCAATTATGTAATTTGGTTGTAAATTAGTTTATAGAGAAATAAAGTAATATAGGGTTTAAATACCCCTATGCTGTGTTCACACTAGCCTTTTAATCGAATGCGCATTAAAGCCTTAAGTCGCTAAAACGCGTCACACTCAATGCGCATTAAACCAAAAATAAGCCGCTTTAGCGAAACCGCATTTCTAATGCGCATTGGCTGAAGCGATATAACTGACGCGCATCACAATTCAGAAATTACAACTAATGTATTGGAAAAAATAAATCAACTTGAAAAAAAATCTGTATCTCAACAATCTATATATACAATCTGCTTACAATGAATTTTATAAGTACTTAATTAATGAAGCGAATCCAGTGAAAACGGATCGTGGGCACAATAAAAGGTCTAAATTCAAGCCATATTGGAATGAGGATTTAAGTATTTTGTAGAATAGGGTAAAACAACCAGAGAAACTGTGGTTAAAGGAAAAATGGACATATCCGAAGAAAGGTGTTAAGACGAAATTTTTGTGCTGATAGAAAAAACTTTGATAGTATGCATCGAAAATGTATACGAAAGAATCAGAAGCTAAAACAATTGGAATTAAGTGAACTTTGCGATTCAAATTACTCAGATTTCTGGAAAGTCATTGGTAATATCGGTATAGCTAATGAACGCACACTACGAATACCACTTAATATTAAAACTGAAGATGGAAGTTTAACAAGTGACCCACAAAGTGTATTATATATTAGGAAATCAGGATACAATGGCGAACACGCAGATCCACTGGAAATTCCAGAATTGGTTAACATAGATGTCGCACACTGTTAATGCACATTGAGTGTGACGTGTTTTAATGCGAATCAAAAGCGGTTTAATTTAGTGTGACGCCACCCGTGGTAACGAAAGCGCCTTCCGTAGGGCGTTTTACGGAAAGCGGTTTGAAAGCGCATTAGGTGTGAACATAGCATATAATGGTGTTAGAAGTAAAAAGTGTAAAATTATAGTTTAAGATTTTATTTAAAATTTAGAATATTAATACGGTAGGAAGGGGACAAATAAAATTATGCATTTAACTCCGGTTTGAACCGGTCAATAAAGTGTGATTCCATATTCCTTCTCTTAATAGTATTGTCAATATTGACTTTATAAAAAAGAAAAATACTGAATTTAATATTTAAATTCTTAGCACACGTATTTAAATGTTTAGAGACTTTCAAGACTGGATTAGTTTGTAAACTCTGTTGCCTATGAACTCGGATGCGTGCACGTAATTCAGTTGAACATTCCCCTATGTAATTTTTTGAACACATATTGCAGGAAAGAACATAAATTACATTTTTAGTATTACAATTCATATTATGATTAATTTTAAATGTATAATTAGTATTAGAAAACTTGAATTTACTATCAATTATCATATGTTGGCAACATTTACAAAGTGGGCTGTGGCACTTCGAAGTAGTAAAAGTTCCATTAAAAGAAGTTTGAAACTTAGTTCTAGTGAGTAACTTTTTAAGGCTGGGGGGCTGACGTTTACTATTAGTTAATTCTATACCATGAAATTGATTATAAAGATTATCATTAGAAAGGAGAACATTCTTAGTATCATAAATATATTGAAAAAAATTATTATGTCGAGGATTATAAGTCGAAATAAAGGTAATACAAGAAGAAATATTCTTTTCTTTAGGAGTTCTTAATGCTTCAGTAGTTAGGCCCCTAGCTTTATAAATACCTATATTAATAATCTCAAGTGGATAATCCTTCTTCAATAAATTGGATCTCAATTCATTAAGTCGTTGAATTCTAAGATCTTCGTTTAAAATTATAGTGCATAGTTTTCTAGCAAGAGAAAACGGTATATTATTTTTAACATGACGGGGATGACATGACTTATAAGATAAATAGTTTTTAGTATCTGTTTCATTGGAGTAAATATCTGTAATAATTTGATTATTAAATCTCTTAACGAGAACATCTAAAAATGCAATTTCCTTATAACTAGTTTCAATAGTGAATTTAATTTTAATATCTAAGTCATTTAAAATTTGATGCAAATCTGCTATATGGCCGAGATTCGTTTTCCAAATGAGGAAGACGTCGTTTTAATATCTTTTGAATTTTTCTTAGATGTAGTTTCTATAGATAATACCAAATTTCTTTTCAGTTATTGTATATAATTTTTCTTCTAAGAAACCCATAACGAGGTTGCTAAGGTCAGGTGAACACACTGAGCCCATAGCACAGCCTTTAATTTGTATAAAGTAACGTTTTCCAAATTCGAAAGTATTATTCCTAAGAATAATATCGATAGCTTTTAAAATAAAGGTTTTTGAAAAACGGGGGTTTCGAAGTACAGGTAATCTATCTATCCAATAACTGACTGCCTCTAGGCACAAATTATGTGAGATATTGCTATAGAGACTACATACATCCAATGTTACAAATATTTCCTTCACTATTTATAAAAATGGATGACCCTAGTACAAGTTCGGATATTCTGAATAATGATTTAAAGAAAATAAATGACCGGGCAGACTTGTGGTTGGTAACCTTTAACCCTCTAAAAACGGTAACAATGACCATAAGCACAAAATCACTAACAACAAATCCACCTTTGTTCTTTGGCACAACACAGATTAAAGAGGTCTCCTATCACAAACATCTTGGTTTAATTTTTCAAAGTAACGGAAAATGGAATGTCCATGTTGAGAATTTATGTAAGAAAATTTCAAAACTGACAAATTGTCTAAAATCGCTTAAATACAGACTAAAACGGAAAACTCTACAAACAATATACACTTCCTTTATTTTGCCTCATTTTGACTACGCGGATATTATTTGTGACGGTTGTCCAAATGTACTAGCTGATAAATTAGAAAGCCTTCAACTTGATGCACTTAGGACTATTTGCGGGGCCGTTAAAGGAACCAATCACGAATCACTGTACAGGGAAACTGGTTTTATTCCTTTGATGGAGAGACGGAAGCGTCACAAATTGCATCTTATGTACAAAGTCTTCAATAATATTGTTCCCAAATACCTTTTAAATCTTTTTGAAAAATCTCCAACATTACCATATTCATTAAGGAACCATAATGATTTTACGGAATTTAAATCCCGAACACATCTCTTCTCTAATACATTTATACCGTCCTCCATCAGGGAATGGAACCAGTTAGACACCTCGTATCGTAGAACACCATCACTTTCTGGCTTTAAACAAAAACTTTCCAAACATGACACAAAGATTCCGATATATTATTTTTTGGGTTCGCGAAAAAATGAAATTATTCATTCAAAATTTCGACTCCGATGTAGCGATCTTAAAGGCCACATGTTCTTGAGACATATATCAGATGATCCAGCTTGTACTTGTGGTCATCAATTTGAAGATATTGAACATTTTCTTTTAATATGTACAAACCACTCAGATGCACGCCGCAGAACGATAAACACTTTGCCTCTCGAATACAGAAATTGCAACCATCTATTATTTGGATCAAATAAACTTTCCGTTGATAAAAATATTAACATTTTTAAGACCTTAGGCCTACATGAGTTTTTTAACCTTTCTCAACGATTCTGAAAATTATTATTTTCATTTTTTATTAAAATTCCCTAATTTGATATATCATATAAGTTTTTCATTTTTTATCTAATATAATTACATGTACTTTAAATATCTTGTATATATGTAAATACTTTATTATTGTAAATTATATTGTATATAGGGAGAGGGTTTTCACATAGGCTATGCCTGTTACCCAATCCTATTCATGTTGTTTGAATAAAATATGTTTATACAAAAAAAAATATTTCCTCGTTGTTAATTTTCTGAGGCAGTTTATTAAGAAAGTCAATGTCATCCTTAATATATGATTTAACTCTAGGGACAAAGGGTTTTAAAAGAATATCAATTAAATGGGATAATCTATTAGTGGCACACGACGTGCCAGCTATACTAGGCCTAAAGGTAAGATCACACGGTCTATTAATCATAACATATTCGCTATTTTGTTCTATAACACTATTTTTAATTAGATCCGATTTGTGTATTTTCGGAAGGCCGTAAAATTTACTAGCTTTACAATCAAATTTAGTTAAGAACTTTTTTTCATTTTCTGTTAAACCGTGACCTTCTATTTGAATTAAAGTATTAATTAACGTTAAAGTCCCTTTGTCCCTATTTGAATCTATTTCAAGATAAGTACTTCTATCTTCTAAAATATTAAGGATCTTAGATTCATAAAAGTCTACATCCATAATAACTATAGCCCCGCCTTTGTCCGATTCTTTGATGATAATCGAATCATTAGTCTGTAAGCTGTTGATTGCTTTATACTCGTCGTTGTTGATATTATTCCTCACATTTTTCTTTTCTGGTAGGGGTAAGTCATTTAGAAAATCAATATATTTGTCTAAAGTTTTATCCTTACCGCGACGTGGATTATAACAACTCTTATTGCGCACTAATTCCTGTTTGGAAGAGTTTAAATCCCCAAATTCTTCCCGCAATCGTAGTTTTCGACAGAAATTTTTAACATCACATTTGAGTTCACACATATTAGTTTTAGGCGTAGGTGTGAATTTCAACCCCCTTTGTAAAAGTAAAATTTCAATTTCCGTAAAACTATTGGAAGAAATATTAATAATTTTAGGATTTAGTTTCTCCTTTTCTATAAATTCCGTTCATCGTTCCTCTGTTGAGATTCTTTCCTCTGATATATCCCCTGCTGGTCCCCTCGTTGTGATTGTAGTCCCTCTCTTGGTAATCCCTGTTTTGAAATCTGTCCCAATGGCCAATGTTGATCCTCCCCCTGTCGGTATTTCCTCTGTTGATAATCCCTCTGTTCGTATTCCACCCGTTCGTATTCCCTCTGTTTGTATTTCCTCTCTTGGAATCTCCCTTGATGAAGGTCGTAGGATGTCCGTCTCCTGTTCTGTTGATAATTTCCCTCCCGCTTGTTTGGGGGTCGTCGTGGTTTGTTGTGGCCCTGGTCTAAAAAAGGCCTATGTTTTGAGGTCTTTTTTCGAGAAACCTCCCTCCACTGATTATCACTAGGAGGACGGTGTTGTTATCCTCATTGTTTACTTCTTCGGGGGCATCCTGGAGATTGGTCAGTTCGAGTTCTTTGGTTGGTAAACTCGAAAGGAATTCTTTCTTTTTGTTCCAGATTTATATATATATATATATATATATATACACAAAAATAAAAAAGTTTTCGAAAAAAGAACTACATTATTTGTCGATTATTAGTACTTTCGCTTATTTTATTAAGCTCTTCAGATAATCTACATCTTGTTAATACAACAATGACTATGACGTCATAGCGCCATAGTTACACAGTAGTACAAAAAAGGGGACATAAATAAAATATCAAATCAGACAACAAAACTCGGCCTATATGCAATGAAACTATACTATAATTTTGCATTTAAAGCTGGCCGATATTTGTCAATAAAATATGCCTCTTTGGCTTCTAACAAATCATTATTATTGTTATTTAGCTTATACATTGGAAAAACACTAAATTTGCAACCACCACAAACATCTATATGTCCACTAAGTGGGATCATCCTATATTGTGGATTGAGTATATGGTGCCGATGCAGGTTCATCCTTGTCTTTAGCATACTGATTGTTTTCCCAATGTACCGCCTATTACAGCCAGAACAAACAATCACATATATGACATAACTGGATTTACAGTTCATGGGTTGCTTAATATGAAAAAGTTTATTATCAGTGATCTGGATTGAGGAGCCCGTAATTATTATTTTACATGTCTTACAATTTATTTCTCCACATTCACTTACCACCGGTGTATCTGGACTACATTCAAATTTAGAAGATATTAATAATTTAGCTAGATTTCGTGGCTGTTTAAGACTGTTAATAATCTTAGTTTTAGACAAAATTTTGGACATAACTTCACTGTTCTTAAGGATGTGTAAGTTATTATTTATCAAAGACTTGCCATCTTCTTGTGATGGGTTAAATGTTGTGACTAAAGCAACATTTAGATTTCCGCCTGCTGGGTGTATTTTTGGTAGTCTTAATTTTGTCTGATCTAAACTTAAGGCCCGAGTCGTTGCATCTTCTATGAGACCTAAAGGATATTCTTGTTTCAATAAGAATGTTTTTAATTCCTTTAGTCGTTTAACTTTGACAACCGGGTTTGAAACAATGGTACATACTCTTCTAGCTAAATTATATGGAATGTTTCGTTTAGTATGAGAAGGGTGACAAGAGTGAAAGTTTAGATATTGGTGGGTATCTGTTTGTTTGTAATACAGATCCGTTTCAATCACTCCATTTGGTGAAAGATTCACGGTTACGTCCAAAAAGTTTAATGATGTTGGGCTAAACTCTATAGTGAATTTGATATCATTGTCCAACTCATTCAACATTTTATGTAATTTGGAGATAACTGTCATATCTACTTTAAGTATTGTGAAACAGTCATCCAGGAAGCGAAACCATAAACTTTTTATCATATTACTGAATTCTCTATCAAACTCAATAGCAACCCTCTCATACCAAATCTCTTCTAAATATCCTAAAGTTAAAGTTGCATAGGTGGGGCCAACTTTAGTACCCATTGCCACACCTTTAATCTGTGAATAATAATTGTTGTTGAAATAAAATATATTATTAGACACAACTAAGTCCAAGGCTTCCAGGATAAATGATTTGGTAAAACGGTCTGATAGTAATTCAGGATACGTATCAATCCAATATCCAATCGCTTTCAATCCTAGATTTTTATCTATGTTGTTGTAGAGGTTGACCACGTCGAAGCTTATTAATGTGCTTCCAGGTTCAACCTCTTCCGGTAGGTGATGAAGGAAATCTACGCCATCGCGAAGGAAGCTTTTGACTTTGGTGCACAATGGTTTTAGAATAATGTCAATAAAGTTGCTTAAGCGTTGAGTACTACTAGTTGGCCCCCCTACAATTGGCCTAAAGGTTAAATCACGCGGATTATGAATATTAACAACTTCGCTCTTTGTAATATTAACAGCTTCTTGAATAGCCTTGCTTTTATGGATTTTTGGCAATCCATAAAAATAGGCAGTGGAAGGTTGAAATTTACACAAGTAATCTCCTTCTTCACTGTGAAGCATGTTTGTATGTGCACCAATAAATTTTTGAATTTTTCGTAGAATCATATCGTTAGCTTTTAGTGAAGATTCTGCATAAAAGTCCTTGTTAGAAAGCATTTCAGATATGTTCTCTTGATAAAATGAGGTATCCATAACAACTATAGCACCACCCTTGTCAGCCTTTTTTATGATAATATCAGCGGTATTTTTAAAGGCATTCAAAGCTTCTCTTTGGTCCTTATTAAGGTTTGATTTGAATGGTTTATTTTGAACTTGGTGGGTTGATATAGTGGTTATGAATCTATCAAGAAAAACATCCCGTCCAGCACGTGGTGTAAAGGTAGATTTGTTCCGCACTAGATATTCTGGTTCTAATTGTCTTGATTCATCTAAATTGGGGTCGTCTTTATAAAAATGATGCTTGAGTCTCAATTTTCTACAAAATTGTGAAAGCTCCGACTTTAAAGTACATGTGTCACTTGGTGGTGTAGGGGTGAACTTTAGGCCTTTATGGAGCAAAGAAATTTCCTTGTTGTTTAAAGTGACACTACTTAAATTGACGACAGTTGGATCATTTTTATCTTGTTTTAATATTTGTATCGAGTTTTCATTCTCCGGCCTCGATCTAAAAAATGATCATATTCCACCTCCCGCGTTTGTGGATAGTTAGCGTTTCCTAGACTCCTTTCCCGTCGCTCAGAAAAATGGTTGTCTTCTTTAAATCGACGTGGATGTGGACGTCTGACCTCTGTCCAATCATTATATTCGTTATAATAACTTTTGCGTTGAGGTGATCTTCGCTGTTTGTGGTGGTTGCAAATTTAGTGTTTTTCCAATGTATAAGCTAAATAACAATAATAATGATTTGTTAGAAGCCAAAGAGGCATATTTTATTGACAAATATCGGCCAGCTTTAAATGCAAAATTATAGTATAGTTTCATTGCATATAGGCCGAGTTTTGTTGTCTGATTTGATATTTTATTTATGTCCCCTTTTTTGTACTACTGTGTAACTATGGCGCTATGACGTCATAGTCATTGTTGTATTAACAAGATGTAGATTATCTGAAGAGCTTAATAAAATAAGCGAAAGTACTAATAATCGACAAATAATGTAGTTCTTTTTTCGAAAACTTTTATATTTTTGTGTATTTAATACCTAAGAGTAGTTATCTTTAACTTTTCATATATATATATATATGAAAAGTTAAAGATAACTACTCTTAGGTATTAAATACACAAAAATATAAAAGTTTTCGAAAAAAGAACTACATTATTTGTCGATTATTAGCACTTTCGCTTATTTTATTAAGCTCTTCAGATAATCTACATCTTGTTAATACAACAATGACTATGACGTCATAGCGCCATAGTTACACAGTAGTACAAAAAAGGGGACATAAATAAAATATCAAATCAGACAACAAAACTCGGCCTATATGCAATGAAACTATACTATAATTTTGCATTTAAAGCTGGCCGATATTTGTCAATAAAATATGCCTCTTTGGCTTCTAACAAATCATTATTATTGTTATTTAGCTTATACATTGGAAAAACACTAAATTTGCAACCACCACAAACAGCGAAGATCACCTCAACGCAAAAGTTATTATAACGAATATAATGATTGGACAGAGGTCAGACGTCCACATCCACGTCGATTTAAAGAAGACAACCATTTTTCTGAGCGACGGGAAAGGAGTCTAGGAAACGCTAACTATCCACAAACGCGGGAGGTGGAATATGATCATTTTTTAGATCGAGGCCGGAGAATGAAAACTCGATACAAATATTAAAACAAGATAAAAATGATCCAACTGTCGTCAATTTAAGTAGTGTCACTTTAAACAACAAGGAAATTTCTTTGCTCCATAAAGGCCTAAAGTTCACCCCTACACCACCAAGTGACACATGTACTTTAAAGTCGGAGCTTTCACAATTTTGTAGAAAATTGAGACTCAAGCATCATTTTTATAAAGACGACCCCAATTTAGATGAATCAAGACAATTAGAACCAGAATATCTAGTGCGGAACAAATCTACCTTTACACCACGTGCTGGACGGGATGTTTTTCTTGATAGATTCATAACCACTATATCAACCCACCAAGTTCAAAATAAACCATTCAAATCAAACCTTAATAAGGACCAAAGAGAAGCTTTGAATGCCTTTAAAAATACCGCTGATATTATCATAAAAAAGGCTGACAAGGGTGGTGCTATAGTTGTTATGGATACCTCATTTTATCAAGAGAACATATCTGAAATGCTTTCTAACAAGGACTTTTATGCAGAATCTTCACTAAAAGCTAACGATATGATTCTACGAAAAATTCAAAAATTTATTGGTGCACATACAAACATGCTTCACAGTGAAGAAGGAGATTACTTGTGTAAATTTCAACCTTCCACTGCCTATTTTTATGGATTGCCAAAAATCCATAAAAGCAAGGCTATTCAAGAAGCTGTTAATATTACAAAGAGCGAAGTTGTTAATATTCATAATCCGCGTGATTTAACCTTTAGGCCAATTGTAGGGGGGCCAACTAGTAGTACTCAACGCTTAAGCAACTTTATTGACATTATTCTAAAACCATTGTGCACCAAAGTCAAAAGCTTCCTTCGCGATGGCGTAGATTTCCTTCATCACCTACCGGAAGAGGTTGAACCTGGAAGCACATTAATAAGCTTCGACGTGGTCAACCTCTACAACAACATAGATAAAAATCTAGGATTGAAAGCGATTGGATATTGGATTGATACGTATCCTGAATTACTATCAGACCGTTTTACCAAATCATTTATCCTGGAAGCCTTGGACTTAGTTGTGTCTAATAATATATTTTATTTCAACAACAATTATTATTCACAGATTAAAGGTGTGGCAATGGGTACTAAAGTTGGCCCCACCTATGCAACTTTAACTTTAGGATATTTAGAAGAGATTTGGTATGAGAGGGTTGCTATTGAGTTTGATAGAGAATTCAGTAATATGATAAAAAGTTTATGGTTTCGCTTCCTGGATGACTGTTTCACAATACTTAAAGTAGATATGACAGTTATCTCCAAATTACATAAAATGTTGAATGAGTTGGACAATGATATCAAATTCACTATAGAGTTTAGCCCAACATCATTAAACTTTTTGGACGTAACCGTGAATCTTTCACCAAATGGAGTGATTGAAACGGATCTGTATTACAAACAAACAGATACCCACCAATATCTAAACTTTCACTCTTGTCACCCTTCTCATACTAAACGAAACATTCCATATAATTTAGCTAGAAGAGTATGTACCATTGTTTCAAACCCGGTTGTCAAAGTTAAACGACTAAAGGAATTAAAAACATTCTTATTGAAACAAGAATATCCTTTAGGTCTCATAGAAGATGCAACGACTCGGGCCTTAAGTTTAGATCAGACAAAATTAAGACTACCAAAAATACACCCAGCAGGCGGAAATCTAAATGTTGCTTTAGTCACAACATTTAACCCATCACAAGAAGATGGCAAGTCTTTGATAAATAATAACTTACACATCCTTAAGAACAGTGAAGTTATGTCCAAAATTTTGTCTAAAACTAAGATTATTAACAGTCTTAAACAGCCACGAAATCTAGCTAAATTATTAATATCTTCTAAATTTGAATGTAGTCCAGATACACCGGTGGTAAGTGAATGTGGAGAAATAAATTGTAAGACATGTAAAATAATAATTACGGGCTCCTCAATCCAGATCACTGATAATAAACTTTTTCATATTAAGCAACCCATGAACTGTAAATCCAGTTATGTCATATATGTGATTGTTTGTTCTGGCTGTAATAGGCGGTACATTGGGAAAACAATCAGTATGCTAAAGACAAGGATGAACCTGCATCGGCACCATATACTCAATCCACAATATAGGATGATCCCACTTAGTGGACATATAGATGTTTGTGGTGGTTGCAAATTTAGTGTTTTTCCAATGTATAAGCTAAATAACAATAATAATGATTTGTTAGAAGCCAAAGAGGCATATTTTATTGACAAATATCGGGCAGCTTTAAATGCAAAATTATAGTATAGTTTCATTGCATATAGGCCGAGTTTTGTTGTCTGATTTGATATTTTATTTATGTCCCCTTTTTTGTACTACTGTGTAACTATGGCGCTATGACGTCATAGTCATTGTTGTATTAACAAGATGTAGATTATCTGAAGAGCTTAATAAAATAAGCGAAAGTACTAATAATCGACAAATAATGTAGTTCTTTTTTCGAAAACTTTTTTATTTTTGTGTATATATATATATATATATATATATAAATCTGGAACAAAAAGAAAGAATTCCTTTCGAGTTTACCAACCAAAGAACTCGAACTGACCAATCTCCAGGATGCCCCCGAAGAAGTAAACAATGAGGATAACAACACCGTCCTCCTAGTGATAATCAGTGGAGGGAGGTTTCTCGAAAAAAGACCTCAAAACATAGGCCTTTTTTAGACCAGGGCCACAACAAACCACGACGACCCCCAAACAAGCGGGAGGGAAATTATCAACAGAACAGGAGACGGACATCCTACGACCTTCATCAAGGGAGATTCCAAGAGAGGAAATACAAACAGAGGGAATACGAACGGGTGGAATACGAACAGAGGGATTATCAACAGAGGAAATACCGACAGGGGGAGGATCAACATTGGCCATTGGGACAGATTTCAAAACAGGGATTACCAAGAGAGGGACTACAATCACAACGAGGGGACCAGCAGGGGATATATCAGAGGAAAGAATCTCAACAGAGGAACGATGAACGGAATTTATAGAAAAGGAGAAACTAAATCCTAAAATTATTAATATTTCTTCCAATAGTTTTACGGAAATTGAAATTTTACTTTTACAAAGGGGGTTGAAATTCACACCTACGCCTAAAACTAATATGTGTGAACTCAAATGTGATGTTAAAAATTTCTGTCGAAAACTACGATTGCGGGAAGAATTTGGGGATTTAAACTCTTCCAAACAGGAATTAGTGCGCAATAAGAGTTGTTATAATCCACGTCGCGGTAAGGATAAAACTTTAGACAAATATATTGATTTTCTAAATGACTTACCCCTACCAGAAAAGAAAAATGTGAGGAATAATATCAACAACGACGAGTATAAAGCAATCAACAGCTTACAGACTAATGATTCGATTATCATCAAAGAATCGGACAAAGGCGGGGCTATAGTTATTATGGATGTAGACTTTTATGAATCTAAGATCCTTAATATTTTAGAAGATAGAAGTACTTATCTTGAAATAGATTCAAATAGGGACAAAGGGACTTTAACGTTAATTAATACTTTAATTCAAATAGAAGGTCACGGTTTAACAGAAAATGAAAAAAAGTTCTTAACTAAATTTGATTGTAAAGCTAGTAAATTTTACGGCCTTCCGAAAATACACAAATCGGATCTAATTAAAAATAGTGTTATAGAACAAAATAGCGAATATGTTATGATTAATAGACCGTGTGATCTTACCTTTAGGCCTAGTATAGCTGGCACGTCGTGTGCCACTAATAGATTATCCCATTTAATTGATATTCTTTTAAAACCCTTTGTCCCTAGAGTTAAATCATATATTAAGGATGACATTGACTTTCTTAATAAACTGCCTCAGAAAATTAACAACGAGGAAATATTTTTTTTTGTATAAACATATTTTATTCAAACAACATGAATAGGATTGGGTAACAGGCATAGCCTATGTGAAAACCCTCTCCCTATATACAATATAATTTACAATAATAAAGTATTTACATATATACAAGATATTTAAAGTACATGTAATTATATTAGATAAAAAATGAAAAACTTATATGATATATCAAATTAGGGAATTTTAATAAAAAATGAAAATAATAATTTTCAGAATCGTTGAGAAAGGTTAAAAAACTCATGTAGGCCTAAGGTCTTAAAAATGTTAATATTTTTATCAACGGAAAGTTTATTTGATCCAAATAATAGATGGTTGCAATTTCTGTATTCGAGAGGCAAAGTGTTTATCGTTCTGCGGCGTGCATCTGAGTGGTTTGTACATATTAAAAGAAAATGTTCAATATCTTCAAATTGATGACCACAAGTACAAGCTGGATCATCTGATATATGTCTCAAGAACATGTGGCCTTTAAGATCGCTACATCGGAGTCGAAATTTTGAATGAATAATTTCATTTTTTCGCGAACCCAAAAAATAATATATCGGAATCTTTGTGTCATGTTTGGAAAGTTTTTGTTTAAAGCCAGAAAGTGATGGTGTTCTACGATACGAGGTGTCTAACTGGTTCCATTCCCTGATGGAGGACGGTATAAATGTATTAGAGAAGAGATGTGTTCGGGATTTAAATTCCGTAAAATCATTATGGTTCCTTAATGAATATGGTAATGTTGGAGATTTTTCAAAAAGATTTAAAAGGTATTTGGGAACAATATTATTGAAGACTTTGTACATAAGATGCAATTTGTGACGCTTCCGTCTCTCCATCAAAGGAATAAAACCAGTTTCCCTGTACAGTGATTCGTGATTGGTTCCTTTAACGGCCCCGCAAATAGTCCTAAGTGCATCAAGTTGAAGGCTTTCTAATTTATCAGCTAGTACATTTGGACAACCGTCACAAATAATATCCGCGTAGTCAAAATGAGGCAAAATAAAGGAAGTGTATATTGTTTGTAGAGTTTTCCGTTTTAGTCTGTATTTAAGCGATTTTAGACAATTTGTCAGTTTTGAAATTTTCTTACATAAATTCTCAACATGGACATTCCATTTTCCGTTACTTTGAAAAATTAAACCAAGATGTTTGTGATAGGAGACCTCTTTAATCTGTGTTGTGCCAAAGAACAAAGGTGGATTTGTTGTTAGTGATTTTGTGCTTATGGTCATTGTTACCGTTTTTAGAGGGTTAAAGGTTACCAACCACAAGTCTGCCCGGTCATTTATTTTCTTTAAATCATTATTCAGAATATCCGAACTTGTACTAGGGTCATCCATTTTTATAAATAGTGAAGGAAATATTTGTAACATTGGATGTATGTAGTCTCTATAGCAATATCTCACATAATTTGTGCCTAGAGGCAGTCAGTTATTGGATAGATAGATTACCTGTACTTCGAAACCCCCGTTTTTCAAAAACCTTTATTTTAAAAGCTATCGATATTATTCTTAGGAATAATACTTTCGAATTTGGAAAACGTTACTTTATACAAATTAAAGGCTGTGCTATGGGCTCAGTGTGTTCACCTGACCTTAGCAACCTCGTTATGGGTTTCTTAGAAGAAAAATTATATACAATAACTGAAAAGAAATTTGGTATTATCTATAGAAACTACATCTAAGAAAAATTCAAAAGATATTAAAACGACGTCTTCCTCATTTGGAAAACGAATCTCGGCCATATAGCAGATTTGCATCAAATTTTAAATGACTTAGATATTAAAATTAAATTCACTATTGAAACTAGTTATAAGGAAATTGCATTTTTAGATGTTCTCGTTAAGAGATTTAATAATCAAATTATTACAGATATTTACTCCAATGAAACAGATACTAAAAACTATTTATCTTATAAGTCATGTCATCCCCGTCATGTTAAAAATAATATACCGTTTTCTCTTGCTAGAAAACTATGCACTATAATTTTAAACGAAGATCTTAGAATTCAACGACTTAATGAATTGAGATCCAATTTATTGAAGAAGGATTATCCACTTGAGATTATTAATATAGGTATTTATAAAGCTAGGGGCCTAACTACTGAAGCATTAAGAACTCCTAAAGAAAAGAATATTTCTTCTTGTATTACCTTTATTTCGACTTATAATCCTCGACATAATAATTTTTTTCAATATATTTATGATACTAAGAATGTTCTCCTTTCTAATGATAATCTTTATAATCAATTTCATGGTATAGAATTAACTAATAGTAAACGTCAGCCCCCCAGCCTTAAAAAGTTACTCACTAGAACTAAGTTTCAAACTTCTTTTAATGGAACTTTTACTACTTCGAAGTGCCACAGCCCACTTTGTAAATGTTGCCAACATATGATAATTGATAGTAAATTCAAGTTTTCTAATACTAATTATACATTTAAAATTAATCATAATATGAATTGTAATACTAAAAATGTAATTTATGTTCTTTCCTGCAATATGTGTTCAAAAAATTACATAGGGGAATGTTCAACTGAATTACGTGCACGCATCCGAGTTCATAGGCAACAGAGTTTACAAACTAATCCTGTCTTGAAAGTCTCTAAACATTTAAATACGTGTGCTAAGAATTTAAATATTAAATTCAGTATTTTTCTTTTTTATAAAGTCAATATTGACAATACTATTAAGAGAAGGAATATGGAATCACACTTTATTGACCGGTTCAAACCGGAGTTAAATGCATAATTTTATTTGTCCCCTTCCTACCGTATTAATATTCTAAATTTTAAATAAAATCTTAAACTATAATTTTACACTTTTTACTTCTAACACCATTATATGCTATGTTCACACCTAATGCGCTTTCAAACCGCTTTCCGTAAAACGCCCTACGGAAGGCGCTTTCGTTACCACGGGTGGCGTCACACTAAATTAAACCGCTTTTGATTCGCATTAAAACACGTCACACTCAATGTGCATTAACAGTGTGCGACATCTATGTTAACCAATTCTGGAATTTCCAGTGGATCTGCGTGTTCGCCATTGTATCCTGATTTCCTAATATATAATACACTTTGTGGGTCACTTGTTAAACTTCCATCTTCAGTTTTAATATTAAGTGGTATTCGTAGTGTGCGTTCATTAGCTATACCGATATTACCAATGACTTTCCAGAAATCTGAGTAATTTGAATCGCAAAGTTCACTTAATTCCAATTGTTTTAGCTTCTGATTCTTTCGTATACATTTTCGATGCATACTATCAAAGTTTTTTCTATCAGCACAAAAATTTCGTCTTAACACCTTTCTTCGGATATGTCCATTTTTCCTTTAACCACAGTTTCTCTGGTTGTTTTACCCTATTCTACAAAATACTTAAATCCTCATTCCAATATGGCTTGAATTTAGACCTTTTATTGTGCCCACGATCCGTTTTCACTGGATTCGCTTCATTAATTAAGTACTTATAAAATTCATTGTAAGCAGATTGTATATATAGATTGTTGAGATACAGATTTTTTTTCAAGTTGATTTATTTTTTCCAATACATTAGTTGTAATTTCTGAATTGTGATGCGCGTCAGTTATATCGCTTCAGCCAATGCGCATTAGAAATGCGGTTTCGCTAAAGCGGCTTATTTTTGGTTTAATGCGCATTGAGTGTGACGCGTTTTAGCGACTTAAGGCTTTAATGCGCATTCGATTAAAAGGCTAGTGTGAACACAGCATAGGGGTATTTAAACCCTATATTACTTTATTTCTCTATAAACTAATTTACAACCAAATTACATAATTGATCTATTGACATCTAATAAATCTCTTCACTTCTGTATGGTTCTATTGTCTAATTACGCCTGAAAGAATATGTAAATTATTATAGCCATTAAAAAGCATCTGATAAGCCATATTTTGTGTTTTTCTCCAGCACACTATGTGATTTAAATTTAAAAATCGCAAATAACACACGCAATATCATTAGGACCAGTAATTGATCCCCTGTCGCTACTGATCTTATAATTGTTGTTCTTGTAAGTTGCGCTTTTCGAAAAAAAAAGCCCCAGGCTCCCCAGGCTCGGTCAATACATGCATGTACGATTAACATATAATTAGGCATGGTGGTTCCTTGGACAATTGCGCCTCGATTGACGGATTTCGCGTTTCAATATGACGTCACAACTCCAAGATGACGTCATACTCAGGTTCTGGCCCATAGTACGCTACTATTTGATTATTATATGGTCGCACAAACACAACGGGGCCGTAGGCCATGTTTTGTATACATGTATATTTCTTCTGTGATTGAAATACAGAGTTAAATTTATTCTGTAATATATGCTCTGCTAATTAAATTCAGTACATGTGATATTTTTAAAGTAACGGTGCGCGATTTGAATATCAATTTTCCCATGGCCTAATCCACGCTAATGGGTAGCCTACTAACATTGATTATTTAACAAAATTAAAAAAATTATCAACGCTAGCTATTTTCCCAGCTTGTATTCAATCGGATTATAAACAGAACATTTCGCGAGCACGTTAAGATGGCGGCAGACGTCACCCAACAACAATTAGCCTACCGTTGATTACAACTTACAATAAATATGAACCTGTATTGTGCGCAGATTATGTCGAGCAAAAGAAGTAAAATGTAACATTTGCATGGGATTTCGCATGATGAAAATATGTCGGCCAATACCATGAATGTCATTTAACAATTTTTTTGACTGAAATTCATTATATTTGTATGTTGCCATTCTTCGGAAAAACGTTTAATTAGTAACTGGTAACCTCAAAATCGTTTTACACATTCCAACTATAATTATAGCACAGAGATCTTTGATATTCCGGTTGATCCATAGCAAAGATTTGAAGAATTGGTAAGTAACGCAAAACATAAGTTATCCTTACTTGACTGAAGTAGAGGGTGATTACACACACTCGATTTTCAACTGAAGACGAAGTATTGCTATACGACACTGTTGGCTTATATCTTGCTGTGTTCACACTAGCCTTTTAATGCGCATCGAATGCGCATTAAAGCCTTAAGTCGCTAAAACGCGTCACACTCAATGCGCATTAAACCAAAACTAAGCCGCTTTAGCGAAACCGCATTTCTAATGCGCATTGGCTGAAGCGATATAACTGACGCGCATTACAGCGTCGAGATCGAACAGCGCTTGCGCAGTGCAGTACTTCCGTTTTATCGCATGGGGAAAGCTGTTAATGCGCATTGAGTGTGACGTGTTTTAAGGCGAATCGAAAGCGGTTTAATTTGTAGTGTGACGCCACCCGTGGTAACGAAAGCGCCTTCCGTAGGGCGTTTTACGGAAAGCGCTTTGAAAGCGCATTAGGTGTGAACATAGCATCTGTTCGAAAAAAACTATTCTTTAAAGGAATTGACTGTCATGAGGTAATAGAAGCCGATAAAAATAGAAACGGTTTTGAATAATTCTCTACTTAATCGTGTTAATGTAATTGTTTCCTGGTGTAGTTTAGATCCTGTTTAATTTATTTAGCTGTTTTATATTTACTTTTACAAAACTGATGTTCTGTTATCAACTGCCGGTTCATGTTGCACAAAATTTCATCCTAATAAAGAATAGTTTATCAACTGCCGGAAATATTGCTAATGAAATAACTCGAGCAAGAGTTTTATCAATTTTATTTGAGGAAAAGACACCGTCAAAACACAAGGCTTTAGTTATTGGTATGCAGTAGTTTGTTTATTATCTGCCTTAAAATTAAAACTCTTTTTTTTATTTTAGTTAAGTCTGTCAAAAGACTAGGAAGGAGAACCTGGACAGATGAAGAAAATAAAGCTCTGAAAGAAACATTTAATTTGTATCTCGCCGGTGTCCATCCAACAAGTCTCGTCGAGGATATTAAAAAAACTTTAAAGAAGTTCAAGTGTTTGAGAGGGCGAACTATGCCTCAAATTAGAACAAAATTAAATAACATGAAACTAGGGAAATCAAAATAAACAGAGTAAAATTAAAGATAACATGTATACACTATAAAGTGAACAGAATGTCAAGGTTCGCACACTCCTTGAAACTCCTGGAAAAATGAAAATGTAATTTCCAGTACTGGAAAGTCCTGGAAAAACAGATTACTCCTTGAAAATCCTGGAAAATTAACATTTGTTGTTTCGCTATATATTTTAAAATATAAAACGAACGTAGTCACCGAAGTTTTCTTCAAACATTAATGAGATCGTCGCCGTAAATGGACTCCGGCCCTGAACAGGGACTCCTGGAATCTAGTAAATAACTCCTGGAAAACTCCTGGAATTTTAAGTGTTCTGAGTTGTGCAAACCTTGAATTTCAATAATCCTGATTTTGATTAAACTTAAAATATGATTATCTTCCGAAGACCTAGGTTACTTTCGATACTTGCGTGTATCAAGACTATATCTTACTGCTTTATGCTTCCTGATTATACCTAAATTTTTAAAAATTAACATCAAAGGATGATTTAACAGAATTTTGTTTTGTATCTTATATATCTAAATAAAATGATTTTGATTTGACCGATTCTAACCATCTAGTTATTTTCCTTGGTGTGTTTTTTATACGCCCACATTTTCATGTGGACGTATTATGTCGTCGCCCCTGTCCGTCCGTCCGTCCGTCCACAATTGTTTGTAGACTCTCTACAGGTCACAATTCTTACCCGATTTCGATGAAACTTGAAATATAGGTTTATCCCCCAAAGATCTCGGCTGCTTTCGATATTGGCATGTATCGGATCAAAACTTCATGGATTATGGCCCCTGATTGTACGAAAAATCATGTTTTTAGCTTGTGGACCCTATAGAGGTCACAATTTTGAACCGATTTCGATGAAACTTTACATTCATGTTTATAACCCTAAGATCTTGGTTCCTTTCGATATTTGCGCCTATCGGAATGTAATTTCCTGAATTACTGCCCCTGATTGTCCGAAAAATCACCTATTTTAGCTTGTGGTACCTCTGGAGGTCACAATTATTTTCCGATTTAAAAAACCGTTCGAATATATCACCGTTACACCCTATGGAAGATCGAGTTCAAATTTCAGAAAAATTGGGCCAAAATTACCATACAAAATGGCCGCCGTTCGTACGCGAATACTGTTAAAATATGGTATATCAAGGTTGTGGACCCTGTAGAGGTCACAATTTTAATTCAATTTTGATGAAACTTGAAATGCATGGTTATAACCCATAGATCTTGGTTCCTTTCGATATTTGCGCATTTCGGATCGTAACTTCCTGAATTATGGCCCCTGATTATACGCAAAATCGCCTTTGTTTAGCTTGTGGTCCCTCTGAAGATCATAATTATTATCTGATTTAAAAAATCGTTTGATTATATCATCGCTACACCCTAAGGAAGAGTGAGTTCGAATTTCGGAAAAATCGGACCAAATTTCCATACAAAATGGCCGCCGATCGTACATGAATACTGTTTTAAATGGTATATCAATGTTGTGGACCCTGTAGAGGTCACAATTTTAATTTGATTTTGATGAAACTTGAAATGTATGGATATTACCCAAAGATCTTGGGTCCTTTTGATATTTGCGCATATCGGATCGTAACTTCCTGAATTAATGCCCCTGATCGTACGCGAATACTGTTTAAAATGGTATATCAATGTTGTGGACCCTGTAGAGGTCACAATTTTAATTTGATTTTGATGAAACTTGAAATGTATGGATATAACCCATAGATCTTGGTTCCTTTTGATATTTGCGCATATCGGATCGTAACTTCCTGAATTATGGCCCCTGATCATACGCAAAATCGCCTTTGTTTAGCTTGTGGTCCCTCTGGAGGTCACAATTATTATCTGATTTAAAAAATCGTTTGATTATATCACCGTTACACCCTAAGGAAGGGTGAGTTCGAATTTCGGAAAAATTGGACCAAAATTACCATACAAAATGGCCGCCGTTCGTATGCGAATACTGTTGAACAATGGTATATCAAGGTCGTCAACCCTGTAGAGGTCCCAATTTTAATTCGATTTTGACGAAACTTGAAATGCATGGATATTACCCAAAGATCTTGGGTCCTTTTGATATTTGCGCATATCGGATCTTAACTTCCTGAATTAATGCCCCTGATTATACGCAAAATCGCATTTGTTTAGCTTGTGGTCTCTCTGGAGGTCACAATTATTATCCGATTTAAAAAATCGTTTGATTATATCACCGTTACAAGCTTAGGAAGGTTGTGACCTCTAGAGGAACCACAAGCTTAACAAAGCGAATACTGTTAAAAAATGGTATTTCAAGGTTGTGGACCCTGTAGAGGTCACAATTTTAATTTCCATTTTGATAAAACTTAAATTGCGTGTTTATAACCTAAATATCTTGATACTTTTCGATATTCGCACATATCAAATTGTAACTTAATGAATTATGGCCTTTGATTGTAGGAAAAATCACTTTCGGTTTTGCTTATTCTCTATCCAACTCTCGAAAATGTGGGCGTATCCTGCCTGGCAGCCGCTGGTTTTTTTTTTTTTAAAATTGGTCAGTCTAGTTCTGATTCTAACACATCTAATGTCTTCTGGTGGGTGGTTGAATAGATTTGATGGTGTGTGCTTTAAATCCTAAGGTCTGTGTAATTGAGTCAAGCGGCATGGCTTTGATCCGAAAGTTGAACATGACCATGCGAAGATTCACCTGTCCATGCTCTTGAGGAATAAAGTCCCCTAGTATCCTCCCACAATTAAAAATCCCCCCTATACTATGTTTTCAGGATCTTGGTCGCTAACCTGGATGTCGAGGTTCGATCCCTGGATTGACAGTTCATCCAGATTTCAGTGTTGCAGGACAGGGCCTGACAAGTACAGTTGTCTAGTCGATTGGATGGGACAAAAAAACGAGGTCCTGTGTACACATTTGCATACACGGTAAAGATCCCCGGAGAGGTAGAACTTGGTGTAAGTAGGCCGTAGCACAGATATCGGGTCAAAATTTCCCTCCTTGCATACTGTAGCGTGTAGGCCTATCCCCATATGCATTACCCCTGTTCAGGAGCAAAAAAAAACCCATTGAATTTCACCTAGCTTTGGTGTGGTGTGTGTGAAACACGGGGAAATTGTGGATTTTTTTTGTATTTTCCGTTGGAATTCTAGTCACATAATTGGTGATAGATTCTTTCTGTGTTTATTTTTAGGAAAAACATTAGTTCAGGTCAATGACAATTTGGGGGCGGGGGGGGGGGGGAGCTGCTATATATGCACAAAATAAATCCAATGTTAACACTCCATTGCCTGGTACCCTATAAAGCAGAATTTCTATACCCCATAAGCTTGGTCAGGTAATTCCGTTGTATTACAAACGAAACATCAACATTGTGGGGTATATGCAATTTATATACCCCACAAAATTTGTATACCTTATAAGATAAATATCCAATTTGGATTTTATCTTCAATAAGGCCCTAGCCAAACGAAGTCCGCGTAGGCTATCAATATCATCCTCTATTTTGTCTTTGAAATTGATGTTGTGCGCTATCACACCTCCCAGGGCTTTCAATCCACGAGGTAGTTGACTCAATGATGTTGTTCAATCCATTTCAGTTTATGAATAAAATATTGTTTAAACTAATGACGGGCTTTATAATATTTATATACTTTACGATACAGCGCCCACGTGCTAACCATTCGCCCCCCCCCCCCGCAACTACTTAGAGTAGGCCTACTTCGAGGATAAGTTTCAAAATTATTAACTACTTTTGAATTATGTTTTGTAAATTCCTGAAGAACACCCACAAATTTCATGTGTGACAATTCTCAATAGTTTCGGTTAGGCCTAAGATACAACATACTGCAATTTAGCACCGTCTCTGGCCGTAGGAGATGTTTAGAGGGGAATAGTGGGGATCTAGACCTCAGGGAGACACACACATATATATATATCCAAAATTATTAGCACAACCGCAAAGCTGTACTACTTTGTTTCACGGTAAATGAATAGATAAAAAGGTATGCCGACACAAACTGATTTCAACACTGGTTTAATAACATTTTAAAGTACTTTTCGTCCGTCTTAGGACTATTCATAAAATAATGTCATAACATATAGATGGACAATATAGTGTATTTATACACATTTATATTTACATAATAACACTGTGGTTTTAAGTGGCTATAGTTACCATTGTCTATGTACGGAAGTACGGAAGCCTCCTTGTGCCACGATAAAAAAATTTTTTTTAGCGTAATTGTGACTTTTTATCTCCTAATTAGGACTTTTTATCTCCTAATTATGACTTTTTATCACCTAATTAGGACTTTGTATCTCCTAATTAGGACTTTTTATCTCCTAATTAGGACTTTTAATCTCCTAATTAGGACTTTTTATCTCCTAATTAAGTGGTATAATCATGGATGAAATTATAGGAGTCTATTTTTGCTTAGGACTAGGTTATAAAGACATTCTCAATAGTCTTGTAAAGACGAATGGTGTATTGATATGTATAGAAAGTCCGAATTAGGTGATAAAAAGTCATGATTAGGAGATAAAAAGTCACAATTAGGACATAATTAAAACCTAATTAGGAGATAAAAAGTCATAATTAGGAGATAAAAAGTCCTCATTAGGAGATAAAAAGTCCTAATTAGGAGATAAAAAGTCACACTTACGCTAAAAAAAATTCTTTATCGTGGCACCAGGAGGCTTCCGTATCTATGTATATATATATATATATAAAGGTTTTAAAAACATAAGCCTTTTGAGTGGAGAATAGACCTTAGTGCACTATATATAGCAGGCTGAATGGCGTCATTAATGTTGGGCAGTGGTTATTTGCCACATGTGGTAAGCAAGAATATCAAAATAGACTTTCGGCTACAGACCGCAATTAACAACCGATTTCAATAAAACTTACAGATTAAGATGACATTAATAATATCACTGAGTAGCCAAAATTTCGGCCACTTCCGGTTAGCGGTTTCCGAGATATCAGGTTACCACACATTTCATGTGGCACGGCTACAGACCACAATTATCAACCGATTTCAATGAAACTTACAGATTATAATAAGTGTATTAATATCTCAAACTAGCCAAAATTTCGGCCACTTCCAGTTAGCGGTTTCCGAGATATCAGGTTACCACACATTTCATGTGGCACGGCTACAGACCACAATTATCAACCGATTTCAATGAAACTTACAGATTATAATAAGTGTATTAATATCTCAAACTAGCCAAAATTTCGGCCACTTCCAGTTAGCGGTTTCCGAGATATCAGGTTACCACACATTTCATGTGGCACGGCTACAGACCACAATTATCAACCGATTTCAATGAAACTTACAGATTATAATAAGAGTATTAATATCTCAAACTAGCCAAAATTTCGGCCACTTCCAGTTAGCTGTTTCCGAGATATCAGGTTACCATACATTTCATGTGGCACGACTACAGACCACAATTATTTACCGATTTCAATAAAACTTGCAGATTATAATGAGAGTATCAATATCTCAAACTAGCCAAAATTTCGGCCACTTCCGGTTAGCGATTTCCGAGATATCAGGTTACCACACATTTCATGTGGCACGGCTATAGACCACAATTATCAACCGATTTCAATGAAACTTACAAATTATAATAAGAGTATTAATATCTCAAACTAGCAAAAATTTCGGCCACTTCCGGTTAGCGGTTTCCGAGATATCAGGTTACCACACATTTCATGTGGCACGGCTACAGACCACAATAGCTTGGTGGTGAGCTCTTTTTATATTCTTTGCAAATGTATCATTGGTTGAGCAAGATTACATGGTTCGGGTGGGGAATAATGGCGATACATTTCCAGTTTTAGATGTCCACGCCCTCCAGCGTGTTTAAGACATAGATTTTTAAAACACTGTCCATAACAAGCTACCACAAATACAGTGATCTGTGTTTGATTGTAAGCTTGTTTTGGAAAGAGCTCTTGCAAATCGATGACTGAAACACACTGGAAGGTAAAGGCATCCAAAACTGGAAATGTATCGACTTCATCTCTAGATTTAGTTTGGTTCGGTGAAATAATCGCCCCAACCGCCTGGAAGGTATAGGCATCCAAAACTGGAAATATATTGACATCATCCCCACCTATATAGTTTGTCTCTAGATTTAGTTTGATTCTGTGAAATAGTAAAATTAATCATGCCAGACAATATGGTCCTTTCACTCGGAACTTGAAACTGGAATAATAATGCTGGGATAAGGATACCAAATTGAGAATATTACAACCGGCCAACTTGCTCCGGAGTCTGTCATGTGGCTCATCAGACGTGGATGCAATAGTGACAGCTCATGTGGTACTTGTGCTTGTAGCAGCACTAGGGATGACTTAGAATATACGGTATTTTGCGCTTGTGATGGCAGAGGTTGTGGCCAGAAACACGAATAAAGGATTAAACTGGATATTACCTAGTTTTGTGAAGGCTATGTTCCTGTTTTGCGGGTAGAATTTGTTCTTTTAAATTATCAACAATCGGTTTGTGCCTCCCTTTTCAGGACCGACCCATGTGGCCCCGAAGCCACTGATAGCGATGTATGTGGTGTTATCCTATTACTCATACGCTCATTTGTCCAGAAATATATGAGTTGTCTCTAGATTTAGTTTGGTTAGGTGAAATAATTCTCCAACCGCCGCTAACGAGTAAAGGGCCACATTGTCTGGCATGTTTAATTTTACTGTTTCACCAAACCAAACTAAATCTAGAGACAAATTATATATGTGGGGATGATGTCGATACATTTCCAGTTTTGGATGCCTATACCTTCCAGCATGTTTCAATCATCGATTTGCGTTCATTGGGAGAACAGAATCCACCGGAACTTGAACTTGAATAGTATTGCTGGGAGAAGGATATCAAATTGAGAACATTACAACCGGCCAACTTTCTCCGGGGTCTGTCATGTGGCTCATCAGACGTGGATCCAATAGTGACAGCCTATGTGGTACTTGGGCTTTTAGCTGCACTAGGTGAACTCTCTTTTCTCTTTGTTCTCTTTTTTGAATTGTTTATTTGTTTGTATGTTGTTTCGGAGAATGATGTTTTCTTTTATTTGTCCTTTATGTAAATCATATGTTGGGCAGCCCCCCTGCATTAACTATTAGAATATACGGTATTTTGCGCTTGTGCTGTCACATGTTGCGGCAAGAAACATGACTAAAGGATTAAACATGGATATTACCTAGTTTTGTTAAGGTTATGTTCCTGTTTTGCGGGTAGAATTTGCTCTTTTAAGTTATCAACAATCAGTTTGTGCCTCCTTTTTAAGGACCGACCCATGTGGACCTGAAGCCCCTGATAGGGATGTATGTGGTGTTATCCTATCACTCATACGCTTCTTTATCCAGAAATATATAATTTGTCTCTAGATATAGTTTGGTATGGTGAAATAGATGCCCCCAACAGCCACTAATAAGTGAAAGGGCCATATTATCATCCTAGAATAAATACTATGGAAGCTATATGGGATTATTGGATGTAGTGGCCACATTGGACGCCATCTTGAATTTCTCAAAACGCTCAAGGGTGACCGAGGTTCACCCAACAGACTCTGAAAGAGGACACCCTAGGCTACTAAAATCAATCACAAAAAAATCTTTGTATATAATTTCCAGGTTCACTCGAAAAATTGGGTTTGGCTACCGGACTTAAAGTGGTGCTGTATTTGTGACCCTTTTGATGAATGTTATATAGTTTATTTTGTTCGTATAACAGTGTGGGTCGTCCCAATCCATGAATATGTGATGTAGTGGATTCAGCTTCCCCGAAAACGTATATATCGACACCAAACTTGATCCTTTTATAAAAATCGAATTTTCCCACTCAAACTGGCCGCCATCTTGAATTTTTTGTCATATAGACTAATGGGTATCACTTATCACGAAATTTGTTATGGAAATGGGTTCAGCAACCCCGAAAACATATATTTTGATACCAAACTCTATCACATTATGATAATTGGTGAAAATTAGATTTTTTTCCTCCAAAACTGGCGGCCATTTTGGATTTTGGCCAATTTGGGCACGGATTTCGGACTGGGACTTTTTTTTGGTGATAATATACGTCTATTGCAGCAACTGCCCGCACTTATGTTATAATGCCTGGCCTAGTATTAATATCTCAAACTAGCCAAAATTTCGGCCACTTCCGGTTAGCGGTTTCCGAGATATCAGGTTACCATACATTTCATGTGGCACGGCTACAGACCACAATTATTTACCGATTTCAATAAAACTTACAGATTATAATAAGAGTATTAATATCTCAAACTAGCCAAAATTTCGGCCACTTCCGGTTAGCGGTTTCCGAGATATCAGGTTACCACACATTTCATGTGGCACGGCTACAGAATTATCAACTGATTTCAATGAAACTTACAGATTATAATAAGAGTATTAATATCTCAAACTAGCCAAAATTTCGGTCAGTTCCGGTTAGCGGTTTCCGAGATATCTAGTTACCACACATTTCATGTGGCACGGCTACAGACCACAATTATTTACCGATTTCAATGAAGCTTACAGATTGTAATAAGAGTATTAATATCTCAAACTAGCCAAAATTTCGGCCACTTCCGGTTAGCGGTTTCCGAGATATCAGGTTACCACACATTTCATGTGGCACGGCTACAGACCACAATTATCAACCGATTTCAATGAAACTTACAGATTATAACAAGAGTATTAATATCTCAAACTAGCCAAAATTTCGGCCACTTCCGGTTAGCGGTTTCCGAGATATCAGGTTACCACACATTTCATGTGGCACGGCTACAGACCACAATTATCAACTGATTTCAATGAAAATTACAGATTATAATAACATTAATAATATCTCAAACTAGCCAAAATTTCGGCCACTTCCGGTTAGCGGTTTCCGAGATATCAGATTACCACACATTTCATGTGGCACGGCTACAGACCACAATTATTTACCGATTTCAATGAAACTCACAGATTATAATAAGAGAATTAATATCTCAAACTAGCCAAAATTTCGGCCACTTCCGGTTAGCGGTTTCCGAGATATCAGGTTACCATACATTTCATGTGGCACAGCTACAGACCTCAATTATTTACCGATTTCAATGAAACTTGCAGATTATAATGAGAGTATCAATATCTCAAACTAGCCAAAATTTCGGCCACTTCCGGTTAGCGATTTCCGAGATATCAGGTTACCACACATTTCATGTGGCACGGCTATAGACCACAATTATCAACCGATTTCAATGAAACTTACAGATTATAATTACATTAATAATATCTCAAACTAGCCAAAATTTCGGCCACTTCCGGTTAGCGGTTTCCGAGATATCAGGTTACCACACATTTCATGTGGCACGGCTACAGACCACAATTATCAACCGATTTCAATGAAACTTACAGATTATAATAAGAGTATTAATATCTCAAACTAGCCAAAATGTCGGCCACTTCCGGTTAGCGGTTTCCGAGATATCAGGTTACCATACATTTCATGTGGCACGGCTACAGACCACAATTATTTACCGATTTCAATAAAACTTACAGATTATAATAAGAGTATTAATATCTCAAACTAGCCAAAATTTCGGTTGATAATTGTGGTCTGTAGCCGTGCCACATGAAATGTGTGGTAACCTGATATCTCGGAAACCGCTAGCCGGAAGTGGCCGAAATTTTGGCTAGTTTGAGATATTAATACTCTTATTATAATCTGAAAGTTTCATTGAAATCGGTAAATAATTGTGGTCTGTAGCCGTGCCACATGAAATGTGTGGTAACCTGATATCTCGGAAACCGCTAACCGGAAGTGGCCGAAATTTTGGCTAGTTTGAGTTATTATTAATGTTATCATAATCTGTAAGTTTCATCGACATCGGTTGATAATTGTGGTCTGTAGCCGTGCCACATGAAATGTGTGGTAACCTAATATCTCGGAAACCGCTAACCACTATCACTATTTGTGGCGGTGTGAGAGGAACTAGCCATTCCTGGTGATATAAAGAAACGGGAATTGTACCTTTGAAAGAACGACGGAAAAGACATAAATTGTTTTTATTTTATAAAATTGTTAAAAACCTAACTCCTGAATACCTATCTAACTTATGCATTACCAAACCCCAATATAATTCTTTTAGACATACCAAAATCCCAGAATTCTGTTGCCGCACTACCTTATTCTATAATTCGTTCTTTCCATCTGCTACTAGATTATGGAATTCGCTTTACTCTACTGTCCAGTCCTCGGAATCATTAGCAAAATTTAAATTACATTTTACTAAATCGGATATCAATGTTCCTATTTATTATAGTTTTGGCAAACGTAAAAATCAAATAATTCATTCCAAATTCAGATTTTCTTGTAGCGACTTAAATTCTCATCTTTTTTTTCGTCATCTCTCTGATTCTCCAGCTTGCATTTGTGGTCATCAAGTTGAAGACGTATATCACTTCCTTCTTGTTTGTTCCTTGCATTCAGATGTCAGAAATAATACCATATTATGTCTACCACCATTATATCATAATATTAAAATCCTTCTATATGGAAATTCCGATATTTCACTAAAAGAAAATACTAAAGTTTTTTCAGCTGCTCATGACTTTATTGAAAAATCGAAGCGTTTCAGTCATTGATTAACTATACTTTTTCCTCTTAAAATGTTAATATATTGCCAAATTTTTTAATTTTTTTTTAATTTATTTATTTTTATTTTATGACGGTGAGATTTTACCATGTGCTTAAACATTAAATTGGATTATTATATTATACCATATTATAAAATAATTATTGTACCATCAATATCATATTTATTATTTATTAAAGCTATTATTTTAAAATTCCAAGAAAAGATTATCATATATTGAAATGTATGTAAATGTATATTTGTATATATGTTATAGTTTAACCATTATTTCTCATAATTCATTTTATACTTTTCTTTGTATTGGAGAGGGGTGATATAGGCTCTGTCCTGTTCCCCAATCCTATTCACTAGTTTGAATAAAATATTGTTTAAACAAAAAAAAAACGCTAACCGTAAGTGGCCGAAATTTTGGCTAGTTTGAGATATTAATACTCTTATTATAATCTGTGAGTTTCATTGAAATCGGTTGATAATTGTGGTCTGTAGCCGTGCCACGTGAAATGTGTGGTAACCTGATATCTCGGAAACCGCTAACCGGAAGTGGCCGAAATTTTAGCTAGTTTGAGCTCTTAATACTCTTATTATAATCTGTAAGTTTCATTGAAATCGGTTGATAATTGTGGTCTGTAGCCGTGCCACATGAAATGTGTGGTAACCTGATATCTCAGAAACCGCTAACCGGAAGTGGCCGAAATTTTGGCTTGTTTGAGATATGAATACTCTTATTATAATCTGTAAGTTTCATTGAAATCGGTAAATAATTGTGGTCTGTAGCCGTGCCACATGAAATGTGTGGTAATCTGATATCTCGGAAACCGCTAACCGGAAGTGGCCGAAATTTTGGCTAGTTTGAGATATTATTAATGTTATTATAATCTGTAATTTTCATTGAAATCGGTTGATAATTGTGGTCTGTAGCCGTGCCACATGAAATGTGTGGTAACCTGATATCTCGGAAACCGCTAACCGGAAGCGGCCGAAATTTTGGCTAGTTTGAGATATTAATACTCTCGTTATAATCTGTAAGTTTCATTGAAATCGGTTGATATTTGTCTGTAGCCGTGCCACATGAAATGTGTGGTAACCTGATATCTCGGAAACCGCTAACCGGAAGTGGCCGAAATTTTGGCTAGTTTGAGATATGAATACTCTTATTAAATTCTGTAAGTTACATTGAAATCGGTAAATAATTGTGGTCTGTAGCCGTGCCACATGAAATGTGTGGTAACCTGATATCTCGGAAACCGCTAACCGAAAGTGGCCGAAATTTTGGCTAGTTTGAGATATTATTAATGTTATTATAATCTGTAAGTTTCATTGAAATCGGTTGATAATTGTGGTCTGTAGCCGTGCCACATGAAATGTGTGGTAACCTGATATCTCAGAAACCGCTAACCGGAAGTGGCCGAAATTTTAGCTAGTTTGAGATAGGAATACTCTTATTATAATCTGTAAGTTTCATTGAAATCGGTTGATAATTGTGGTCTGTAGCCGTGCCACATGAAATGTGTGGTAACCTGATATCTCGAAAACCCCTAACCGGAAGTGGTCGAAATTTTGGCTAGTTTGAGATATTATTAATGTTATAATAATCTGTAAGTTTCATCGACATCGGTTGATAATTGTGGTCTGTAGCCGTGCCACATGAAATGTGTGGTAACCTGATATCTCGGAAACCGCTAACCGGAAGTGGCCGAAATTTTGGCTAGTTTGAGATATTAATACTCTTATTATAATCTGTAAGTTTCATTGTAATCGGTTGATAATTGTGGTCTGTAGCCGTGCCACATGAAATGTGTGGTAACCTGATATCTCGGAAACCGCTAACCGGAAGTGACCGAAATTTTGGCTAGTTTGAGATATTAATACTCTTATTATAATCTGTAAGTTTGATTGAAATCGGTTGATAATTGTGGTCTGTAGCCGTGCCACGTGAAATGTGTGGTAACCTGATATCTCGGAAACCGCTAACCGGAAGTGGTCGAAGTTTTAGCTAGTTTGAGATATTAATCCCCTTATTATAATCTGTAAGTTTTATTGAAATCGGTAAATAATTGTGGTCTGTAGCCGTGACACATGAAATGTGTGGTAACCTGATATCTCGGAAACCGCTAACCGGCAGTGGTCGAAGTTTTAGCTAGTTTGAGATATTAATCCCCTTATTATAATCTGTAAGTTTCATTGAAATCGGTTGATAATTGTGGTCTGTAGCCGTGCCACATGAAATGTGTGGTAACCTGATATCTCGGAAACCGCTAACCGGAAGTGGCCGAAATTTTGGCTAGTTTGAGATATTAATACTCTTATTATAATCTGTAAGTTTGATAGAAATCGGTTGACAATTGCGGTACAGAGACTTGTCACATGTGGCAAATAGTCTTCGGATTGTCTTACCACATGTGGCAAATAGCCCCAGCCTTAATGTTGAGGTGTTTAAATAAACGTCAATGTGGGCATAGTTCTAGTTAGACTGGATAACTCTGAAAGACGCCAGGCTATATCTATTAATTATACACTTCTCTGGACATACATTTCTATGGTTAAAATTTCGATAGTTATCAAGGCCCAGCCCAGGTGAACATAAACATGCCAAAGTTCCGTCACTCACATGTTTATGTGAGATAAACTACTGACACAGTACAGACTCGTTTCTTGTCGTTCGAGTCTACGGGGGGTTGGGTCATATAGAAATATAGCTACGAGAACGTAGCTTAAAGCGTTGTTATATACTGATGGTTGAGAGATGATTTGTTATCTAATAGAAATATAGACCTATGCTATGGGTCCTATCTCTATAAATAATTAATAGAGATCAGTGGTTGGGTGGTTTCGAATCAACGGTTTGCGGTAAGCGCTAGAGGGTGCTAGGCGAGACCGATTTTCTAGATTATGCTGTGCGAAGCAGATGTAAACCCCGCCTCTTTCTTGTTTAAGTCCCTCCCATTTTATTTGAAGGTCGAGTTTAGAAAGGAGTATTTATTGTCAGTAATAAAAGATATCCCAAGTGCTACTACACTTACGTACACCTAGTGGTTTCCGTGGTCCTAGTGTGTGATCATCAATAGTTGCTCTTAACACTTCCTGGAAATTTCAAGTCTCTACGACCACAGGAGGTAATAACGGTACGAAAATTCAATAGCAACAAAATGTACTCTCCCTGACCTGCTCTACTGTGTACTCGGCGTATAAAATAAGTAGCTATACCATGAGTGTAGCCCGGTGTAGCCCACTCGTAGTGCGATGCATTCCGCTATTTCTGTGATATATTATAAGATGCTATTCTTAATTTATATAATACAATCACTCAAATATTATTTTTCTATGAACATTAATTAATAGAAATACTTTATAATCTTTCAAATTTAAGAAAAAGTCCCACTGCTAATCGAGGCCGATTGGGTTCAAAGTGTGCTGACTGCATAGCTCTAGGCCGATTAGACTGTAGCCTACACGCGGTATTGGTTGATATGATGCATTCCACTGTTCAGGCTCGGTGGAGTAGGGGGGCTAGCCCCACCCTCCCCAATAATTTGGGCACAAGTGCTCTTTTCTTGAGGTTATTGCGGGCCCTGAACCCTCGCCTATAGGGACTATGGAAGCCCCCCCCCCTCCCAATCAAGAATTGCTTCCGCCGGCCCTGATGTTTCTGAGGCTTATAGTATAATGTCCTTAATATACGTAAAAACGCTCGAAAGAATTGTGATTATTTTATCAAAATCAATCGAAAACATATCCCCAAATCTTTAAACATAAGAAAAAAAGCTGACTACTAAGCAAGGCCGATTGTATACTTCATGTGGTATAGTGCTATGAATTAGATTCCGCTATTTCTGTGATACATAAGGTACTATTATAAAAAATATTTAAAACTTGTTTATATAAAGGCAATTTGTTGAAAATTACAGTCAAATTGATCCACTATGAACCAAGAAATAAGCGATAAGCGATCAAAAGTTATGCATAGCCTCGGTCATCATTACTAAAGTCGATTCGACAAAAAAGGTCTCAATTATCCACTTATGCAGCATATCGGATAATAACCCAACAAATATCCCAGACGAAGCCGAATAGACTCTATACGCGGTATTGGATGATGCATTTCCGTGTTTCTGGGACATATAAGATAGTGTACTCAATTTACGTAACACATTAGAAAGAAATATCATTTTTTTATGGAAATCAATTGAAAAAATATCCCCAAATCTTTATACGTAAGAATGAATGAAATGGGGTTTAACGTCCTACAATTATGCATCTAACCTGGGCTGATGGAAGACCGACATACGCCATACAGTGTGAGGTAAATTTTGCCCGGGCAGCGGCGCTACGACCTACTCTTATATCGAATTCCAACTGCCAAGGGATCTTTTACGTGCACTCCAATGTGTACCATCCGAACGACTAGGCAGCTGTCCTTGTCAGACCCTCCTTTTGCATCACTGACAAGGGGAAATCACGCCGGAATTTAAACGAAAATGACTGACTGCTAAGCGAAGCAGGTTACAACTTTATATGGTATAGTGCGATGAATTCCGCTTTATCTGTGATATATTAACCACTACTCTTACTATTCATAGTTTATATAATACAATCACTCAGATATTATTTTTCTATGAAAATTATTTCTTATAAATTCTTTATAATCTTTCAAAAGTTAAGAAAAAGTCCAACTGCTAATCGAGGTCGATTTTATACTTCGTGCATAGTGTGGCCGATTAGGCACTATACGCGATATTGGGTGATGCATTTCCGTGTTTCTGGGATAATTTTCTCAAAATACTTAAAACGCTCAACCGAAAAATGATTATTTTTTTTTATGAAAATCAATTGAAAAAATATCCCCAAGAACTTTTAAACATAAGTAAACGTCCCACCGCTAAGCTTGGTCGATTGTATACTTCATATGGTATAGTGCAATAAATTTCGTTATTTCTGTGATATATAAAGTACTATTCTTAATTTATATAAAACACTCAAAAATGATTATTTTATGAAAAAAAAATTGGCGCAGTTCATTTTTTCTGAGGTGTATCGTATAATTTTCTTAATATACTTAAAACGCTGGAAAGATATATGATTATTTTATGAAAATCATTTGAAAAAATGTCCCCGAAATCTTTTAAACGCAAAAAAAGTCCCAATGCTAAGCGAGGCCGATTGTATACTTCATATGGTATAGTGCAATGAATTCTGCTATTTCTGTGATATATAAGCCACTACTCCTAATTTATACAATACAATCACTCAAATATTATTTTTCTATGAAAATTAATTCATAGAAATACTTTATAATCTTTCAAAGGGTAAGAAAAGGCCCCGCTGCTAAGCGAGGCCGATTGTTTAACTTCACTATAAGCGATATTGGGTGATGAATTTCCGTGTTTCTGGGATAATCAATAGTATAATGTTTCTTAACATACGTAAAACGCTCGAAAGAAATATGATCATTTTATGAAAATCAATTGAGAAAATATCCCCCAAATCTTTTAAACATAAGAAAAAGTCCCACCGCTAAGCGAGGCCGATTGTATATACTGCATGGCATTGTGCAATGAATTCCGCTATTTCTGTGATATATAAGGCACTATTCTTAATTTATATAAAAAAAACAATTACTGAAATATGATTATTTTAAAAAATTAAATTGAAAAAATATCCCCCAAATCTTTTAAACATAAGAAAAAGATCCACTGCTGAGCGAGGCCGATTGGACACTTTATGCATGGCGAGGCCGATAGATATACGCGGTATTGGATGATGCAGTTCCGTTTTTCTGGAATGTATAGTATAATTTTCTTAATATACTTAAAACGCTCGAAAGATATATGATTATTTTATGAAAATAAATTGAAAAAAATATTCCCAACATCTTTTAAACATTAGAAAACGGGCCATTGCTAAGCGAAGCCGATTGAATACTTCATATGGTATAGTGCAATGAATTCTGCTGAGCGAGGCCGATTGGACACTTTATGCATGGCGAGGCCGATAGATATACGCGGTATTGGGTGATGCAGTTCCGTTTTTCTGGAGTGTATAGTATAATTTTTTTAATATATTTAAAACGCTCGAAAGATATATGATTATTTTATGAAAATAAATTGAAAAAAATATTCCCAACAGCTTTTAAACATAAGAAAACGGGCCATTGCTAACCGAAGCCGATTGGATACTTCATATGGTATAGTGCATTGAATACTGCTGAGCGAGGCCGATTGGACACTTTATGCATGGCGAGGCCGATAGATATACGCGGTATTGGATGATGCAGTTCCGTTTTTCTGGAGTGTATAGTATAATTTTCTTAATATATTTAAAACGTTCGAAAGATATATGATTATTCTATGAAAATAAATTGAAAAAAATATTCCCAACATCTTTTAAACATAAGAAAACGGGCCATTACTAAGCGAAGCCGATTGGATACTTCATAATTATGGTATAGTGCAATTTGCTCTGCTGAGCGAGGCCGATTGGACACTTTATGCATGGCGAGGCCGATAGATACACGCGGTATTGGATGATGCAGTTCCGTTTTCCTGGGATGTATAGTATAATTTTCTTAAAATACTTAAAACGCTCGAAAGATATATGATTATTTTATGAAAATAAATTGAAAAAAATATTCCCAACATCTTTTAAACATTAGAAAACGGGCCATTGCTAAGCGAAGCCGATTGAATACTTCATATGGTATAGTGCAATGAATTCTGCTGAGCGAGGCCGATTGGACACTTTATGCATGGCGAGGCCGATAGATATACGCGGTATTGGATGATGCCGTTCCGTTTTTCTGGAGTGTATAGTATAATTTTTTTAAATATATTTAAAACGCTCGAAAGATATATGATTATTTTATGAAAATAAATTGAAAAAAATATTCCCAACAGCTTTTAAACATAAGAAAACGGGCCATTGCTAAGCGAAGCCGATTGGATACTTCATATGGTATAGTGCAATGAATTCTGCTGGGCGAGGCCGATTGGACACTTTATGCATGGCGATGCCTATAGATATACGCGGTATTGGATGATGCAGTTCCGTTTCTCTGGAGTGTATAGTATAATTTTCTTAATATACTTAAAACGCTGGAAAGATATATGATTATTTTATGAAAATAAATTGAAAAAATTATTCCCAACATCTTTTAAACATAAGAAAACGGGCCATTGATAAGCGAAGCCGATTGGATACTTCATATGGTATAGTGCAATGAATTCCGTATTTTCTGTATTATATAAGATACCATTCTTTATTTATATAATACAATCACTCAAATATTATTTTTCAATGAAAATGAATTCATAGAAATGCTTTATAATTTTTCCGAATTAAGAAAAAGTCCCACTGCTAAGCGAGGCCGATAGTATACTTTATGCATAAGCGAATGAAATATGATTATTTTATCAAAATCAATTGAAAAAATATCCCCCAAATATTTTAAACAAAAGAAAAAGGTTGACTGCACATCGAGGTCGATTGGGGGTTATTAGTACAGTTCGATGAAATTCACTATTTCTGAAATATATAAAATAAAAGAGAGCGAGGGGGCGAATTAAGATTTAGTGGAAGATCCAACATCTCATTTTTGCAACTACTATACACAGCGAGCCTGTTCAGAATCTGTGTGACATAGGGCGATGATTTGCCTACTAGATATATAAGATAATATTCATAATTAATATTAACATTCAAGTATGGAAATTCATAATATATATTAACATTCAAGTATGGAAATTCATAATTTATATTAACATTCAAGTATGGAAATTAATTGAGAAGATTTATACAAAATATAAACATAAGAAACGGGTGAAGGAAGATCCAAACTCTCGTTTTAACTACAACTAAACATAATGTCAAGGCCGTATATGGAACTGTCAATCAAATTGACTGACATGTGGCCTCGCTGGTTTGTACGTTGAAAGGAGTAGTGTCGGCTGTCCAGCCTCGTGTGTTTTCTCCGGGTCCCCCAGTTTCCTCCCACTGCTAAAGATCCATACGCGCAAGCGAATTGTTGAAATTAAAGGAAACCATGTTAGTCCCGAAATCATCTAGTTTGTTTCGAGTAGGCGTTAAACCCCATTCCCCCTCTCTCTCTCTCTCTCTCTCTCTCTCTCTCTCTCTCTCTCTCGAGTCTTTTTTTTATATATATCCCACACATGATAATCGAGATACTACGTACATCAACAACGGGCCACAAAATGTTTTTGGTAAACGATAAAGAGTACTGAGGAAGACCGTTGTTGGGCGAGGCCACATGTCAGTCAATTTGATTGACAGTTCCATATACGGCCTTGACATTACGTTTAGTTGTAGTTAAAACGAGAGTTTGGATCTTCCTGCACCCGTTTCTTATGTGGTTTTTTTATATAAATTTTCTCAATTAATTTCCATACTTGAATTTTAATATAAATTATGAATTTCCATACTTGAATGTTAATATAAATTATGAATTTCCATACTTGAATGTTAATATAAATTAGGAATATTATCTTATATCTAGAAGGCAAATCATCGCCCTATGTCACAAAGATTCTGAACAGGCTCGCTGTGTATAGTAGTTGCAAAAATGAGATGTTGGATCTTCCACTAAATCTTAATTCGCCCCCTCGCTCTCTTTTATATTATATATTTCAGAAATAGTGAATTACATCGAACTGTACTAATATAACCCCCAATCGACCTCGATGTGCAGTCAAACTTTTTCTTTTGTTTAAAATATTTGGGGGATATTTTTTCAATTGATTTTAATAAAATAATCATATTTCATTCGCTTATGCATAAAGTATACAATCGGCCTCGCTTAGCAGTGGGACTTTTTCTTAATTCAGAAAAATTATAAAGTATTTCTATGAATTAATTTTCACTGAAAAATAATATTTGAGTGATTGTATTATATAAATAAAAAATGGTATCTTATATAATACAGAAAATACGGAATTCATTGCACTATACCATATGAAGTATCCAATCGGCTTCGCTTAGCAATGGCCCGTTTTCTTATGTTTAAAAGATGTTGGGAATAATTTTTTCAATTTATTTTCATAAAATAATCATATATCTTTCGAGCGTTTTAAGTATATTAAGAAAATTATACTATACACTCCAGAAAAACGGAACTGCATCATCCAAAACCGCGTATATCTATCGGCCTCGCCATGCATAAAGTGTCCAATCGGCCTCGCTCAGCAGAATTCAATGCACTATACCATATGAAGTATCCAATCGGCTTCGCTTAGCAATGGCCCGTTTTCTAATGTTTAAAAGATGTTGGGAATTTTTTTTTAAATTTATTTTCATAAAATAATCATATTATTATATCTTTCGAGCGTTTTAAGTATATTAAGAAAATTATACTATACACTCCAGAAAAACGGAACTGCATCATCCAATACCGCGTATATCTATCGGCCTCGCCATGCATAAAGTGTCCAATCGGCCTCGCCCAGCAGAATTCATTGCACTATACCATATGAAGTATCCAATCGGCTTCGCTTCGCCTAATGTTTAAAAGATGTTGGGAATATTTGTTTCAATTTATTTTCATAAAATAATCATTTATCTTTCGAGCGTTTTAAGTAATTAAGAAAATTATACTATACACTACAGAAAAACGGAACTGCATCATCCAATACCGCGTATATCTATCGGCCTCGCCATGCATAAAGTGTCCAATCGGCCTCGCTCTTGCGTTTAAAAGATTTCGGGGACATTTTTTCAATTGATTTTCATAAAATAATCATATATCTTTTTCCAGCGTTTTAAGTATATTAGGAAAATTATACGATACACCTCAGAAAAAATGAACTGCGCCAATTTTTTTCCATAAAATAATCATTTTTGAGTGTTTTATATAAATTAAGAATAGTACTTTATATATCACAGAAATAGCGAAATTTATTGCACTATACCATATGAAGTATACAATCGGCCTATCTTAGCGGTGGGACGTTTTCTTGTGTTTAAAAGTTCTTGGGGATATTTTTTCAATTGATTTTCATAAAAAAATAATCATATATCGGTTGAGCGTTTTAAGTATTTTAAGAAAATTATCCCAGAAACACGGAAATGCATCACCCAATATCGCGTATAGTGCCTAATCGGCCACACTATATATGCACGAAGTATAGAATCGACCTCGATTAGCAGTGGGACTTTTTCTTAACTTTTGAAGATTATAAAGAATTTATAAGAAATAATTTTCATAGAAAAATGATATCTGAGTGATTGTATTATATAAACTATGATTAGTAAGAGTAGTGGTTAATATATCACAGATAAAGCGGAATTCGTCGCACTATACCACATAAAGTTGTAACCTGCTTCGCTTAGCAGTCAGTTCCTTTCGTTTAAATTCCGGCGTGATTTCTCCTTGTCAGTGATGCAAAAGGAGGGCCTGACAAGGACAGCTGCCTAGTCGTTCGGATGGTACGTAAAACCAAGATCCCTTGTACACATTGGAGTGCACGTAAAAGATCCCTTGACAGTTGGAATTCGATATAAGAGTAGGTCGTAGCGCCGCTACCCGGGCAAAATTTACCTCACACTGTATGGCGTATGTCGGTCTTCCATCAGCCCAGGT